>CM038146.1:493237615-493967754 GCA_021437245.1 Aegilops speltoides
TGAAACAACAAGGGCCAAGCCCACACCCAAAGACTAAAACACACAGGGCAAAGCCCACCCTAATCGACGACATGTCGACCTACGGCCAGACAACGCAACTCCGACTCTGACGGAGAACTCAGAGGAACAAAACCAGGCACGGCTGGCGCCACGGAAGATCAGCGAATGGACCACCTGCAGCCAGTCATCGTACACCACAGGGCCCTGCCACCGCAGCTTCGACTCCACAGCAACAAACAAACCGAGGCAATACCGTGAACACGCCGGAGAAGAGCCGACTACCGCAACCATTGCCGCGTTGTCGACATCGCTCCCACCATCATCGTTGCCACAGAAGTTTGGTCGCCACAGTGATTCTCTCGGGGCCGCCGCCCCGACATCCACCTCTCCGTTGCGCCCAGCGCAATCAACCGGCACCGCCTTCCGGGGCCGCCGCCCCGACATACCACCGCTCCCCAGAGCAGCAACGCCGCACAACCCAGCTGCCAGCAGCCCACGCTGCTCAGGGCAACCGCTCGCAGACCACGAACGTTGCACCACATCCGGGGCCGCCGCCCCGACGTAAAGTCAGATCGCCCCCTCTGGAGCGCATCGACCGAGCCGACACTCCTACCGCCCAAGCGGGACAAGGATGCCACCCAACCAATGCCGAGATAGAGCCCCGCCACATAGAGCTGCCACTCACATTGTTCTCGAGATCGCCAACTCGGCGCACAATCAGAAACCACCCGGAGCCGCCGCTCCGACGTCCACTGTCCCCGACGACGAAGAGATCCATGCAAACTGCAGTATGTTGACTCTCCAAGGCAATGCCTCAAAGAAGGAAACGACGTAGCCGCCGTCATCGCCCGCTTCGACCATCCGAAGCTAGGGATTTCTCCCGGAGAGTCGTGCAATGGAGCTCCACGGCAATGCCTTCAAGAAGGGGAACGGCGCCATGGCGCCGCCGTTGCCGGTACCGACCCAAAGTCAGTGCTGGACTTTCGCCCGAAGCTCCTTCACACCTCCGAATCCAAGCAGATCCAAAGCACTGCACAGCACACAATCCCCATAGTCGACGTCCACCGGCTCCACCTCGTGGAGCAGCTGCCGCAGGTTTAGGGTTTTAGCCCCCCCCCCACTAAACCTGTTTTCTGTTTAATTTGTATTGTTTTATTTCTTTTGTGCTTTATTTTAATTTTGAAGGAGTTTCATATATTCTACGGTACTACATACATGCATATGAATGTACAATTTCAAATAAATTTGAAATTAGAACCAAAAAGAATTCAAGAGGAATATACAATATATATTCAATATCATCGGATGACCATATACAATTTTGAACAAGTTTCCATACATGATTTAATCCATATAAAGTTCTACGTCCTCGTAATAGTGTTCTCCTTTAGGATGGAGGACTTCCCTGCTGAACCATCCAGCTAGTTCCTCTTGAAGTGGTCGGAAGCGAGCTTCGGACTAAGCATCCACGGAGGTTATTCCTCTGAGCATTGGTATCACTCGGAACCCGCTCAGAGGTGTATCTCCGGATCATCTCACAGACATAGTATCCACATAGATTGGTCTCCGGTGGCTGAATATCCCCAGCATTCTTAGGCTTTAACCTTTTGAATTCTAGCTCTTTTTTGAATTCACCGACCTTTGTATCTATGAACCGTCTCCAAACCCTACGAGGCAAAGAAAATTAAATGAACAAGAGAGTTATTAGTTACTTGATATTAGGAAATGAACGAAATAGGCCGATCGATATAGGCGCAAATGAATGAAAATAATTACTTCTGCAGCATTCTTCTCATGTCGCCCCAAAGCTTTGGATCCATATTCAGAGAGTCGTGGACGAGACATTCTGAGGTGTTAACTTTAATTACTAGCAGAATCCAGTGGAACCTGCGGACACGATACATGCACAGTACGTCATGCATAACTCATCGATTAGCCGGCCACATACCATGCATGGAGTAAACAAAAGAGAATGTGCTCAAGACAGAAACACTCACCCAAAATGGTAAGGAAATAGAATATCACTTTTGAGTTCCTGCTTTGTAAGAAATCGCCACAGTGTCTGCCTCCACGTCGGCGGGGTGACGCTCCAACACATGTCCATTAACGATGTGTGGGTCAATGAACCCAACATCATGGATGTTCCTTACTCGCATTCCTTAATCTTCATTCTGCATGTATAATAGCGGACACAACAATATAGTTAGGACATATATATAGTGCAGGCAATATGAACGAGATGGGGTAGAAATTAATAAATCACTTACAGAACGTAGCAACTGATGATAGATTTGTCGAGCTCGCGCAGATTGAAAAGCTGAAACAATTCACTCAGTGCAATTTGTACATAGTAATGTTTGAAGTGATGCTCATGTCTAACTTCCGCATAAATATATTCTTTGGCGTTTTTATTTTTTATGTAACCCTTGTACCAATTCAGCAGACCTTTCATTTGGTCAGGTAGATCCTTTTCCTGCGCAGGCTCGACGAGAGGCCCATTCTTGACATATGTAATTACTACCTCCTTCACTGGCGCCTCATCAAGGCCTAATAGTTCACGAAGAGTAATACCTAAGTTGGCGCTTGTTCTCCGCACTCGTTATGATCAATCCTGTGTTGCCGCAGCTTGTATGATCTCGGGGCATCCGGACGAAGGCTTCCACTATAAGCGGGCAATCGATTGTTTACTTTGTTCCCGAGCTGGGCAACTTGTTTCCGCTTTTTACTTTCGGCCTTCTCCGCTCTTTGTTCTCCTTGAACATGAGTGCCTGCTGCAAGTTCACGTGCATAGTCGTTAGGCGATTCTTCGCGGCTTGGGACGGTGTGCTCAAAAATGACTTAGCCCACTTCTTTTGCTCATCGAAAATCTGGCTTGGGCTCGGGCTCTCTTTTCTTCTTGCAGTCCGCCTTCCATTTCTCCAAATCAGCAGCCGCGTCGCGTCGACTTCCTCGGCACTACGTTCCCAAGGCCTTGTGGGGAGAGGCTTGATGATGGCTCCGTACCTTTGTGGTCTTAGGTACATAAGGGTCCGGGTTAATAATCCAGACTGCTACGCTTCTTTGCCGAGGTGGATTGGGGGGCGGCGTCTGATCACCCGCCGGACGAGGACTGGGGGGCGGCGGATGATCACCCGCCGGACGTTGTGGACTGGGGGGCGGCGTCGGCTGATGTGACGGAGGTGTAGGTGAACCGCCACCACCACCACCACCACCACCACCACCACCGCCACCACCACCACCGTAGGGGGGTGGACTTGTTGTCCTTGGCGCCTCGCCTGGAAACTTGATAAACTTCTTTTGCCATAGAATGAAATGGCGCTTGACATCTCCAAGTCTTTTCTCCCTTGGTGTAGCAATGTCAATCTCCGTGTCCTCAAACCCTTGGACTATGTCCTCCACCGTGACACGAGCATAGCCATCTTGAATGGGGTTGTTGTGGTGGAGTGCTCTGTAAACATGGTAAAGCACTGCCGATGGCTACCTTCATGGACATGTTCCCGATAGGATAATCAGATGACATTCTTTCATCTCCTTTATATCGCCCACGGGTAGCGAGGAGGCTCGGTGCAGTAATTTCGACCACCGAGGCTCCGTGCAGTAATTTCGATCACCGAGGCTCCGGTGCAGTAATTTCGATCGTCGGTGCATCCGCACCAGCCGTGGGGCCTCCGTGGAAGCCACGCTGCTTCTCCGCTGCTGGCTTCCGAGATCCATTGGATGATCTTCATGCTGCACCGAGCTGCATCTCTTTCGCTACTAGTACACTCATGGTTTTCTTCATCACATCCATTTCGATGCCAACCGCGCCACAACATCTCGCTTCCCGATCCATCTTTCTCTTACGGCTTCAGAACCGTCACGGGTCATCGCTCGGGGAACCCTATTTTCCACGGAATGTGCCCCATGCCTCGTACACGTCCTCCGTGTTCAGGATTCCCGAGGGCTTTTGTCGTAGCGTCGTTCTCTCTGTTGAACTTGATCTTCCCTGTTGAGCATCCTTCATTGCGTCAATAAGGGCTTGGGTGGGTTTAATTAATTTGCCCCGTAAACACACTCCCCTGTCTCCGGGTTCAGCGTTCCCCATGCCCGCATACCACCAGCTTTTGGCCCTTGGGTCCCATCCTCCGCACTGGACGGATTCTCGCGCCCTCAGCTCGTTCTCCATCTTCTCCAACCTAGGCACCCAAATGCGATACCCTCTGGCGCCATAACATGATTGTACTCCTTCTTAGCCGCATTTTCCTTATTTTTTTCGATATTTGAATGAACTGCTCCGATTTCTTTTGCTTCACAAATTCTGGCCAATCATGTTTCAGTTTCTCATATTGTCCTTTGAAATCCGAGTCTTGTTCTGCTTGACAAAGTCACGGGCTAGATTTTGCTTGAATTTCCGAATCGTTGGCCATCTTATGAAGAGCGAACTGTTTGACTAGCCTCCTCCTCTCCTTGTTTTCCTCAATCTTGTTACCCTCCTCATCGAATTTGTTGTATTCGGAGGTAGAACGAAATGTTCCATAAGCTTCTTGAAGCAATCTTTTTTGTTCTCTTATCGACAAAAGTGAAACCATCAATTCGTGCCTTCTTTGGCTCATTCCACTCTGGACGGTGATCGAGACGTTGTCTCTAACAATGGCTCCGCATTGGTGACAAACTTGGTGGCGTTCTTGCGGGGCTCCAGTGGCCTGCCGTTGCCTTGTCGACAACCTCGATGGTGCATGTTTCTCCTTGTTTCATCGTCTTGGTTGCGCCACGCTTTGACGACGTACTCGATTGTTTGACGATCCGCCGAGGGCTAAAATAAGAAAGAGAGTCGCGTTAGTACACACATATTTATTCAAATCAGTTAGTTTGTATCACCGAGGCTCAATGTATATATATACCTCGGCGCCGGAGGTGGTTGCTACTTCCATTTGAAGATCGCCGTTTATCGACGTTTGTTCGGCATCATCTTCTCGACGGCGCCCTTCATCTTCACCGTCAAGGTTCGAGATAAGAAGAGATATCATCTTCTTCTTCTCCGGTCGGCACATATAGAATATCGCCGTTTATGATGCCGAACATATGTGCTTCACCGTCCGGATCATAGTTGTCCATAATCGGGTCAGCTCTATCGTCGCCATTATGTCATCCTGAAAACATGTAGTAAAAACAAATTAATTAAGTGAAGAAGGGGGGTGGCGGTGGCGGTGGCGAAAGGCGGTGGCAAAAGGAGGGGCGAGAAGGGGTGGGAGAGGTGTCGCGGTAGAGGGCGAGACAGGCGGCAGACGACGGCGTCACGGAGAGGGAGGCGAGGACAACACACATGTATAACCCTCGCCGCCTCTCGATCCCAAAAAAAACACCGCGCGCATCGCCGCCCCCTCGCCGCCCCTCGCCGCCCCCTCCATTTTATTTTTTGTTTTTCTTTGGCGGTTTTTGTTGTTTTTGTTTTTTCACTTTATATGTATTTTTGATTTTATTTCTCTTTCAAATTTCGTCAAATTTTCTTATAAAATTCTAAATACATAGCAGGCAAGTGCATAACAGGTCAACTGACTGAGCTAGACATGTTCTAACGCAGCGCTAGGCGATACCGGCGAAGGGGGAAACATCCGGAAAGTTTTCCGGTTCGGACGTCTGTCGATGATGAACCGGAGAGGAAAGTTTGCAGGTTCGATAGGTTAGGGGTGTGTGGCGGACGAACGGTCTGCGTGAATCGATTCATCTCGTCGTTCTGAGCAACTTTCATGTACAAAGTTTTTCCATCCGAGCTACGGTTTATTTTCTATGATTTTCTAAAGTTTTATTGATATATTGTAATTAAAACTAATTCGAGAATAAAGATTAAATTGCTACGTGCACACACAAAGTGTACACAGCAAAGCAGCATAGAGGCTGACAGGTGGGGTCCTGTTGACCGCCCAGACAGCAGTCAACTGAGGCTGTTGACTAGTCAAAGGGACAAGGGAACCCGCATGTCATTGACTCTGTTTAACTAACAGACTATTAGTGTTAACATAACTATTTAAATTAATTAATTAATTAATTAATTAATATATTTTTTATTATTCTTTTTTATATCATTTTTAACGTTTTGGGGGTGGGACCCCGCTGTCATAGGCACAGGGGCCTATCGGGCGTCGGGATTCTGGCGTGAGGCGTCTTGGCGCCGACCGCTAAGCGCCTTCGCCGAAGCCAACCGAGGCGTGGCGGGCCGGCGTTGGCAAGACGGGCGGCGGAAGAGGCCACGGCGGGCGGCAAGCGCTACCAAGGCGAGGGCGAAGCGGCGATGGCGAAACTAGCAGCAGCTAGTGGGAGCCGCCCAGCGGCGGGCGCAGAAGGGCAGCGCGCCACGGCGCGCTGGGACGCAGGGAGCGCGACGCGAGCAGCGCCGCCATGCAGAGGCGGGCGCGGCGAGGGCGGTGTCGCAGCGCGAGCGGGGAGACGGACGGGGCCCGATGGGGAGCTCACCCCGTTGACGAGAAGAGGGCGGCGATGCGCGGGGAGGACCGACGAAGGAGAGGAGGGGACGGGCGATCCGGCGCGACAGGCGAGGATGACGATCCGGCGGGAGGCGGCGCCGGCAAGGTCGTGGGCGACCAGCGAACGACAACGAGGGCGAGCGGCGCGGCGGGCGGCGTCGAGGGCGCGGCAGAGACGAACAGGCGGGAATCGGAGAAGACGAGAATCGATCGGAGCCTTGTATTTATAGCCCGCCCCCCTTTAGTCGCGGGTGGCGGCGAGACCATGATTAAAGGTACCCTTTAGTCGCGGGTCGCCTGCCCAACCGCGACTAAAGGGTTTTTTATGGTTTTTATGTTCAGCGCCCCATTTTAGTCGCGGTTGGTTCGCCAACCGCGACTAAAACGCTATGAGTTTAGGGTTTTAGCCCCCCAAACCTGTTTTCTGTTTAATTTGTATTGTTTTCTTTTTAATTTGTATTGTTTTCTGTTTAATTTGTATTGTTTTATTTCTTTTGTGCTCTATTTTAATTTTGAAGGAGTTTCACATATTCTACGGTACTACATACATGCATATTATCGCCTAGGCAGGAGTATGACTAAATCACTCCAAATTTCATGTATCATCGGTGGTATCTCGAATCATTCAAAATGGACACCAAACACATCACGGGTAATATAATTCACATGATCCATTCAACAAAGTTTGGTACAATAAATTATTACACATCATTTCTTCCCTTGTGTCCCTGCTTGCTTACGATTGTGCCGTATCCATGGAGCATCCTCATCATTTAACTTAATGCTTGGGTCGGTGTTCACTTTGAAGGGCGGAATTTCAGCAAACATATTATAATCTTCGACATGTCTGTCTTGTCCTCCACTCCCACGATGTTTCTTTTCCTGAAAGAACAATGTGGCGCTTTGAATCATCGCATGATGTCTTGATCGTTTTCTTATCTTTCCGTTTCCTCGGTTTGCTACTCATGTCCTTCACATAGAAAACCTGAGCGACATCTTCGCTAGGACGAATGGTTCGTCAAGGTAACCAAGATTGTTGAAATCCACCATTGTCATTCCGTATTGCTGGTCCACCTTTACCCCACCTCCCGTTAGCTTGAACCATTTGCACCGAACAAAGGGACCTTAAAGGAGGGTCCATAGTCAAGTTCCCATATCTCCTCTATGTAACCATAATATGTGACCTCTTGCCCATTCTCGGTTGCTGCATCAAAGCGGACACCACTGTTTTGGTTGGTGCTCTTTTTATCTTGGGCGATCGTGTAAAATGTATTCCCATTTATCTCGTACCCTTGGAAAGTCGTAGTCGAAGATGGTGTCTTGGCCAACATGTACAGCTGATCTACAACATCATTGTCATTCATTAAATGTTTTTCAACCAACTGCCGAAAGTCTCCATGTGGGCCTTCCTAATCCAGGATTCAGGCTTCCCGGGTTGTCGAACGTAAAATATTCTTGTGTTTCTCAAAGCACGGAGCCACCAAGCTGGAATTGGTCAAGATCTGATGTGGTGTGCTTCATCATGAGAATGGCCGTCCATACATATCGTTGATTTCCTTCCGATCGTGCCTTTTCCACTTAGTCTCCCCTCGTGCGCGATCGAGGAAGACCAATCGGCTTAAGGTCAGGAACAAAGTCAACAAAAACTCAATTACCTCCTCATTTCCATAGCCCTTGGCGATGCTTCCTTCTCGCCTAGCACGGTTACTGAACATATTTCTTTAATACTCCCATGAACCTCTCAAGGGGAACATATTGTGTAGAAATACGGGACCGAGAACGAAAATCTCTTCGACTAGGTGAACCAGGAGGTGCGTCATAATATTGAAGAAGGATGGCGGGAACACCAACTCGAAACCGACAAGACATTGGATCACATCGCTCAGAACCGTGGTAGAACTTCGGATTGATTACCTTCGAGAGATTGCATTGAGGAATGCACATAGCTTCACAATGGCTACTCGAACATTTTCCGGCAGGAGCCCCTCAAAGCAATCGGAAGCAATTGCGTCATAATCACGTGGCGGTCGTGAGACTTCAGGTTTTGGAACTTTTTCTCCGCCATGTTTATTATTCCCTTTATATTGGACGAGAATCCAGACGGGACCTTCATACTCGCTCGGGCATTCAAAAAGATGACCTTCTCTTCTTTGGTCGAGCGTAGCTGGCACGACCTTGAAACCATTCCGGATGCGGTCATCGTGGTCTTTCAAACGTTGCTGGTCTGCCGTGCTTCCTTTGTATCATTTGTCTTCCCATACACGCCCAAGAAGCTTAGGAGGTTCACGCAAATATTCTTCGTAACGTGCATCACGCCGATTGCAGAGCGGACATCTAGGACTTTCCAATATTCTAGCTCCCGAATATAGATTTCTTCTTCCACATGGCTGCGTGCCCGTCGGCTCCCTTCGAACTGATTGTCCGCCAGACCCTTTCCAAAGATGACTTTCAAATCCTTGACCATATCAAATACCTCGGCACCGGTCGTTCGCGAGCTTCGCCGGTGATCTGCCTTGCCGTTGTAATGCTTGCCTTTCTTTCTTCATGGATGAATTTTGGAAGAAATCGACGATGCCCAAGGTACACGTTCTTCTTACAATTTGGCAAATGTACACTTTCGGTCTCATGTAAGCGTGCGTGCATGCATTGTATCCCTTATTTGACAGTCCGAAAGGTTACTAAGAGCAGGCCAATCGTTGATGGTTACGAAAAGCAACGTCAGAGGTCAAATTCCTCTTGTTTGTGCTCATCCCACACACGGACACCACCCCACAGCTGTAAAAGTTCATCAACTAATGGCCTTAGGTACACATCGATGTCGTTGCGGGTTGCCGGACCTTGGATGAGCACGGCATCATAATGAACTTCCGCTTCATGCACAACCAAGGAGGAAGGTTGTAGATGCATAGAGTCACGGGCAGTGCTATGGCTGGAGCTCGCTCGCCAAAAGGATTCATGCCATCCGTACTTAGAGCAAATCTTATGTTCCTTGCGTCACTGCAAAATCTTTGAACCATCGTCGATCTTTCTCCATTGCGCTCCATCTGCGGTGTGTCTCAACTCCCGTCCGACTTACGGTCCTCTTTGTGCCATCGCAACAACTTGGCATGCTCTTTGTTCTGAGCAGACGTTTCAACCGTGGTATTATAGGAGCATACCACATCACCTTGGCGGAACCCTCTTCCGGTTTCGCCCTCAACATCGTCACCGGGGTCATCACCTCTCGATCTTATAACGCAATGCAAGTGCATACCGGCATTCATTCAAATTCTCGTATTCACGCGGTAGAGGATGCGATCGTTGATGCATGCATGTATCTTCGTAACCTCTAAACCTAGAGGGCGGACAACCTTCTTTGCTTCAGACGATCTTGGCGGGCAACTCGTTATCCTTTGGAAACATATTCTTCAACATTTTCAGCAAGTTTTCAAATGCCGAGTCAGCTACACCGCCTCGCCTTCCATTTCAGCAAATCCGATTGTGCAGCCCAGCTTTTTAGACCATCATCGCATCCGAGTGCAGCGCCTTTCGTGATCCTCTAACATGCGATCCAAATTCTCCTCTCCTTTTCGGGCCAGCAGCGTCTCCGTGCATCGGCAATGGTCCGACCAAGATCATCAACGGGATCATCACGTGCCTCTTCTTCACCTTCCCCTTCACCTTCAGCATCCTCCATGAAAGTATCACCGAAATGAGCAAGATAGCTTTCATCGATGAAATCATCCCTTCTTCATCTTCTTCCATTATAACCCCTCTTTCTCCATGCTTGGTCCAACAATTATAGCTTGGCATGAAACCCTTCAAGCAGATGCATGTGAACAACTCTTGAGGAAGAGTAACCCTTCTCATTCTTACAGATAACACATGGACAGATAACAAAACCCCCGCTTGTTCGCATTAGCCACTACGAGGAAATCTTTCAAACCCGTAGTGAACTCGCGGAGAGTCGGTTACCGTACATCCATTGCCGATTCATCTGCATTATTATAATATAAAATATATAATTAACCATCATGCATTTGTTAAACTAACTAGCTACAAACAATATAAATTAAACAATGAACTACACACATGCATATTGACACATCAAAGGTTCATCAAGTTGCTAACCATGATCAAGAGTGTGGCTCCAACACTTCATGTCATGTTTGTTTCATGCTCTTGGGGCATTTCATCAAACACCTTATGTGCATAAGAGGAACCAAAAGCAAACCTACACCCACTTGTGAAGAGAATGGCTCCAAATGGCTAAGTGTTGGCTGCTGGATGGGTATATATAGGGAGGGCTTTAGTTGCGGTTGGCACGGCAAATCGTGACTAAAAGGTGCCAAGGCCTTTAGTCGCGGTTGTCTCCGCCAACCGTGACTAAAGCCCTCACGCACCAGCTGGCCACCGAGCGCCTGGGCCCAGGCCTTTGGTCGCGGTTCACCTCCAGAACCGCGACTAAAGGTCCCATTAGTCGCGGTTCCTACAGCTTCGCGACTTATGGGGCTGGACGGAAGCCTGTTTTTCCACCAGTGTATGTCAAAGACTGTAAAAAAATACTACAAATATTTCCAGCGTATATATGCAACAATGTTAATTCATTGCGACGAAGATTGTTGAAACAATGGTTGCAACGTAAAAAAACATAATAAGTTAACTGAGGTAATGTAGAAAATACACAACGATGAGATTAATATGCACTAACCTATCAGTGCATGTTCTTCTCCGGGGAAAGAAAAGAGAGAAGTGCATATTTCAACCCCGAACTCTTGCCCTAGTCTAATTTACAACCCCGAACTCGAATACCATCTAAATTACAACCCCCAACTCTTAAAACCGGTCAGAATTCAACCCTTCTCTCCCTGTTGACCGGTTTTGACCTAGTTGACCGGGTTTTGACCCGTTGACTAGTCAACAGTAAATTTTAAAAAATATAAAAATATAAAAATCACAAACAATTTATTTTTTTCACAAGGTGAACAGTAAATTTTAAAAAGTAAAAAAAATCAAATTTTTTTGATTTTTTCATCGTCTGAACAGTAAATTCGAAAAACAAAAAAATTAAAAAAAAGAATATTTTTTGCATGGAAGTTGTATCAATGTGTGAGGTCCGTGCCAATTTTCATCGTGTTCGGACATCTAAGTAGCTCTCAGCCAAAAAACAAAATCAGCCCGAACAGTGCACGACAGTTAACTGTTTCACAGACTCCACATTTGTCTTTTTTCTGAGAGCTACTCAAATGTCCAAACAAGCTAAAAATTGTAACTTAAAAAAATACTATTGACCATGTGAAAAAAAATAAGAATTTTTTTTTTAATTTACTGTTCACCTAGTCAACGGGTCAAAACCGGTCAACTTGGTCAAAACCGGTCAAGAGGTAGTGAAGGGTTGAATCCTGACCGGTTTTGAGAGTTGGGGGTTATAATTTAGACGGTATTGAAGTTCGGGGTTGTAAATTAGACTAGGTCAAAAATTCGGAGTTGAAATATGTACTTCTCTCGAAAGAAAATCTTTGCAGCAGGGCTGGCCGCGTAGCCAGCTTCGTGTGACCGACTTTCCAGCAGTAAAAGATAATGGCGGTCGGCATTGCAACGTAGCATCCGACTCGCAGCATGTGAAGGCCAGCTTGCAGTATGGATAAATCGCCCCACACGTGCCATCCTTGTGAGTTGAAAGGCAGTGGTAGCATGGACTTGAAGGGGTACATGGCAGCAATGCACCAACTAATGTGTGGAGTAACGGAAAGTCAACGAGGAATCAGCTATGGCCCACGGGAACCACGCACGTGAGGAACGGCCATGGGAACACTATCGCGGGAGAAGCTAATCAGGATCGGACGGCAGAGCAAGCGACCGTCGCGCGCTGTGGAATCATCCGGATGAAACGAATCATTTCCCAATATATAGGATGCGTCTATGGCTTGGGATTGGGGGGTGTTTGTTTCTAGGGCTTTTTTGTGTAGGGACTAGAAAAGGTCCCTTTTAAAAACTTTTTTATCAAACGGAAGGGATTTTTTAGGGACTAAACTAGATATTTGAGACTAAATGAAGAAGACTCTCAAAGAGAGTCTTTTTGAGACTTTTTGAGATTTTTCCAACAATGTCCTTTCATGCATCTATTGGCCCGCCACCCCGTAGTGCTGTTTGATTATTATTTTTCTATCGATCTAGGGATTTAATAACCTCTAGGAAAGGACTAGGGATTTTTTTAATCTATGAAAACAAATAGGGAGGGACTTTTTTAGGGACTAGAGACTTTTTTTTTTTTTTTTTTTTTTTTGCGGGTGGACTAGAGACTTTTTAGTTGGGACTAGAAAAAGTCCTAGAACTAGAGAACGAAACACCACCTGGGTCCCGCTTCTCTATCGATCTCTCCCGTCCAAATTAAAGCGCGCTCCTCGATCGAGCAGAGGAATATGGATGGAGGTCCATGTATGCGTGCGAATTCCGCGCCAAGCATTCATGCCAAACATGCATGCATGGGTTTGTTCCGCGCCCGGCGAAGCCAACAAAGCAAACATGCGTCCATGCGTTTCATCCATCCATCCATCCATCCATCCATTGCAAAACGAACGAACGAACTTAGTACTCCTTTTTTTCGATCCAACCAATCAAAACCAGCCAAGGAAACCAAGAGTCTCTTCTTTTTTCTTCTTCTCGATCAACCTGCAAGAGTCTTCTTCCTCCCCGGCAAGTACGGCCATCGTTTTCCCTTCTTCTCCCTCTCCATCCAGCACTGCACCTCCGATCCACCCAAATTATCAATTTCTCCACCTCCCATCCTCCAGTTCGTCGCCGGCCGGGCCGCGCCCGGAATCGTACCCATGTGCGATCTCAGTCCTCAGCCACCCGCCTTAGTTGTCGTACACATGTCTTCCTCCTCGCCCCGCCCCGCCCCACGCCATCTCCGACATGGGTCAATAGCTCCCATGCGACGTCGTTGGTGTGAACTGTCTCTCATGCGACGTCGTTGGCTGTAATAGCTATCATGCGACATCTGCATTGGAAAAAATAGCTCCCATGCGACACACCATTTACGCGGCTAGTTGGCTGTCCGTTAGGCTGAGATTTGGTTAGGACACTGGGGGTTATGTGCTCTGACTGGTGGGGTCCACCTATGGCCACGTAGTCAAGAGTCAACCGCCCACGACTCGACCAAAGGATCGTGTGTGACCGTGCTCGACTCGCCTGCGGCTTTGGATCGGGCGAGCGGCGCCGCCGTAAGCATCTTCTCCGCAGCGGGTTCTTCTCCGGTGGTGGAGCGCATTTCGGCAATGGCAGAGCTATTGCGAGGTGAGCCCGAAACCCTAGTCCCACTCCCCAGAATTTTGAGGGATCTGTGGCCTCATGCTGCCCTCTGTTTCTTGGCGATTTAGAATCGGGCTCCATTGGATCCGGGGGTTGTTTCTTCTCCGCGGCCCGGTGGTGGAGCGCCTATCTCTACAGCTGCTATTGCAGTGAGTATTTTCCAAACACCACTCCCATTCCACTGAATTTTGATAAATCTGTGGCCTCATGCTGCCCCTGTTGCTTGGCGTTTTAGAATCTCGATTGGATAGGAGATGGAGCGAGGCTGGATGAGATGGAGCGAGGAGACAGTGCTTCAAATCGGTATCGCCACCCTCTTTTCTTGGCTATTTAGAATCGAACTCGATTTGGTAGTGACTGCCGCCGCTGCCGCCATTGACAAAACAGGGAGGTTCAGGTTCGCCACCACATTTGCAATTATAGTGGAATTTTTTCCTGTAAAGCCAAGCTCGATGATGGCAGTGTCCAAGACATTGATAGAGATACCACCGTGAGGTTGGATGTCGAATTTGCGATGTTGATCCCCGTGAATTGGAGAGCATGAAGGAGAAGGCCGTGGGCAATTTGGTGGAGAGAATTGGGGAGAGTATTGTTTGGGGTCCGAACAAGAGGTATCTCTCGCAACGCTTCGATAACTATAATGGTGAATATGTGAGAATTGAAGATGGAGAATCCATGGTTGCTGAAATTGATCAGCAAGAAGGGTGGGCAAGCAAACAAGTAACATTTTATGCAGAGCTAATTGATCTGCAAACTCATTCCAGAGTTGGTTATGTGCCATCAAAGATGGCTACACAGATGGAAGATGATGAGTGGGTTTCACAAAAGAAGATGTTGCCTTTGTTGACCGAACCGATTGTAGTAGCTGAAGATCTGAGGATTGATGCAGATGGAGAGGAGGGAACCCATGGTGCTAGGAAGATTGTTGTTGACTGGAATGTAGTAGAGTTGAATGAAAAACAGATTTGGTCATTGCACCAATATCTGACATTGATATGGCCGAAATGTTTGGCATTCAAGTTGATGACAAAGATAAGGAGAAGGATGACAGTTCTTTGCTGCCAAGGTAACACAGTCCCTAGAAATGCAAATGAGGATGAAGAACAGCTGATGAGAGAGGCTGCAGATGATGTGGATGATGCAGATGATAATGAGCTGGTTTGTTTGTATGACAAAGAGAACCCGTTATTGAGGTGGAAAGTTGTGGCCAAGCATGAAGGAGTTTAGGATGTCTTTCAGACCTATGCAGTGAAAAAAGAGTTTGATGCCAAGACTATGTGGACTGATCAAAAGAAATTTTATGCTCGGTGCAAAGGTTATGATGGTGGTGGCAATCCTTGCAAATGGTACTTGTCCGCAGACTACAACCTGATGGAAGTACAGTAAGGGTAAATCAAATACCACACCAGCATACATGTATGACCACTTCACAGAGAGTTTCAAAGATGACATCACAGCTTTGGGTTACAGAGAAGATTACTCCTATTTTAGCCAAGACTCCAAACACTACTGCAGAGAGGCTTAAAGTTGACTTGGAGAAGCTGTACCCCATCCAGCTGCAATATACCACAGTGTGGAAAGCAAAACAAAGGGCCATGAAATCATTGTATGGTGACTGGGCAAATACATTTAGGATGTTGTATAGTTTTAAAGCAGAGGTGGAGAAGAGGTCACCTGGGAGTGTGGTGGAGATAGATACAGAGGTAACAGAGGATGGCAGGGTTTTATTCAGCAAGTTTTTTATGTGTTTGAAGCCTTGCATAGATGGATTCAAAGCAGGTTGTCGTCCATATTTGAGCATAGACTCATCTTTTTTGACTGGAAAGTGGAATGGTCAGTTGGCTGCATGCAATGCTCTAGATGGACACAACTGGATGTTCCCAATTGCAATAGGAATGTTTGATCGAGACAGAGGCATCATGGATATGGTTCATGATGCAACTGAAAAGATGCATAGGGCCAGTTTCTCCTTTGGCCATCCACACAGATGCATGTAAAGGGTTGGAAAATGCAGTAAAAAATGTTTTCCCCCATGCTGAGCAGAGGGAGTGCTTTGGACATATGTGGATGAATCTGATAAAAAAATTCAGAGGAGATGAATTTGGCGCATGTGGCCAAGACAAGATCCTACACTGCATGACACATTCCTATCACCTTGGTAAGATATTGGCATCATGTAGTGATAATGAATTTGCTTCATGGTTGAACACCCACCATTCTCTGTTGTGGTATAGATCAGGTTTTAATACTGCCATAAAATGTGATCATATCAATAACAACTTGGCAGAAAGTTTTAACAACAAAGTGAAGGATTTGAAAGACTTACCTGTGCATGACATGGTGGACCAAATAAGGATCATGATCATGCGTTCGTGGGAGTTGAGAGGAAAAATTGCTAATATTTTGGAAGGGGACAAGCTTCCAAAGAAGTGGTACAACAGTGGTCAACAGGAGTAGAAATCTTTCACATCTATCTGTTGAGAAATCTTCCTTGTGGGGTGCTGAAGTTAGGGATACAAAGAGTGGCAAGAGGCATGTGGTAAATACTGAGTTGCATGAGTGCACTTGCCAAGAGTGGCAACACACTGGAAAACCATGTGAGCATTCCATACTTTTTTTGGCATCTAAACCCAGGTTAAATATGCACCAATATTTGGATGAGTATTATTCAGTACAAAAATTCAAAGCTGCATATGCAAGTCCAATTCCTGCACTGACTGACCAATCTCAGTGGCCTGAGGTGGAAATAGAATTTACCTTGTGTCCCCTGTCACTAGAAGAAAGGTGGGAGGCCTAAACAGAGCAGATTCAAAGCTTGGTTTGAGAAAGGTGGTTGTAGTAAGAAGGGGAAAAATGAAAAGGAAAAGAATGATAAGCCCAAAAGGGCTCAAAAAGGTAACAAAAATAGGTGCAAGTTGTGTGAGGTACTTGGGCACAGAGTTGGTTCATCCAAGTGCATCTACACTCCTCAGAGGCCAAAGTATGTTTATGTTACTGTTTTTGCAAGTTTTTGATTTTGCTACTTGTTCTAGTATCTAACCAAGTCAAATGCTTTATTTTTTAGGAGGAAGCGTGCAGAAAAAGCCCCACCTCTTGTTGTTGAACAATGCTGGCCGATGAAAAAGCAAGACTCAATGGCTATAGAAGGAAGAGCACTAAGTAGATAATGTTTGGTGACAAAGATATGGAGCTAATCAAACTATTATCGCTGAACATGAGCTAAGTGTTTCTGTTTTGGACGATGTGATGCATCTTGAATCTGTTTTGCGACGCTTAGGGCAATCTGAAACTGTTGCAGATGAAGCAACTGTTGTGCTGCCATGCGAATCTGCTTTGACAACTGTGTTGCCATGTTGGGAGGTTGTGCTGCCAAGTGTTGAGTTGCAAACTGAAGTAGTTGAACAATGTGTGCCATCTACTCAATCTGCAGAAGTGCAAGCTGAAGAAATGGGACATGGTCGGTGCAAAAGTTGAGGGGCCTAGTGGAGTTTGCAAGGGGCCAAAAGCAAGAGCATCAAGATCAACAAACTATGCGGCGTGGAACCAAAGCGGTGGAAAAATCAGAAGAAATCGAGTGGTAGAAAGAAGCAAAAGAAATAGAGTCGAAATCATTCAAATTTGATGTGAAAACTGAAGTTTGTTGTCATTTGATGTGAAAACTTATGTTCTTTCATGTGAAAACTTATGTGCTATGATGTTGATTTGACTTGAAATAAAATTCAAATTTGAACCGACATTCAAATTTGAACCTATCTCCAATATTTTTTGAGTTCATTTGTTTGTTCTGTGATGTTGCATCGTTTTATGTACTACTATGCACTTTAGTTCATAAATCCAACCCTTTTTTTGAAGTCCAACTCATAGTCACTGAAAATGTTGTCCAAACAGGCTCCAAAGTAAGGGAAAACGGCCCCATTTCTAAGCAAGTTTTTTTCGACCTTCTCAAAATCACCCAAAAAAGATTTTCTTAGCTTATATTATACCTATATAGGATCAATACGAAGTCTCACCTTTTTTTGAATAAGTATTAATATTATTTAATTTATTTTGAAAAACACCCTTTAATACAAAGTCAGCAATAAAACAAGTTAAAAATTTTAAATGCAAAATAACTTCAGATCCTCCTTAGTCACTCTAAAATGAAGCTAAGGTGATGTTTTTGATTTATTTGCATTTTCAAAACCTCAAACCCTCTTCTCACTCCTTTGAACTCTATGCAACCTCAGTCGAGATAGTCCAATTTGTGAAGGTTTTTTCATGCAAAGATCATTAGATCAAGTTTATCATTTTATATCATAACTATGTAACATAAAAAGGCTATATGCGCAGGTTTTCCATTTTTTAGATTTTTTTTGAATTAGTTATACACATTTGAATGTTCGGTCAAACCTTTCAAAACCCCGTTGACCGCCTCCAAACCCCATGTAACCCTAGCGCCAAACGTCCACCATCGATCTAACCCTAACGCCAAACTACGGCCGTCGGATAGGCCTTCTAGAAGGATTCCGCGGGGGCGATCCGTGGGCTCCAATCTGATTGGCCACCGTTTTTTCTCTCTGACGAACAGATAACGTTGAGCGGGGGGAGCATCTAAGTTACCGTTGGGCCGAGCGGATCGGGCCTGGCGTGCGTGCGCACGGCTCGAGAGGGGGGATGGGCTGCATGCGAGAGGGTCAATGACATGTGGGCCATCCGTGTCCCATGCATGCCATGCAACGTCGCAGCCTAGCTATTCTTTGCTCGTGAACACCTAGCCTTTTTCATGCAGGATTGCATGCACGCATCGACGCAGTAAAGCACGGCAGGGGCGCAGCGTATGGGTACGTCGCATCTAAGCTATTTTAACAAATGCATGTTTAATGCATACCCATTTGAACGAGACGGACGCGTCGGTGGTGCAGCTCCTTTTCCAGTGTCACGCGCGGATGGCAAGCGCACGGCCTGTTTCCCACGCGGCGTCACCGCCGATGCAAGTGCACGGAACGATGCATCTCGCCTGTGCCGCCCGTGCCTCTTTGGATGCTCTGCCCGCCGTTTTTTGAGTTAATGCCCGCAATTACTTATGCCAGTGCGAACGGAGAAGAGAAAATGATCGGGAATGCACCGTGTACACATTGACCCCGCTGCAACGCTGCTATAAAGGGCACCATTTCTCATCCTCTCACACTCATCTCTCAAGCCTCCTCCCTTCTTCTTTCGAGCCAAATCCACCACTCGAGCCACCGGGCGCCCGAGCCACCATGCAGTTCAACGGCCCTACCTACCGTCGCGCCTCGCACCGCGTCGGAGAGGCGACCGGCCGGAGTCGTCGCCGAGAATAGCCCGAGGTGTGGGCCATCTCTAGGTGGAGGGGCCCTAGAGAGTTGGCTCGCTTCTTCCTCCAAGCCGCTACCGCCACCTTCCTCCGGGCACTCCGCCCATGTTCCACCTCCACGAGCAAAGACGATGGCAACGCCGGGCCCAAGCAACCGTCGCCATCGGCCTCTACGCCACCTTCACCAACCCCACGACGCCACCACCTCCTCGGGAGGTTTTACGGTGTGGATGCGAGTTTATCGCGTTCACGACCTACAACATCTTCACCAACTTCCACCACATCTTCCCTCACCCCAACGGCATGCACACCCTCCACTACCAGATGCCGGAGAACGACGAGTGAGGGGCCCAAGGAGGAGGGGCCAAGGAGTGGCAAGGAGGAGGGGCCAAGGAGTTGTTCAAGTGCGAGTCTTCTATCTATCTAGTTTGTGTTTGTGTTGGTTGGGCGTGTGTGCCCGTGTCTTCGTTTTAATTATTTTACTTTCATGTTTTATGAACTATATGTAGTGGAGGGATGCCTCTCTATATGTTCTATCTATCTATGCTACTAGGGTACCCGATGCCCCTCTATCTATCTATATGTTTTTTTGGTCCTAAAGTTTCTCCATTGCATTTTATTTATGTGGCCATGTGTACTAAAAAATGCACTAAAACATGATCCAATCATATAAGTTGTTGTTAGCACGTGTATAGTTAATTATCTTCCTTTTATGTTTTATGCACTATATGTTGTAAGGGGATGCCCCTCTATGTTGTAAGGAGATGCTACTAGGGGCACACTAGATGTCTTCTTTTTTTGAGAGGGGCACAATCTTTTTCGGTTGAAACACACGAGTAAAAACTCTGAAAACAGCATAGCACAAGTCAGGAAAAATATTAAAAAATGGTGCTTGGTTGAAATAAACTAGAACCAAACAATTGCAACTTTTATGGTTCACACGATAGCTTATGCATAAAAATAGCTCAAATAATCATCAGATGAGTTATGTCAAAAAAGGTGACTGCAGGAAACTTAAAATTTGTGAAATAACCTAAAGCCGAAAACATATATCGATGTCAATGACCGTGTGCACTTTTTTTGCACTAGCTACACTTCTTTTATCAATGGGCCTAGATATGTTCTATTCGGCCCTGCCTAACTTCTATATGGGCCTGGCCTTTTGGGCAACGGGCTGTGGACGAACTTTTTTTCCTTTTCTCCTCTACCACCTGAAACTGAAACTCGATGACGAATCGATGAACTCAAACAGAGCCCAAAACAGAGTGGAGAGGACATGCTGAATTCAGAGAGCGCAACACTTTTATTCAAATATACATCATTACGATTACAAATGATGCCCAATCTATTCACTTACGACTAATTATCATCACATAAACAAATGCGAGAGCAATTACACAAACAGAAAAAGTCCGCCATCAGCCCCATCAAATTGCCCCGCTTCGCAATTCGATGAGTTTCTTCATCCGCTTGTTCAGCTTCTTCAACTCTGCCGTCACTCTGCATCCCCACAAGAGCCCCAATGGAATGGGCAGATCCAGCGCCCAGATGCAGAATAGCCCGATCCAAACTTGCCCAACTTCTCCGCCTCCAATGGTAAATCGAGCTCCCCGATGCACCCTCCGGTTGAATCCGCCTATGTACTCATCTAGCCACTCAAAATGGGTGCATTGCTTCAATTTCTGAAATTGGGAAAGATGAACCCTAAATCCCTTAATCCGATGAAAATGGGGAAAAATTGGGCAAATATGAAATTGGGAGACAAAACCAAAATTGGCATATTGAGAAGTAAAATCTCACCTTTCCTCGCCTGGTTTGCTCTCGCATTTCACGAATTCCGCCAAGGTTGCCATTCTTGTCGGTCGTTGTGACTAGCCGCCTGGGGTGCGATACGTGGGCATGCAGGGCACCTTGTCATGGGCATCGCGCCATAGCGCGCCATGAGCGGCGGAGGTCAAGCGGAGCTCGACATTGCTAGGTCGCGTCTGAACGGCGTTGCTAAGGCAGCGTCGTCGCCGGAGAAGAAGAACAACAACGGCCGGGGGGGGGAAGGGGAGGATGGGCTCGGTGTTGCACGGCTCGGGCCACGGCTCGGTGTCCTCTTGTACCAATGTTGACTGGGTCCCACGCTGTGGGTCCTGCTCACTTGACCAAATGCTGAGTTGGATAAGTTAGTGGGTCCCATTCTGTGGGTCCCGCCACCTGATTCGAGTTTTAAACATGTGTCTTTGGATTAGGCAGCAGTGTCGCATGGGAGCTATTTTTTCCAACACAGATGTCGCATGAGAGCTATTGCAGCCAACGACGTCGCATGAGAGACAATTCACACCAACGACGTCGCATGGGAGCTATTGCCCCTCCGACATCCTTCTCAAGCCGCACTCCTCCGACGGCCTAGCGACCTCCCTCACCCAAAAAGAACCGGCATATATCTTCAACGAGAGATAGACTGCTCCCAGGACAAGACAACGAGGACCTGCAAGATTGCGCATGGTTCCTTGGGTCAACAGAGCATTCACCAATGACGACTAATCGACGGGGTAATGAGTATAACCACCTCACAAGGAGAGCATGGTCTCTTGCCAGTCGTGGCCAAGTCCTAAGTCATAAGTTACACGCGCACCCCACATGTGGATGTATGTCTCTCTCTAGCATACATGGAGATAGTCAGGCCGTCTTAGAAGGCATGATGAAGAGAGAGAACGAGGAAGCCGCGGTGCCGCGGATCGATGAGCTGGCGCAAGCCAGTCTACCTGTTGGGCATCCCTATAGGCGCGCATTGAAAAGAGAAAAAGGTTGGACCTCCTGGTGTCTACCCCGCGACCCTAGCCGTCGCCCCTCTACTCTTCTCCTCCACTTCTCTCGTCCTGCCGCCTCCGGAGCTCGTCGCCGGGCAAAGACCGGTCGGTGTTGGCGGCGGCGGGGCATCCTCTCCTCTTCGTGCTGGGTCGGGCAGCGCGAGACGCCCTCTTAATTCGCGCGGGGGCGCACCGCTTCGGACACGGATCCTCTGACGTAGCCAACCCTACCTTTCACTGTCTTTTGGTCACTGACAGATGGGCCCTGTGCTTGATGGGACCCATGTGCCAGTTTCTCAATGGCAGGACATCCCACGTCAGGGGATCCTCGTCCCATCGCTTCGCAGGGCGCGGTGGTGTTGGCGGCTGTGCCGTGGCCCGAAGGGCTGCTTGGCAGCGATAGCGGTGGTGGTGGATCCCGCTCACGGTGGAAGCGGCTCCCGCTCACGGTGGCAGCGGCGGGGAGTGCCTGGCGGCAGTGGCGGGGTGCGCTTGGCGGCAGTGGCCCTGCCCAGATCCGATCTAGCGGGCTCCTAGCGGCGGGCGGCGCATGGGTGGGCAGCGACTGACACGGCCTTCTCTGTCCGTGGCCACGGCAGCGCGTAGGCCGCTGTTGCAGGGGTGCCATGGCTACTGGTCAGATCCGCCCGGATCTGGCCCGTGGGCGGCGGCGGGAGGCTTGGGATGGTGGCCGCGGACTCAAGGTCGATGCTTGGATGTGGGCTGCTACGGCGTGGTGGTAGCCCATGGAGGTGGGCCGGGTCATTCCTCGGCGGCGGCTGGACCTCTCCGGCGTCGGCCGTCGGTAAGCGGCCCGCGCGATGGCAGGTCAGTGCGGCGGCGGTTGGTTTCTTTCAGCGCCGGCTCGCTCGTAGGCTGCTTGTGGCGGCCTTCAATCCTCCCTCGTCGTCCGACGTTACTTTTGTCGAAGGGCTGGAGCTCTCCCAGTTGCAGTCCATCGCTCGTCTCGTGCCCGGTGCTGCAGGACCGAGCCCGTCTCGTTTCTGGCAGCAGGACCGAGCTCGTCTCACGCCCGGCTACAGAACCGACCTCGTCTCGCGCCCGACAGCAGGACCGGCCTTGTCTCGTGCCCGATGTCGCTGGACGGATCGATGGAGGCCAGTTTTGGCCGGCCTGGTAGGTCTCGACACTGGGGACCGCTCAGGGGTGCGAAAGGTGGGACCTTTCCGCTCCTCTCTTTGGCGAGGGTAGCGACGAGCTTCGGGTGAGGTGGTGTCAAGGTCTTGGAGGGCAGGGCGGCGGCCCTGGTGGTGGTAGCACGGTGCTCTTGGGAAGAGCCCCGGCTTGGTTCTGTCCGGTGACCATGACTGTGTGGGCGGCGTGGTAGCCGGGATGTGACGTTCGGTGGCGGTGCATATTGGCCGAGGTGAAAACATGTTCTAACTTCAGACGGACCGGCAGTGGCGAAACTCATTCCTTTCTTGAAGGCGTCGCCATGGCTCTCATTGTCCTTCGTGTTGACCCAGGGGAAACTCTGATCCTTGGATCGGGCGGTGTCGGCGCTTCAGTGTCGTAAGCTTCCTGAAGGCATTGCCTTGGAGCCTACGGTTCGTCATATGTAGCTTCATCTCTTTGCATTGGCGTGGTCACTATCGAGGCCCCCGGTTGCTCTTGTAGTGCTAGGGGTGGTGTTGCTGTGCTCAACGCCTATGTATCCTGCCTTGGGTGTGTGCGTGTGTTTTGGTGGCATGCGTTTATACCGGGTTGTTGATGATCTTTACTTTCTATATAAAACGGGTCAAAAGCCTTTTTCAGTATAGACGTGCATTCATTGTTTTACTCGAAAGAAGAATTACGAGGCACATGTTTCTCATGGTTGGCCGGCTGGCTGGCAATCTTTGTGGTGCATGTTTCCAAGATTACCTGGCGTTGTTTCCAGTGACTGTTTCCTAGATTTGTTAGCGCTCTTTGCGGCTGCACCCTACTTGCTAGCCCAATTCTGCAGGTTGACTAGATCATATAGGCGCGCATTGCCGCGCCCGTCCATCTTAAGAAGAGTAACAATAGAATTGTTTGATAAATGTTGAGCTGTCACAACAGAAAGTAAAGTTCGTATGGTTCAAAATATCATGTACCAAAACATCTAAAAGGGAGATATAATATATCGTGCACAATGTAATATACAGGAAATAAACCAATCCTAATGTTTATGTTCCCTAAAGAGATTCTCATTTCTATAAAGAGGCTATTTCTGTACAATGTAACACATGCAATAATATGAGGGATGGGCAGGAGAGGCTCAAATTACCAACAATGTAGCGAGCCAGTATATAAAGGGATATCGCCTCCTTCTGAATAAGGAAAATGGTGCACGCAAGCCTCGCTGGAGCTTGCCTACATCATCGTATGCCGATATGACATCACTGTGCAAAAATGAACAATGGTGAAATGCAAATATCAGCACATGGTGAACACTAAGATGAACCAACTCATTGATGTCTTAATAAGGATAAAAAATGCGTATGCTCTACGTCGCTACAATGCTACCTCTGATCATCCCTGTGGAAGCTACAAAAGGTCCCAATCAAATTGTAAGCAAGAAAAGATAAGATAAACATCATAGAAGTATAAAGAAACTGAAGTTATACATTCAATACACAGGTTGCCGAGCCTATCAGTGAATATACTCACCATATCTTCCTGTCTTGGCAGGGGAATCGATGCAAACAATTGAAATAGAGGAAATAGAAATTATTCATTGTGAGAAAAAACAGGGAGGAGTTGTGAGAAAAACAGGGAGACATATAGCTGCAAATAAAGTAGCATAATTGCGCTCCTCGCCAACAATTTTGTCAGTTTGTATATGTCAAACTATTGGTCGAATAAAGAATAGCTGAAAAAATGGAATGAATAATTACCATTGACAATTATACTAATCAATAGCATGCATATGATATTTTACGACTATGGATTGGAAGTTACATCAAATACCACAGAAAGTATAAATATAACAGCGGATCTTAGTTTTTGCAGGTTGCCAAAAATATGAGATACAGAGCTGTATCTCCTTTTCCAATCAAAAACTATTGAAATAAAAATTCCCATCAACAAATAGTGAATGGGTCACTTCTGGAGACAAATATATCTTCCTGCCATTAAGATATCATGATACAAATGTATATATAATTGAATCATAACTCTCTCCATCGACTTGCGTTCTGGTCACCCATTTTCAATCGTGGATATGTTGTAGCTCCAAATCATGGATAAGACATGACGTCTAAGCAGCAGACCAGAAGTGCTGGGTGGTCACTTATCCACGCTTTGTGATTACTCTAGGTACCCCACACCTTAATTAATCAAGCACAGCTGACAGCCTAAACAAAAAGATATGGAAGATCATCTCATTATTTCTTGCAAAGAAAAATAAATAAACGGTGAAGCAGATGCAGTACATGTACTCGATGTAGGACAGATGATAACTGCTCACTTGGATCTCAACGGAGAAGAGCAGCACTGTCAGCCCCATCCCCTCGTCGCCCGTATCATCTTGCCATCACTTAAACACTGTCACGCACAGGAAGGTGAGAAAACATGCCGCCGCTGCCCATCTGTGTCG
Organism: Aegilops speltoides; assembly: GCA_021437245.1. Lineage (NCBI taxonomy): Eukaryota > Viridiplantae > Streptophyta > Magnoliopsida > Poales > Poaceae > Aegilops > Aegilops speltoides. The sequence goes on from CM038146.1 coordinate 493,263,062, forward strand.
CCGTATTTTGAGAGAGGTCGTCGACGGTGCGGCTGCCGCCGCAGCCGCCACGGACGAACGATAAAAGACACGAAATTAAAATACAGTAAGGAAGGGGCTGCAGATACATGGCGGGAGACGGGATCCTTGCAAAGGCAGTCGCGAAGAAGAAGCTCACCGATGGTGGAACAACGGCGCATCGAGGAGGAAAGAACGGCGGTCGGCGGCACATAAAGAACGGCCGCGCATAGAGGAGCCAGAAACGGCGGCGTGCAACAAACAGACAAACTGCTCCGTTGGGGAGGATAGCGATGAAACGTGGACGACCTGGCTGTTAGCGTTAGCATCCAGAAAATGAGAAGACGTGGGCCTTCGAAGGCCCGGTTTTGGAGAGGAAAACTAACTCGCTCTGCGGAGCAGCAGCCCACGAGACGTGTGTGCAGTGCGTGAGCAACCTGGGACGCCGAGAGCTGATCTCGACCGTACGTTTGAGTGATCTGATGGCTGAGAGAGTGAAAACGCTGTGGAGGCTCCTAGCTAGCTGAGTTCTACTGTTTAGTAATAATAGCTAAATAAATAAAATAAGTGATACAGGAAAGACAATAAATAAACTAAGGTCAATGACTAAGGCCATTTTACCAATAATCCGGTTCTTTCTTACAAGGTTGTTCATTTCTTCGGCTCATCACTCGCACGCCGGTGTCCAAAAACACGTAAATTTTATCTTGTGTTTATGGTTTGGGCATAAATAATCAAGACAATTTCACCAAGAGAGTAATTTACTTCCATCAGATTTGCTGCCAAAAGCATAAACTATCTAATATGATATGATATGCATGTTGATTTTCAAACGTAACTAGTTCATGAGCCAGCTACAAAATATTATGCACACTCAGTTCAAAATATATTGGCTCATCTCATCCTGTTTATGATTGAACCAACCACCTGCAGATAAGCCCCTTAATTCCAAAGTCCCCATTAAAGAGATTCATCCACACAATGTCTAACTGGAAATTTGCAGCAGCTATTCAAACCCTTCCACTGAAGAATTAACTGCATTGCATTCGTACATAAAACAGGGATATTTGATTTTCTTTCAGCACTAGCTTAGCTAGTTCATGAGCAGTTCAATACCACCAGCCTCCCAACACTTTGAGCAACACCACCAGCCAGCCGACAAAGAGAGCGGCAGGCAACAACCAAGGATTTTTTTTTATGTATGTACACAACACTATATCACCACCTATGTCAACAATTAGCAGCACTCCGCCAGAAAACAACAAACAGTGCACAAATTAACATGTCTAGGCGGCCGGCTCGCCTAGCCATTTCATCTTGGTGCTTGCAAATATCGGATCTAGGAGGTGCTTCCCTCCTCGGCGCCTTTGCGGCATCGTCATGCTTGTGTCAACAATCTCAATGGCGCCAGACCGTCGCTGTCGTGCATCTGAAAGCACAGTGCATGCATCAAGTCAGCAACAATTTAATACATCAGAAATCCTAGAATTTATAAAGGATATACTGAACGAGATACATCTTAAATCTTGAAAGGACTAGTTTGGATAAGTTCCCAGCACGCTAATCTTACAACTATGGACAGAGCAACACACTGAGCATACATCACCCCAATATCCTAGTGATGTACTACTTGGTTTAGGATGCTGAAATTAAAACTTGTAAAAGTACTACTTAGTTTCTCTCTATTGTAGATAAGACTTGAGATGCAAGTTCTAGTTTGCTTAAACATGTACCAGACTGTGTAACTTATCTGATCAAGCAAATATAAATCAACAAGTACGGCCTGCCATCACACCGCCCATATATTTTATTGCCTGGATCCATGGGATCACACTCTCACAAGCCCGCCATCTCTCTGATGCAGATTGAGAAGGTTGTCAAGATGATTGGAGGTCAACAAGCGCTTTTGCAATACTTTTGAGAAGTAACCTTGAGAGTGGTTTTTCTAGTGGTCCGGGTTTCTACAGGGTAGGTGGATATCACATAATATAGCGATGAGATTCGTGCAGTATTCGTCGGTCAACATGTATAGGCGCGTTGTGTATCGAAGCGCAATCCATGTGTACATCTGTACATGTTGCATACCATTAAATTCAATACAGTATTGTTAGTTGTGGCGATAGATGTTGTGTAGGCCATAGCATTGAAGCGAGGCATAGCTCTTCGCTAACCTTACTCTGTTCCTGGCGGCTTCGACAGGGGGAACAATACATTTCGTGGCGGCGTCGACATGGATCCGGAGATAAGCATGGGAATCAATTCGACCGGGTTAGTACCTACACATTCCAAAATTATTGTACGATTCACATAATGTTGAACCGGTTTCTGCAAAGTTGCAAGTATGTCCATCCGTATTATTCTCCTGACTCCATTCAGGAGAGGAATCTGCTTGATCTGTCTATGACATGCATGCAGTTGCTGCAAATCCAGCAATATCCTCCGTCATAGGAAGATCATAGAGATATGTATGTCTAACATCTTACATACTTTCATTGTGTGCGACTAGATTTATTTGCTGAATAGACTGGGTAATTCGTTTTTCCATTAATTACGTGCAGATCCAACTCCAAAGATGACTCGTTTTTCCATTAAGTCCCCGCAGTGATCGCACACGTCCACAACCATGGCCCTCGCGCTGTGCCCGGTTTGCGTGCTCGTGATGCCTATGAACTTGTTGCACAGGCTCCCGCCCACGTACAGCTCCGTAGGAAGCATCGTCAGGAAATCTCCGTCGCTGTGGTATATACCGTTGCACGTTGCCGGCCCGCCGCCCTCCTCTCCTTCTTCATACTCGACTGTCATCGTTCCTGCCTGGACGCCGGCGACCGACGTCACTGGATCAGCGGTGTGCAGGGCGACGGTGCATGATACAGCCTGCAGGAACACAATAACGCCTAAGATTGCCACGACCTTGTTCGTGTTCGCCATCGTAATTACCGGGCGAGCTCTTGCTTGCGTTTACTTTATCTCAAGGCTGTTGTTTCGGCGAGTACATGTCAAAATTATTTCCAACAGACTGGCCTGAACACTAAACTACTAAAAAGTAACATTTCTTATGCACTTTTTCTAAATTTAAAATTTACTAAAAGAATTGGATAATACCGGCAACAAAGTGAGGATTGTACGCTAGTTCGTCCTAAAGCAGAAATAGTAAGGTGTGATAATCTTTGTGCAACGTATTTGTTAGAAAATGTAGTGTTCGATGCCAGAACGAAGCACATTGAAGTGCACTATCAGTTTTCTGCGAGAGCGTGGCAAATAAATTATTGAATACACGTGGGGTCATATTGTAGACAGGTTTACAAAGACACTTCTATAGGTTGAGGTTGAGAGAGGATGCTGAAATTAATACCTGTAAATGTACATGTATATTTATCCTAGAGATGTACTACTTAGTTTAGGATGCTGAAATTAAAACCTGTAAAAGTACTATACTTAGTTTCTCTCTATTGTAGATAAGACTTGAGATGCAAGTTCTAGTTTTCTTAAACATGTACCAAACCGTGTAACTTATCTGATCAAGCCCCCCGTTATATTTTGTTGCCCGGATCCATGGGATCAGACTCCCACAAGCCCACCATCTGCATCGGAACGAACACCGTCAGAACGGGGAGGGGACTGTGGTGACTTATTCCATCACCGCGACGATGTCATCAGCACCTCAACGTCACCACTGGGATAAAGAGAGTACACATCGGAAGGACAGTATTTTTTGGGGGAATAAAATGCAGGCCGCTGTCTACCTTATATATTCCATAATTTCAAAGCCATACCGAAGTCTGGGAAATGTTTGGTACATAGAATGTGAGCATAAGCATCTTATCAGGTTGAAAGCACTTAAACACCAAAAGTAGGAAAAGAAACATCAACAGCAGATAGTCTATGCGGCCGTAAGATGGACAGTGTAGTCAGTGCCCTTGTCAGAGAAGGGAGAGAAACCTAGCTGACTTTATGTGGGAGGAGAGAAATTTGAGAGAACAGTTATAAAGAAGAAAATACAGACCAAATTGGCGAGAAGATATATGTTGAAGTATATGTATTGCTGGAATGCTGGGTATGCATTGCTCAGCACGGACTAGCAAACTGGCATCATCTTACATACACTGACAGGCTGACTTACATCATTACAAACGTTACATTGATCAACACTTGAATATAAGTAGATAGATTATCCGGCATGCACGAATGTAGTTTACTATTGTTTTATTCAGCTAGGTACTCCGCCGAGGCGCCGTGAAGGCGGGTAAGCAGATTTTTGAGGTTGGCAACAGATGGCCGACTTACCGTCATGCATGTTTCAGTTTACATCTGACCAGGTGACAGTCACCTCGCCGACATTGGTGTCAAGCCCGAAAAACTTCCACACGGCAGCCGACGTGCTGATCTCGTTGTCACCGCATCCATTCTCTGTGTCGCATTCGTCCACGACCATGGCCTCCACATAAAGCGCGTCCGAGCTACGGATGCCGATCTTCTTGCCGCACCGTAGGCCGGACCCGTACCACTTGGAGGTCATCGACACCAGGAAGAGGGCGTCGCTATGGTACTGGCCGTCGCACGTCGCCGGCCCACCCTCCCCTCCTTGCTCGAAGCCATTCACCGACATCACAGCCGGGATGTCGTGGACTTGGCCGGCGGCGCACAACACCTGCAGAAAAACAAAAATGCTGAGAATCGCCACAGACTTGGTGGTGTTCGCCATGGTAACTGAGCTCGGTCTTGTGTTTGTGAGCTAGCATGCACTTGGCTTGCCTTGGATGTGTGCTTTCTATCAATGGCTGGGGCAGTTTCTTTATATAACCTCGTGCTGCAGCCTGTCGGACAAAGCGAGGGACGAGGTTACATATGTAGGCAGAAATCACATATTTGACCTGAGGCAGAAATCAATTCACAAACTGACCTGCTTTCAAAAAAATTTCACTCTGCTGACCCTTTAGTGTGGCGCCCGACAGCTGGGCGCCGCACACTACTATGCAGCGCCTCTGCCTTAGGCGTTGCACATTCTGCCAGCGTGGCAGCCCTGGTCCAGCTGCGGCCCCACACGCACCTGTGCAGCGCCTAAGTCTTAGGCGCCACACATGTAATGTGCAGCGCCTAGCTCGTGGGCGCTGCACAGTCTGTGTTCCACTTGGGCTGGCCCCACCCTCTCTCCCCTCCCACCCCCACCCCACACACCCCCACCCCACCCAAACCCTAAGGCTTGCGGCCCTCCTCTCTTCCCCTCTCCCTCTCAAATCCTTCTCAAATCTTGCAAACCGAGTATTTGACCGTGGATTTCAAGCCAACCCTCCCTTAAGGTAATCTCCTCCCGCCCCTCGTTTTCATCCATAGGAATTGTCACATTTGCTCAAATCTTGCTAGTTTGGGGGAAACCCTAGTTTTGACTTGGATTTGCAAATTTGTGTTGAATGATGTTATGTTTCTTTGCTAACTTGGGTTGGTTAAGCTTCCATAGTATGCTAGGGTTAGGGTTATGTGTGTTTGATGTTGGTGTTAGGGTTATGCTATGGTTATGGTTGTTTTATATGTTAGGGCATATGTGTGCAAATATTTTTCTGAAGTATTTACTTGATATATGTGTGTTTTTGATTATTGTAGGGATGGGGAGAACATGTGTTTATGTTCATCATGTGTATAGAGAGGCCTTTTTGAAAGGCAATGTTGAGACGGATCCGAATGAGCTTGACATGGTGTTTGAGAGTAGTCCTAGCTATGCGGAGCTTTTGGAACAAGTGAGGAAAAATTTGAATTGATGGACCCAAGTGACGTTGTTGAGTTCGAGGAAGGCATAATGTTGGTTTTGGAATGCACATCCGTTGGAAGACAATGCGTAGAACTCCGAGCAACGTTGGGTTGCATACAAGGAGACGGTTGCCGAATCTCTAGACAAGGCTCTTGAGTTATTTGTCTCCAAGAAGGTTGAGTCTACTTTGAATTTAGACTTGAACCGAAACCCCTCCCCGTTGGTTGCTAGCACTCCCCCACCCATGAACCAAGTCAAATGAGTGAACCTCAATTCACGCAACAAGATTGGCCAACATTGAGCCCGACTCCAAACAACCAAAATGAAGGTTTTGAAGAGGAGAATGATGAGTACGAGGAGGATGACAACGAAGTTGACCTCCATGACAACAATGTGGGTGATCTCGACCAATATCATGTGCAAGAGACAATGGACCAATCCATCCCTTTTTCCCGTGCATATGCATCGGACTCGGATGCCGATGGTCCCGATGAAGAAGTTGATGAGGAGGGGTTCACGCTGAAGGAGGCCCAAGCATTCAAGAAGGTATTCGGGCGGGATCACAAGACACCATTGTTCAAGGATCTTAGTCTCGCGGATGAAGCCGTTGTGGATGGTGGCAAATGCATATCTCTTGGAGCTAGGCCAAGTTATCACCGTGATTTGGAAGACGGCAAGAACGGGATATATCTCGGATGTGAGTTTCAATCATTGTTGGAATTGAAGATGTGGCTCGACAACTACTCGGTTACACATTATCATCCACATAAAGTGGCCAACTCGGATGTTAATGTGCGTTACACGGTCAAATGTGAAGTGCCAACATGTCCATGGATTGTGCGTGCAAGGCCATGGAAAGGAGGTCCCACTTGGCGCATAGTGAGTTGTCTACCAACTCACATGTGCCGGCACAAGAATGCGGATGCCAAGCTTGTGCACCAACAACACAGACAACTCACGTCCGAGTTCATTGCTTACAGGTTGTCCAACCAAATATCCACACTTCCAATAATGAGCATCAAGAGTGTCATTGACCTTGTGAAAGCCATCTTTCATTACAAGGTGAAGTACGGCAAGGCATGGAAGGCGAAGCAAGCCGCATTCAAGATGTTGTATGGCAATTGGGAGGAAGCATACAATCGACTCCCTAGGTTGTTGTTAGCTATGGCCGCCACAAACCCAGGCATGGTTCACGTGGTTGAGCCTCATGGGCACCAAACTTTGATTCATAACGGGAGGACCGTCCGAGTATTTGGCCGTGCATTTTGGGCCTTTGAGCAATGCGTGAGGGCTTTTGAGCATTGTCGGCCCGTCATCGCCATTGATGGCACGTTCTTGACCGGACAATACAAGGGCACTTTATTGGTTGCAATAGCAAGTGATGCCAATAACCGGGTGTTGGTTGAGGTGGAGAACAATGATAACTGGGAGTGGTTCTTGCGTCAACTGAGAACAAGGGTATTACCGGCTGAAAGGGAAATTTGTGTCATATCGGATCGCCATCCTGGAATTCTAAATGCGGTGGTGATTGACATTCCCGGACATAGAAAGTTGCATCATCGATGGTGCATGAGGCACTTTTGTGCAAACTTCTATAGGGCATGTGGTATCAAGGAGTTGGCCGATGATCTTCAGATTGTTGTCTCGCTTTCACCAACAAGCGGTTTGCCACATTGTTCAATGCATTGCTCAGACACAAGAAACTTGACCCCGGCGGTCAGGAGTTTCTCAATAGGAACATTGCCGAAAGGAATATGTGGGCACGTGCTTTCGATGAAGATGGCCGGAGGTACGGTCAAATGACAAGCAATATGGCAGAATGCTTCAATAAGGTGCTCAAGGGTGTATGTGCATTACCCGTGACGGCAATAGTTCAATACACATTTGACAAGATGAATGAATACTTTTTGAAGCACTCAATGGAGACTAATAAGCAGATTGCTGGTGAGAACAAGGATAAGCACAAGTACAATTTCCCACCAAAGGTTGAAGAATGGTTGGAATTTCAATCATGAAAGGCAGACTCCGAAGAAGCTGTTCTATATGACGACAATGAGTGGAAGTATGAGGTGAAAGAGCCCGGAGGAACCACAAATGATGGCCGCCAACACGGAGGCCGAGCTTTCAAGGTCTCCCTAACACGGTGTGATTGCAGCTGCATGAGGCCGTCTTTGCTTCATCTCCCATGCTCGCACTTGTTAAATGCATCCCGGGTTAGGAATGTGGACGTCAATCACCCTCTAACCGTGAGGGAGTCCGAGTTCTCAATCATGACGGTAAAGAAGACATGGACTCCACGGTTCCAGCCATACTTGGACCAATCACAATGGCCGGAGTATCATGGAGTTCAACTATGGCCGGACCCGGAATTGAAGGTCGTTAGCTGGGGAAGACGTAAGACTAAGCGTCTTAGAGGTGACATGGACGGATGGGGCCGTGGTGGCGGTGGAGAATACGGCACCGGCCAATTCCAAGAGCCTCGTGAGGAATCCCGTCGTGGGGGCTGCAGTAATGGGGGACACAACACAAGAACTTGTCCCAAACCAAGAAAGAGATCAAAGAAAAATGGTTCAAGCACAAGCCAAGCAAATGATAGCCAACCAAGTGAACCAAGGGGTAGCCAACCAAGTCAAACAAGTGGTGGAGTGTCAAACCACTCAAATCAAACAAGTCAACGAGGAACTAGGCAACAAAGAGGGAGTCAACTTGGTCTTAGAAGAGGTCGTGGTGGTGGTAGAGGCCGTGGTGAAGGTCTTGGCCGTGGTGATGGTTCTGGCCGTGGTGGTGGTACAGGCCGTGGTGATGGTCTTGGCCGTGGTGATGGTCTTGGCCGTGGTGGTGGTAGAGGTCGTGGTGATGGTCTTGGCCGTGGTAGTGGTAGAGGCCGTGGTGGTGGTGGTGGTAGAGGCCGTGGTGGTGGTGGTAGAGGCCGCGGTGGTGGTGGTGTAGGCCGTGGTGCTAGTGGAGGCCGTGGTGGTGATCTTGGCCTTGGCGGCGGCCGTAGTGGAGGAATGTTCTCTTGGCTCAATGGACCATTGCCGTATGTGTCTTACTATGATCTTGTTCTTTTGGCTCAATGCTTGTGTTGTCATTTTGTATTGTGTGACTAACTATTATATTGCCATTTTCGTAGGTATGGAAACAATGAAGGGGGTGGAGGACACGGAGGGGGAAGGTGAGACCCCTTGGTGGTGCTAGGAGGGAGAAGAATAAGAAGAAGAAGAGAGCAAGAAGAAGAAACTACATGGAGACCCTATGTGTGTATGACTATGTGAGGGGACTAATATTTCCGTGTATGACTATGTGAGACCCTATGTGATTTGGACAAGTATATGTGCTATGTGTGTATGAGTATGTGATTTGGACAAGTATATGTGCTATGTGTGTATGAGTATGTGATTTGGACTAGTATTTCTGTGTTTTGGATGTGATTATGTGGCATCTTTATGAATCACAAAACAAAAAGAACAGTAGGTATTTGAAAACATCAGTTAGTGCAGCGCCGAAGGGCAAGGCGCTGCATAGTGTAGTGTGGCGCCCAACGGGTAGGCGCTGCACACTGACTTAGCAGTTTTTGGGGTGGAAAAGCTACTGGAATGCTTCTGTTGCTCTCTGGACTGACATGTCCAGGCGTGCAGCGCCTAAGGCCAAGGCACCACACTACACAATGCAGCGCCTTGCCCTTAGGCGCTGCACACATGGACATGCCAGTCCAGAGAGCAACAGAAGCATTCCAGTAGGTTTTGCACCATAAATTTTGCTAAGTTAGTGTGCAGCGCCTAAGGGAAAGGCGCCACACTCTACTATGCAGCGCCTAGCTGTTGGGCGCTGCACAGTAGAGTGCAGCGCCTTGCCCTTCGGTGTTGCACACTGACTTAGCAGTTTTCGGGGTGGTAAAGCTCTTTGAACGCTTCGTTGCTCTCGACTGAATGTCCAGTGTGCAGCGCCTAAGGGCAAGGCGCAGACTGTGTGTGGCGCCTTTCCTTGGGCGCCTGCACACTGACATTTATTAGGCTGCACCAACTCCTCCCACCCATCCTCACCCCACACACCCCACCCTCAACACAAACCCAAGCTCAAGTGCCTCCCTCGCCTCTCTCTCCCCTCTCAAATCCTTCTCAGATCCGGAGTATTTGACCGTGGATTTCAAGCCAATCCTCCCTTAAGGTAATCTCCTCCGATCCCTCGCTTTCATCCATAGGAATTGTCACATTTGCTCAGATCTTGCTAGTGTGGGGAAACCCTAGTTTTGATTGGATTTGGAAATTTTTGTTTCTTTGCTAATTTGATATGGTTAGGCTTTCATAGTATGCTAGGGTTAGGGTTATGTGTGTTTGATGTTGGTGTTAGGGTTATGTTGGTCTTAGGGTTGTGTTCATTGTTAAGTGGGGTTAGGGTTGACCAATAATTCTCATTTTGTAGGCATGGCTTCATCCGTTCCATGACGAGGCCACCGTGTGCTAACCAAGAAGACATGCCGAACAAGTGGGAGGACGATCTTTGGACAAGGTGAAGGAGAAAGATGTCAACATCCCGCCATGTTGGTGTGGAGATGTTTGCAAGGTGAAGGTGTCCACCGATCAAAGAAAGCATGGACGGAAGGGCGGAGATATTTTGTATGCCGAACTATGCTTATGATCGTGCACTTCCAACTAACGCCTATGACCAACCACCGTAAGCTCGAGAAGTAAAATGTTACTCTGAAATGTGTGTCAACACTAACAACAAATTTTATGCACTCACCGCCTCTATGCAAGTACTTCACGTGGATAGATCTTGAAGTGCCAGAAGATGTGAAAAAGGACCAATACGCAGATTGTCTTAGGCGGCAACGGAGGTTCAAAGAATCGCTTCGAAGGGGCTTGGAGGAAGAGCGTCGTCAGAAGGAGAGGATGGAGCGGAAGAAACGAGAGGAGGAGAGGGCACGCCAAGCGGAAACTTGCTCGTGAGGAGGAGAGGGCAAGAAAGCTTCAAAGGCTCGCGAGGCCACAAGAGGAGGACTCGGCACGTGACAAGAAGGGGAAATGGCCTCGCTCTACTCAGTAGGGACTTCGCTTCGGTGCACTCCTCGTCAACTATCTTCTAATGAATGTGTCGTGAAGTTGTGAGGGCATGTGAGATGTTGGTGCACTATCTTCTAGGGCAAGCTGCCATTTGTCATTTGTAATGAATGTGTCGTGAACCATGTCATACTAATGTTTGAATTATCTTAAGTTATGAACATCGTCGGCATAAAATTTGTGTTTGTTCATATTGCTGTGATGCTGCAGTCATTGTTAGTATTATGGATGTAGTGGGAGTAGCCATGGGAGTAACTGTTGGCTTTCTAGATAGCCATGGCAGTAGTGCAGCGCCTAAGGGTAGGGCGCTGCACTGTACAGTGCAGCGCCTAACAGTTGGGCGCCACACAGTACAGTGCAGCGCCTAAATATTGGGCGCTGCAGTGTTGCTATAAGCAAAACTGCAGAAATAGATGCCATTTTGGGTGGGGTGCAGCAGTACTCAAATAACTAAAACATCAAAAGCCTGTTGGTTGTGCTCACGAAGCGGGGCGCGTGCAGTGCTACGAGCTTGCTCCACAAAAAGCTGGAAGCGGGTAACATATGAAGCATGATGCTTGTCCCAGTCCTTTATCTTCCGTTGCCTTCTCCTGTCCAACCTGCGTGGTATAAAACCAAGCATTAGCACAATAAAAGGAGTCCCGATGCTTAGACAATACGCAGACATGCTCTCTTACCTATGAAGTGCTTTGTCCGTGTCCACCCAGTCCGGCGGGTGAGGTTGGAACAGACCAAACTGACGATAAACGCGATGCGGCAAATGAAACTCAACCGCCCAGTTGCATATCAATGGGCACCGCATAAGCCAGAGATCCTTACCCCGCAAGCACATCGGGTTGAGGCGGAACTCCTTGGTGTACCCCAAGCTCTCACCCGCGCCATATGGCTGCCATTCCACCTATGAAACAGGGCAACAATGCAAATTGATGACTATGTTTCAAGCAAGCATGAGAAAGGACAATGCAAATTTGAGGACTGAAGTAATGACCTCCTTACCTTTCAGCGTAATCGTGTCCAACTCGGCAATGTACTTTTGGTACATGAGATTGACATCGTTCGTCATCTCGGAAACGATATCCCACTTGTAAGCCCACGTGGGGCGCCGTAATTCGTCATGTTCATCTGCATACCAAGGATCAAACCTGACGCTCTTCGGGCGTCCAACAGGCAGACGCTCCCAGCTCCATACAGAAAGTAGAAGCAGATTACCACCAATGCCTGCACTATCTGTGATCCTGCAACACGCATCGTCCAACTACATATGAAAGAAAAAAACAATGTTAACTTGACAGCAAGCTTGCATTGCTAATGAAAAATTGAGTTGATCACAAAACAGACCAACTACCTGTCGGTACAAGTAGGCAAGAGTCGCTGAACCCCAGCTCCATTTGCTATCAAAGACTGTCAACGCCTTCAGCCACATCCATGGAGCGTTCTTGCCAGTGGAGTCAGGAAACAAAGTCCTCGACACAACGTACCACATATACACACGAGCATGTGTCTGGATCACATCATCAGTGGCATCCGGAGGGCACATCGCAAAGTTATTTTGAATCCACGTGAAAGCAGCTCCAGCTGCTTTCCTTTCCCTCTTCTTCTTCTCTTCTCCCTCCTCTACATCAGCCTCAGCCTCGGTAGGAGCCATACCGATTAGAGCAATCATCTGCTCGCGCCACCCATCAGAATCGGTGCTCATACAGAGAGGCCTCCCATCGATAGCAAGACCGGTGATCAACGCGACATCCTCGAGCGTCACGGTCATCTTCCCAGTCCGAACATGGAAACTGTGCGTCTCCAGCCTCCATCGATCGACAAGAGCAGACACCAATGGAGCGTTCAGATTCGGCGTGGACCGGCTGACCAACAGAATCCACGGGAGTAGTCCTGCCTGCTTGATGTACGGTGTGTACCGCTCGTCGTAAGGCATGACAGGACCAGAGACCCCGTGATACCGAATCTTCAGAGGTTCAAGTTTCTGCAAAAAAAAGTAATGACAAATCTTAGGGCATGTAAATTTCAACTAAAGGCAAATTTGCAAAAGATTTAGAGTACTCATTATTACCTTATCCTTCTCGCGCATCATGTAGGACCGGTGTTGCACGTCGTAGACATCGTCCAGAAGCCAAACCATCCTTACAATTTGAAACAATAAACATACATGAGTTCATCTCAAATATCGGAAAACACTCAATATTTCATATGTGTTCATCTAAACATCTCATGTGTATTCATCTACAAAAATCTCAACATCTCCTTCTCACACAATGAATAAATGATTGTAAATTCTCATATAAATCTCGTATGGCATATGTGTTCAAATAAATCAACATCTCATATTTCAAATAAACTCAACATCTAATATAGGCATATCTAAAAAAACTCAACATCTCACATATAGCTACAAAACTCAACATCTCATAATTATCTACAAAACTAGGCATCTCATATATATCTAAAAAAATAAACAATCTAGGTTTAACTAACAAGAATCATATACTACCGGATATGACTACACATCCTCCATCACAACACACAATCTTGGACAAACAAAGATCCAATCCAAGCAAAACTAAGTTTCCACCTAATCTTGGGCAAATCCCTAAAATTGCAACGATTTTACGGAGGAAAAGAAAGGGAGCGGAGGAGTTTACGTACTAGGAAGGATTGGAGATCGAATCCAGGCCTCAAAACTTCAGATCTGAGAGGGTGTGTGTGTGTGGGGGGGGGGGATCCAAAGGGGGCGCCGCCGCCGCTCTTCTCTGTAGACAAGAGAGCAACTGCTCCAAGTGGAAGAACTGCCTGGGAGGGGCTGGCCCGATGCGGGCTAAGTCAATGTGCAGCGCCTAAGACACGGGCGCTGCAATATACACAGTGCGGCGCCTAAGACTTAGGCGCTGCAGTGCTGTGTCTGTGGGGCCGTAGCTGGACCAGGGCTGCCACGCTGGCAGGATGTGCAACGCCTAAAGCAGAGGCGCTGCATAGTAGTGTGCGGCGACCAGCTGTCGGGCGCCACACTAAAGGGTCACCAGAGTGAAATTTTTTTGAAAGCAGGTCAATTTGTGAATTGATTTCTGCCTCAGGTCAAATATGTAATTTCTGCCACATATGTACGCATGCATGCGCGCCCCCTCGATGGTGTGAACTCGTCGTCCAAGCCTATCAAAGTAAGGACTCTCTCATCCCCTGCTCACACAGACTCTTGCATCGTTGAGGCCACGCTTATTTTTGGAGTTCATGGAGGCAGGGTCGCAGTGAGCCACGGCAACATGTCATAGGTAACTAGTGCGCCATTTATTCTCAATAAATGGTATTTTGTACAGAGTGGGGATATATTACGCTACAACTAAACTTCTAAGTTCAGTATATATCGATATATTCATGCATATTTCTCCGGGCAATAAACAAACTCCCAAGGTCAACCCAACTAATACTACTCTACTACAAAGATAATCAAGGGCCTAAGAATCGGGAAAGCGTCTCACACCCCGTAGGGTTCCGCGTGATGTATATTTATACGGAGGGGCTTATCCCTGAACTGCATATATACAAGTTGAACGGGAATACAGGACTTGCTATATATGAAACAGCTAGAGATAGAAAGGAATGTGGTTTGGTTTTATCTCAACCAAACCGTATACAATTACTCTTCTAGAAGACTCTAGACAATTCCCGAACGTATCTCCTAACACCCTCCCTTAATCACAATGCATCTAAGTTGATTTTATGCTTGAATTCTTCAAATGGCTTGGTGGAGGTTATGTAAACCCATTAGCCACTCTCTCTAGGACGAAGTAGAAGTCTATCTCAATGTATTTTGCTCTTGCATGACACACTGGATTTGCAGATAGATAGGTTGCTCCCAAGTTATTACACCAAAGGCATAGTATATGATTCAAAATTAATACCAAGGTCATCCCTCGCAAAAAAAACTGAAGTTTATCAAGCAAACCAAGCAACTTAAGCAATAGCATTAGCAAGAGACTTGTACTCAACTTCAATACTTGACTTTGATACAGTAGCTTGTTTTCTGGCACCCCAAGAAACAAGATTAGATCCCAAAAACACTGCAAACTCACCTGTAGATTTTCTGTCATTAGTGCAGCATGCCCGATCAGAGCATCTGAGAAAGGCACCGATCAATGTAAACCAAGACTTTCTGATGGTCAATCCAGTCCCTAGTGTATACATTGCATATCTCAAGATTCTTTTGACAGTTGTCCAATGTATTGACGTGGGTGCATGTAAATATTGGCATACTTTGTTGACAAAAACTGAAAGAGCAGGGCCTGTCAAAGTTAAGTACTGAAGGGCGCGTAGTCAGAGTTAAGTACTGAAGGGCGCGTACAATGCTTCTATAGTTTGTTCTATATTCTGGTTCAAATGGTTCTCCTTCATGAACTGGTACATTTTCTGTAGGAGCTAATGGTGTAGATGAAGGCGTGCAGTCCTTCATACCAATCCTTGTCAAAATGTCAGTGGCATATTTTTCATGCTTCAGAATTATGCCATCTTGAATTTTGTTAACTTCTATGCCCAAAAAATATTTCAAGTCACCAAAAATCTTTTAAGACAAATTCTGAATTTAGATATGTTAACAAGTCACTAGTAGCAGATGGAGAGGACACAGGCGTACCACTACGCAACAAAAGGAAGAATAGTTCGCTGATCAAGACACAAGATACCGCCCCTCTCCCCTCCCGAGTCGCCCCTCGCATGGGCGGCCGGGAGGCCCCCAGATCCCGTCGGCCGGCCCTCCCCCACTCCTCCTCCTCCTCCCTCGCCGCCGCCCAAGGGCGCGGCCAGGCGAAGCCTGGTCGTCGCCGGCGGTGGCGGGGACTCGGGCCCTCTCGCTCGCGTGGGGCTGGCACGGCCTGGCGCCCCGGGGCCGGAGCATGGCGGCGCTTCGGCGACTTTGCTCCCCCACGACAGGAGGCCTCGCGATCTAGTCCGTCGCGGTCGCCAGGGACGGCAGTGGCATGACCGGATCTGTTCGCGGAGGCGCGGCCGGATCTATGCCCAAGCGTGGGCCTTGATCGCTGGTCTATCGTCGACACGGTGGCGGGTGTGACTCGTCGGCAGCCGGGCAGATCCGCCGGGATTCTACCCTTGTCTGATCCTTGACAGCGCGGGCATCTCCGGGGGAAACCCTAGATCTCCTTGGGATCGAGCGATGACGGCAATTTTGCGTCATAGTCCCTCTTTAGGGTATCGTTTTGGAGTTTACTCCGGTTGAAGGGACCGGCGACGTCGGTGGCGCACGTCTGGTGGAGCAACTGCCGATGAAAATCGCGTCGACTATGGTCATGTCGGACGATGACGGCGTCTTAGATGACGTTCCCTTGTCGAGACATCGTCGTTGCAGTCTGCGTCATCAGGCTCGGGATGCTCCGGGGGAAACCCTAGATCTGGGTCTTCCGGATCGGACAATGATGGCGTTTTATCGCTTTCCCTCCTGGGGGCATCGTTTTGGAGCAAGTGATGGCTAGGGGGATGGTGGAGTGGTACTTCATCTCACACATTGATGGCGGCGGAGATCGGCGGCATGGCGGTGTGGAGGGTCGGCATCCGATGCGCGGAGATGGACTCGTGCAGGAGGAGGTAGCTGCCTGGCGTCATAGTGACGTCGATGGCAGAGTGGTCAGACAAGGTAGAAGCCTCAATATGATCTGAAGACGGACCTATGGAAGATGGCGGCGACGACACACGAGTGCGTCTGACCGGATTGTGCCCTGATACGTCTCCAACGTATCTATATTTTTTGATTGCTCCATGCTATATTATCTACTGTTTTGGACATTATTGGGCTTATTATACACTTTTATATTATTTTTGGGACTAACCTATTAACCGGAGGCCTAGCCCAGAATTGCTGTTTTTTGCCTATTTTAGGGTTTCAAAGAAAAGGAATACCAAATGGAGTCCAAACGGAATAAAACCTTTGGGAACGTGATTTTTGGAACGAACAAGATCCAGGAGACTTAGACCCTACGTTAAGCAACCAACAGGGAGGCCATGAGGTAGGGGGGCGCGCCTACCCCCTCCCCCCAGGCGCGTCCTCCACCCTCGTGGGCCCCCTGTTGCTCCACGGACGTACTTCTTCCTCCTATATATACCTACGTACCACCAAACGATCAGATACGGAGCCAAAACCCTAATTCCACCGTCGTAACTTTCTGTATCCACGAGATACCATCTTGGGGCCTGTTCCGGAGCTCCGCCGGAGGGGGCATCGATCACGGAGGGCTTCTACATCAACACCATAGCCTCTCCGATGAAGTGTGAGTAGTTGGCCTCAGACCTACGGGTCCATAGTTATTAGCTAGATGGCTTCTTCTCTCTTTTTGGATCTCAATACAAAGTTCTCCCCCTCTCTTGTGGAGATCTATTCGATGTAATCTTCTTTTGTGGTTTGTTTGTTGAGACCGATGAATTGTGGGTTTATGATCAAGTTTATCTATGAACAATATTTGAATCTTCTCTGAATTCTTTTATGTATGATTGGTTATCTTTGCAAGTCTCTTCGAATTATCTGTTTGGTTTGGCCTACTAGATTGATCTTTCTTGCAATGGGAGAAGTGCTTAGCTTTGGGTTCAATCTTGCGGTGTCCTTTCCCAGTGACAGTAGCGGCAGCAAGGCACGTATTGTATTGTTGCCATCGAGGATAACAAGATGGGTCTTTTTACCATATTGTGTGAATTTATCCCTCTACATCATGTCATCTTGCTTAAGGGTTACTCTGTTCTCTTGAACTTAATACTCTAGATGCATGCTGGATAGCGGTCGATGTGTGGAGTAATAGTAGTAGATGCAGGCAGGAGTCGGTCTACTTGTCTCGGACATGATGCCTATATACATGATCATACCTAGATATTCTCATAACTATGCTCAATTCTGTCAATTGCTCAACGGTAATTTGTTCACCCATCATAAAATACTTATGCTCTTGAGAGAAGCCACTAGTGAAACCTATGGCCCCCGGGTCTATCTTCATCATATTTATCTTCCAATACTTAGTTATTTTCATTGCTTTTATTTTACTTTGCATCTTTATCATAAAAATACCAAAAATATTATCTTATCATATCTATCAGATCTCACTCTCGTAAGTGACCGTGTAGGGATTGACAACCCCTTATCACATTGCTTGCGAGGATTTATTTGTTTTGTGTAGGTGTGAGGGACTCGCGCGTAGCCTCCTACTAGATTGATACCTTGGTTCTCAAAAACTGAGGGAAATACTTATGCTACTTTGCTGCACCACGCTTTCCTCTTCAAGGGAAAACCAACGCAAGTGCTCAAGAGGTAGCAAGAAGGATTTCTGGCGCCGTTGCCGGGGAGGCTCACGCAAAGTCAAGTTAAAATTTTATCTCCCGTCAACGAGCCATTTCTGGTGCCGTTGTAGGGGAGGTCTACGCAAAAGTCAAACATACCAAGTACACATCACAAACCCTTATCTCTTGCATTACATTATTTGCCATTTTCCTCTCGTTTTCCTCTCCCCCACTTCACCCTTGCCGTTTTATTCGCCCTCTCTCTCTATCCTCCCTCTCTTTCTCTATTCGCCTCTTTTTGCCCGTTTCTTGTTTGCTTGTGTGTTGGATTGCTTGCTTGTCACGATGGCTCAAGATAACAGTAAATTGTGTGACTTTACCAATACCAACAACAATGATTTTATTAGCACTCTGATTGCTCCTCTTACCGATGCTGAATCTTCTGAAATTAATGCTGCCTTGCTGAATCTTGTCATGAAAGATCCGTTTTCCGGCCTTCCTAGTGAAGATGCCGCTACCCATCTAAATAGCTTCGTTGATTTGTGTGATATTCAAAAGAAGAAAGATGTGGACAATGATATTGTTAAATTGAAGCTATTTCCTTTTTCGCTTAGAGATCGTGCTAAAGCTTGGTTTTCGTCTTTGCCTAAAAATAGTATTGATTCGTGGAATAAGTGCAAAGGTGCTTTTATCTCTAAGTATTTTCCTCCCACTAAGATCATCTCTCTTAGAAACGATATTATGAATTTTAAGCAACTTGATCATGAACATGTTGCACAAGCTTGGGAGAGGATGAAATTAATGATACGTAATTACCCTACTCATGGTTTGAATTTGTGGATGATTATACAAATTTTTTTATGCCGGATTGAATTTTGCTTCTAGAAATCTTTTAGATTCAACCGCGGGGGGCACTTTTATGGAAATCACTTTAGGAGAAGCTACTAAACTCCTAGATAATATTATGGTTAATTATTCTCAATGGCACACTGAAAGATCTACTAATAAGAAAGTGAATGCGATAGAAGAAATTAATGTTTTGAGTGGAAAGATGGATGAACTTATGAAATTATTTGCTTATAAAAGTGTTTCTTCTGATCCTAATGATATGCTTTTGTCTACTTTGATTGAGAATAATAATGAATCTATGGATGTGAATTTTGTTGGTAGGAACAATTTTGGTAACAACTGTTGGGGAACGTAGTAATTTCAAAAAATTTCCTACGCACACGCAAGATCATGGTGATGCATAGCAACGAGAGGGGAGAGTGCTGTCTCACGCACCCTCGAGACCAAGCGAAGCGATCACAACGTAGAGGAAGTAGTCGACGTTCTCCTTGCGATCCGACCGATCCGGCGCCGTTACTCGGCGCCCCGAGTTCTTGACACACGACAGCTCGATGACGCTCCTCGGGCTCCAATCCAGAGAGCTTGGGAGGGAGAGTTTCACAAGACGATGGCGTGGTGACGATCTTGATGTTCTACCGGCGCAGGGCTTCGCCTAAGCTTTGCAACGATATGACCGAGGTGGAATATGGTGGAGGGGGGCACCGCACACGGCTAAGGAACGATCCGTAGATCAACTTGTGTGTCCTAGGGTGCCCCTGCCTCGTATATAAAGGAGCAGGGGAGGGGCCGGCCGGCCAAGAGGAGGCGCGGCCAGGAGTCCTACTCCTCGGGAGTAGGATTCCTCCAATCCTAGTTGGAATAGGATTCACCGGAGGGAAAAGAGAGAGGGGCGGCCCACCTTTCCTAGTCCTAGTAGGACTAGGGAAGGGGAGGCGTGCCACCTAGGGCTGGCCCTTTCTCCTTTCCACCAAGGCCCACTATGGCCCATATAGTTCCGGGGGGTTCGGTAACCTCCGGTACTCTCATAAATTTCGATTTCACCCGAACCATTCGAACTCCAAATATAGGCTTCCAATATATCAATCTTTATGTCTCGACCATTTCGAGAATCCTCGTCATGTCCGTGATCACATCCGGGACTCGAACTTCTTCGGTACATCAAAATACATAAACTCATAATATAACCGCCATCGAAACCTTAAGCGTGCGGACCCTACGGTTCGAGAACAATGTAGACATGACCGAGACACGCCTCGGTCAATAACCAATAGCGGGACCTGGATGCCTATATTGGCTCCTACATATTCTACGAAGATCTTTATCGGTCGGACCGCATAACAACATACGTTGTTCCCTTTGTCATCGGTATGTTACTTGCCCGAGATTCGATCGTCGGTATCCAATACCTAGTTCAATCTCGTTACGCAAGTCTCTTTACTCGTTCCGTAATACATCATCTCACAGCTAACTCATTAGTTGTAATGCTTGCAAGGCTTGATGATGTGTATTACCGAGAGGGCCCAGAGATACCTCTCCGACAATCGGAGTGACAAAACCTAATCTCAAATACGCCAACCCAACATCCGCCTTTGGAGACACCTGTAGTACTCCTTTATAATCACCCGATTACGTTGTGACGTTTGGTAGTACCAAAGTGTTCCTCCGTAAACGGAGTTGCATAATCTCATAGTTACAGGAACATGTATATGTCATGGATAAAAGCAGTAGCAACATACTAAACGATCGTGTGCTAAGCTAATGGAATGGGTCATGTCAATCAGATCATTCTACTAATTATGTGACCTTGTTAATCAAATAACAACTCTTTGTTCATGGTTAGGAAACATAACCATCTTTGATTAACAAGCTAGTCTAGTAGAGGCATACTAGTGACATATTGTTTGTCTATGCATTTACACATGTATCATGTTTCCGGTTAATACAATTCTAGCATGAATGATAAACATTTATCATGAAATAAGGAAATAAATAATAACTTTATTATTGCCTCTATGGCATATTTCCTTCAGTCTCCCACTTGCACTAGAGTCAATAATCTAGATTACATAGTAATGATTCTAACACCCATGGAGTCTTGGTGTTGATCATGTTTTGCTCGTGGAAGAGGCTTAGTCAACGGGTCTGCTACATTCAGATCCGTATGTATCTTGCAAATCTCTATGTCTCCCACCTGGACTAGATCCCGGATGGAATTGAAGCGTCTCTTGATGTGTTTGGTCCTCTTGTGAAATCTGGATTCCTTCGCTAAGGTAATTGCTCCAGTATTGTCACAGAAGATTTTCATTGGACCCGATGCACTAGGTATGACACCTAGATCGGATATGAACTCCTTCATCCAGACTCCTTCATTAGCTGCTTCCGAAGCTGCTATGTACTCTGCTTCACATGTAGATCCTGCTACGACGCTTTGTTTAGAACTGCACCAACCGACAGCTCCTCCGCTTAGTGTAGATACGTATCCGTCTGCGATTTAGAATCGTCCGGATCGGTGTCAAAGCTTGCATCAACGTAACCATTTACGATGAGCTCTTTGTCACCTCCATATACGAGAAACATATCCTTAGTCCTTTTCGTATTCGGGATGTTCTTGACCGCTGTCCCGATGATCCACTCTGGATTACTTTGGTACCTCCTGCTAAGCTTATGGCAAGGCACACATCAGGTGCAGTACACAGCATTGCATACATGATAGAGCCTATGGCTGAAGCATAGGAACATCTTTCATTTCTCTCTATCTTCTGCGGTGGTCGGGCATTGAGTCTTACTCAACTTCACACCTTGTAACACGGCAAGAACCCTTTCTTTGCTTGATCCATTTTGAACTTCTTCAAAAATTTTCAAGGTATGTGCTTTGTGAAAGTCCAATTAAGCGCCTTGATCTATCTCTATAGATTTTGATGCCCAATATGTAAGCAGCTTCACCGAGGTCTTTCATTGAAAACTCTTATTCAAGTATCCCTTTATGCTATCCAGAATTCTATATCATTTCCGATCAGTAATATGTCATCTACATATAATATCGAAATGCTACTGAGCTCCCACTCACTTTCTTGTAAATACAGGCTTCTCCAAAAGTCTCAGATGAACCCAAATGCTTTGATCACACTATCAAAGCGTTTATTCCAACTCCGAGATGCTTGCACCAGTCCATAAATGGATCGCTGGAGCTTGCACACTTTGTTAGCTCCTTTGGATCGATAAAACCTTCGGTTGCATCATATACAACTCTTCTTCCGTAAATCCATTCAGAATGCAGTCTTTACATCCATTTGCCAAATTTCATAATCATAAAATGCGTCAATTGCTAACATGATTCAGACAGACTTAAGCATCGCTACGGGTGAGAAGGTCTCATCGTAGTCAACCCCTTGAACTTGTCGAAAACCCTTTGCGACAAGTCGAGCTTTCTAGACAGTAACATTACCGACAGCGTCAGTCTTCTTCTTGAAGATCCACTTGTTTTCTATTGCTTGCCTACCCTCGGGCAAGTCACCAAAGTCCATACTTTGTTTTCATACATGGATCCCATCTCAGATTTCATGGCCTCAAGCCATTTTGCGGAATCTGGGCTCACCATCGCTTCTTCATAGTTCGTAGGTTCATCATGATCTAGTAGCATGATTTACAGAACAGGATTACCGTATTCACTCAGTGCGGATCTTACTCTGGTTGATCTACGAGGTTTCAGAGTAACTTGATCTGAAGTTTCATGATCAACATCATCAACTTCCTCACCACTTGGTGTAGATGTCTCAGAAACCGGTTTCTGCGACGAACCACTTTCAAGTAAGGGAGAAGGTACAATTACCTCATCAAGTTCTACTTTCCTCCCACTCACTTCTTTCGAGAGAAACTCCTTCTCTAGAAAGGATCCATTATTAGCAACGAATGTCTTGCCTTCGGATCTGTGATAGAAGGTGTACCCAACTGTCTCCTTTGGGTATCCTATGAAGACACATTTCTCCGATTTGGGTTCGAGCTTATCAGGTTGAAGCTTTTTCACATAAGCATCGCATCCCCAAACTTTAAGAAACGACAACTTTGGTTTCTTGCTAAACCATAGTTCATAAGGTGTCGCCTCAACGGATTTTGACGGTGTTCTATTCAGTGTGAATGCGGCCGTCTCTAGAGCATAACCCCAAAACGATAGCGGTAAATCTGTAAGAGACATCATAGATCGCACCATATCTAGTAAAGTGCGATTACGACGTTCGGACACACCATTACGCTGTGGTGTTCCGGGTGGCGTGAGTTGCGAAACTATTCCGCATTGTTTTAAATGTAGACCAAACTCGTAACTCAAATATTCACCTCCACGATCAGATCGTAGAAATTTAATTTTCTTATTATGATGTTTTTCAACTTCACTCTGAAATTCTTTGAACTTTTCAAATGTTTCAGACTTATGTTTCATTAAGTAGATATACCCATATCTGCTTAAATCATCTGTGAAGGTGAGAAAATAACGATATCCGCCACGAGCCTCAACATTCATCGGACCACATACATCTGTATGTATGATTTCCAACAAATCTGTTGCTCTCTCCATAGTACCGAGAACGGGTTTTAGTCATCTTGCCCATGAGGTACGGTTCATAAGTGCCAAGTGATTCATAATCAAGTGACTCCAAAAGTCCATCAAGATGGAGTTTCTTCATGCGCTTTACACCGATATGACCAAAACAGCAATTGCCACAAATAAGTTGCACTACCATTATCAACTCTGCATCTTTTGGCTTCAACATTATGAATATGTGTATCACTACTATCGAGATTCATCAAAAATAGACCACTCTTCAAGGGTGCATGACCATAAAAGATATTACTCATATAAATAGAACAACCATTATTCTCTGATTTAAATGAATAACCGTCTCGCATCAAACAAGATCCAGATATAATGTTCATGCTCAACGCGGGCACCAAATAACAATTATTTAGGTCTAAAACTAATCCCGAAGGTAGATGTAGAGGTAGCGTGCCGACCGCGATCACATCGACTTTGGAACCATTTCCACGCCGCATCGTCACCTCGTCCTTTGCCGGTGTTCGCTAATCCGTAGTCCTGTTTGAGATGCAAATATTAGCAATGTAACCAGTATCAAATACCCAGTGCTCTGCAAGCTCTAGTAAGGTACACATCAATAACATGTATATCACATATACCTTTGTTCACCTTGCCATCCTTCTTATCCGCCAAATACTTGGGGCAGTTCCGCTTCCAAAGGACTAGTCGCTTGCGGTAGAAGCACTCGATTTCAGGTTTAGGGCCAGACTTGGGTTTCTTCTCTGAGCAGACAACTTGCTTGCTGTTTTTCTTGAAGTTCCTTCTTCTTCCCTTTGCCTTTCTTCTTGAAACTAGTGGTCTTATTGACCATCAACACTTGATGCTCCTTCTTGATTTCTACCTCCGCAGCTTTTAGCATTGCGAAGAGCTCGGTATAGTCTTTACTAACCCTTGCATATTATAGTTCATCACGAAGCCTTTGTAGCTTGGTGGCGGTGATTGAAGAATTCTGTCAATGACACAATCATCCGGAAGATTAACTCCCAGTTGAGTCAAGTGATTGTAATACCCGCACATTTTGAGTATGTGCTCACCGATGAACTATTCTCCTCCATCTTGCAGCTATAGAACTTATTGGAGACTTCATATCTCTCAATCCGGGCATTCTGTTGGAATATCAACTTCAACTCTGGAACATCTCATATGCTCCATGACGCTCAAAACGTCGTTGAAGTCCCGGTTCTAAGCCGTAAAGCATGGCACATCGAACTATAGAGTAGTCATCAGCTTTGCTCGCCAGACGTTCATAACATCTTGTGTTGCTCCTGCGGCGAGCACTGGCACCTAGCGGTGCATCCGGGGCGTAACTCTTACGTGCAGCAATGAGGATAATCCTCGTGTTACGGACCCGATCCGTGTAATTGCTACCATCATCTTTCAACTTTGCTTTCTCAAGGAACGCATTAAAATTCAACGGAACAAACAGACGAGCCATCTATCTACAATCAAACATAGATAAGCAAGATACTATCAGTACTAAGTTCATGATAAATTTAAGTTCAATTAATCATATTACTTAAGAACTCCCACTTAGACAGACATCCCTCTAGTCATCTAAGTGATCACGTGATCCAAATCAACTAAACCATAACCGATCATCACGTGAAATGGAGTAGTTTTCAATGGTGAGCATCTTATGTTGATTATATCTACTATATGATTCACGCTCGACCTTTCGGTCTCCGTGTTCCGAGGCCATATCTGCATATGCTAGGCTCGTCAAGTATAACCTGAGTATTCTGCGTGTGCAAAAACTGGCTTGCACCCGTTGTAGATGGACGAGAGCTTATCACACCCGATCATCACGTGGTGTGCGGGCACGATTTAACTTTGGCAACGGTGCATACTCGGGAGAACACTTCTTGATAATTTAGTGAGAGATCATCTTATAATGCTACCGTCAATCAAAGCAAGATAAGATGCATAAAAGATAAACATCACATGCAAATCAATATAAGTGATATGATATGGTCATCATTGTCTTGTGCTTCGTGATCTCCATCTCCGCAGCACCATCATGATCACCATCGTCACCGGCGCGACACCTTGATCTCCATCGTAGCATCGTTGTCGCCTCGCCAATCTTATGCTTCTCGACTATCGCTACCGCTTAGTGATAAAGTAAAGCATTACTGAAGCGATTGCATTTCATACAATAAAGCTACAACCATATGGCTCCTGCCGATTGCCGATAACCGGTTACAAAACATGATCATCTCATACAATAAAATATAGCATCACGTCTTGACCATATCGCATCACAACATGCCCTGCAAAAACAAGTTAGACGTCCTCTACTTTGTTGTTGCAAATTTTACGTGGCTGCTACGGGCTTAAGTAAGAACCAATCTCACCCACGCATCAAAACCACAACGATACTTCGTCAAATAGACTCCGTTTAACCTTCTCAAGGACCGGGCGTAGCTACACTCAGTTCAACTAAAGTGAGAGAGCAGACACCCACCAGTCACCTTTAAGCAACGAGTGCTCGTGGCGGTGAAACCAGTCTCGCGTAAGCGTCACGCGTAATGTCGGTCAGGCCGCTTCATCTCACAATACCGCTGAACCAAAGTATGACATGCTGGTAGGTAGTATGACTTGTATCGCCCACAACTCACTTGTGTTCTACTCGTGCAAAACATCAAACCATAAAAACCTAGGCTCGGATGCCACTGTTGGGGAACGTAGTAATTTCAAAAATTTCCTACGCACACGCAAGATCATGGTGATGCATAGCAACGAGAGGGAGAGTGCTGTCTCGTACGCCTCGTGAGACCAAGCGCAAGCGATCACAACGTAGAGGAAGTAGTCGACGTTCTCCTCGCGATCCGACCGATCCGGCGCCGTTACTTCGGCGCCCCGAGTTCTTGACACACGACAGCTCGATGACGCTCCTCGGCTCCAATCCAGAGAGCTCGGGGAGGGAGAGTTTCGTCAAGACGACGGCGTGGTGACGATCTTGCTGTTCTATCGGCGCAGGCTTCGCCTAAGCTTTTATGACGATATGACCGAGGTGGAATATGGTGGAGGGGGCACCGCACACGGCTAAGGAACGATCCGTAGATCAACTTGTGTGTCCTAGGGTGCCCCCCTGCCCCGTGATATAAAGGAGCAAGGGGGAGGGGGCCGGCCGGCCAAGAGGAGGCTCGCCAGGGAGTCCTACTCCCTCTGGGAGTAGGATTCCCTCCAATCCTAGTTGGAATAGGATTCACCGGAGGGGAAAGAGAGAGAGGGGCGGCCCACCTTTCCTAGTCCTAGTAGGACTAGGGAAGGGGAGGCGCCAGCGCCACCTAGGGCTGGCCCTTTCTCCTTTCCACCAAGGCCCACTATGGCCCATATAGTTCGGGGGTTCGGTAACCTCCGGTACTCGATAAATTTCGATTTCACCCGGAACCATTCAACTCCAAATATAGGCTTCCAATATATCAATCTTTATGTCTCGACCATTTCGAGACTCCTCGTCATGTCCGTGATCACATCCAGGACTCCGAACTTCTTCGGTACATCAAAATACATAAACTCATAATATAACAGTCATCGAAACCTTAAGCGTGCGGACCCTACGGTTCGAGAACAATGTAGACATGACCGAGACACGTCTCCGGTCAATAACCAATAGCGGGACCTGGATGCCCATATTGGCTCCTACATATTCTACGAAGATCTTTATCGGTCAGACCGCATAACAACATACGTTGTTCCTTTGTCATCGGTATGTTACTTGCCGAGATTCGATCATCGGTATCCAATACCTAGTTCAATCTCGTTACCGCAAGTCTCTTTACTCGTTCCGTAATACATCATCTCATAGCTAACTCATTAGTTGTAATGCTTGCAAGGCTTCAGTGATGTGTATTACCGAGAGGGCCCAGAGATACCTCTCCGACAATCGGAGTGACAAAACCTAATCTCGAAATACGCCAACCCAACATCTGCCTTTGGAGACACCTGTAGTACTCCTTTATAATCACTCAGTTACGTTGTGACGTTTGGTAGTACCCAAAGTGTTCCTCCGGTAAACGGGAGTTGCATAATCTCATAGTTACAGGAACATGTATATGTCATGGATAAAAGCAGTAGTAACATACTAAATGATCGTGTGCTAAGCTAATGGAATGGGTCATGTCAATCAGATCATTCTACTAATGATGTGACCTTGTTAATCAAATAACAACTCTTTGTTCATTGTTAGGAAACATAACCATCTTTGATTAACAAGCTAGTCTAGTAGAGGCATACTAGTGACATATTGTTTGTCTATGCATTCACACATGTATCATGTTTCCGGTTAATACAATTCTAGCATGAATGATAAACATTTATCATGAAATAAGGAAATAAATAATAACTTTATTATTGCCTCTAGGGCATATTTCCTTCAACAACGCATATAGAGGAAATTTTAATCCTAGGCCTTATCCTAGTAATTCCTCTAATAATTATGGTAATTTCTACAACAATTCTTATGGTAATTATAATAAGATGCCCTCTGATTTTGAATGTAATACTAAATAATTTATTAATTCGCAAAAGAATTTCAATGCTTTGATTGAAGAAAAATAGCTTAAGATTGATGAGTTGGCTAGGAACGTTGATATAATTTCTCTTGATGTTGATTCTTTGAAACTTAGATCTATTCCACCTAAGCATGATATCAATGAGTCTCTCAAATCCATGAGAATTTCCATTGATGAGTGCAAAGAAAGAACCGCTAGGATGCGTGCTAAGAAAGATTCCTTTATAAAAGCGTGTTCTTCTAGTTACCATGATAATAAAGATGAAGATCTAAAAGTTATTGATGTGTCCCCTATTAAATATTTGTTTTGCAATATGAATCTTTATAATTGTGGGACTGAATATGATCCACCTTTACCTAGAAGGCGTTCTAAAAATTTGGAGTTTTTAGATCTTGATGCTAAATTTGATAAAAGTGGGATTGAAGAGATCAAAACTCTAGATGTTAATGAACCTATTATTTTGGATTTCAAGGAATTTAATTATGATAATTGCTCTTTGATAGATTGTATTTCCTTGTTGCAATCCGTGCTAAATTCTCCTCATGCTTAAAGCCAAAATAAATCTTTTACCAAACCTATCGTTGATGCTTTGATGCAATCTTATGAAGAAAAACTTGAGTTGGAAGTTTCTATCCCTAGAAAACTTTATGATGAGTGGGAACCAACTATTAAAATTAAAATTAAAAATCATGAATGCTATGCTTTCTGTGATTTGGGTGCTAGTGTTTCCATGATTCCAAAGACTTTGTGTGACTTGTTAGGTTTCCGTGATTTTGATGATTGCTCCTTAAACTTGCACCTTGCGGATTCCACTATTAAGAAACCTATGGGAAGAATTAATGATGTTTTTATTGTTGCAAATAGGAATTATGTTCCCATAGATTTTATCATTCTTGATATAGATTGCAATCCTTCATGTCCTATTATTCTTGGTAGACCTTTTCTTAGAACGATTGGTGCAATTATTGATATGAAAGAAGGAAATATTAGATTCCAATTTCCGTTAAGGAAAGGCATGGAACACTTTCCTAGAAATAAAAACTAATTACCTTATGAATCTATTATGAGATCCACTTATGGATTGCCTACCAAAGATGGCAATACCTAGACCTATCCTTGCTTTTATGCCTAGCTTGGGGAGTTAAACGATAGCGCTTGTTGGGAGGCAACCCAAGTTTATTTTTATTCCTTGCTTTTTGCTCCTGTTTAGTAATAAATAATTTATCTAGCCTCTATTTTGGTTGTTTGTTTCGCATTTAATTAGTTTTTGTGCCAAGTAGAACCGTTGGGAAGACTTGGGGAAAGTCTTGTTAATCCTACTGTAAAAAACAGAAACTTTAGCGCTTACGAGAACTGCTGCAATTTTTTTTGGAAAGTGCTATTTAGTTAATTCTTTTTGAAGATGATGAATAGATAAATTCCTCACTTCCAGCAATTTATTTTAGAATTTTTGGGGTTCCAGATCTTGCGCTGGCTACAGATTACTACAGACTGTTCTGTTTTTGATAAATTCTGTTTTTTCATGTGTTGTTTGCTTATTTTGATGAATCTATGGCTAGTAAAATAGTTTGTAAACCATAGATAAGTTGGAATACAGTAGGGTTAACACCAAAATAAATAAAGAATGAGTTCATTACAGTACCTTGAAGTGGTCTTTTGTTTTCTTTCGCTAACGGAGCTCACGAGATTTTCTACTTTAAGTTTTGTGTTGTGAAGTTTTCAAGTTTTGGGTAAAGATTTGATGGATTATGGAACAAGGAGTGGAAAGAGCCTAAGCTTGGGGATGCCCATAGCACCCCCAAGATAATCTAAGGACACCTAAAAGCCAAAGCTTGGGGATGCCCCGGAAGGCATCCCCTCTTTCGTCTACTTCTATCGGTAACTTTACTTGGAGCTATATTTTTATTCACCACATGATATGTGTTTTGCTTGGAGCGTCTTGTATGATTTGAGTCTTTATTTGTTAGTTTAAGCCAATCATCTTTGCTATACACACCTTTTGAGAGAGACACACATGATTCGGAAATTATTAGAATACTCTATGTGCTTCACTTATATCTTTTGAGTTATATAGTTTTGCTCTAGTGCTTCACTTATATCTTTTAGAGCACGGTGGTGGATTTGTTTTATAGAAACTATTGATCTCTCATGCTTCACTTAGATTATTTTGAGAGTCTTAAATATCATGGTAAATTGCTTAAATAATCCTAATATGCTAGGTATACAAGATTAATAATAAAATTCTCTTATGAGTGTGTTGAATACTATGAGAAGTTGGATACTTGATAATTGTTTTGAGATATGGAGATGGTGATATTAGAGTCATGCTAGTTGAGTAGTTGTGAATTTGAGAAAATACTTGTGTTAAAGTTTGTGATTCCCGTAGCATGCACGTATGGTGAACCGTTATGTGATGAAGTCGGAGCATGATTTATTTATTGATTGTCTTCCTTATGAGTGGCGGTCGGGGATGAGCGATTGTATTTTCCTACCAATCTATCCCCCTAGGAGCATGCACGTAATAATTTGCTTCGATAACTTGTAAATTTTTGCAATAAGTATATGAGTTCTTTATGACTAATGTTGAGTCCATGGATCATACACACTCTCACCCTTCCACCATTGCTAGCCTCTCTAATACTGCGCACCTTTCGCCGGTATCATACACCCACCATATACCTTCCTCAAAACAGCCACCATACCTACCTATCACGGCATTTCCATAGCCATTCCGAGATATATTGCCATGCAACTTTCCACCGTTCCGTTTACTATGACACGCTCCATCATTGTCATATTGCTTCGCATGATCATGTAGTTGACATTGTATTTGTGGCAAAACCACCGTTCATAATTCTTTCATACATGTCACTCATGAGTGATTGCATATCCCGGTACACCGTCGGAGGCATTCATATAGAGTCATATCTTATTCTAAGTATCGAGTTGTAATTCTTGAGTTGTAAGAAAATAAAAGTGTGATGGTCATCATTATTAGAGCATTGTCCCAAGTGAGGAAATGATGATGGAGACTATGATTCCCCCACAAGTCGGGATGAGACTCCGGACGAAAAAAAGAGGCCATAAAAAAGAGAAGGCCCAAATAAAAAAAATATGAGAGAAAAAGAGAGAAGGGACAATGCTACTATCCTTTTACCACACTTGTGCTTCAAAGTAGCGCCATGATTTTCATGATAGAGAGTCTCCTTTGTTATCACTTTCATATACTAGTGGGAATTTTTCATTATAGAACTTGGCTTGCATATTCCAATGATGGGCTTCCTCAAAATGCCCTAGTCTTCATGAGCAAGCAAGTTGGATGCACACCCACTTAGTTTCTTTTTGAGCTTTCATATACTTATAGCTCTAGTGCATCCGTTGCATGGCAATCCCTACTCACTCACATTGATATCTATTGATGGACATCTCCATAGCCCGTTGATACGCCTAGTCGATGTGAGACTATCTTATCCTTTTTGTCTCCTCCACAACCACCATTCTATTCCACCTAAAGTGCTATGTCCATGGCTCACGCTCATGTATTGCGTGAAGATTGAAAAAGTTTTGAGAATGTCAAAAGTATGAAACAATTGCTTGGCTTGTCATCGGGGTTGTGCATGATTTAAATACTTTGTGTGGTGAAGATAGAGCATAGCCAGACTATATGATTTTGTAGGGATAACTTTCTTTGGCCATGTTATTTTGAGAAGACATAATTTCTTAGTTAGTATGCTTGAAGTATTATTATTTATATGTCAATATTGAACTTTTGTCTTGAATCTTTCGGATCTGAATATTTATACCACAATTAAGAAGTACATTGAAAATATGCCAAGTAGCATTCCACATCAAAAATTCTGTTTTTATCATTTACCTACTCGAGGACGAGCAGGAATTAAGCTTGGGAATGCTTGATACGTCTCCAACATATCTATAATTTTTGATTGCTCCATGCTATATTATCTACTGTTTTGGACATTATTGGGCTTTATTATATTATTTTTGGGACTAACCTATTAACCGGAGGCCCAGCCTAGAATTGCTATTTTTTTTGCCTATTTTAGGGTTTCGAAGAGAAGGAATACCAAACGGAATAAAATCTTCGGGAACGTGATTTTTGGAACGAACAAGATCCAGGAGACTTGGACCCTACGTCAAGCAACCAACAGGGAGGCCACGAGGTAGAGGCGCGCCTACCCCCCCCCCCCCCAGGCGCGCCCTCCACCCTCGTGGGCCCCATGTTGCTCCACCGACGTACTTCTTCCTCCTATATATACCTACGTACCACCAAACGATCAGATACAGAGCCAAAACCCTAATTCCACCGCCGTAACTTTCTGTATCCATGAGATCCCATCTTGGGGCCTGTTCCGGAGCTCCGCCGGAGGGGGCATCGATCACGGAGGGCTTCTACATCAACACCATAGCCTCTCCGATGAAGTGTGAGTAGTTTACCTCAGACCTACGGGTCCATAGTTATTAGCTAGATGGATTCTTCTCTCTTTTTGGATCTCAATAAAAAGCTCTCCCCCTCTCTTGTGGAGATTTATTCGATGTAATCTTCTTTTGCGGTGTGTTTGTTGAGACCGATGAATTGTGGATTTATGATCAATTTTATCTATGAACAATATTTGAATCTTCTCTGAATTCTTTTATGTATGATTGGTTATCTTTGTAAGTCTCTTCGAATTATCAGTTTGGTTTGGCCTACTAGATTGATCTTTCTTGCAATGGGAGAAGTGCTTAGCTTTGGGTTCAATCTTGCGGTGTTCTTTCCCAGTGACAGTAGGGGCAGCAAGGCACGTATTGTATTGTTGCCATCGAGGATAACAAGATGGGGTTTTTATCATATTGCATTAATTTATCCTTCTACATCATGTCATCTTGCTTAAAGCGTTACTCTGTTCTATTTAACTTAATACTCTAGATGCATACTGGATAGCGGTCGATGTTTGGAGTAATAGTAATAGATGCAGGCAGGAGCCGGTCTACTTGTCTCGGACGTGATGCCTATATACATGATCATACCTAGATATTCTTATAACTATGCTCAATTTTGTCAATTGCTCAACAGTAATTTGTTCACCCACCGTGAAATACTTATGCTCTTGAGAGAAGCCACTAGTGAAACCTATGGCCCCCGGGTCTATCTTCATCATATTAATCTTCCAATACTTATTTATTTTCATTGCTTTTATTTTACTTTGCATCTTTATCATAAAAATATCAAAAATAGTATCTTATCATATCTATCATATCTCACTCTCGTAAGCGACCGTGTAGGGATTGACAACCCCTTATCGCGTTGGTTGCGAGGATTTATTTGTTTTGTGTAGGTGCGAGGGACTCGCGCATAGCCTCCTACTGGATTGATACCTTGGTTCTTAAAAACTGAGGGAAATATTTACGATAATTTGCTGCACCACCCTTTCCTCTTCAAGAGAAAACCAACGCAAGTGCTCAAGAGGTAGCATGCCCCAGACCCGGTATGTGGCTCGGCTGGGGCTTCCGGCTTTTGATGTTAGTCCTAGGTGAGTGGTTTGGGTAGTGGCCCAGCTAGCATCCCTTCATCATATGGATAGGAGTAGAGGCATATGTTGCCAAGATGGTGGATTCAGGTATATTGTTTGTAATACTTTGTAAGGTCCTCGAGAATAATCAATAACATGGCCCTATGCATCTCCCAGATGCAGAGACCGGGGGTCATCCTCATTTTCTAAAAAAAGCAGACGGAGAGGAGCTTGCTACTATAATATCATCAGCTTATACGAGAGTACCATGCTCGTGCAACTTGTTTCAAGCCATAGTGAGCCTTGTTCAATTTTCATATGTTTGTTGGTACCTTGTCATCCTCAAAACATGGTGGTTGCCTCATAATGATCTTCTCTTCTACAACACCATGTAAGAACACAATATGTATATCTAGCAGCATCAGATTCCAACCACTGGATACAATAATAGCTATGACCAGTTTTATAGTTGCATATTTTACAACTGGACTGAAATTAGCTGGAGCGGTAGCATGGAGGTTAGAGGCATGGCAGTGCTCATGCTTGGCGGTATCCTGTGGCGGTGTGATGCGCTTTGGTGGTTTCACGGGAAACTTGGTGGTGGTTGGCGGCGAGCTGTCTAGTGTGTCTGGACACATGGCTATGGCGATATTTGTCAGCAAGTTGTTGTTGG
Organism: Aegilops speltoides; assembly: GCA_021437245.1. Lineage (NCBI taxonomy): Eukaryota > Viridiplantae > Streptophyta > Magnoliopsida > Poales > Poaceae > Aegilops > Aegilops speltoides. Next base: position 493,297,271 of record CM038146.1, read on the forward strand.
CGATTGGCTGGGCGAGCCATGGTAACGGTGGGTTTGGTGAGGTTCAGGTAAAAACCAGCTCGACCTCATTTGACGACGGCATGAGCGGCGTCCTAGGACATCCATCCCTCCTTGGAGGCTTTAATTGGAGCCCATTCACCTCCCTCGTTATTTCGGTCTCAGGCCCTCATGGTGAAAACCCAAGCTTCATTCTTCATCAGAGAGGACGTCAGCAGTGTTCCCCGTCGCTTTCCCCTTGGGGTGACGCCGTTGAGGTCCGGCCTTTTGTCCACTGGCAGTGCCTAACGAGGCTTTGCAGCTTCGGCGTTGGCTAGGCGAGTGCGTGGCCTCTCGGTCAGTGTGGAAGTAAGAGCGTCTGCTTCAGAAATGTATTGTTCGTTGGACGTTTATTTTGGTGGCTTGGGGGGCGGAGCCATCAACTAGGCTGGTTTGCGGTCTTGGGGCTGGTTTGGACGTCAGAGAGGCGACTCCAGAAATCTTCGGCATGTTGGATGTTGGTTTTGGTCGCTTGAGCGGCAAAGTCATCGACTAGGCAAGTGTGTGTCCTCAGGGCCGGTGTGGAAGCCGGAGCAGCGGCTCTGGAATTTGTCCTGGTGTTTTAGTGTGTCGTCTCTGGCCGTGGGGTCGTAGATTTGTCGTCTCGGATGGTGTGTAGCCTCGAAGTTGCTTTGTGTGTAGCATTGTATAAGGTTTCAGCCAATTTTTCTTATTAACTGGCCCGTTCTCTTCTTCTATGTGAACAGGCGGAGCAACTTCAGGTTGCTCCAGAAAAGGGGCACCATTGGAAAATTTCCTACATGTTTTCATTCTTACGAGATTTCTTTGTTCCAAATGGTGCGTTAGTGTTTTTCATCATGTCTGGCAAACTACAATAGCAAAAAAGAATTTATTGCCATAGGCTAATTAACAACAACTAGTAAGCATGCACGTGCAACGCACGTTTCAAACGTTGATCAAGTGATTTCACGTGGTATAAAACTAAAATATGTTTTGCAAATAAATAAATTAAATGGATACAAAATAGGTCGTTCAAATTGTATTTTAAAAAGTGAGACATCACTGTGATCCAACAACCAGATGAAGAATTAGTGACTGGCCTCGATAACCAATGTTTTTATGCAAAATGATTTCTGATATGAATTTACACACAACCAATATGTAAGTTCCGAGCAGATGCAAGAGAAGAATTGAAGTTATGCATACATCTTACCCTGTTACCACCAGATGCAAGTGGATGATCATCTTAAGCTCACTTGAGCCCACAGAGCGGGGAGCATTTTTTCCAGATTATACATCATTTAGAATTGCAAGGTGGATCAAAGATAAGATAATTCATACATTGGATAAAGTGGCAAAAGATAGCAATGATGTAAATAGACATGGGACATCCCAAATATACATTGGATAAAATGCAAGGTGATAATAAGATTAGATCTGAACACTTTTATTCCAAAGTAGTAAGACTAAATCTGCCAAAAGAAAATGGTTGTTCTGCCTATAAAATATATAATGCAGCCCCAATTAAAAAGGTAGAATAAATGATCCCACAAGTTGCATCATCACCCTAACTGCTAATTGTATCCATTTCAGAATGGCAAGCAAGCAAGTGTGTAGGGTAGCTACGTGGCTATAAACTTTATTGTGGTCGATGATACCAGCAGCCATCAAGTTCTCGTACTACCGAACAGAAGGATTGCATGCTTGCAGCTAGAAAGAACCTGGTACGACATCATCTTTTATGTTATTCAGATCTATGCAGAAATATATCAACTTCATATTAGTAAATGAGATCAAACCTTCTTGGTAACAATGCTGCCATTGACACCGACATTCTTTGCAATCAATTTGAATGGAAAACTAAAATGCTCAATGGTTCAACATGATTGTTTGTGACCCACATGTGGTGGACCGTGTTGGCTGCGTAGTATTATGGCAATGACATTCGCTTATTTTACCTTATGTAACCAGGGTATCCTTCACACATCAACCTTTAGCAGCCAATTTGAAAAGAGTGCACACTCCACCAACAACAATACCTTACTCAGTGGCAGCGTGCGAAAAGAAGAAGCAATTCAGAAGGTTTAAGGAAGCAACAAACTAATTGACTTAATTATGCTTCTTTGAAAAGCAAATATAAAGTTGACAACTCAAAATGTCCAATGACAAAACATTGATTGACTCACCTAGTTACATTAGAGCATCCTCAACTCCCAACTTCACTTTAAGTTCAGTTTATATTCGTCCTCCCACCTATCAAGTCATGGGTTACAGTCACCATATCATCCTTCCTTCCAACAGGTTATCAAGGAAAAGAGCAGCATGTCAACAGATAATGCCCTCCATTAATACCAGAATGACAGCGACACCACCGGCCAGCTTCGCTATCCTCTCGTTGAGTTTTCCTTCTCGTAGACTTGTTTTGCTGCCAGCAAATTAGCAATGATAACTTAGAATCAGACTTAAGACTACGACGCTTTCTAAGTTCCCGATAAATAAAACAACTACACAAAGAGGTCATACAAATAGATTTATAATCAACTCCCAGGATGAAGCCTCTGGTGTTTTAGTGTTTCGTCTCTGGCCGTGGGGTCGTAGATTTGTCGTCTCGGATGGTGTGTAGCCTCGAAGTTGCTTTGTGTGTAGCATTGTATAAGGTTTCAGCCAATTTTTCTTATTAACTGGCCCGTTCTCTTCTTCTATGTGAACAGGCGGAGCAACTTCAGGTTGCTCCAGAAAAGGGGCACCATTGGAAAATTTCCTACATGTTTTCATTCTTACGAGATTTCTTTGTTCCAAATGGTGCGTTAGTGTTTTTCATCATGTCTGGCAAACTACAATAGCAAAAAAGAATTTATTGCCATAGGCTAATTAACAACAATTGAAATGCGGAATGAAAAGATGCACTGCATGACAATCCATATGTGACCTGTGCATCCACATGTCTTTTTGTCAAGCATTTCTTTGGTGCATGCCCTCTTTTTCTCTGAGGTTGTCGCATGGGACAATCCAAGCACCCATGCTGTTTTGTACCAATAGATTTAGTTTTGTTTTCTTTGGACATGCCATTGCATGCGTCCACACTTTTTTTTTTGCGGGGGACTTCCTAGTTGTACTGTAATGTTATGGAAATTTAAAGGAAGTTATTCCTATTTGGCGATCGATGTAAACATGTGTACATGTTACTCCCAGTGTGTGTTTCTTATATACCCATGTAACGTTACATTGTTACTTCATTAGCATCGAATATGGTAAGATGATATTCTTTACTGGTGTACTTGCACCTAAATCATCCCGTCAGTATTTTCCTAGCACAATTTTCATTTTAATTTTTTGGGGAAGTAAGAATTAATGCTACTTTCATTTAAACACTAAAGGAAAAAAAAGAGAACACAGAATTTAGCAGAACTTGTAATTATGTAAGGAGAAAAACACCGATCAAACTTAGCAGAGGATGTGGAAGTATATTGCTCATCGAAGACTAGCATGAGATCATCTTACATACAGTGACTTATACCGTCACAAACAAACTTACAATGGTTGACACTTACATATAAGCATATTACTGGCACACATCATGCATGTACGTATGCATGTACTCCCTCCGTTCCTAAATATTTGTCTTTTTAGAGATTTCAACAAGTGACTACATACGGAGCAAAATGAGTGAATCTACACTCTAAAGTATGTCTATATACATCCGTATGTGGTAGTCCATTTGAAATCACTAAAAAGACAAATATTTAGGAACGAAGGGAGTAGTTTGTTATTTCATTGGGGAAAGACATTGAAACTGAAAGCAGATGACTCGTTTTACCAGCACAATTGCAAAAACAACTGTTTGAACTAGACGTCCGACCAGGTGACAGGCACCTCGCCGACGCTGGTGTCAAGCCCGAAGGCATGCCACACGCCGGCCGACGTGCTTATCTCGGTGGTGCCGCAGCCGTTGTCTGTGTCGCATTCGTCCACGACCACGGCCTGCACGGTGATCCCGCCAGTGCTCTTGATGCTGATCACCTTGCCGCACCGGCCGGGCCCGTACCACGCCGAAGTCATCGCCACCAGTAAGAGGCTGTCGCTGTGGTACTGACCGTCGCACTTCGCGGGTCCACCCTCCTCTCCTTGCTGGAATCCGTTCAACGACATCACCGCCGGGGTGTCTAAGACATCCCCCGCGGCAAACCACACCTGCAGGAAAACTAGAATGCCACAGATCACCACGGCTTTGGTAGTGCTCGCCATTTGTATAATTGAGTCTATAAGATAGCTTGCAATTGGCTTGCCCTGGTAGTTGTGTGCTTTCTATATATAGGCTCTTGCTGCAGCATGCTGACAAAGTGATGGACGTAGTTACACATGTGCATGCGCGCCCTCGTGCCGCTCGTCAAAGCCTTTAGACGAATTAAGGACTCTCTCATGTCCTGCTTTCGCAGACTCTTGCATTGCTGAGACCACGGTTTTTGGAATGCACAGAGCTACGGCAACGAAGAACGAATGGTATTCTATCATGCATGTAATATACTATACGCATCCGCCGTCTTTCGATGCATTGAGATTTGTAATACTTTTTTTGTTAAGACAAAAATTTCTTGTTTGAGGATATTATATAATAACTTGGCAGATTTTTTTCCTTGTCCAGATGCAACATAATGTCTTGTTGTGTAACAGAAAATCCACACTTAAACAAGTGCACTCTTATTTGTTGATATGTAATAACAAAACATTATGATACATTTTTTGACACAAAAAAACATAGAGAAAATTATCTAATACTCTGAAACAAGAGAATCTTTGCCAGCAAAACCAAAAAAAATGTAGCACAAATTTCGAAGCAACAACGGAAAATGAGGGCGTGCACGATATGTCAAGTGCATTGTAAAAGAACCTACTCTAGCTATGGCAACAAGTTGTTCTTGCCTCAGGAAATTAATGCTCCCCTCTTTTTTTAGTACAGCGCATTCAATAGAGAGGGGGGATATGGAAGCGGATTAGGAGCACTCGGGTGCTCCACCCCCCCTATATCCAAAAATAATTTAATAATTCAAAAAAAGTCAAAAAATCGTGGATGTATTTTTGAACCAAATATGACTAGGTATTGTACTCATATAAAAATTTCGGCCAAGGAATAATTCCCGTTGACTTCAGGGCAAAAAAAATGAATTTATGACGACAATATAGCATGAATAGTACTTCTATCTAGCATTTTTGGGAAATCTTTGACCCCGGATACAGTAAAAGTCATTTCCTATTTAATCTTTTTATAAGAATGCAATACTTGGTCATGTTTGATTCCATAAAAAATTCCGGGATTTTTTCCACTTTGAGCCATCACCCAGGTGGCTGGATCCAAAGCCTAGGCCACGTGTGGTGGCCAGATCGGGCATCGACGGTGGTGGAGTGGCGCATGACATCTTGCGGGGATGGTGTGGCAACTTCGTCGGTCTCAAACAGCTCTTGAAGGTAGTGTGAGGGAGCCCTGGAAGCGAGTTGTTGGAGTTTGGATGACGCCTCGATGATGTCCAATTATAGATGATGTGGAGGATTTTCTGGACAATGTCGATCTTTAGACGATGGCTTGGACGGTTTGGGCTGCATTTTTTGGGGCTTCATCCATTTTTTGCTAGAGCTGCTCTTAGGGAACTGGTGCTTCCTCTTTCTCTCAATAAGGTGCATTCTACAGAGTGAGATGATATATTCATTTTTACTCCCGGATGCAGTCACTCTGTTGAGAAAAAGATGGACTAAATCTTGATTTTTTACTCCAGGAGTTTACGCGCGCAATAAACAAACTCCCAAGTACATGTTAATTAGTTAATAGTATTTCACTACAAAGATGAAGGTGGGCAAGATCCAAACAGGTGCGTGTAGTAACAACTTTGACAAATTAAGGATTTCATGCATACAGTTCAAAGTGGACGACCCAATTTACCGTGAACAATCTTATTCTTCAATGTAGACAACCATTTCAAGTTGACATGCAGCCGGTTACGAACAATCGTTTCAGTTGATACTTTGTAGGATGTATGCACCACCTATTGCAGAGCACAGGGGTTTACCCTCTTTTTGGAAGAACAGGAAAAAAAGTACATACTTCCATGAAGGCAGGAACGCCGTTCACACATTAAGGATTTCATCCATGCAACCCAGCTAAAGACTTGGAAGTTTAAAGCAGACCACTCCATTTACTGTGAACAATCTCATCTGGTCATCTTCAAACAAACACAATAGTTTCAGTTAGTATCCAACCAACTAACGAACACCTCGCCAACATTGGTGTCGAGCCCGAAGGCCCTCCACACAGCTGCCGACGTGCTGATCTCGTTCTCACTGCAGCCGCTCTCACGGCCGCACTCGTCCACGACCATGGCCACCACACAGTGCCCATCGGCGCTCCTGATGTGGATCGTCTTGCCCACCGGTTGCCTGACCCGTACCACATCGAACGCAGTGACACTAGGAACTGGTCGTCGCTGTGGTACTGGCGGTCGCAGCTCGCCGGCCCGCCCTCCTCCCCCTTGTCGAAGCCGTTCACCCACATCACCGCTGAGAATGTGTAGATCTGCCCGGCAACCCATGATATCTGCAGGAAAACAAGAATGCCAAAGACGGACACGACCTTGGTGGTGTTCGCCATGGCGGTTGAGCGGGCCCCTGATAGCTCGCGTTTGTAATATATCGTGTGTTCGCCATGTGTGCTTTCTCTTCTAAGCTCTTGTTTATATATATTTGCATACTTGCGGAAAAAACGACGGACGTAGCTGCACATTTGCATGCCTCCCTCGTGTGAATCGCCAAACAACACGTCCAAGCCTGCACACAAAACAAACTCTAATCTCTTTCTCTCGGCTGCTTCACACAAGAAAATACAGGAGACGAGAGTTCGGCCTTTTCTTCCTCTGCTTCTCTTGCACCGAGGCAAACATGATTACAACTCTGAAGTACTAACACACATGCATGCAGCAAGAGCAAAAAACTAGAGGGACAGTCTTGCTGCAAACTTGAGCGACGGCAGCATGTCTGTAATTGTAAATGAGCTCTGACTAAACTTGCTTGTCCAAAAAGCTGTGAAATAGCACTTGCTAAACACTACATTTCAAGACTCCGAGAGAATGAACACCAAAATGGGAAAGTATGATTTGCAACCAGATAAGAAATGTCGCGACCAACTTCACAATCACAGGTAGCTGTCCATTTTAAGCACATATTTAAGAAACACACAGCCTGTATCACACACACAGATGCTTCTCGGTTCACTTCAAATACATGGCAAACACTTGTAAGAGGAGAGAACCAGACTCACACTCACACTGCAGCCACATAGATACAGTATAGGCTTCTGCTCAATTTACTACTGGTGTATCAAACAATCCACAGAAGCATGCACTGTGCGCGGCCAGGTGGATGCAAGCCAACTCAGCAGCAAAGCCACACTTGGCACACACATCCGCATAGTCTGGGCATGTAGACACAAGCACATGCCAGTCAGCTTCTTATTCCAGAGCCACCAAAAGCTCACTAAAGCCTAACACAACAACACACCACAAAAGCAGTGACAGGGGATCTACCGTGTGAGGGCCGACGCACCTGAAGGCTGAAGCTTTCCCTTCCATGTTTGCATTGAACAGCCATCCATGAACCCGGCGGTGTCTGGCTATCCACGGGAGCACACAAAAAAGCCAAGCACATGCAGCAGTAGCAGCAACCATAGGAGCACAACTATCCATCCAACTCCATGTCACGGTGGAAGAAACACATCGGTGCAGAATTCACCTAGACAGCAAGTGTGAAATGATAACGCAACGAAAAGGGTTGATTAACTAAATCCAAATGCCATCAGTGGTAGTGTAGAAAAAAAAAGAGATGGAATCATCAACGTGCATGCATACTTACTATCTGAGGACGGAAACACTGGGCAGTTTGTTCTTGTATCGGACGTCCAACTGGTCAGGGTTGTGGCTAGCCACCGCCTTGACACACACATCCTTCTCGATCTCTATGTCACCGGTGGCCATAACCGGCAGCAGATGGCACAGGTTCCAACATCCTCTGATCACGATGGTCATGACTATCGGAGGGATCATCTTAAACTCACATATATGTGTAATTTCATGTTCCTTTAAGGATGAACCTTTTTTTCTCGATTTGTGTGTGTCATCCTTGCGTAGGGGCCATACTAATCTTCTCTGTATCGTTCCAATTTTATCGGATGTCTCCGAAGGGACCTTTACGGATGAACCTTAATGGTTGGTTGGTAATATGTGGCCTTTCGCCTTTTAATAAAGATCTTGGCATAGTTGATGGTGTGAGGACTTATAATGTGATAAAGTATATACGTTGTTGCAACACCAAAATCAGTGAAATATATTTCCTTTTTTTGCTGCCGATGACATCTCCTCGAATCTTGACTCCATAAAGTAAGGATTTAGATAACATCATATGTTCAGAGTTCAGTTCTTTTCTTATCTGAAACTAACGTATTTTACAATGGGCATGATGGATGTTGCAGGTTCATTGATGACAGCCAAGGGTTCATGATCGGAAAAGACTACATCGTGCTCCATGTTGTCGGCTCAGCTAAAGTCCTTCATCATGAGGAGATGGGACACGTCGATTGTTAAAGTACACTTGGCAGGTGCATTTTGTGAAATTCTAGCCAAAAGATTGATAGCATGCTTGCCTACTTGTTCTTTTCCGTTCAAATAAATGTTCCTTTTCTTATTGAATCCAAAGTAGCTAGCGGAGATCAATTGAAAGGCTGTTGATTGACCCAAAGTTCTTTCCTCTACAAAAGAGTGTAATCTTAACCAATGATTGTTTCCAACATGCAAGGACGTGACCACACAAATTTATATATCTTAATCTCATATGCTATCAAGCTTTTCAAGTGCAGTTACCAAGCACCTTTTTTATTTAAGAAAGAAGTTGCTGATTTTTTTATTTAAATAGTTGATACCTAACTAGGTGAACGCCAAAATTTCTTTTCCCTATTCGTGCATGTTTGCTAGTACTATTTGGTTGAACTGATGCAATTTGCGTACTAACAAGTTTTCACTTTCGCGACGTGGGTGCAGAGGTGATCGACGCTAACTAGCACGGCCCGATGGCGCTGTGCTCTTCAACCACTCGCAGACGGACTTCGCCGTGAAGCCTGGTTGTCACGTCGCATAGATGATCGTCCAAGTGATTTCGACGCCGGAGGTCGCCGAGGTGGAGGACCTTGACGCCACCGTCCGGGGGAGGGAGGATTCGAGTCCACTGACTTCTGAACTCCGAGTCTAGGTAGATACATCTAGAGAAGTCGTCTGTTTAGGTTGGTGGTAGACCACTAGGGAAGATACCCACCTTACGATGATGGTTGTGTGTGTCTGATGTTAAATTGAATCTTGAGATGGTTCTGTGACATGTTAAGTGGAATATTGAGATGGTTCAGTGACATTCGTTTGTTTTTCATTGGACGTATTACTATTCATGAATACTATATCTAATTTTTATTTTTTAATTCATAAATTGTTAGTAGCAGCGTGGGGAGGAAACTGAGCGCTACTAGTATATATGATACTAGTAGCGTTGGTTGTTTACCCACGCTACTACTATTTCATTAGTAGTAGCGCGTGTATGTAATAGCAGTAGCCACTGGTAGAAAAAGGGCCTGTTGTCCCGGTTCGTAAGGGCCTTTAGTCCCGGTTCCTAAACCGGGAACCGGGACCAAAGTGTCGGTACTAATGCCCTGTCCCTTTAGTCCCGGTTCAATCCAGAACCGGGACTGATGGGCCTCCATGTGGCCTGTGTGCGGAGCCCAGGCAGGAGACCCTTTGGTCCCGGTTGGTGGCACCAACCAGGACCAATAGGCATCCACGCGTCAGCATTTCTGTGGCTGGGTTTTTTGTTTTTTTGTTTTTGAAGGGGGTTTGGGGGTTTTGGGGGGTTAATTTAGGTGTTTTATATATTGTGTTAGCTAGCTATAATTAATAGAGAGAAGTGTCCTCTCTTATGTCCGTGCTTGGTCGACGCTACGTACTATACATACGTATAGAGAGGACTAGACACGCTAGCTAGCTAGTAAGCAAACGAAGGAAACAGAAGATCGTCATGAACATATATGCATACAGAGAGAAGTGATATCGAACACCTCTCCTTCTCCGAGAGATTGGTCCAACAACAAGTTCTCGTATATCTATCCGACACTACCGGCTACATATATACAATAATTATCTCTTACAAATATAATCATACGGACTCATGGTCCACATAGTATTCCCCGTCTTCAGCGATCACGTGGTCAAGAAAGAATGCCGCCAATTCCTCTTGAATTGCTCGCATGCGAGCTGGTGCTAGGAGTTCATCCCGCTTTCGAAACATCTAATTTGAAGAAGGGGGTCAATATATAAGGGGGTCTATATGAATGAATGAATGAAACTCAACACAAATGATGGTCATAAAATAAAATTGTGAATGTTGTTATTTACGTACTTCATATTGTTCGTCAGAGTACCCGCCCCGCTCATAGGTCGTGTGGCGGATGGACTCGCAGACGTAGTATCCACAGAAATCATTCCCTTGTTACTGCCACAACCAATTTACAAGAAATAGAGGTCAATCAACCTGATAAGCAAGAATGCTAAATGGTATTGATGAAACTAGCGCTTGAATCACTAGGAGATGCGCGGAACATGCTACTATAGTACTTACTTTCAGGTGTCTAAATTCCAGCTCCTTCGGCAGTCCCGGAACTTTTCTGGTGAATTTTCTCCAAACCCTGCCGGACAAAGAAAACAATTACTTGATATCAGGAAATAAACAAAGTTGCTGATATGGTGGATAATGATCGATTTAACTTACTTCTTGAGGATTTCAGTCATGTCCGCATACTCCTGGGGATCTTTTCGTTTAGAGTCCAAGACGGTTACTACTCCCTGCTCAAGCCTAATCTCTAGGAGAATATAGTGGAAACTGCACACGCATGCATAACTCATCAATTACATTACTATAACCTGGACTAATATATAAGGGAAACCGAATATGCACAAGACAGTAACACTCACTTGAAGTTGTAAGGAAAGAGTATTATATCTTTGTTTTCATTTTTTGAATGATCATAGCAAGTTGGCCTCGGTATCTCCGGGACGATGTTCAACCTCAGTTGCATCTATGAGATATGTGTTAACGAACCCAATATCACCGATTTGTCTTTTCTTCAATTCGGCGATCTTCAATCTGCATAATATAGTGAGGATAATTATAAATACATGCAATGAAAGAGATGAGCTATATAGAGAGACTTAATGAAAGAAGTAGTAGTACTTGCAGACAATAGCAGGTGATCGTTGTTTTATCGAGGGCCAATTGATTGAAAAACTGATAGAACTCCTCAAATGGAATAGGCAACAGTTCAATTCCAACGAGGTCATGCTCTGGTTTAACTCTCGCATACAAAGTACTCCTCCCCCAGACTCTCTACAGATTTTCAAGTACCAATCATGTAATCTTCGCATCATCGTTGTTAAAGATTTTTCATCTTTGACGAGAGGCTTCCCGTACTCGTGTCTATGTATCTGCACCTCCATGGGATCATACTGTACATCGTCGGGCAGGTAATCGTCAACATTGCCATAATCGGGCACCATCCTCGGATCGACGATGTCGCTAGGCACCTTGAGCGGGGGGCACGATTGCTTCGCTTGTTCGCCGAGCTGGGCAATTTGTTTCCCAGCTGCTCGTCGTTCTTTCAGCCTTTGATCACTGACTGTACTTCCCGACCGCTCCGCTTCGGCCCATGTCTTTGCAATAATGCGCTCATAGTTGCCTTTCGGTAGAGACTTGGGTGGTTTTGCCAGGGCAGCCAGAGGGCGCTTCACTTTCACCGGATCTACCTTCTCCTCCGGAGGTGGATGTCTCTTTGCTCTCAACCCTTGATGTTGGGGAACGTAGTAATTTCAAAATTTTCCTACGCACACGCAAGATCATGGTGATGCATAGCAACGAGAGGGGAGAGTGTTGTCTACGTACCCTCGTAGACCCGAAGCGGAAGCGATCACAACGTAGAGGAAGTAGTCGTACGTTCTCCTCGCGATCCGACCGATCCCGGCGCCGTCACTCCGGCGCCCCCGAGTTCTTGACACACGTACAGCTCGATGACGTCCCTCGTACTCCGATCCAGCCGAGTGTCGAGGGAGAGTTCCGTCAGCACGATGGCGTGGTGACGATCTTGATGTTTTACCGGCGCAGGGCTTCGCCTAAGCTTCGCGACGGTATGATCGAGGTGGAATATGGTGGAGGGGGGCACCGCACACGGCTAAGGAACGATCCGTAGATCAATACTTGTGTCTCTTGTGTGTCTAGAGGTGCCCCCTGCCCCGTGATATAAAGGAGCAAGGGGAGGGTGCGGCCGGCCTAGGAGAGGCGCGCCAAGGGGTGTCCTACTCCCACCGGAGTAGGACTCCTCCTTCCTTGTTGGAGTAGGAGAAGGGAAAGAGGGGAGAGGAGGAAGGAAAAGGGGCTGCACCCCTGTCCAATTCGGACTAGAGGGGCTGCGCCCTTCTTCCTTTTGGCCTCTTTCCTTATTCCCGTATGGCCCAATAAGGCCCATATACTCCCGGCGAATTCCGTAACTCTCCGGTACTCGAAAAATACCGAATGACTCGGAACCTTTCCGAACTCCGAATATAGTCGTCAATATATCGATCTTTACGTCTCGACCATTTCGAGACTCCTCGTCATGTCCCCGATCTCATCCGGGACTCGAACTCCTTCGGTACATCAAAACTCATAAACTCATAATACAAGCTGTCATCGAAACCTTAAGCGTGCGGACCCTACGGTTCGAGAACAATGTAGACATGGCCGAGACACGTCTTCGGTCAATAACCAATAGCGGGACCTGGATGCCCATATTGGCTCCTACATATTCTACGAAGATCTTTATCGGTCGGACCGCATAACAACATACGTTGTTCCTTTGTCATCGGTATGTTACTTGCCGAGATTCGATCGACGGTATCCAATACCTAGTTCAATCTCGTTACCGGCAAGTCTCTTTACTCGTTCCGTAATACATCATCTCGCAACTAACTCATTAGTTGCAATGCTTGCAAGGCTTATGTGATGTGCATTACCGAGAGGGCCCAGAGATACCTCTCCGACAATCGGAGTGACAAATCCTAATCTCAAATCGCCAACCCAACATCTGACTTTGGAGACACCTGTAGTACTCCTTTATAATCACCCAGTTACGTTGTGATGTTTGGTAGTACCCAAAGTGTTCCTCCGGTAAACGGGAGTTGCATAATCTCATAGTTGTAGGAACATGTATAAGTCATGGATAAAAGCAGTAGCAACATACTAAGCGATCGTGTGCTAAGCTAATGGAATGGGTCATGTCAATCAGATCATTCAACTAATGATGTGACCTTGTTAATCAAATAACAACTCCTTGTTCATGGTTAGGAAACATAACCATCTTTGATTAACAAGCTAGTCTAGTAGAGGCATACTAGTGACACTCTGTTTGTCTATGTATTCACACATGTATTATGTTTCCGGTTAATACAATTCTAGCATGAATAATAAACATTTATCATGATATGAGGAAATATATAATAACTTTATTATTGCCTCTAGGGCATATTTCCTTCAGTCTCCCACTTGCACTAGAGTCAATAATCTAGATCACATCACCATGTGATTAACATCGATAGTTCACATCATCATGTGATTAACACCCATAGTTCACATCGCCATGTAACCAACACCCAAAGGGTTTACTAGATTCAGTAATCTAGTTCACATCGCTATGTGATTAACACCCAAAGAGTACTAAGGTGTGATCATGTTTTGCTTGTGAGAGAGTCTTAGTCAACGGGTCTTTTACATTCAGATCCGTTATGTATTTTGCAATTTTTCTATGTCTACAATGCTCGCGAAGCTACTCTAGCTAATTGCTCTCACTTTCAATATGTATCTAGATCGAGACTTAGAGTCATCCGGATCGGTGTCAAAACTTGCATCGACGTAACCTCTCACGAAGAACCTTTTGTCACTTCCATAATCGAGAAACATATCCTTATTCCACTAAGGATAATTTTGACCGCTGTCTAGTGATCTACTCCTAGATCACTATTGTACTCCCTTGCCAAACTCAGTGTAGGGTATACAACAGATCTGGTACACAGCATGGCATACTTTATAGAACCTATGGACAAGGCATAGGGAATGACTTTCATTCTCTTTCTATCTTCTGCCGTGGTCGGGTTTTGAGTCTTACTCAATTTCACACCTTGTAACACAGGCAAGAACTCTTTCTTTGACTGTTCCATTTTGAACTACTTCAAAATCTTGTCAAGGTATGTACTCATTGAAAAACTTATCAAGCGTCTTGATCTATTTCTATAGATCTTGATGCTCAATATGTAAGTAGCTTTACTGAGGTCTTTATTTTAAAGAACTCCTTTCAAACACTCCTATATGCTTTGCAGAATAATTCTACATTATTTCCGATCAACAATATGTCATTCACATATACTTATCGGAAATGCTGTAGTGCTCCCACTCACTTTCTTGTAAATACAGGCTTCACCGTAAGTCTGTATAAAACTATATGCTTTGATCAACTTATCAAAGCGTATATTCCATCTCCGAGATGCTTGCACCAGTCTATAGATGGATCGCTGGAGCTTGCACACTTTGTTAGCTCCCTTTGGATCGATAAAACCTTCTGGTTGCATCATATACAACTCTTCTTCCAGAAACCCATTCAGGAATGCAGTTTTTACATCCATTTGCCAAATTTCATAAAATGTGGCAATTGCTAACATGATTTGGACAGACTTTTAAGCATCGATACGAGTGAGAAAATCTCATTGTATTCAACACCTTGAACTTTGTCAAAAACCTTTTTCCGACAAATCTAGCTTTGTAGATAGTAACACTACTATCAACGTCCGTCTTCCTCTTGAAGATCCATTTATTCTTAATGACTCACCGATCATCGGGCAAGTCAATCAAAGTCTACACTTTGTTCTCATACATGGATCATATCTCAGATTTCATGGCCTCAAGCCATTTCGTGGAATCTGGGCTCATCATCGCTTCCTCATAGTTTGTAGGTTCATCATGGTCTAGTAACATGACTTTCAGAACAGGATTACCGTACCACTCTGGTGCGGACCGTACTCTGGAAGACCTACGAGGTTCTGTAGTAACTTGATCAGAAGTTTCATGATCATCATCATTAGCTTCCTCACTAATTGGTGTAGGAATCATGGAACTGATTTACGTGATGAACTACTTTCCAATTCGGGAGAAGGTACAAATTACCTTATCAAGTTCTACTTTCCTCCCACTCACTTCTTTCAAGAGAAACTCCTTCTCTAGAAAGGATCCATTTATTAGCAACGAATGTTTTGCCTTCGGATCTGTGATAGAAGGTGTACCCAACAATTTCCTTTGGGTATTCTATGAAGACGCACTTCTCCGATTTGGGTTTGAGCTTATCAGGATGAAACCTTTTCACATAAGCATCGCAGCCCCAAACTTTAAGAAACGACAACTTTGGTTTCTTGCTAAACCACAGTTCATATAGTGTCGTCTCAACGGATTTAGATGGTGCCCTATTTAACGTGAATGCAGCTGTCTCTAATGCATGATCCCAAAAACGATATTGGTAAATCGGTAAGAAACATCATAGATTGTACTATATCCAATAAAGTACGGTTATGACGTTCGGACACACCATTATGATGTGGTGTTCCAGGTGGCATGAATTTGTGAAACTATTCCACATTGTTTTAATTGAAGACCAAACTCGTAACTCAAATATTTGTCTCCGCGATCAGATCGTAGAAACCTTATTTTCTTGTCACGATGATTTTTCCACTTCACTCTGAAATTCTTTGAACCTTTCAACTATTTCAGACTTATGTTTCATCAAGTAGATATACCCATATCTGCTCAAATCATCTGTGAAGGTCGAAAATAATGATACCCGCCATGAGCCTTAACACTCATTGGATCGCATACATCGGATGTATTAATTCCAATAAGTCGGTTGTTTCGCTCCATTGTTCCGAGAATGAGTCTTAGTCATCTTGCCCATGAGGCATGGTTTGCAAGCATCAAGTGATTCATAATCAAGTGATTCCAAAATCCCATCAGCATGGAGTTTCTTCATGCGCTTTACACCATTATGACCTAAACGGCAGTGCCACAAATAAGTTGCACTATCATTATTAACTTTGTATCTTTTGGTTTCAATATTATGAATATGTATATCACTACGATCGAGATCCAATGAACCATTTTCATTGGGTGTGTAACCATATAAGGTTTTATTCATGTAAACAGAATAACAATTTATTCTATAACTTTAAATGAATAACCGTATCGCAATAAACATGATCAAATCATATTCATGCTCAACGCAAACGCCAAATAACATTTATTTAGGTTCAACACTAATCCCGAAAGTATAGGGAGTGTGCGATGATGATCATATCAATCTTGAAACTACTTTCAACACACATCGTCACTTCACCCTTAACTAGTTTCTATTTATTCTGCAACTCCCGTTTCGAGTTACTACTCTTAGCAACTGAACCAGTACCAAATACCGAGGGGTTGCTATAAACACTAGTAAACTATACATCAATAACATGTATATCAAATATACCTTTGTTCACTTTGCCATCCTTCTTATCCGCCAAATACTTGGGGTAGTTCCGCTTCCAGTGACCAATCCCTTTGCAGTAAAAGTACTTAGTCTCAGGCTTAGGACCAGACTTGGGCTTCTTCACTTGAGCAGCAACTTGCTTGCCGTTCTTCTTGAAGTTCCCCTCTTCCCTTTGCCCTTTTCTTGAAACTAGTGGTCTTGTCTACCATCAACACTTGATGTTTTTCTTGATTTCTACCTTCGTCGATTTCAACATCACGAAGAGCTCGGGAATCGTTCTCGTCATCCCTTGCATACTATAGTTCATCACGAAGTTCTACTAACTTGGTGGTGGTGACTAGAGAATTCTGTCAATCACTATCTTATCTGGAAGATTAACTCCCACTTGATTCAAGCGATTGTAGTACCCAGACAATCTGAGCACATGCTCACTAGTTGAGCGATTCTCCTCCATCTTTTAGCTATAGAACTTGTTGGAGACTTCATATCTCTCAACTCGGGTATTTGCTTGAAATATTAACTTCAATTCCTGGAACATCTCATATGGTCCATGACGTTCAAAACATCTTTGAAGTCCCGATTCTAAGCCGTTAAGCATGGTGCACTTAAACTATCGAGTAGTCATCATATTGAGCTAGCCAAACGTTCATAACGTCTGCATCTGCTCCTGCAATAGGTCTGTCACCTAGCGGTGCATTAAGGACATAATTTTTCTGTGCAGCAATGAGGATAAACCTCCGATCACGGATCAATTCCGCATCATTGCTACTAACATTTTTCAACACAATTTTCTCTAGGAACATATCAAAAACAAACATATGAAAGCAACAACGCGAGCTATTGATCTACAACATAATTTGCAAAATACTACCAGGACTAAGTTCATGATAAATTTAAGTTCAATTAATCATATTACTTAAGAACTCCCACTTAGACAGACATCTCTCTAGTCATCTAAGTGATCACGCGATCCAAATCAACTAACCATAACCGATCATCACGTGAGATGGAGTAGTTTTCAATGGTGAACATCTTATGTTGATCATATCTACTATATGATTCACGCCGACCTTTCGGTCTCCGTGTTCGAGGCCATATCTGCATATGCTAGGCTCGTCAAGTATAACCTGAGTATTCCGCGTGTGCAAAACTGGCTTGCACCCGTTGTAGATGGACGTAGAGCTTATCACACCCGATCATCACGTGGTGTCTGGGCACGACGAACTTTGGCAACGGTGCATACTCAGGGAGAACACTTCTTGATTATTTAGTGAGAGATCATCTTAAAATGCTACCGTCAATCAAAGCAAGAATAAGATGTATAATAGATTAACATCATATGCAATCAAAATATGTGACATGATATGGCCATGATCATCTTGCGCCTTTGATCTCCATCTCCAAAGTACTGTCATGATCTCTATCGTCACCGGCACGACACCATGATCTTCATCATCTTGATCTATATCAATGTGTCATCACATGGTTGTCTCACCAACTATTGCTCTTACAACTATTGCTATCGTATAGCGATAAAGTAAAGCAATTATTTGGCACTTGCATCTTATGCAACAAAGAGACATCCATAGGGCTTCTGCCAGTTGCCGATAACTTCAACAAAACATGATCATCTCATACAACAACTTATATCTTATCACGTCTTGACCATATCACATCACAACATGCCCTGCAAAAACAAGTTAGACGTCCTCTACTTTGTTGTTGCAAGTTTTACGTGGCTGCTACGGGCTTAGCAAGAACCGTTCTTACCTACGCATCAAAAACCACAACGATAGTTTGTCAAATAGACTCCATTTTAACCTTCTCAAGGACCGGGCGTAGCCACACTCGGTTCAACTAAAGTGAGAGAGACAGACACCCGCCAGTCACCTTTAAGCAACGAGTGCTCGTAGCGGTGAAACCAGTCTCGCGTAAGCGTACGCGTAATGTCGGTCCGGGCCGCTTCATCTCACAATACCGCTGAACCAAAGTATGACATGCTGGTAGGTAGTATGACTTGTATCGCCCACAACTCACTTGTGTTCTACTCGTGCAAAACATCAAACCATAAAAACCTAGGCTCGATACCCTTTGTTGGGGAACGAGTAATTTCAAAATTTTCCCACGCACACGCAAGATCATGGTGATGCATAGCAACGAGGGGAGAGTGTTGTCTACGTACCCTCGTGAGACCCGGCGAAGCGATCACAACGTAGAGGAAGTAGTCGACGTTCTCCTCGCGATCCGACCGATCCGGCGCCGTCACTCCGGCGCCCCGAGTTCTTGACACACGTACAGCTCGATGGCGTCCCTCGTACTCCGATCCAGCCGAGTGTCGAGGAGAGTTCCGTCGACGATGGCGTGGCAGGACGATCTTGATGTTTTACGGCGCAGGCTTCGCCTAAGCTTCGCGACGGTATGATCGAGGTGGAATATGGTGGAGGGGGCACCGACACGGCTAAGGAACGATCCGTAGATCAATACTTGTGTCTCTTGTGTGTCTAGAGGTGCCCCCTGCCCCGTATATAAAGGAGCAAGGGGGAGGTGCGGCCGGCCTAGGAGAGGCGCGCCAAGGGGTGTCCTACTCCCACCGGAGTAGGACTCCCTCCTTCCTTGTTGGAGTAGGAGAAGGGGAAAGAGGGGAGAGGAGGAAGGAAAGGGGCTGCACCCCTGTCCAATTCGGACTAGAGGGGCTGCGCCCTTCTTCCTTTGGCCTCTTTCCTTATTCCCGTATGGCCCAATAAGGCCCATATACTCCCGGCGAATTCCGTAACTCTCCGGTACTCGAAAAATACCGAATGACTCGGAACCTTTCCGAACTCGAATATAGTCGTCCAATATATCGATCTTTACGTCTCGACCATTTCGAGACTCCTCGTCATGTCCCCGATCTCATCCGGGACTCGAACTCCTTCGGTACATCAAAACTCATAAACTCATAATACAAGCATCATCGAAACCTTAAGCGTGCGGACCCTACGGTTCGAGAACAATGTAGACATGGCGAGACACGTCTTCGGTCAATAACCAATAGCGGGACCTGGATGCCCATATTGGCTCCTACATATTCTACGAAGATCTTTATCGGTCGACCGCATAACAACATCGTTGTTCCTTTGTCATCGGTATGTTACTTGCCCGAGATTCGATCGACGGTATCCAATACCTAGTTCAATCTCGTTACCGGCAAGTCTCTTTACTCGTTCCGTAATACATCATCTCGCAACTAACTCATTAGTTGCAATGCTTGCAAGGCTTATGTGATGTGCATTACCGAGAGGGCCCAGAGATACCTCTCCGACAATCGGAGTGACAAATCCTAATCTCGAAATACGCCAACCCAACATCTGCCTTTGGAGACACCTGTAGTACTCCTTTATAATCACCCAGTTACGTTGTGATGTTTGGTAGTACCCAAAGTGTTCCTCCGGTAAACGGGAGTTGCATAATCTCATAGTTGTAGGAACATGTATAAGTCATGGATAAAAGCAGTAGCAACATACTAAACGATCGTGTGCTAAGCTAATGGAATGGGTCATGTCAATCAGATCATTCAACTAATGATGTGACCTTGTTAATCAAATAACAACTCCTTGTTCATGGTTAGGAAACATAACCATCTTTGATTAACAAGCTAGTCTAGTAGAGGCATACTAGTGACACTCTGTTTGTCTATGTATTCACACATGTATTATGTTTCCGGTTAATACAATTCTAGCATGAATAATAAACATTTATCATGATATGAGGAAATATATAATAACTTTATTATTGCCTCTAGGGCATATTTCCTTCAGTCTCCCACTTGCACTAGAGTCAATAATCTAGATCACATCACCATGTGATTAACATCGATAGTTCACATCATCATGTGATTAACACCCATAGTTCACATCGCCATGTAACCAACACCCAAAGGGTTTACTAGATTCAGTAATCTAGTTCACATCGCTATGTGATTAACACCCAAAGAGTACTAAGGTGTGATCATGTTTTGCTTGTGAGAGAGTCTTAGTCAACGGGTCTTTTACATTCAGATCCGTTATGTATTTTGCAATTTTTCTATGTCTACAATGCTCTGCACGAAGCTACTCTAGCTAATTGCTCTCACTTTCAATATGTATCTAGATCGAGACTTAGAGTCATCCAGATCAGTGTCAAAACTTGCATCGACGTAACCCTCTACGAAGAACCTTTTGTCACTTCCATAATCGAGAAACATATCCTTATTCCACTAAGGATAATTTTGACCGCTGTCCAGTGATCTACTCCTAGATCACTATTGTACTCCCTTGCCAAACTCAGTGTAGGGTATACAACAGATCTGGTACACAGCATGGCATACTTTATAGAACCTATGGACAAGGCATAGGGAATGACTTTCATTCTCTTTCTATCTTCTGCCGTGGTCGGGTTTTGAGTCTTACTCAATTTCACACCTTGTAACACAGGCAAGAACTCTTTCTTTGACTGTTCCATTTTGAACTACTTCAAAATCTTGTCAAGGTATGTACTCATTGAAAAACTTATCAAGCGTCTTGATCTATTTCTATAGATCTTGATGCTCAATATGTAAGTAGCTTTACTGAGGTCTTTATTTTAAAGAACTCCTTTCAAACACTCCTATATGCTTTGCAGAATAATTCTACATTATTTCCGATCAACAATATGTCATTCACATATACTTATCGGAAATGCTGTAGTGCTCCCACTCACTTTCTTGTAAATACAGGCTTCACCGTAAGTCTGTATAAAACTATATGCTTTGATCAACTTATCAAAGCGTATATTCCATCTCCGAGATGCTTGCACCAGTCTATAGATGGATCATTTGGAGCTTGCACACTTTGTTAGCTCCTTTGGATCGATAAAACCTTCTGGTTGCATCATATACAACTCTTCTTCCAGAAACCCATTCAGGAATGCAGTTTTTACATCCATTTGCCAAATTTCATAAAATGTGGCAATTGCTAACATGATTTGGACAGACTTTTAAGCATCGATACGAGTGAGAAAATCTCATTGTATTCAACACCTTGAACTTTGTCAAAAACCTTTTTCCGACAAATCTAGCTTTGTAGATAGTAACACTACTATCAACGTCCGTCTTCCTCTTGAAGATCCATTTATTCTTAATGACTCACCGATCATCGGGCAAGTCAATCAAAGTCTACACTTTGTTCTCATACATGGATCATATCTCAGATTTCATGGCCTCAAGCCATTTCGTGGAATCTGGGCTCATCATCGCTTCCTCATAGTTTGTAGGTTCATCATGGTCTAGTAACATGACTTTCAGAACAGGATTACCGTACCACTCTGGTGCGGACCGTACTCTGGAAGACCTACGAGGTTCTGTAGTAACTTGATCAGAAGTTTCATGATCATCATCATTAGCTTCCTCACTAATTGGTGTAGGAATCACTGGAACTGATTTCTGTGATGAACTACTTTCCAATTCGGGAGAAGGTACAAATTACCTTATCAAGTTCTACTTTCCTCCCACTCACTTCTTTCAAGAGAAACTCCTTCTCTAGAAAGGATCCATTTATTAGCAACGAATGTTTTGCCTTCGGATCTGTGATAGAAGGTGTACCCAACAATTTCCTTTGGGTATTCTATGAAGACGCACTTCTCCGATTTGGGTTTGAGCTTATCAGGATGAAACTTTTTCACATAAGCATCGCAGCCCCAAACTTTAAGAAACGACAACTTTGGTTTCTTGCTAAACCACAGTTCATATAGTGTCGTCTCAACGGATTTAGATGGTGCCCTATTTAACGTGAATGCAGCTGTCTCTAATGCATGATCCCAAAACGATATTGGTAAATCGGTAAGAAACATCATAGATTGTACTATATCCAATAAAGTACGGTTATGACGTTCGGACACACCATTATGATGTGGTGTTCCAGGTGGCATGAATTTGTGAAACTATTCCACATTGTTTTAATTGAAGACCAAACTCGTAACTCAAATATTTGTCTCCGCGATCAGATCGTAGAAACCTTATTTTCTTGTCACGATGATTTTTCCACTTCACTCTGAAATTCTTTGAACCTTTCAACTATTTCAGACTTATGTTTCATCAAGTAGATATACCCATATCTGCTCAAATCATCTGTGAAGGTCAGAAAATAATGATACCCGCCGCGAGCCTTAACACTCATTGGATCGCATACATCAAGATGTATTAATTCCAATAAGTCATTTTTCGCTCCATCGTTCGGAGAACGAGTCTTAGTCATCTTGCCCATGAGGCATGGTTTGCAAGCATCAAGTGATTCATAATCAAGTGATTCCAAAATCCCATCAGCATGGAGTTTCTTCATGCGCTTTACACCATTATGACCTAAACGGCAGTGCCACAAATAAGTTGCACTATCATTATTAACTTTGTATCTTTTGGTTTCAATATTATGAATATGTATATCACTACGATCGAGATCCAATGAACCATTTTCATTGGGTGTGTAACCATATAAGGTTTTATTCATGTAAACAGAATAACAATTTATTCTATAACTTTAAATGAATAACCGTATCGCAATAAACATGATCAAATCATATTCATGCTCAACGCAAACGCCAAATAACATTTATTTAGGTTCAACACTAATCCCGAAAGTATAGGGGTGTGCGATGATGATCATATCAATCTTGAAACTACTTTCAACACACATCGTCACTTCACCCTTAACTAGTTTCGCATTTATTCGCAACTCCGTTTGAGTTACTACTCTTAGCAACCGAACCAGTACCAAATACCGAGGGGTTGCTATAAACACTAGTAAACTATACATCAATAACATGTATATCAAATATACCTTTGTTCACTTTGCCATCCTTCTTATCCGCCAAATACTTGGGGTAGTTCCGCTTCAAATGACCAATCCCTTTGCGGTAAAAGTACTTAGTCTCGGGCTTAGGACCAGACTTGGGCTTCTTCACTTGAGCAGCAACTTGCTTGCCGTTCTTCTTGAAGTTCCCTCTTCCCTTTGCCCTTTTCTTGAAACTAGTGGTCTTGTCTACCATCAACACTTGATGTTTTTCTTGATTTCTACCTTCGTCGATTTCAACATCACGAAGAGCTCGGGAATCGTTCTCGTCATCCCTTGCATACTATAGTTCATCACGAAGTTCTACTAACTTGGTGGTGGTGACTAGAGAATTTCATCAATCACTATCTTATCGGAAGATTAACTCCCACTTGATTCAAGCGATTGTAGTACCGCACAATCTGAGCACATGCTCACTAGTTGAGCGATTCTCCTCCATCTTTTAGCTATAGAACTTGTTGGAGACTTCATATCTCTCAACTCGGTATTTGCTTGAAATATTAACTTCAATTCTGGAACATCTCATATGGTCCATGACGTTCAAAACATCTTTGAAGTCCCGATTCTAAGCCGTTAAGCATGGTGCACTTAAACTATCGAGTAGTCATCATATTGAGCTAGCCAAACGCTCATAACGTCGCATCCGCTCCCGCAATAGGTCGTCACCTAGCGGTGCATTAAGGACATAATTTTTACGTGCAGCAATGAGGATAAACCTCCGATCACGGATCAATTCCGCATCATTGCTACTAACATTTTTCAACACAATTTTCTCTAGGAACATATCAAAACAAACATATGAAAGCAACAACGCGAGCTATTGATCTACAACATAATTTGCAAAATACTACCAGACTAAGTTCATGATAAATTTAAGTTCAATTAATCATATTACTTAAGAACTCCCACTTAGACAGACATCTCTCTAGTCATCTAAGTGATCACGCGATCCAAATCAACTAACCATAACCGATCATCACGTGAGATGGAGTAGTTTTCAATGGTGAACATCTTATGTTGATCATATCTACTATATGATTCACGCTCGACCTTTCGGTCTCCGTGTTCCGAGGCCATATCTGCATATGCTAGGCTCGTCAAGTATAACTGAGTATTCGCGTGTGCAAAACTGGCTTGCACCCGTTGTAGATGGACGAGAGCTTATCACACCCGATCATCACGTGGTGTGCGGGCACGACGAACTTTGGCAACGGTGCATACTCAGGGAGAACACTTCTTGATTATTTAGTGAGAGATCATCTTAAAATGCTACCGTCAATCAAAGCAAGAATAAGATGTATAATAGATTAACATCATATGCAATCAAAATATGTGACATGATATGGCCATGATCATCTTGCGCCTTTGATCTCCATCTCCAAAGTCTTGTCATGATCTCTATCGTCACCGCACGACACCATGATCTTCATCATCTTGATCTATATCAATGTGTCATCACATGGTTGTCTCACCAACTATTGCTCTTACAACTATTGCTATCGTATAGCGATAAAGTAAAGCAATTATTTGGCACTTGCATCTTATGCAACAAAGAGACATCCATAGGGCTTCTGCCAGTTGCCGATAACTTCAACAAAACATGATCATCTCATACAACAACTTATATCTTATCACGTCTTGACCATATCACATCACAACATGCCCTGCAAAAACAAGTTAGACGTCCTCTACTTTGTTGTTGCAAGTTTTACGTGGCTGCTACGGGCTTAGCAAGAACCGTTCTTACCTACGCATCAAAAACCACAACGATAGTTTGTCAAATAGACTCCATTTTAACCTTCTCAAGGACCGGGCGTAGCCACACTCGGTTCAACTAAAGTGAGAGAGACAGACACCCGCCAGTCACCTTTAAGCAACGAGTGCTCGTAGCGGTGAAACCAGTCTCGCGTAAGCGTCTGGCGTAATGTCGGTCCGGGCCGCTTCATCTCACAATACCGCTGAACCAAAGTATGACATGCTGGTAGGTAGTATGACTTGTATCGCCCACAACTCACTTGTGTTCTACTCGTGCAAAACATCAAACCATAAAAACCTAGGCTCTGATACCACTGTTGGGGAACGTAGTAATTTCAAAATTTTCCTACGCACACGCAAGATCATGGTGATGCATAGCAACGAGAGGGGAGAGTGTTGTCTACGTACCCTCGTGAGACCAAGCGAAGCGATCTGGCGTAGAGGAAGTAGTCGACGTTCTCCTCGCGATCCGACCGATCCGGCGCCGTCACTCCGGCGCCCGAGTTCTTGACACACGTACAGCTCGATGACGTCCCTCGTACTCCGATCCAGCCGAGTGTCGAGGGAGAGTTCCGTCAGCACGATGGCGTGGTGACGATCTTGATGTTTTACCGGCGCAGGGCTTCGCCTAAGCTTCGCGACGGTATGATCGAGGTGGAATATGGTGGAGGGGGGCACCGCACACGGCTAAGGAACGATCCGTAGATCAATACTTGTGTCTCTTGTGTGTCTAGAGGTGCCCCCTGCCCCGTGATATAAAGGAGCAAGGGGAGGGTGCGGCTGCCTAGGAGAGGCGCGCCAAGGGGTGTCCTACTCCCACCGGAGTAGGACTCCTCCTTCCTTGTTGGAGTAGGAGAAGGGAAAGAGGGGAGAGGAGGAAGGAAAAGGGGCTGCACCCCTGTCCAATTCGGACTAGAGGGGCTGCGCCCTTCTTCCTTTGGCCTCTTTCCTTATTCCCGTATGGCCCAATAAGGCCCATATACTCCCGCGAATTCCGTAACTCTCCGGTACTCGAAAAATACCCGATTGACTCGGAACCTTTCCGAACTCGAATATAGTCGTCCAATATATCGATCTTTACGTCTCGACCATTTCGAGACTCCTCGTCATGTCCCGATCTCATCCGGACTCGAACTCCTTCGGTACATCAAAACTCATAAACTCATAATAGCATCGTCATCGAAACCTTAAGCGTGCGGACCCTACGGTTCGAGAACAATGTAGACATGGCGAGACACGTCTTGGTCAATAACCAATAGCGGGACCTGGATGCCCATATTGGCTCCTACATATTCTACGAAGATCTTTATCGGTCAGACCGCATAACAACATCGTTGTTCCTTTGTCATCGGTATGTTACTTGCCCGTGATTCGATCGACGGTATCCAATACCTAGTTCAATCTCGTTACCGGCAAGTCTCTTTACTCGTTCCGTAATACATCATCTCGCAACTAACTCATTAGTTGCAATGCTTGCAAGGCTTATGTGATGTGCATTACCGAGAGGGCCCAGAGATACCTCTCCGACAATCGGAGTGACAAATCCTAATCTCAAATACGCCAACCCAACATCGCCTTTGGAGACACCTGTAGTACTCCTTTATAATCACCCAGTTACGTTGTGATGTTTGGTAGTACCCAAAGTGTTCCTCCGGTAAACGGGAGTTGCATAATCTCATAGTTGTAGGAACATGTATAAGTCATGGATAAAAGCAGTAGCAACATACTAAACGATCGTGTGCTAAGCTAATGGAATGGGTCATGTCAATCAGATCATTCAACTAATGATGTGACCTTGTTAATCAAATAACAACTCCTTGTTCATGGTTAGGAAACATAACCATCTTTGATTAACAAGCTAGTCTAGTAGAGGCATACTAGTGACACTCTGTTTGTCTATGTATTCACACATGTATTATGTTTCCGGTTAATACAATTCTAGCATGAATAATAAACATTTATCATGATATGAGGAAATATATAATAACTTTATTATTGCCTCTAGGGCATATTTCCTTCACTTGAAACCAGCCATCCACTCCGGTTCGCGCGATCTTCGCGTCCTCCTCTGGGGTCCTCTCGTATGGTAACTTCTGTGGACTCTTCAGAGAAGGACCGAATCTGTGTATGTCCTCCCGCCTCTGGTTGTACTGCTAGACGCCGGCCGAGCAGACGATGCGGTTGTTCTTTACTTGCTTACGAGGTGGAGGACAAGGACTACGACGCGCCGGAGCAGCTGCTGGAGTGGCGGCAGGTCTCTTACGCCCTTGCTGATGAGGCGGAGAAGGAGGAGGCTGGCTGCTCGAGCGCGGCAGCGCAGGCGGAGTGCCGCCACGCACCGGAGAAGGAGCCGGCCGAGGGCCCTGATCGTCACTCGCCGGAGGAGGAGGCGGTGGAGGAGGCGGAGTGCCCTGACTCGCCGGAGGAGGAGGAGGAGGCGGAGGCGTCCGGTTCGGAAGGTTGATGAGCTCCTTCCGCCATAGGCATGGAGTCTTCAAAGCAGACCCCAGCCGAGTCTCCCCTTCACCGGTAGGGTGGTCAAGCTGGAGGTCCTCAAATCCCTCCATTATTTCATACACCATCACCCTAGCATATCCTTCTGGAATCGGCCGGTAGTGAAAAGTTGCGCCGGGTTCAGTAGGATAAACAGAGCCAACAGCCGCCTTGACCTTCAAATTCATCCATTGCGTCATAAGGTGGCAATTTTGAGACTCCGTGATAGCATCCACGGGATAGCTGGCAGGAGCCGTCAAGGCATGCTCCGGCTGGAGCAGCTCGGTGGAAGCCACGCTGCTTCTGCGCTGAGATGGCGGGCTAGCTTCGGGGGAAGCTTTGGCAGTACGTTTGCTGCGATTTGCTTCTCGTTCCTCTATCGCGTCTACCCTTGCTTGCAGTGCCTGCATTTGGGTCTGCTGCACTTTTTTCCTCCTATCATGGGATTTGTAACCGCCTGCGTCCGGAAACCCAACCTTCCATGGAATGGAGCCTGGCGTGCCTCGTGTCCGTCCAGGGTGCTCAGGATTCCCGAGGGCCATTGTGAGCTCGTCGTTCTCTCTATCTGGAAAAAACTTCCCCTGCTGTGCTGCTTCGATATACTGCTTAAGCTTCCTGACTGGTATGTCCATTTGATCATTCGTCCAAATGCACTTCCCTGTTACAGGGTCCAAGGTTCCGCCAGCCCCGAAGAACCAAGTCCGGCAACGGTCTGGCCAGCTAATTGTCTCTGGTTCGATCCCTTTATCAACCAGATCATTCTCAGTCTTGGCCCACTTAGGCCGGGCTACGAGGTAGCCACCTGACCCCGTGCGATGGTGAAGCTTCTTCTTCGCAGCATTTTGCTTGTTTGTCGCCGACATCTTCTTACTCTTTTCGATGTCTTGTGGGCTACAAATGCGGGCGATGATCTCGATCTTCTCATATCGCCCTTCAATTTTGGTGTCTCATTATTTTCGACAAACTTATTCAGCTCTTTCTTCCACCTCTGAATAGTTCGCCATCCTCTTAAGAGCAAAAGACTTGATTAATTGCTCTTTAACTGGGTTCTCTGGATTATCCTCTGGCGGTAGGGTGAAATTTGACTTCAGCTCAGTCCAAAGATCATTTTTCTGCATATCATTGACATAAGACACGTCAGGGTCTTCTGTAGCCGGCTTAAACCATTGTTGGATGCTTATCGGGATCTTGTCCCTAACCAGAACCCCGCACTGAGCAACAAATGCGCTCTTTGTCCGGAGGGGTTCAATCGGTTGGCCGTCGGGCGCGAGTGCTATGATCTCAAACTTTTCATCCGAGCTCAACTTTTTCTTCGGGCCTCGTCTCTTTACCGAAGTTGTGCTCGATCCGGAGGGCTAGAAAAAAGAACAAAGACTTAATTAATATGTGTACATACCAAAACAATGAATGCATCAATCAGCTAGTTAGCATAGGCTTAACTAATATATATACCTGGCCAGACTCGGTTCGGTCACCGGAGCCGTCATCACGGTCTCCTTCTTGCACCGGCATTGGGTCATCGGAGCCGTCCTCATGTTCTTCTTCTTGCACCGGCATTAGGTCACCGTAGCCAGCTTCTTCACCCTCTCCTTCCAGACCATCGGTGTCATTGAGAAACAACGAGACGACATCACTTCCTTCTGCGATTATGTCCCTCAACAACGCTTATTTTGCTTCGTCTCGGGCGGTGTCCATAGTTTCTACAAATATTTACAACATGGCAATTGTTATTAAAACATGACAGATGGATATATTAGTGCCAAACGTAGAACTAGCTACCTAATCATAGTAAGGAATCATATATATTAATTAGTGGCCTCGACCCCCCCACGTGTTGAAGCTATCGGGAGGGGGTATATATCGACAACGATGACACTACATCTATATGTCCCACGACGACCCTCGTTCTCGATAAAAAAAGAGGAAGAAGAAGAAAAAAAAGAGGAGAAGAAAGAACAGAGGAGAAGAACTCCTCTATTCTTTCTTCTCCTCTTTTTTTCTTCTTCCTCTTCTTTTTTTATCCTCTTCTTCCTCTCATGTTCGAGAGGATCGCCGAGGGGTCGGGAGGTTGCCTAGTGTCAAAGGATTCAACAAAACCATGTCTTCATCATTAGGCGAAAGTAACAGGTGCATGATGGTACGAAGCTCTCCAAAGTTATTTTGGAACGGAATCCTAGATAGGATAATTCGCTTCTTGGTACAAAGTTCAGCAAGAACCTTCCAAATATCGTTATTTGGAAGGCCTTTGCTGAAATTCATACAAAAAGGCAAATTATCCTATTCGGGACACCATTCCAAAATAACTTTGGAGGACTTCGTCATGCCCTGGTTACTTCCGGCTAATGATGAAGCCATGGATTTCTTCAATACTTTGACACTAGGAAATCTCTCTCTCGACCCCTTGGTGATCCTCGACCCCTCGAACCCTCGACGACCCTGGAACCCTCGACCCCTCGGCGATCCTCTTCTTCCTGTCATGTTCGAGAGGATCGCCGAGGGGTCGGGAGGTTGCCTAGTGTCAAAGGATTCAACAAAACCATGTCTTCATCATTAGGCGAAAGTAACAGGTGCATGATGGTACGAAGCTCTCCAAAGTTATTTTGGAACGGAGTCCTAGATAGGATAATTCGCTTTTTGGTACAAAGTTCAGTAAGAACCTTCCAAATATAGTTATTTGGAAGGCCTTTGCTGAAATTCATACAAAAAGGCAAATAATCCTATCCGGGACACCATTCCAAAATAAGTTTGGAGGACTTCGCCATGCCCTGGTTACTTCCGGCTAATGATGAAGCCATGGATTTCTTTAATACTTTGACACTAGGAAATCTCTCTCTCGACCCCTCGAACCCTCGACGACCCTGAAACCCTCGACCCCTCGGCGATCCTATTCTTCCTTTCATGTTCGAGAGGATCGCCGAGGGGTCGGGAGGTTGCCTAGTGTCAAAGGATTCAACAAAACCATGTCTTCATCATTAGGCGAAAGTAACAGGTGCATGATGGTACGAAGCTCTCCAAAGTTATTTTGGAACGGAGTCCTAGATAGGCTAATTCGCTTTTTGGTACAAAGTTCAGCAAGAACCTTCCAAATATCGTTATTTGGAAGGCCTTTGCTGAAATTCATACAAAAAGGAAAATTATCCTATCCGGGACACCATTCCAAAATAACTTTGGAGGACTTCGTCGTGCCCTGGTTACTTTCGGCTAATGATTAAGCCATGGATTTCTTCAATACTTTGACACTAGGAAACCTCTCTCGACCCCTTGGCGATCCTCGACACCTCGAACCCTCGACGACCCTGGAACCCTCGACCCCTAGACGACCCTGGAACCCTCGACCCTCGATCCCTCGACCCTATAGAACCCTCCAACCCTCGACCCTGAAACCCTCGACCCTTGACCCCTTAACGACCCTCGACCCTCTACCCTAGTTCCCGACCCTCGACCCCTCGGCGATCCTCGACACCCTCGTTCCCGAAAAAAATTAAGAAGAAGAAGAAGAAGAAGAAGAAGAAGAAGAAGAAGAAGAAGAAGAAGAAGAAGAAGAAGAAGAAGAAGAAGAAGAAGAAGAAGAAGAAGAAGAAGAAAGAGGAGAAGAAGAAAGGAATAACTAGAGGAGAAGATCGAAGAAAAAGAAGAAGAAAAAAAAGAGGAGAAGAAGAAAGGAATAGTGGAGAAGAAGAAAAAATAGAATATATTCTATTTTCTCTTCTTCTCCTCTTCTTTTTTTTCTTTTTTCTTCTTATTTATTTCTCCTCTTCTTCCTCTCCTCTTCTTCTTTCTTTCCTCTTCTTATTTTCTTTCTTTCCTACACTTCTTTTCCTTCCTTCTTAATATCACTTAGCAAATTTTGCAACGATAGAGAGGGGGTGCTCCCGTGGTCTAAAATCCGTCTATGCACGATAGAAAATTCTGAAAAAATACATCTATGATCCCTCAACGTCCCCGCCTCTCTCATGAACAAAAAAATATGTGAATTAAAAAAACATCATGTTCTATGAACAAAAAAACATCATATTTCATCCACATTCGTGCATACATCATATATGTGATCATATATGAAAAAAAACATCATATTCTATAAAAAAATCATTACATATATATAAACAAGCATATGTATATATAAAAAACAACCATATATATAAAAACAAGGATATATATAAAAAACAAGCATATATATATGAAAAAACTTGCAATGGGAGGCGCGCGGCGGACCAAGCCGAGGAGGGGGGCGCAGCGACGGCGAGGCGGGCTGGGTGGCGCCGGGCAGGGGCGCGCGACGGCGACAGGGCGGGCTGGGCGGCGCGGGCGGGCAGGGCGGGCAGCGACGGCGAGTCCGTGGCGGGGCTCGGGGGCGGGCGCAAGGCAAGGGGAGCTCGAGGTGATGGCGGGCGGCGAGGGCTTGGCTGGGGCGGACGGGCAAGGGCGGCGACGGCAACGAGGAGTGGGCGGCGATGGCGAGCACGGGGCAGGGGCGCGGGGCGACGGCGAGCACGGGCAGCCTAGCGGCGTCGGGGGCAAATGGTCGATGAGAAACTGAAAATTTCCTAAGTCCTGCTTATATACAGAGTATTGGTCCGGTTCGTGGCAACAACCGGGACCAATGCCACCTTTTAGTCCGGTTGGTGCCACCAACTCGGGACCATAAATCTCTTTTCAAGCCGAAGGGCGGGAAGCAGAGCCTATGGTCGGTTGGGGCACCAACCGATTAAAGGCATTGGTCACGGTTGGAACCGTGACCAATGCCCCTTTAGTCCCGGTTGGTGCCCCCAACCGGGACCAATGGCCTTGTGCTGCCTCACGCCCAAAAGTTTAGTCCCACTCGCTAGTTGAGAGGGCTCGGGAGTGGTTTATAAGCGCGCCGCGCCCACCTCCCAAGCTCCTCTCAACTGCAGGCTTCGGGCCTAATCATCCTTTGCAATGCTGTGGGGCCTTGGGCTGCTGCGGGCCTGAATCCTGGCCCATGGTAGGGTTTCTAGTCATATTCAGGCCGTGGTGGCCCAGTAGGTGGCAGTTTTTTGTTTTTTTGTTGCTTTATTTATTTTCTTTTGTTTTTTTGCTTTATTTTTTAATTCTCTATGCTTTTAGTTTTAGAAAAATTATAAACTTTTTGTTAATGCCATTAGTTTTCAAATTTGAAAATAATTTTTTAGTTTTTTAGTTTTCTTTGTCGCTTTATTTTTTTTTGATTAACTTTACTATAAAAATAGTTTTTCCCTATTTTTTTGATTTGTTTTTTGCATTATTTATTTTCTTTTGTTTTTTGCTTTAATTTTTAATTCTGTTTGCTTTTAGGTTAGCAAAATTATAAACTTTCTCGTTAGTGCCATTAGTTATAGAAAAATTATAAACTCGTGTTAGTGCCATTAGTTTTCAAATTTGAAAACACTTTTTTAGTTTTTTTTGTTTTCTTTGTTGCTTTATTTATTTTATTTTGTCATTAACTTTACTATAAAAATAGTTTTTTCCTATTTTTTGATTTTTTTGCATTATTTATTTAATTTTGTTTTTTTGCTTTAATTTTTAATTCTGTTTGCTTTTAGGTTAGCAAAATTAGAAACTTTCTTTTAGTGCCATTAGTTTTATTAAAATTATAAACTTTCTGTTAGTGCCATTAGTTTTCAAATTTGAAAACACTTTGTTAGTTTTTTGGTTTTCTTTGTTGCTTTATTTATTTTATTTTGTGATTAACTTTACTATAAAAATAGTTTTTCCTATTTTTTTGATTTGATTTTTGCATTATTTATTTTCTTTTGTTTTTTTCTTTAATTTTTAATTCTGTTTGCTTTTAGGTTAGGAAAATTATAAACTTTCTGTTAGTGCCATTAGTTTTAGAAAAATTATAAACTTTCTGTTAGTGCCATTAGTTTTCAAATTTGAAAAAACTTTTTTAGTTTTTTAGTTTTCTTTGTTGCTTTATTTATTTTATTTTGTGATTAACTTTACTATAAAAATAGTTTTTTTCCTGTTTTTTTGATTTGTTTTTTGCATTATTTATTTTCTTTTGTGTTTTGCTTTAATTTTTAATTCTGTTTGCTTTTAGGTTAGCAAAGTTATAAACTTTCTGTTAGTGCCATTAGTTTTAGAAAAATTATAAACTTTCTGTTAGTGCCATTAGTTTTCAAATTTGAATAGTTAAAATTTGAATTCTTAGAAAATTGTTTGAATCACAAGTTTGTGATTAACTTACTAAAAAATGAGTATAGATGCGCTTATAGAGAAAATTCAACCTAAATTCCTAGTAAATTTCTATGAATTTCAGAGAAATTCACTATGAATTTAGGTTAAACTTTTCTCTATTAGGGCATCTATTTTCACTTTGAGAGGAGCTCAACAAGGCAGAGAGGGAAGGGCTTATAAACCGATGTGAGCCCCCTTCGGTTGGCGAGGTGGGACTAAACTCGGCCCGCGACGAGGACCAACCCTTTAGTCCCGGTTTGTGGCACAAACCGGGACTAATGGTCATGGGCCAGGGGCGAGGAGCAAAATTATAAACTTTCTGTTAGTGCCATTAGTTTTAGAAAGTTGAAAGTTGAAAGTTGGCATGGGCCAGGAACCATAAGACATGAAAACATTTCAAATGAACTCTGAAAAAGTTGAAAGTTGGGATGGTATCATAATTTCACCCACATAGCATGTGCATGTACAAAACGGACAATGGTAGCATGTTCGTGTGTTACAAAGTTGCGGGAGAAAGTCTTCACTTTTTCTTCGCTTGTGTCATTTGCTTATTGCGCCGTAACCATGGATAATCTTCATTCTTTATCAGGATGCTTGGGTCAGCCTTGACATTGAAGGGAGGAATTTCATGAATCTTTACATAATCTTCAGACATGTCTGTCTTGCCGTCCACTCCCAGGATGTCCCTTTTTCCTGAAAGAACTATGTGGCGCTTTGGCTCATCGTATGATGTATTCGCTTCCTTATCTTTTCTTTTTCTCGGTTTGGTAGACATGTCCTTCACATAGATAACCTGTGCCACATCATTGGCTAGGACGAACGGTTCGTCAGTGTACCCATGATTTTTCAGATCCACTGTTGTCATTCCGTACTGTGGGTCTACCTGTACCCCGCCGCCTAACAGATTGACCCATTTGCACTTAAACAAAGGGACCTTAAAATCAGGTCCGTAGTCAAGTTCCCATATGTCCACTATGTAACCATAATATGTATCCTTTCCGCTCTCAGTTGCTGCATCAAAGCGGACATCGCTATTTTCGTTGGTGCTCTTTTGATCTTGGGCGATCGTGTAAAATGTATTCCCATTTATCTCGTATCCTTTGTAAGTCAATACAGTCAAAGATGGTCCCCTGGACAACAAGTACAACTCATCACAAACAGTGTTGTCACCTCTGAGACGTGTTTCCAACCAACTGCTGAAAGTCCTGATGTGTTCACATGTAATCCAGTCGTCGCACTGCTCCGGGTGTTTGGAGCGCAGACTGTTCTTGTGTTCATCGACATACGGGGTAACCAAGGTAGAGTTCTGTAGAAATGTATAGTGTGCTTGAGACCAAGAATATCCGTCCCTGCATATTATTGAGTCTCTTCCAAGAGTGCCTTTTCCAGTCAGTCTCCCCTACCGCGATTTAGGGAGACCTATCTTGTTAAGGCCAGGAATGAAGTCAACACAAAACCCGATAACATCCTCTGTTTGATGGCCCATGGAGATGCTTCCTTCTGGCCTAGCACGATTAGGGGCATATTTCTTTAGGACTCCCATGAACCTCTCAAAGGGGAACATATTGTGTAGAAATACGGGCCCCAGGATGACAATCTTGTCGACTAGATGAACTAGGACGTGCGTCATGATATTGAAGAAGGATGGTGGGAACACCAGCTCGAAACTGACAAGACATTGCGCCACATCACTCCTTAGCCTTGGTATGATTTCTGGATCGATCACCTTCTGAGAGATTGCATTGAGGAATGCACATAGCTTCACAATGGCTAATCGGACGTTTTCCGGTAGAAGCCCCCTCAATGCAACCGGAAGCAGTTGCGTCATAATCACATGGCAGTCATGAGACTTTAGGTTCTGAAACTTTTTCTCTGGCATATTTATTATTCCCGTTATATTCGACGAGAAGCCAGTCCTGACCTTCATACTGAGCAGGCATTCAAATAAGATTTCTTTCTCTTCTTTCGTAAGAGCGTAGCTGGCAGGACCTTTATACTGCTTCGGAGGCATGCCGTCTTTTTCGTGCAAACGTTGCAGGTCCTCCCGTGCCACAGGTGTATCTTTTGTCTTCCCATACACGCCCAAGAAGCCTAGCAGGTTCACGCAAAGGTTCTTCATCACGTGCATCACGTCAATTGAGGAGCGGACCTCTAGGTCTTTCCAGTAGGGTAGGTCCCAAAATATAGATTTCTTCTTCCACATGGGTGTGTGTCCCTTAGCGTCATTCAGAACAGCTAGTCCACCGGGACCCTTTCCAAAGATTACGTAGTGTAAATCATTGACCATAGCAAGCACGTGATCACCGGTGCGCATGGCGGGCTTCTTCCGGTGATCTGCCTCGCCTTTGAAATGCTTGCCTTTCTTTCGACATTGATGGTTGGTTGGAAGAAATCAACGATGGCCCAGGTACACATTCTTCCTGCATTTGTCCAGGTATATACTTTCAGTGTCATCTAAATAGTGCGTGCATGCGTGGTATCCTTTGTTTGTCTGTCCTGAAAGGTTACTAAGAGCGGGCCAATCGTTGATGGTCACGAACAGCAACGCCTTAAGGTTAAATTCCTCCTGTCTGTGCTCATCCCACGTACGTACACCGTTTTCATTCCGTAGCTATAAAATTTCTTCAACTAATGGCCTTAGGTACACATCAATTTCGTTGCCGGGTTGCTTAGGGCCTTGGATGAGAACTGGCATCATAATGAACTTCCGCTTCATGCACATCCAAGGAGGAAGGTTATACATACATAGAGTCACGGGCCAGGTGTTGTGATTGCTGCTCTGCTCCCCGAAAGGATTAATGCCATCCGCGCTTAAAGCAAACCATACATTCCTTGGGTCCTTTGCAAACTCATCCCAGTACTTTCTCTCGATTTTTCTCCACTGCGACCCGTCAGCGGGTGCTCTGAACTTCCCATCTTTCTTTCGGTTCTCACTGTGCCATCGCATCAACTTGGCATGCTCTTCGTTTTTGAACAGACGTTTCAACCGCGGTATTATAGGAGCATACCACATCTCCTTCGCAGGAACCCTCTTCCTGGGGGGCTCGCCGTCAACATCACCAGGGTCATCTCGTCTGATCTTATACCGCAATGCACCGCATACCGGGCATGCGTTCGGATCCTTGTATGCACCGCGGTAGAGGATGCAGTCATTTGGGCATGCATGTATCTTCTCCACCTCCAATCCTAGAGGGCATACGACCTTCTTTGCTGTGTATGTACTGTCGGGCAATTCGTTATCCTTTGGAAGCTTCTTCTTCAATATTATCAGTAGCTTCTCAAATCCTTTGTCAGCCACAACATTCTCTGCCTTCCACTGCAGCAATTCCAGTACGGCACCAAGCTTTGTGTTGCCATATTCGCAATTGGGGTATACCCCTTTTTTGTGATCCTCTAACATGCGATCGAACTTCAGCTTCTCCTTTTGACTAATGCATTGCGTCCTTGCATCGACAATGACCTGGCAGAGATCATCATCATCGGGCACATCATCTGGTTCCTCTTGATCTTCAGCAGCTTCACCCATTGCAGCATCATTGGGCACATCGTCTGGTTCCTCTTGATTTTCACCAGCTCCCCCCGTTGCAGCATCACTGTATTCAGGGGGCACATAGTTGTCATCGTAGTCTTCTTCTTCGCCGTCTTCCATCATAACCCCTATTTCTCCGTGCCTCGTCCAAACATTATAGTGTGGCATGAAACCCTTGTAAAGCAGGTGGGAGTGAAGGATTTTCCGGTTAGAGTAAGACCTCGTATTCCCACATTCAGTGCATGGACAACACATAAAACCATTCTGCTTGTTTGCCTCAGCCGCATCGAGAAACTCATGCACGCCCTTAATGTACTCGCGGGTGTGTCTATCACCGTACATCCATTGCCGGTTCATCTGCGTGCATTATATATAATTAAGTGTCCAAATTAATAGAAGTTCATCATCACATTAAAACCAAAGTGCATATATAGTTCTCATCTAACAACATATAGCTCTCCAGAGCATCTAATTAATTAAACCATACATTGAAACTATGTAAAACATTTCAATGCGGAAACAAATGCGATCATAATCGCAACCAAGGTAACCATTGATCCAACGACATAATGATACCAAGCCTCGGTATGAATGGCATATTTTCTAATCTTTCTAATCTTCAAGCGCATTGCGTCCATCTTGATCTTGTGATCATCGACGACATCCGCAACATGCAACTCCAATATCATATTCTCCTCCTCAATTTTTTTTATTTTTTCCTTCAACAAATTGTTTTCTTCTTCAACTAAATTTAACCTCTCGACAATAGGGTCGGTTGGCATTTCCGATTCACATACATCCTAGATAAATAAAAATCTATGTCACGTTGGTCGGCATAATTTTCATAAACAATAAATGAACCAATAGTTATAAAGATAATATACATACCACATCCGAATCATAGACAGGACGAGGGCCGACGGGGGCGGATACCAAAACCATCGCACTATATAAGATGCAATAATACATGTAAGAAAATGATACAAGTATCTATCTAAACATATAAGTAAGAATATTTTTCCTTTCAGAAAGAAGATAAGAACAAGAGGCTCACCACGGTGGTGTCGGTGATGAGATCGGCGCGGGTGATCGACGGCGGTGAAACGGGGACGGGGCGTGACGGACCGCTAAATCTAGACAAATCTCGAGGAAAATGGAGCTTGGAGGTCGAGCTTCGAGAGGAGAAGGCTTAAGTAGTGTGGCTCGGGCATTTCATCGAACACCTCATGTGCATAGGAGGTGAGCTAGAGCACCACAGAGCCCTCTCCCCCTCGGCCAGAGAAAAACAGACCACTGGGGTGCTTTGCTCACGAGCGAGGGGTATATATAGGCACCTCATTGGTCCCGGTTGGTGACATGAGCCGGGACTAAAGGGGAGCCTTTGGTCCCGGTTCAAGCCACCAACCGGGACCAATGGTGGTGGGCCAGGAGCGAGGCCCATTGGTCCCGGTTCATCCCACCAACCGGGACCAAAAGGTCCAGATGAATCGGGACCAATGGCCCACGTGGCCCGGCCGGCTCCCTGGGCTCACGAACCGGGACCAATGCTCACATCGGTCCCGGTTCTGGACTGAACCGGGACTAATGGGCTGACCCGGCCTGGACCAAAGCCCTGTTTTCTACTAGTGAGCACGGGTTTAACCCACGCTACTACTAACTATTAGCTGTAGCGCGATACTAGTAGCGCGGGTGCCCGCACTGCTAGTAGTCTTTTCCTAATAGTGTTATATTGTTAGGAGTAAGCACATTGTGTTAGGAGTCTGGTTGTAATCGAATTGTTGAAGTATAAAACAATTTCGAAAGTATCGTGTGCATCTAGGAATTGATCTGATAAGGAGATAGGAGAGTTTAAACATTCTTATCAGGGTCACGTCATGTTGGGCAAGTATGTGTGTCGTGTTGGACGTGAATTCGTTGTAAACCCGTATATAAAGCAAAGAATAGGAAGGAGGGCGATTGAGCCATCGTTGAATATCTTCTTCTGTAGTTTTTCCTCTCATGAGTTCTTGTGCATTGTTCGCACACGAACACGTCACCGTGTACCCTCGATGCTGGGGGTGATGCACCGCAGCTCACGTCGAAGGAGACCCACCGGAAGAGCGGTACGCAAGACAATCCGGCGGGCGCTTTTGTACACCCAAAACCCCACACGCCCGGGAGGGACCCTGTCAGGGCGCGCGGCTGCTATGGGCTGCCCTAGGTCAGCCCGACCGCCCCTAGGGTCTCGAGGTTCGCCGCCCTGCAACAAGAAGAACGAACGAAGAACGAAAAGAAGAAGAACAAAGGGAGAAGGTAAACGTAAAGATAAAAGATGATAGATTGATATGTCGATTATGTGTTGTTCAATCGGCCTTCACCCCTTACATATATATGAGGCGGATGGACTTCTCCTACAAGAAAAGGACTCAAATCATGTCCAAATCATCAAAAGTTACCCAAACTCGGACTACGAGGGCCGGAACTTCCGGT
Organism: Aegilops speltoides; assembly: GCA_021437245.1. Lineage (NCBI taxonomy): Eukaryota > Viridiplantae > Streptophyta > Magnoliopsida > Poales > Poaceae > Aegilops > Aegilops speltoides. The sequence goes on from CM038146.1 coordinate 493,337,196, forward strand.
CGGGCCCGGAACTTCCGGGCTGAAATTATATCAAGTAGCCCTCTTGCACTGAATTTGCAGGCCACATACGACTTCGGATGACGATAGTCGCAAAAGCAAAGTTGTAGATCTTGCAATGGAGAAAACTCTTTAGTTGATCACTTTTTCATCCGAGGTCATCTTGATGTCGAAATTGGCCCCGCAAATCTGCAAATAATGTTAAAATTCCAGTTTTCGGGGCGCACCGCGTGCAAACTTTCGGTTTAGCCCGGAACCTCCCCGGAAGTTTTGCTCAGAACTTCTGGGGCAAACTTATGCAGCACACTGTTTTGGCTCTATCTTTTGCATATGAACTCCGATTTAGATGTTTGTTATATCGAAATTGATCGTCTCGACGAGGCGAAGACAATTCGTGTAGAAACATTACTCATATGAGTCCATCTTGGGGGCATAGTCAGCCGAATAGTGTTATGAATGCAAAATCTCAGTACTTCAAACACAACTTCGGCCTTAGAGATTAGATCAGATGGCTACGGCCCAAATGTCAAAGTTTCTCCTTTTGACGATATGGAACTTTCTCACTTTGAACACTTTTCCATTTGAAGCCTTCTTAATTATCTTTTTAACCATGCCAAAATCTGGTGTCAACACATGCCCCCCTGTTTTTCGGCAAAGCTTGTGTGCCGAAAAATAACTTCCGCATAGCTTGTTCTACGGACGATATCAACACTCCATCGGCCATTTTGCATGTTCTTAGGACGATAAGTATATATCGGCCATTGCTTGTTTGAACCTCTTGATGCAAACTTGGGTGAAAACTTCTCTGCTTCTATAACAATCCGGTGAAAACTTCTCCTCCGAACCATATTGTTCACCCTTTCGCTAGGATTTTGCAGATAACCAAGAATGAACTTCCTCCAATCATTACTTCGTCTGCATAAAAGTTTCATTAGTGGCCGAAGCGGTGGGCTTCGATTCGGCCTTACCTATGTTGACAAGACCTAGCATCGGCTATTGATAGACATGCAATACACCATGGTTAACATAGTAGTCGGATGCTTGCTGTGACAACTCTTTCGAATTGTCATGTCTAGATATATGAATAATTTTAAAGCAACCCAAGGTAAATCTTGCATCTAGACATACCAAAAGATAAACTATAAGTGATTCGTGAAAATATTGATAACCTTGGATATTTGTTGCACTACTAATAACGAATCACCAGAAGCCTCAATATGTATAGCACCTATAGCAAGGCAAAGCTCCAATCCGAATAACAATGAATATTCGGCTTTGATCATTTTGCAAAAATATTTTAAGCGGCATGAGGCTTCACAAAATAGCTTCATATGGAACACCAACACCTTGGCCATTGTTAGAAATTTAACCATCAATATATAATCTCTGTGGTACTAGAGAGATCAAACTAAAAACAATATTATGCATGACGTCAATATGATGCTCAATAATGAAATCAACCATGATTTGGCCTTACGTAAGTTCTGAAAACTAACAAGCCAAAGCACACCCAATCAAAACATAAGTTCACTTTGCAATTTTGATGAATTGGTCTAGGCATAATATCCTCAATGGCATCAATTTGACAAATTCCTTTGCAAGCACTTATCTCAATGTCTACTCAAACTAAGGACGGTGTTAGAGTACCACACCGGCCATTCTTACATATATTCTTAGGGAGATAGATAAGTATCGGCCATTACCATGAGGTCCATGTAGAATTCATTCACAAAATCATGTATAGCCAAAATAAACAAATGAAATAGCAATCAAATATTTCGGCCCTTTGGATTAGCAAGAAAAAATGTAGCTAATAAATTGTATAGAGATTTGGTAATACCCTCTAATGATGCAGAAAATTATGTCACTTCCATGGATCAAAATAAATCCAGGGAGGGTATTTATCATACCTGATGATGAATTCCATGGCAAAGGCATCAATGGTATGGTTGAAAAACATGGATGATGTGCTGACCGAAGATTTTGATGGGGTGATGCAAACCTTCGGCTTAATTGTTTCTAGTTTCCATCCTTCTCTTTCTTCACTTTTATAACACTTGTTGCAATAAAAGGTTGCACATCATTTTTATTTTGACTGCTCCTCTTGGGAACCCTTGCCATGTTCTTCCTTTTCAGCTCTTGTGTACTAAGTTTTTGTAATTCCTTCTTTTGCCAATACGATAAGCCGAGTGGGCACCCCGGCTGTGATTTTGTTTGAAGCAATGGCAATTCTTGTTTTACCTTGTGCACTGTCAACTTCTTTTCTTCAGATTTGGCACTTTGACTCTTGATAATTGGTTGCTTCGTCTCATTGCCTTTAGTAGCCAATGTCAACACGTTAATTGGCTCTTTTTCATTTGAGATCAAATCTGAAGTTGCACTCTTACGACCATCTCTTTTAACACGGTACACTTGTTTGACCACCTCTTTCTTCTTCTTTGAGCTCCGGACCGATTCCTTATGATTGAAACGGTCTTTAACATATGATTGTTCAAATGTTGATCTTCTCGGAGATGCATAATATTGGTTAGATGGTCTAAAATAAGATGGAGAGTGTGCCCTTGTATCATACCTGTCCCATGATGGATATGGATCTACATGAGCATAGGGATGCATCCACGGCATTGGCACTGGCGACCCAAAATAAGGATATGAATATGTTGCATTAAAATGCTCACTTTGCCAATGCCGATCCTCATATTTGTGCCTTGGGGGTGATCTTGGTTTCTTTGCATGATTTGGCCGATAAGCATTCTTCTCTCCACTCTTCTTTTGATATTTATCCAATAGTTCAGCAAAGGTGATTTTTTATCGCTTACACTTGCGCTTATTTCGACCTTTGTTTTCTTTTGGTTTGCTTTTATCGATCATTGGATTTCCTTGTTGGCCCCCAGTCCTTAGCGTCTTCATTGTAGCTTCGATGGAATTCTCACCCTCAAGTTCATGTTCATTGTGATCTTCTACTTCTTTACTTGAAAGCTTGATCCCATCACCTGCAGTTTTTACCTTCTCTTTGAATGGATCGGCTTGAAGTAGCCGATGCAAAAACTTTCTGCCATCGGGACCAATCGGAATAGACTGGTCATCTCTTGGTGTCTCGACAAATTTTAATCGTCCTTTATCAATGGCCGATTTAACTATTTGATGAAACATGTTACAATCCTCAAAACTATGCTTGAACGAATCATGCAACTTACAATACATTCATCCTTGGATAGATGGCTTGACATGGTGATCAAGAATTCCAATGTAATTATTTTTCAACAACAAAGCAAAGATTTGATCACACATGTTTGAATTGAAGGTATACTTTTTGTTTTCTAGTCGATCTTGTTGTGAGAACGGCTTTGGAGTTAAGCAAACGAATGGTTCAGATTTGGCATCTTCCCATTCGGCTATGAATTCTCTTTCGCATACTTTTTCCAATGTCATTAAATAAGAAACTATACTAGCATCGGTTTTCCCAAAAGATTTTAACCTTGGCTTTAAATTTCTGAAATCAAAGTAGTTAGAACATACACGTCTCACTTGAGACCATGCGTAAGCCAAGCATGAAGCAAGCAAAGCTACCCAATTAGATATGAACTTTAAATAAAGCAATGGGAAAAGCTTTGGCTGCAGTAGTAAGTCACTATCGGTCTCTTTGAATGGTACAATATATTGACCGATATGCTTAGTAACAATTTTATTGCTAACAAGTAAATTGCCCTTCTTCATTGGTCTTTGAAAATTACTTATTAGAATTTTCCTAATAGATGCATCAACAATAAAGTTGTGACCAAATCTGAAAATAGGTAAATTACTTGCTAGACATACCTCTTCAAATATGTTGGGAGAGCATGATGATGGTGTGACTTGAAGAATATCTTGCTCCGCCTTCGGATAGCTCCCCAACGCCTTGTCATCATCTTTCTCTTGGTTTCGTGCATCGTTAGTTTGAAGATCTTTGTCCACCAAACTTTCTTCGGCTACTTGTTCTTGTTCTTGAAGCTCATCAATTTCTATGGCACAAAACTCATAGGGCAGGAAGTAGGTTCCATTAACTTCAGAAAAATCAAGTATGGTTGTCATGCTATACTTTCCATGCCCTTTCTCAACAATGTTTTCCTCTTTGGATTTGATGGATTCGGGGTATATACTACTTGATTCGGCTTTTTCAACCGAAGTACTTTTAGTTTCCGAATCATCACTCTTTTCACCAGTTATATCAATTGGAAACACTTCTTTTCTTTGAGCTAATTCCCTATCAATTCTCTCTTGGCGAAGTACTTGCACCCTATCGCGCAAAGCTTTAACTCCCCTCTCAATCTCAGCCCGCTCTAGATTAGTTTGCCCCCCAATGCTTTTAGAATATTTCTGCAATGAAGTATTAGTGTTGCCAAAATTTTGCAATTGTGTAGGGGGTGTAAAATATGCTGCGGTACTAGGTGGAGGTGTATGCACCGCTGTATAACCATATGCTCTTTCGCCAATTGTATCAATGCATGTAGTTTCATCTTCTTGCAAAACTCTAGCCTTTATTGCAGCATAATCAGGAAACAACCCCTTTTCATATTGTTCAAGGCAAAGAGCACTAATTTTCTTGTTTTGTGCCAAGCTCTTTTTTAACGCAGCCACAAGTGCTTCTGGAAGGGATTGCTCCACAATACTTTCAGATTCTTTCGGCAATGATTCGTGAGTGTTGCCGAAATTCTTGAATTGCGTAGAGTATGCATTATATGCTACAGTATTTGATGACGGCACATGTGTTCCTGTAAAATTTTCACTTATTCGGCTATGACCATGAAGATGTGGGGCCGAATTATGAACATCTACAGTTGCATACGGTGCTGAAAAATTACTAAAATAAGGTGTAGCATATGATGGTTGAGAGTAACTGTCCGAATAGCTAGTAGTAGCATGGCCAATTCTCCCATCCGTCGGCAAGGTTGGATTCACATACTGCAAATTAGTTGCCGATGAATAAAAAGGTGAAACACTTTCTTCTATGCTATTGAAAATTTTAACATGAGGTGTATCAAATTGATTAACCGAACCCATCATGTTGTTCATCGGCATATGGATTTGTGGGGTTGCCGATGCATGAGAGTTAGGATACATATGTTGTATGTTACTAGTATCATAAGAAGCTGAAACATGTAAATTACTTTGAATCGGCATATGCACGTAATTTGATGCATTATTGAAAAAACTAGGGCTGGCCGATAGAGTATAATCATTGAACGATCTAGTAAGATCAAATGAATTATTTGCATCTACAGTAGGGAATTGGGTATTCATATTACCTTTGTAGATTGCAAACCCTAGATAACGATCTCTTTGTAGCAATAATGGGCCGGAGACCGTTCAAAGCTTCGTCCCCAGTGGAGTCGCCAAAAAGTGTGTTCGGACACGAACACATCACCGTGTACCCTCGACGCCGGGGGTGATGCACCGCAGCTCACGTCGAAGGAGACCCGCCGAAAGCACGGTACGCAAGACAATCCGGCGGGCGCTTTTGTACACCCGAAACCCCACACGCCCGGGAGGGACCACGTCAAGGCGCGCGGCGGCTATGGGCTGCCCTAGGTCGGCCTGACCGTCCCTAGGGCCTCGAGATTCGCCGCCCTGCAACAAGAAGAATGAACGAAGAACAAGAAGAAGAACAAAGGGAGAAGGTAAACGTAAAGATAAAAGATGATAGATTGATATGTCGATTGTGTGTTGTTCAATCGACCTTCATCCCTTACATATATATGAGGCGGATGGACTTCCCATACAAGAAAAGGACTCAAATCATGTCCAAATCATCAAAAGTTACTCTAACTCGGACTACGAGGGCCGGAACTTCCGGTCGGGCCCGGAACTTCCGGGCTGAAATTATATCAAATAGCCCTCTTGCACTGAATTTGCAGGCCGCATACTATTTCGGATGACGATGGTCCCAAAAGAAAAGTTGTAGATCTTGGAATGGAGAAAAACTCTTCAGTTGATCACGTTTTCATCAGAGGTCATCTTGATGTCGAAATTGGCCCCGCAAATCTGCAAACAATGTTAAAATTCCAGTTTTCGAGGCGCACCGCGTGCAAACTTTCGGTGTAGCCCGGAACCTCCCCGGAAGTTTTGCCCCGAACTTCCGGGGCAAACTTATGCAGCACACTGTTTTGGCTCTTACTTTTGCATACGAACTCCGATTTAGACGTTTTTTGTATCGAAATCGATCGCCTCGACAAGACAAAGACAATTAGTGTAGAAACATTACTCATATGAGTCCATATTGGGGACATAATCAGCCGAATAGTATTCTGAATGCAAAATCTCAGTACTTCAAACACAACTTCGGCCTTAGAGATTAGATCGGGTGGCTATGGCCCAAATATCAAAGTTTCTCCTTTTGACGATATCGAACTTTCTCACTTTAAGCACTTTTCCATTTGAAGCCTTCTTAATTATCTTTTTGACCATGCCAAAATCTGGTGTCAACATGTATGTCGCGTACATACAACAGGAAGCTAGTTGATTTGCTCTAACAATTGGCACCAGAGCCTTGCTAGATCCTCGGTCATGAGAGAGCAATGGGCGACGACGATAGCAAGACCAAGCAGCTTGCGTTGGGAGGCAGTTCGGCGGTGAAGAAAGAAACCTTACCCCGACGACCTTCTCGTGGCTGGAGGGAGAGGACTATGCTATTTGGGCGATCAAGATGGAGTGCGCCATGGAGGCTCACGAAATCTGGGATCCGATCGATCCTGGAGGCGATGCATACAAGAAGGGAGGTGAAGAATATAAGAAGGATCGGCAGGCCATGTCTGTGATCTACTCTGTCATCCTCAATAATGTAGCACGTCATGTATCCAAGAAGAATACGACAGCAGAAGCCTGGAAGGTGATCAAGGAACTTCACCAAGGGCACAACCTTGTTCATGAGGCTTGTCTACAATCTCTGTTGAGGGATTATGAAAGTCTGAAGATGGATGAAAGTGAATCCGCGGATAAATTTGCCACGAGGGTGGTTGAGATCACCAGCTCCATCAAGGACATTGGAGAGACTTTGACGGATACCGCGATTGTACCTTCTTTGGCGGCTTCCTCCGTGCTGCGGCACCACGATACATGCAGATTGTCACCTCAACCAAACAGTGCGTGGTCCTGAAGACCTTGTCGGTCGCAAAACTCGTCTGGAGATTCAAAGCCCGTGATGAGAGGATCAGGTTGAACTTCAGCGGTCCGAAGGAAAGTGAGAATTTGTACCTAATCAAGACTCAATGGATGCAACTGTTAAACGACAAGAAAAACAGGGGGATAGGAGCAAGCGGCAGTGGCAAGAAGGAATATCAGTGTAACCCGAAGAAATCAGAAGAAGAGTTTGAGGCCCCTGCCAAACCGAAGTTTGATCGGAAGAAAATTAAGTGCCATAACTGTGGAATTTTTGGACACTTTAAATCTGAATGTCGCAAGCCGCCAAAGAAAGAAAAAGCTTTCTACCAAAGGGATGTGACGATCAGCCTGAGATGCTGATGGTAGAGTTGTGCGAGCTCATGAAAGATGAGCAGATTGAAGAATGCCCAAAGCACATGCTCGTGCCTAAAGAGGTTCAGGAAGAGAAAATACAGAGAAAGCTCACTGAATATGTGACACTTGTAGAGGATAAAGTGCATATAGTAGAAGGAAAAGGTCGAAGCTGGTGGGAATGTCTGGTACTTGGACTCCGGAGCGAGTAATCAACTAATCACATGACCGGCGATATTGATCAATTTTCTGAGTTGAATACTTCAATTGGAGGCACTGTAAAATTTGGAGATGCCTCGACGGTGCAGATTTGTGGTCGCGGAACCATGTTATTTGAGACATGAAAGGGAGAACACAAGGTGCTGACGGATGTGTTTTTCATCCCGAGACTGAAGAGTAGCATTATAAGTCTCAGCCAACTCGAAGAGCGCGGTTGCAAGATCGTCATTGAGGATGGAATGATGCTGGTGTTTGACCGTCAGCGTACACTGCTTGCACGGGTGAAGCGCTCACGGAATCGCCTCTACATACTGAACCTTGATCATGCCGAACCAGTTTGTTTGGTCGCTGGTATGCATGAGGATGCCTGGAGATGGCATGCATGCTACTGTCATCTGAATTTCCGAGCGTTGCATACACTAGGGCAGAAGTAGATGGTGCACGGTCTACCAAGAATTGAGCATGTCGGGCAGCTTTGTGATGGTTGTCTTGTTGGGAAACAGAAGCATAACCCGTTCCTCTACGAGGCAAATTTTAGAGCAAGGAAGGTTATGGACTTGATGCATGGTGATTTGTGTAGACCAATCACACCTGCTACCCCAGCTTGTAATCGATACTTTTTGCTAATTGTTGATGACTATAGCAGGTTCATGTGGATCGTGTTGTTGAAGACAAAGATCGGGCTTTTGAAGCATTTAAAAACGTCAAGGTTGCAGCCGAAGTAGAAGCTGAAACAAAGTTGAAATCTCTCAGAACGGATAGAGGTGGTGAATTCAGATCCAAGAGGTTTAATGCCTATTGTGAAGAACATGGCATTAGAAGGTACTTGACGGCTCCCTACACATGGCAACAAAATGGCGTGGTAGAGAGAAGAAACCAGACGGTTGTAGCTATGGCACGGAGCATGTTAAAGAGTAAAAAATATGCCCGGAAGATTTGGGGTGGGGGGAGGCTGTTACCACAACAGTCTATTTTCTCAATCGAATGCCCACCAAAAGTGTGATCCGAAAGACTCCATACGAAGCATGGTGCGGGAGGAGACCTATTGTGGAACACTTGCGCACATTCGGGTGTGTATCTCATGTAAAAAGAGTAGGAGGTCACATTGGAAAGCTAGAAGACCGCAGCACACCGATGGTGTTGCCTGGATATGAGCCTGGATCAAAAGCATACATAGTCTATGACCCTCGTACATGGATGCTGAGAACTCAAGATGTTGTCTTTGAAGAAGCAAAAGCATGGAATTGGGATTCTGCAACTGAACCAGCTCCGCATTCTTCAGGTGATATATTTAAGGTGTTTTATGATCACCATGATGCAGGTTATGGCGAGCACAATCATGACCATGGGAATGAAGGGGAAGCACCCAGCATGCCCTTTGTACAAGGCGGTGTTCCGGAAACCCCTTCATCACCCATTCAGAGCAGCAGCAAAAGCCCCAGCGTAGCTGCCATGGCTGGAGATGCAACACCACCAGCAGCAAATTCTTCTGCCACGGCAACTGAAAATGATGCCATGGCAGGGAATCCGCCTGAGGCTGCAGACCTGACAAAACAAGGTGATGCTGCAGCTGTAAGTGAACCTTGTCGAGGACCGCCAACTCCAGTTCGTCTGCGCTTGATTGACGACATTTATGAAGCCACGAGCCACCAACAACCAGGGGAAGAGGATGCAACAAAGGACAGGTTGCTAGTAGAAGAAGTTCGTCTGCAAGCATAAGAGAAGAAATTGCAGAGCTTTGTTTTCTAGGTGTAGAGGAACCTGTATCATTTGAAAGAGCAAACGAGGAAAAAACTTGAAGGAAAGCAATGGAAGAGATGGACTCGATCATTGATAACAAGACTTGGTCATTAACCAATCTTCCTGATGGACACCAAGCTATAGGTCTGAGGTGAGTATTTAAAGAAAAGAAAATTTCAAAGGGACTGGTGATCAAGCACAAGGCTCAGCTTGTCGCTAAAGGATTTGTACAGCAGCAAGGAGTGGACTTTGATGAGGTTTTTGCCCTAGTTGTGAGGATGGAGTCTGTCCGGCTGCTAATTGCAATTGCAGCTCAGAAAGTGTGGAAGCTACATCATATGGATGTCAAGTCGGCATTTTTAATGGTGTGTTAGCGGGGGAAGTTTATGTAAAACAACCTTCAGGTTTCATCAAGGTGGGGAGTGAAGAAAAGGTGTTAAGACTCCACAAAGCTCTGTATGGTTTACATCAAGCTCCAAGAGCGTGGAACATTAAATTAAATGATACGCTCATATCTCTCGATTCGAGAGGAGTCCATTTGAGCATGCTATGTACAAAAGGGGGAAGAAAAATCTCACCTAATTGTTGGAGTATACGTGGATGACCTACTGATAACAAGAGAGGATGAGCAAGAATTGACAACGTTCAAACAACAGATGAAGGACTTATTTAAGATGTCTGACATGAGTTTATTGAGCTACTATCTAGGCATAGAAGTGCATCAAAAACCAGGGAGTATAACGCTATGTCAGGAGGCATACGCGAGAAAGATCCTAGAGATCAGCGGCCTGGCAGATTGCAATTCTACTCAAACTCATATGGAAGTTCGTCTCAAGCTGAGCAAGAGAAGTGAAGCTCCTAAAATTGACTCAATAAATTATCGTAGTATTGTGGGAAGTTTACGGTACCTCATACATACAAGGCCAGATTTGGCACATCCAGTGGGCATCGTGAGTCGCTTTATGGAGGCCCCGAAATCTGAACATCTAGCTGCAGTAAAACACATATTGCACCATGTGAAAGGAACACTCAACTTTGGGTGTAGCTATGTCAAGAAGAAAGGTGCAAAAGATGAGCAGCTCCATGGTTACGGTGATAGTGACATGGCGGGACGTGGATGATCGGAAGAGCACAACCGGCGTTGCATTTTTTCCTTGGGCCAAACTTGGTTAGTTGGCTCTCACATAAGCAGAAGGTTGTAGCTCTTTCTTCTTCTGAGGCTGAATATATAGCAGTAGCGACAGCGGCGTGTGAGGGAGTTTGGCTTGGACGACTAATTGGTGGTCTCCTAGACCAAGAACCAGAGAAGGTGCTATTGAAGATCGACAACAAATCTGCAATTTCCTTGTGCAAGAAACCTGTTCATCATGATAAAAGCAAGCATATAAATATAAGGTATCATTACATAAGGGACTGTGAGGAGGAAGGAAAGGTGGAAGTCGATCATGTATGCACTGAAGATCAGCTAGCAGACATCTTGACTAAATCTCTTGGAAAACAGAAATTTTTGGAGATGAGGAAGAGAATTGGAGTGGCAGCATGTGAAATGATAACACAACATGCTTAGGGGGGTAAATGTTAGGAGTAAGCACATTGTGTTAGGAGTCTGGTTGTAACCGAACTGTTGAAGTATAAAACAGTTTCGAAAGTATCATGTGCGTCTAGGAATTGATCAGATAAGGAGATAGGAGAGTTTAAACTTCTTATCAGGGTCACGTCATGTTGGACAAGTATGTGTGCCGTGTTGGACGTGAATTCGTTGTAAACCCCTATATAAAGCAAAGAATAGGAAGGAGGGCGATTGAGCCATTGTTGAATATCTTCTTCTGTAGTTTTTCCTCTCGTGAGTTCTTATGCAGGTCGCGTACATACAGCAGGAAGCTGATTGATTTGCTCTTAACATATATTAATATTAAGTATGTTAATCCTATGCAACAACATGATATCAAGAGCTTATCAAGGCATTGAAAATATACACATCCAAATGAAAGTATCTCAGCTCACTCATCCTCTTGTAGGGAGTATATATACTTGAACATGCCATCTGCTTGCCTGCGTATGTTTTTTGTCTCCATTTTTCTCCGTGCAATATATTAGTCACCGAAACACTGTATTATTATTATTTTCAAACATTTAATATTCAAAGTACTATTAATGCTTCATCAAAAATAGAAAATAAAAGTTGTGCCAAATGTGAACTAGTAAAGAATGCCATTTTAGAGAACAACTTCCTGTATGGTCGCTAATGCCATGATTGTGGACTAGAACCGAGTATGGAAAATCCACATCTAGTTAAGGATGTCATATTAACATCGCTTACACTGGCATGTGCACTAGTGCTACGAAAACAAAGGGCATCCTTTACTAGTGCTCCCAAAAACAAATCGCTTACACTGGCATGTGTGTGGTTGGACCAAGCAGTCAAGGAAGTGGCTTGTTTGTGGTTTGAATAAGCAGTCAAGGAAGTTTTTACTTACCACAGATGATGGTGTTCAGCAGATCAGCCCTCGTCCATAGGCCTTCTTTTTATCCTTTGTTACCCATATTCTGCCTTCTTTTCTTGACTATGTTGCTCCTTAGATGTTTAGAGACCGGATGTAAACTCGTTATGCTTGTACCGTCTTCATATGATGCCGTGAGACAATAAAAACAATATTTATAGGGATTTTTTTAAAAATGCAACCTACAACCATGTCCCTTTTTAGTGCTGACCGTGATGGTCATTGAGAGAGCGGGCATCATTAGAAGCATGTCTTCTGTCTTGTCTGTGGGAAGGTCCCACCTTGGAGGGTGAAACAATGAATTTGATGTCCTCCTCGCATGGAGTGAAAATCAGTGCCCCGTTCCCTATGCCACGTGTGACCTGCTGCCTTAGCTCGGCAGTTTTGTCTCCAGGCTGCAGCACGACCCCTATATGAACTCCCCGAATGAGCACACAGGGCAGCAAGCTAAGCTAGCTTAGAAACGCAAGCAGGAACTCCCTAGCCGCCGCCTCCAACGTAGCCAGCCGCCGCCTCCCCAAAACTAGGGTTCTTTGCCTCCCACCGGCGCCGGCGCCGGTCCGTCCCGTCTCCGGTGGCCTTAGGGCCATGGAGGCGGAGTGGATCTCGGCCCTTGCCGGTGGGAGGGCTTCGCTTTCATATCTTTTTTTGAACTTTGTTAGGGTTTGTGTCCTGGTCAGGAAGGCGAGACGGCGGCGGCTCCCTGAAGATGGAATAAAGGTCTCCCCGTCTAGTCCCCGTTCCGGTGATGTGTCTAGCATCATCGGTGGGCGTGTGGAGTCTTCATCTGCGGCGGTTGCTGTTCTGGTGCGTTGGTTCCATGGGGCCTTAGCACGACGACTTCCCGACTGTCTACTACAACAATGTTTGCCCGGCTCTGTCGATGGAGGGGCAATGACAGCGGCGCGCCTTCGGCTCGCTTCAGTGCTTGTAGTCGTCGCTAGGTGGTCTACGGTTCTGGATGTAATTTTTATTATTTCTAGTGTCTGTTGTACTACCATGATTGAAGATGAATAGACTGAAAGTTTTTCCGCAAAAAAAAAAAAGAAAAAAAGAAAATGACCGATGTAAATCGGTGCAAGTATATTGTATAATAGTGAAAACCAATGTGACATAGTAATGTTAAAGTACGTGCATACGTTCATGGTGTGTGACAAATACATAACTGTGCACCATAGCTTCCCCTTCTTGCTTTCCTCCTTCAGAAGATTCTCCGAGCAGCCCTAAGCATGCACGGCTCCATCAAGATAAACAATTAATGCACATCATCGCCATCCTTCATTCGAATGCATCCTCACAACACTCCCTAATCCATCAATCTCCCCTAGCTCTAATGTGTCCAGTTTCCTCGGAACACCTTCGCTTATTAGCTTTGACGAGGGAAGCCTTTAGCCGTGCCCATATTTTGATTCTTTAACTAGTGGTTGGGGCATCACCCGGTGGCGCCGCTTGGGAGGAAGTTGTGCACATGTTTTCAATTAAAAAATACATGTAGTCATCACCTTCATCTAGAAAAATATTTAAAAAAATCCCCACCTCCATCTAGAAAAAGAAATAAAAAGAAAAAAATCATGGATGCGGCCTACCAGCGAGCGCCACTCTGTGTAGCCGTCCATTTTAAAAAGGGGGTCATCACCTCCATATAAAAAAACATTTAAACAAATTCCTCGCCTCCACCTAAAAATAATATCCTAACAGCTTTTTCACCGCGGCCAACCAGCTTACGCCAGGTGGCATAGCTGATTGGCTGCCCTTCGTGCGTAGCTTAATGGGTTTAATTCCTTCTGTCGACGAGCATGTGGCTCGCCCTCAATCCAAATTCACACAATTGATAGATGTTAAATACACGTGATGATGAAACTGGAACTATTCAAAGCCAGTTTTGTGTTAGGAACAAGCTGGTAAAGATGATGGTGGTGTCTCGAAGTCTATATTTGAGAATTCTCATGATGGAAAAAAATGCAGCAATTCATGCTCAGGAAATCACATTACAGAAGTTCGCCGGGGAATCAGAATTTAAGGTATTACCGTTGATATTTGCAACTGAGAAAATCAGCAAGGATTCATAACTTTTTTCAAAACAAAATGGGTATATGATGTACTATATATATAACCTCCCACTTAAATAAATATTTTAAAAGTATTTAAGTATTTCTTTTAGTATCTTTTCATGAACAACATAAAAATAATTTTATTATCACATGTTGATTATTACAGCTAGAAGGAGCCAAAAGTTGACGAAGCTATATACTCAGATAGGGTGGGAAGACATGGAAGGAGTAATGAGTGGGAAAAAACATGGTGTGATATATTTGGAAGAGAAATTAGTGGGAAAACATGGCAGTAGATTTTGACAAAAGAAATCAGCGTGGAAAAATGGTGGGATAAAAGAGGAGGGCATATTTAGGGCTTCAAATCAACGAAGGAAAAGGTCGGGAGAAATGGACAGGCAAAAAGGACACACTGGTAGAAAAAAGGCCTTTAGTCCCGGTTCGCAAAGGCCTTTAGTCCCGGCTGTGCAACCGGGACTAAATATGCGCGACTACAGACCCCCCCCCCCCTTTAGTCGCGCCTCTTACGAACCGCGACTAAAGGCTTTAGTCCCGGTTCTCGTGGCTAACCGGGACTAGAGGCCTCCTCCATGAGTTTAAATTTTTACTGAATTTTTTTGCGAATTTTTTCATTTTTTTTATTTTCAAATTTCTGAATTATTTTAACCTCTAATCTCTAATCACCACCCCTCATCACTGCTCAATTTATCCTCTAATCTCTAATCACCCCTCATAATTCCAAATCATCTAACTTCCTAACGGTCACCCATCCTCCCACTCCCCGGCTGAGCACGCTTAACTTCCGGTTCTATTCTCCTCGTTTCCAAGTCTGCACTTGTTGTTTTCCGACAATAGTAGGATGTCAATTCTATTAACCCTCGGTATTTAGCTTGAGCATGAAGTGACACATTTCACTGTTTGAGTTTGAAACTATTGTTTTAAAAACAATTATTTAGTAACACTAATATTTCGGAATAATTAGTTTGACCATTTTTGACCACAGTTTGACCAGATTTGACCAAAATTTAAAAAACTGAAATAATTATTTAGTAACACTAATATTCTAGAATAATTAGTTTGACCATTGTTTGACCACAGTTTGACCACAATTTGAAATTTTTGAATTTTTTGCCTCTCGAACTTAAAAGCCCGTATCTTTTTTTTCTCGTTAGGTTTTGGGGATTCTAAAATGTTTAACGGGTTCCCCAGTTAAATTCGGATGTAACTTTTCGAGTAGATGATTTTTCAGATAAAAACTTTTTCATCCGAGTTCGTATGCAAAAGTTATGCCAATTTTAAGAATTTCGAGAGATTTTGCAAATAAAGTCGAAATTCATATTTGTTAATTTTCCCAACAACTAGACCACATATCACATGGAAAACTTATTTTATTTTATTTTTTGACATTTGCATAATTTTCTTTTGTTTTTCTAAAACTGAAAAGGCGATCCGGGGGTAGAGTTTGAAAATGAGGCCTCGCCAACCATGACTAAAGGTTCGGGCCATTAGTCGCGGTTGGCCGACTCAACGGGACTAAAGGTCTAACCTTTAATCCCGGTTGGCTCGCCAACCGCGATCTAAAGGCCTTGAGTTACTTGAGGACCTTTAGTCCCGGTTGGTTGTGCCAACCGGGACTAAAGCCCTCCCGTCCTTGTTGTCAACCGAGCTGGCTGGGCCCAGATAGTTGGTCGCGGGTCTCCTCCCGAACCGCGACTAAAGACCCCTTTAGTCCCGGTTCTATTATTTTGGGGACTAATGGGGGCGCCTGGAAGCCTCTTTTTCTACTAGTGACACCTTCGGCATGGTGGTGTCATGGGGTTATAGTGGAAACATCTTCTTGTGTGAGTGGTAGTTGACGTATGACTCCGCAAGATGACAACAATAAAATGGTCATTTGCTGGTAAGCAACTTCTACAGTACATACTGGAGGCTAAACGTGATATGCGAAATTGGTGGGAGATATTGGCAGGAGAAATTAGGGAGAAAATATGTTGAGAGATTTGGGCGGGAGAAATCGACGGGCAAAAGGCAGGAAATTATGGCGGGAAATGTCGGTAGCTGTTTATCGCCTCAGATTGGCTCTAAATTACCGCTCGTTTCCTTCATGCGATATTGGCTCGACAAACATAATCAACACTTTTTGGACGAGTCTAGATAGCGGTCGGCTGCTCGCTGGCCTTCACGAGCGGCCGGCCTAAAATAAAAACTTTTTATCCCTAATCTATACAAGGTAATAATTTGTTTCCTCTAATTAATATAAGAAAACAATTTTAATCCATATATTCGAAAAAGTACATGTAACAGTAAAGTATTATGAAAACATCCATGTAAACATGTGTGAACACATTTAATTTAAGTTTTCAATTTTTAAAAAATTCATAACTTTTAAACCGCGCATCGGAATTAAGATCCGTTTTCACTGTTGGAACCCTCGTAACGTGCTCTTTGAAACTAGATCTCACATGGGTATGTTTCGACGAACTTTTTTGTGTGCAATTTAGTCTCCATTTGGTGCAACTGTTTAGTCGTTGACATGCAACTAGCTGACAGTCGATGTGCAACTTTTTTCTATAACTGTGGACATGTAGTTTTCAGTAATGGCACCACCCATACTACTCTCTAACAGTGAAATGTGCAATTTTGTCTGCTGCCCCGGTGCCCTGGCCAACTGCCAGGTAGTCGCCGCGCGGTTGCAGCCCCGTGGCCGGGCGTGAGCATTACAAAAACACATGTGCGACTACGCCGACGAGAGTGTGCAACTCCGCGGCCAGGCGTGAGCACCTCCCACAACAATTCATGTGCGACTATGCAAACAAGATTGTGTGATTGTGTGGCCATGCATGTGCGACTATGCCAACGAGGGTGCAACTCCGCGGGCGGGCATGAGCACCTCCCACAGCAATTCATGTGCAACTATGCGGACGAGATTGTGCGACTCTGTGGCCATGCATGTGCGACTATGCCGATGTGAGTGTGCAACTCTGCGGTCGAGCGTGAGCACCTCCCACAGCAATTCATGTGCGACTATGCTGACGAGAGTGTGCAACTCCGTGGCCGAGAGTGAGCACCCCCCACGACAATTTATGTGCGACTATGCGGACGAGATTGTGCGACTCTGTGACCATGCATTTGCGACTATGCCGACAAGAGTGTGCAACTCTACGGCTAGGCATGAGCACCTCCCACAGCAATTCGTGTGCGCCTATCGGGACGAGATTATGCAACTATGTGGACATGCATGTGCGACTATGCCGACGATGTGCAACTCCGCGGCCAGATATGAGCACCTTCCACAACAATTCGTGTGTCACTATGTGGATGAGATTGTGCGACTCTGTGGTCATGCATGTGAGACTATGCCGACGAGAGTGTGCAAGTCCATGGTCGGGCGTGAGCACCTCCCACAACAATTCATGTGCGATTATGCGGAAGAGATTGTGCGACTCTGCGGCCATGCTTGTGCGACTATGCCGACAAGAGTGTGCTATTCGGTGGCCGGGCGTGAGCACCTCCCACAGCAATTCATGTGCGAATATGCGGACGAGATTGTGCAACTCTATGGTCATGCATATGCGACTATGCCAACGAGAGTGTGCAACTTCTAAATATGTGGTCATATGTGTGACCATGGCCGCGCGTGGTCGTGCGACTATTTTAATAAGAGTATGCAATTTTGTGGTCATGTGTGTGTTACCATGGCCGCGCGTGAGCTACTACACCGACGAAAATGTACAGCTTTGCGGGCATGTGTGCTACTACACCAATGAGAATGTGCAGCTCCATGATCCTCTGTGTGCGATCATACCCCAACGCGTGTGCAACTCTCGCAGTTGTTCATAAGCTATTATACCAACGAGAGTGTTTATCACCATGACTTTCATTGCCGGTGAGATCTGCAACTTTATCTACTGTCCCATTCATCTACTTACCGCAGCTCGTGCAACTTTGGCTGCTCCTACGGCCAACCATACATGAGCCGTTGTGCAACTTTGTATGTTGCCCCAACCAAACTTTGGCTGCTCCTAGTGATTGATGTGCAATTTTTTTTCTAACGACAAAGACTAAATGTACACCACTTGTAGAATTAATCCACTATTCCTCAAAAAAGTTAGTAATTAACAAAATGTGCGGGTCGTAGTAGTGATGTAGTGGCTACTTACTTTACCATTGGAGCAATGTACGCACGGCAAATGGTTCTCCAACCGAAGCTAACTCTTCTTCTGACGTGGATTTGTGCACTTTAGCTGCACTGCCATCCAAATGAACTTCCACGGTGGCAGACTGAATCTCATCTGATGGCAATTTAGACAATTTCTGAACTTGGCCACTGTTCTCCATGAGAAATGGCAGCATCCTCTTATAGCCAAATGAGCTTGGATGATGAACAAACTTTGACCTGATGCAGCTGGTAGGACACTGAAAGTCTGAAACGAGCAAAATCACAGATTATCTCACTGCTATGCAGGAAAATGTAGTCACTCAGCTGAACTTGCAGACGCTAACAAGAGACGTAGTAGCATCAAGAAACTGACAGGCTTGCTGCTTGCCGACGCAAACAAGAGACGATCTTGGTTTCTTCTTTCACATTGTCATAGATCTCCCTGTCTGCTCTGGCCTTCACAACAAGTGGCTCCACGAAATCCACATGATAAGCTCCACCTTGACTCCAACTCCGACCCACATATTCATCCACATCTCACAGAATCTTCCATGCACCCTGACTGGACGGCCGCTGCGCCAGCAAGTGCCACCGGCGAGCACCACAACGAGTCCGCCTGCAGCGAGACGAGCTGGTGGGCACCGCTCCATACAGTGCTCGTCGTCGTCGCCGTGCTGAACAAAGGTGCGCGGTGATAGCCGACTGCGACGCCGGCCCATTTGACGTCCCGTCCAATTAATTCCAGCAGTTAGCACCTTCTCCAAACATCAGCGAAGGGAGAAAAGTAAACTCACTGTGCCTCTGGGATGGAACGCTCGGGAGGTGGGTTGGCAGCGCCGGCGCGAGTTGTGGCGGAGGCGGCTGACTCGAGAGGGCGGAGATGGCCGGCCTGAGGTGTGGCGGCGACGGCCATGCGAGGAGGATTGGGCGAAGGGCGTGGACACGTGGGGATAGACACAAACGCGAGCGGGTGAGAGTGCCTGGCCAGAGGACGGAGATGGTGAAGGCAACGGCGTGGGCGTGAGGCCGCGCACCCGTGTACGCCCGCGCACCTAGGGAGCAGGCGCTGCGCGCTCTCGACGTGGCCGCCGCGGCCCCGACGACGTGTCGGCGAAGAAAGAGGCGTGCCGCTCGTCGTGCTCGGTCCTTAGCCACGTGTCCCAGAGCACGGAGTCGGGGGCGTACCTGGAGTCATAGTACAGGTCATCAGGGAGGAGGCGGCGGCAGCACTCGATCTCCTCGCGGCGCGCACGGCCGCTCGTCGGGATTGGCGGGATCGGGACCCGGTCGGCGGAGAGATGCCAGTTATTGGGGAGGTAGACGTCTCTCCATAGGAGAAGCGTCCTCGTCACCCAATAATGCCGGCATACATCCGCGATAATGTACTACTGGTCGCGCTCGCTGCCGGCCCTAGGGCCGATGGTGAATGGGGCAGGCACAGGGGCTCGACGCAGTGGCGATGCGACCTCCTCTTTCACGGAGCCGCGATGGTGTCCCGAGGAGGAGCCAGCCTCGTGGTCATGCTTCTCCTTGCGGTCGTGGTTTCACAGCCCCATGGCTGCGAGGCGGCCGGCCGACGAGTTCGAGAACGGGGAGAGGCTAAGGGTTGGGGTTTTCGGGTTTCGAGGAGGCAGCGGGCTGGAGCGGGGAGTGTGGATGATGACCGGTCCACGACTTCCCATTTAAGAAGGACGGTGACCGTTCACCTGGGCGGATGACAGGTGGGGCCAACCGCGCGTGCGCATTAATGTCAGGCGGTGGGGGGTAGGTGGCCGCCTGCCACGCGGCCCCGACGCAGACGAGCGATGGGTCCGCTTGCTGTTCGCTACGACCCAAACCCGGCGCATGTTTGCGCTCGAAATGGGTCGGCCCGGATACAAAACGGACCAGATGGGTCCAGGCCGTCGTGCGTTGGGCCGTCTGGTATGTCTCTTTTACCCCAAACATACAGGGCTGGACGGGTTGGGGTCGTGCGGTGGAATTGGCCTAAAGTTCAATCATTGTAGGAGTTCCAAACACTGGCGGACCTCCCTGGTGAGTGCTACCTCTTGAGCACTGCGTTGGTTTTTTCTTGAAGAGGAAAGTGTGATGCAGTAAAGCAGCGTAAGTATTTCCCTCAGTTTTTGAGAACCAAGGTATCAATCCAGTAGGAGATCACACTCAAGTCCCACGCACCTACACAAACAAATAAGAACCTCGCAACCAATGCGATAAAGGGGTTGTCAAGCCCTTCTCGGTCACTTACGAGAGTGAGATCTGATAGATATGATAAGATAATATTTTTGATATTTTTATGATAAAGATGAAAAGTAAAATAAATGGCAAAGGAAATAACTAAGTATTGGAAGATTAATATGATGGAAGATAGACCCAGGGGCCATAGGTTTCACTAGTGGCTTCTCTCAAGCGCATAAGTATTATGGTTGGTAAACGAATTAACCTGTCGAGCAATTGATAGAATTAAGCATAGTTATGAGAATATCTAGGTATGATCATGTATATAGGCATCACGTCCAAGACAAGTAGACTGAAATGATTCTGCATCTACTACTATTACTCCACACATCGACCGCTATCCAGCATGCATCTAGAGTATTAAGTTCAAGAGAACAGAGTAATGCTTTAAGGAAGATGACATGATGTAGAGGGATAAACTCATGCAATATGATATAAACCTCATCTTTTTATCCTCGATGGAAACAATACAATACGTATAGGTTCCCTTTCTGTCACTGGGATCGAACACCGCAAGATTGAACCCAAAGCTAAGAACTTCTCCCATTGCAAGAAAGATCAATCTAGTAGGCCAAACCAAACTGATAATTCGAAGAGACTTGCAAAGATAAACCAATCATACATTAAAGAATTCAGAGGAGAATCAAATATTGTTCATAGATAATCTGGATCATAAACCCACAATTCATCGGATCTCGACAAACACACCACAAAAGAAGATTACATCGAATAGATCTCCAAGAAAATCGAGGAGAACTTTGTATTGAGATCCAAAGAGAGAGAAGAAGCCATCTAGCTAATAACTATGGACCCGTAGGTCTGAAGTAAACTACTCACACATCGCCGGAGAGGCCATGGAGTTGATGTAGAGGCCCTCCATGATCAATGCCCCCTCCGGCGGAGCTCTGGAAAAGGCCCCGAGATGGGATCTCTCGAGTACAGAAGGTTGCGGCAGTGGAATTAGGTTTTCATGGTGCCCCTGGATGTTTGGGGGGTACGTGGATATATGTAGAAGGAAGAAGTACGTCGGTGGAGCAACGGAGGGCCCACGAGGATGGAGGGCGTGCCCAAGGGGTAGGCACGCCCCCCTGTCTCGTGCCTTCCTCCCTTGTTTCTTGACGGACACTCCAAATCTCCTGGATCATGTTTGTTGAGAAAATCGCGTTCCCGAAGGTTTCATTCCGTTTGGACTCCGTTTGATATTCCTTTTCTTCGAAACCCTAAAATAGGCAAAAAAACAGCAATTTGGGCTGGGCCTCCGGTTAGTAGGTTAGTCCTAAAAATGATATAAAAGTGTAAAATAAAGCCCATTAACATTCAAAATATATAATATAATAGCATGGAGCAATCAAAAATTATAGATACGTTGGAGACGTATCAAGCATCCCCAAGCTTAATTCCTACTCGTCCTCGAGTGGGTAAATGATAAAAGAAGAATTTTTTATGTGGGATGCTTTCTAACATTCTCAATGTAATTTTTCTTTATTGTGGCATGAATGTTCAGATCCATAAGATTCAAGATAAAAGTTTAATATTGACATAAAAATAATGATACTTCAAGCATACTAACTAAGCAATTACGTCTTCTCAAAATAACATGGACAAAGAAAGTTATCCCTACAAAATCATATAGTCTGGCTATGCTCTATCTTCACCACACAAAATATTTAAATCATGCACAACCCCGATGACAAGCCAAGCAATTGTTTCAAAATTTTGATGTTCTCAAACTTTTTCAATCTTCACGCAATGGTGGAATAGAATGGTGGTTATGGAGAAGACAAAAAAGAAGATAGTCTCACATCAACTAGGCGTATCAACGGGCTATGGAGATGCCCATTAATAGATATCAATGTGAGTGAGTAGAGATTGCCATGCAACGGATGCACTAGAGCTATAAGTATATGAAAGCTCAACAAAAGAAACTAAGTGGATGTGCATCCAACTTGCTTACTCACGAAGACCTAGGGCATTTTTAGGAAGCCCATCATCAAAATATACAAGTCAAGTTCTATAATGAAAAATTACCACTAGTATATGAAAGTGATATCATAGGAGACTCTCTATATGAAGAACATGGTGCTACGTTGAAGCACAAGTGTGGAAAAAGAATAGTAGCATTGTCCCTTCTCTCTTTTTCTCTAATTTTTTTGGCCTTCCCTTTTTTTTCTTCTTTTTTTCATCCGGAGTCTCATCCCGACTTGTGGGGGAATCATAGTCTCCATCATCCTTTCCTCACTTGGGTCAATGCTCTAATAATGATGATCATCACACTTTATTTACTTACCACTCAATACTTAGAACAAAATATGACTCTATGTGAATGCCTCCAGCGGTGTACCGGGATGTGCAATGATGCATGAGTGACATGTATGAAGAATTATGAACGGTGGCTTTGCCACAAATACGATGTCAACTACATAATCATGCAAGCAATATGACAATGATGAAGTGTGTCATTATAACGGAACGATGGAAAGTTGCATGGCAATATATCTCGGAATGGCTATGGAAATGCCATAATAGGTAGGTATGGTGGCTGTTTTGAGGAAGGTATATAGTGGGTTTATGATACCGGCGAAAGTTGTGCGATACAAGAGAGGCTAGCAATGGTGGAAGGGTGAGAGTGTGTATAATCCATGGAATCAACATTAGTCATAAAGAACTCACATACTTATTGCAAAAATCTACAAGTTATCAAAACAAAGTATTACGCACATGCTCCTAGGGGGATAGATTGGTAGGAAAAGACCATCGCTCATCCCCGACCACCACTCATGAGGAAGACAATCAATAAATAAATCATGCGCCGACTTCATTACATAACAGTTCACCATACGTGCATGCTACGGAAATCACAAACTTCAACACAAGTATTTCTCAAATGCACAACTATTCAACTAGCATGACTCTAATATCACCATCTCCATATCTCAAAACAATTATCAAGTATCAAACTTCTCATAGTATTCAATGCACTTATATGAAAGTTTTTATTATTGCCATGTTGTTCTAAACGACTCTCAAAATAATATAAGTTAAGCATGAGAGAACAATAGTTTCTATAAAACAAATCCACCACCGTGCTCTAAAAGATATAAGTGAAGCACTAGAGCAAAAACTATGTAGCTCAAAAGATATAAGTGAAGCACATAGTGTATTCTAATAAATTTCAATTAATGTGAGTCTCTCTCAAAAGGTGTGTACAGCAAGGATGATTGTGGTAAACTAAAAAGCAAAGACTCAAATCATACAAGACGCTCCAAGCAAAACACATACATGTGGTGAATAAAAATATAGCTCCAAGTAAAGTTACCGATAGACGAAGACGAAAGAGGGGATGCCTTCCGGGGCATCCCAAAGCTTAGGATTTTTGGTGTCCTTGAATTTTACCTTGCGGTGCCATGGGAATCCCCGAGCTTATGCTCTTGCCACTCTTTTTTCATAATCCATCAAATCTTTACGCAAAACTTGAAAACTTCAGAACACAAAACTCAAAATAGAAAATCTTGTGAGCTTCGTTAGCGAAAGAAAACAGAACACCACTTCAAGGTACTGTAATGAACTCATTCTTGATTTATATTGGTGTTAATCCTACTGTATTCCAACTTCTCTATGGTTTATAAACTCTTTTACTAGCCATAGATTCATCAAAATAAGCAAATAACACAAGAAAAACAGAATCTGTCAAAAACAGAACAGTCTGTAGTAATCTATAGCCAACGCAAGTTCTGGAACAACAAAAATTCTAAAATAAATTTCTGGACGTGAGTAATTTATCTATTAATCATTTGTAAAAATAATTAACTAAATATCACCTTCCAAATAAAAATGTCAGCGATTCTCATGAGTGCAAATGTTTCTGTTTTTTACGGCAAGATCAAAAAGACTTTCCCCAAGTCTTCCCAACATTTCTACTTGGCACAAACACTAATTAAACACAAAAAACACAACCAAAACAGAGGCTGGATAAATTATTTATTGAATAACATCAAGGAAAACTATTGGGTTGTCTCCCAACAAACGCTTTTCTTTAAAGCCTTATAGCTAGGCATAAGATTCCAACGATGCTCACGTGAAAGACAAGAGTTGAAGCACAAAGAGAGCATCATGAAACACGTGACAAACACATCTAAGTCTAACATACTTCCTATGCATAGGAATCTTATAGGCAAACAAATTATCAAGGCAAGCAATAACTAGCATATGCAAGGAAGCGGAAAGAAACAATAACAATCTCAACATAACGAGAGGTATTTTGGTAACATGAAAATTTCTACTACCATATTTTCCTCTCTCATAATAATTACATGTAGGATCATAACCAAATTCAACAATATATCTATCACAAAACATATTCTTAACACGATCCATATGTATGCCAAGTTGACACTCTTCCAAAATAGTGGGATTAACATTAACTAAAGTCATGACCTCTCCAAACCCACTTTTATCAAAAACTTCATATGATTGAACATTATCCAAATACGTGGGATCTAAAATTGACACTCTTCCAAACCCACTTTCAATATTATTGCAAACGTTATTATCAATCTCATATTCATCATGGGGCTTAAACAAATTTTCAAGATCATAAGAAGAATCACCCCAATCATGATCATTGCAACAAGTAGTGGACATAGCAAAGCTAGCATCCCCAAGCTTAGGGGTTTGCATATTATAAGCACAATTGACATTAATAGAATTTATACTATCATCATTGCAATCATTCTTTTTATTCAAAGATCTATTGTGAATCACTTTGTAAAGTACTTCATAGCAATTTTTAGATTCACGAATTTCAAGCAGAACTTCATAAAGATAATCTAGTGCACAAAACTCACTAGCAATTGGTTCATCATAATTGGATCTCTTAAAAAGATTAGCAAGCGGATGAGGATCCATAGATCTTATGTTCTCTGTTTAGTAATAAATAAACAACTATTCCAACCAAACGAGCAAACGAGTCAAGTAAGACATCAAAGCAAATGGAAAGGCGAACATAAGAAGGGCGAATAAAACGGCAAGGGTGAAGTGGGGGAGAGGAAAACGAGAGGCAAATGGCAAATAATGCAATGCAAGGGATAAGAGTTTGTGATGGGTACTTGGTATATTTTGACTTGGTAATGGTGCCAGAAATGACTTGTTGTGGGAGTCAAATCTTGACTTGACTAGGCGTGAATCTCCCCGGCAACGGCGCCAGAAATTCTTCTTGCTACCTCTTGAGCACTGCGTTGGTTTTCCCTTGAAGAGGAAAGGGTGATGCAGTAAAGCAGCGTAAGTATTTTCCTCAGATTTTGAGAACCAAGGTATCAATCCAGTAGGAGATCACGCTCAAGTCCCACACACCTACACAAACAAATAAGAACCTCGCAACCAACGCGATAAAGGGGTTGTCAAGCCCTTCTCGGTCACTTACGAGAGTGAGATCTGATAGATATGATAAGATAATATTTTTGGTATTTTTATGATAAATATGCAAAGTAAAATAAATGGCAAAGGAAATAACTAACTATTGGAAGATTAATATGATGGAAGATAGACCCGGGGGCCATAGGTTTCACTAGTGGCTTCTCTCAAGAGCATAAGTATTACGGTGGGTAAACGAATTACTGTCGAGCAATTGATAGAATTGAGCATAGTTATGAGAATATCTAGGTATGATCATGTATATAGGCATCACGTCCGAGACAAGTAGACCGAAACGATTCTGCATCTACTACTATTACTCCACACATCGACCGCTATCCAGCATGCATCTAGAGTATTAAGTTCAAGAGAACAGAGTAATGCTTTAAGGAAGATAACATGATGTAGAGGGATAAACTAATGCAATCTGATATAAACCCCATCTTTTTATCCTCGATGGCAACAATACAATACGTATCGGTTCCCTTTCTGTCACTGGGATCGAACACCGCAAGATTGAACCCAAAGCTAAGCACTTCTCCCATTGCAAGAAAGATCACTCTAGTAGGCCAAACCAAACTGATAATTCGAAGAGACTTGCAAAGATAAACCAATCATACATTAAAGAATTTAGAGGAGAATCAAATATTGTTCATAGATAATCTGGATCATAAACCCACAATTCATCGGATCTCGACAAACACACCGCAAAAGAAGATTACATCGAATAGATTTCCAAGAAAATCGAGGAGAACTTTGTATTGAGATCCAAAGAGAGAGAAGAAGCCATCTAGCTAATAACTATGGACCCGTAGGTCTGAAGTAAACTACTCACAGATCACCGGAGAGGCCATGGAGTTGATGTAGAGGCCCTCCGTGATCAATGCCCCCTCCGGCGGAGCTCCGGAAAAGGCCCCGAGATGGGATCTCTCGAGTACAGAAGGTTGCGGCGGTGGAATTAGGTTTTTGTGGTGCTCCTGGATGTTTGGGGGTATGTGGATATATATATAGGAGGAAGAAGTACGTCGGTGGAGCAACAGAGGGCCCACGGGTGGAGGGCGTGCCCAGGGGGGTAGGTGCGCCCCTCTGCCTCGTGCCTTCCTCCCTTGTTTCTTGACGGCCACTCCAAGTCTCCTAGATCACGTTTGTTGAGAAAATCACGTTCCCAAAGGTTTCATTCTGTTTGGACTCCGTTTGATATTCCTTTTCTTCGAAACCCTAAATTAGGCAAAAAAACAGCAATTTGGGTTCGGCCTCCGGTTAGTAGCATAGTCCCAAAAATTATATAAAAATGTAAAATAAAGCCCATTAAAATCCAAAATAGATAATATATTAGCATGAAGCAATCAAAAATTATAGATATGTTGCAGACATATCAGTGGGCAGGGTATGGCTCCTGCCATAACTTAATTTTGAGCAATTCTTTTATATGTATGCATCGATACAGAGGTTGCACTGTCCATCGATCGGTAATAGAAAAGGCTGTGTCGTCGTTCACTCATTCTTATGGGCCAACACGGCCAGTGGCCTGATGGGCCGAGACAGCCAGCCACCCACGAAACGACGAGTCACCGCTGGCCTGGCCAGGTTCGAGTTTTGGCTTTTCTCTCGTCTCGACCACTACTCGACCTCTCTGCCTCAAAAAAATACTCGACCACTCAACACGACGCTACGTGGCAACCCTAGCGAGCGGCGGCGGCGGCGGCTGGCCAGGTCGCCAGGAGCCCAGGAGGCAGGAGCTGTGGGCGGCGGCTGGCCAGGAAGGTGGCACCGCGGCAGCAAGCGATGGCGGCTCAAGCCGGGGCCTAGGCGCCTAGCGGCGGCGGCGGTAGCAGCGGTCCAGTAGTCCGGCCACTTCTGACTCCGGGTAGTTTCCGGCCAGATTGCAAGAAGATGGAAAAAGAAAGGAAAGGGAATAAAGGAAAGGAGAGGTGGTAATTTCTGAACTTTTCTGAATTTTTATAGCAAATTTAACGGTAGTTGTAGCTTGAAGCAGAATGTAGATTTGTAGTGACCGAATGGATGATATTTTAACTATAGCCTAAAGCAGATTTGTAGCCAAATTTAACAGCAGTTTGAAGCCTTAAATTCAATGTGAATAAGCTTGCTAGACTCAAAGAGATTTATCATGAGGATTTCTTAGATTATGAACGTGTCCATATAGTTGATAACCTAGAGCTATTCATTATTCATATGAGAAGAATTGAAGACTTTAGAGGTTATCATGATATTGCAAGCCTAGCTAAAAAGATGGTTGAACTTGAAAGGCATGTTATGTTTCCCGTTGTTTATCGCCTCATTGAGTTAGCATTGCTACTACCGGTAGCGACGGCAACAGTTGAAAGAACCTTCTCATCAATGAAAAACATCAAGACTGAGTTGCGCAGCAAGATGGCTGATGGCTGGCTTAATGACTTGATGGTGTGTTACATTGAGCGAGAGATCTTCAAAAGTATTGATGTTGGTAAAATTAAGA
Organism: Aegilops speltoides; assembly: GCA_021437245.1. Lineage (NCBI taxonomy): Eukaryota > Viridiplantae > Streptophyta > Magnoliopsida > Poales > Poaceae > Aegilops > Aegilops speltoides. Next base: position 493,365,471 of record CM038146.1, read on the forward strand.
AAGATTTTCAGAAGGAGGGTAGGGCATTGTCATTGCCTGGGTCTTCTAGAAGCCATTAAAAGCTTCATTATCGGTATGTTTTAGGTTGTTTTCCGATAGAAACATGTCTACACTTTCATTGTATTTGGTTATTGGCAGCGGCGGAGCCAGCGCCCGGCCACCCTGGGCAGTTGCCCGGGCTCGCTGCACGAGCTCACGTTGTACGATGCGCTGCCACAAGGAAAAAAGCCACGTCCGTGTCTCACCATTTCCCGGGCAGAATTGTTTTGGCCCAACTCAAGCATACTTGGGGCTTCTTAGGGCAATGGGCCTCGTGAGAAATCGGCAGAGAAACGTCTATTCCGACCGCTCCACCTCGTTCGGGCTCGTCCGTCCTTTCTTTCTCACTCACGTATCGCAACGATCGCAACGACTCAAAAAAAAAAAAAACGTATCGCAACGATTCGCAAGAACCTTCCCTCAAAAGAAAACGTATCGCAAGGACCGCGTATCCAGGAGATAGACTGGCCTGGGCGCGGCCAGCCGCCGGCAGAGCCGATCCATCCCCAAGAAGGCAGGAACTGCTTGCATCCTTGACTACTCATCTCCTCCGTGACTAGGTAAAATTGCTACTAACTGATTTATTCGTGTGGGGATTGATCGATAGACTTAGAACTTAATATTTGAGATCAAAGCATGGGGAATAATATGGGGATGATCATGACTTCATGAATTTAATTTTTGCTTTAGGTATTTGTTCTCAACATTGATGCACTGATCCAACTCATCCCTCCCGAGTCCCGAGTCGCCCCTGTGGGCGACCTGGGGGAAACCCTAGCAGCCACACGAACTTCCTTCCCTCTCGTTCTTTCTCCTTGCCACAGCCGGTAGGCATCGTCAGGCGAAACCCGACTGGCGTTGGCGGCGGCGAGGCCTCCCTTCCCTTGTGCTCTCTCGTCAATGTCCGGTGCAGGACGGGTGGAGCGAGCGGAGGCGCCACATATCGGGTGGTGGTGTGCTTATCCTGATCTGTCGACTGGATCTTGGCGGGCGGCGCGTAGTGTTGCAGCGACCCGGGCTTCGCCCTTTATTAAATAATTTAATAAAGATGGTTGTGTGCATCCTTGGACGTGTAGGCTACAGGTTTCAACCTCCTTTTTGGAAGAAAAAATGTTCTAATACTTAAATGTGAATTACAAATCCAGTTTCTTATCTTGTAGTTTCTTCAAGGATGTTTGGATTGCAATTCGGATATCTATAATTTTGACGATAACATGGCAAATTTGGTTCAATGCATGTCTCCGGCGGTCTGTTCAGGATTCCAAACTCATAGTGGCAACTAAACACGAGGGTTGCGCTCGTTGCGAGACTTAACCCAACACCTTACGGCACGAGCTGACGACAGCCATGCACCACCTGTGTCCGCGTTCCTGAGGTTCTATGATTTTGACTTTAAAAGTACATTTGTATGAATACCATATGTTTTGACTTTAAAAGTACATTTGTATGAATAGTCTCAACTCTATTGTGGTCTATGAACCAAATATTGCTATATTATATATTTTTTGACTTTAAAAGTACATTTGTATGAATACCATATGTTTGCTTTTTCACTTCATTATTAATGTAGATTTGTGGTTCGAATGTTTGAAGATATTTTAATGTTGAATATCCGGATACCTGTTTTTTATTTCTAGATTAGGCACATAGGCTTAAGCTCGCCCAGGCTTCGCAAAAGTTCTGGCTCCGCCACTGGTTATTGGTTTGTAGTGAGCATTATTAGTGTGTATTGACTCCTTTGATTCGCATGAAAAAATTCTAGTGAGACTTCACCCAACCTTAATTTTATTTCATGGTCCACCTCTGGTTCCAGAGATTGTAGGTGTTCGAAACGACGAGTCACCGCTGGCCTGGCCAGGTTCGAGCATTGGCTTTTCTCTCGTCTCGACCACTACTCAACCTCTCTGCCTCAAAAAAATACTCGACCACTCAACACGACGCTACGTGGCAACCCTAGCGAGCGGCGGCGGCTGGCCAGGTCGCCAGGAGCCCAGGAGGCAGGAGCGGCGGGCGGCGGCGGGCGGCGGCTGGCCAGGGCGGTGGCACCGCGGCAGCAAGCGATGGCGGCTCAAGCCGGGGCCTAGGCGCCTAGCGCCGGCGGCGGCAGCAGCGGTCCAGTAGTCCGGCCACTTCTGACTCCGGCGTAGTTTCTGTCCAGATTGCAAGAAGATGGAAAAAGAAAGGAAGGGGAATAAAGGAAAGGAGAGGAGGTAATTTCTGAACTTTTCTAAATTTTTATAGTAAATTTAACGGTAGTTGTAGCTTGAAGCAGAATGTAGATTTGTAGTGACGGAATGGATGATATTTTAACTGTAGCCTAAAGCAGATTTGTAGCCAAATTTAACAGCAGCTTGAAGCCTTAAATTCAATGTGAATAAGCTTGCTAGACTCACAGAGATTTATCATGAGGATTTCTTAGATTATGAACGTGTCCATATAGTTGATAACCTAGAGTTATTCATTATCCATATGAGAAGAATTGAAGACTTTAGAGCTTGTCATGATATTGCAAGCCTAGCTAAAAAGATGCTTGAACTTGAAAGGCATGTTATGTTTCCCGTTGTTTATCGCCTCATTGAGTTAGCATTGCTACTACCGGTAGCGACGGCAACAGTTGAAAGAGCCTTCTCATCAATGAAAAACATCAAGACTGAGTTGCGCAGCAAGATGGCTGATGGCTGGCTTAATGACTGGATGGTGTGTTACATTGAGCGAGAGATCTTCAAAAGTATTGATGTTGGTAAAATTAAGAAAGATTTTCAGAAGGAGGATAGGGCATTGCCATTGCCTGGGTCTTCTAGACGCCATTAAAAGCTTCATCATCGATATATTTTAGGTTGTTTTCCAATTGAAACATGTCTACATTTTCATTGTATTTGGTTATTGGTTTGTAGTGAGCATTGTTAGTGTGTATTGACTCCTTCGATTCGCATAAAAAATTCTAGTGAGACTTCGCCCCACCGTAATTTTTTTCGTGGTCCGCCTCTGGTTCCAGAGATTGTAGGTGTTCAAAACGACGAGCCACCGCTGGCCTGGCGAGGTTCGAGCGTTGGCTTTTCTCTCGTCTCGACCACTACTCGGCCTCTTTGTCTCAAAAAAAATACTTGACCACTCAACACGACGCTACGTGGCAACCCTAGCGAGCGGCGGCGGCTGGCCAGGTCGCCAGGAGCCCAGGAGGCAGGAGCGGCGGGCGGCAGCTGGCGGGGCAGTGGCACCGCGGCAGCAAGCGACGGCGGCTCAAGCCGGGGCCTAGGCGCCTAGCAGCGGCGGCGGCAGCAGCGGTCCAGTAGTCCGGCCACTTCTGACTCCGGCGTAGTTTCCGTCCAGATTGCAAGAATATGGAAAAAGAAAGGAAAGGGAATAAAGGAAAGGAGAGGAGGTAATTTCTGAACTTTTCTGAATTTTTATAGCAAATTTAACGGTAGTTGTAGCTTGAAGCAGAATGTAGATTTGTAGTGACCGAATGGATGATATTTTAACTGTAGCCTAAAGCAGATTTGTAGCCAAATTTAACAGCAGTTTGAAGCCTTAAATTCAATGTGAATAAGCTTGCTAGACTCAAAGAGATTTATCATGAGGATTTCTTAGATTATGAACGTGTCCATATAGTTGATAACCTAGAGCTATTCATTATCCATATGAGAAGAATTGAAGACTTTAGAGCTTGTCATGATATTGCAAGCCTAGCTAAAAAGATGGTTGAACTGGAAAGGCATGTTATGTTTCCCGTTGTTTATCGCCTCATTGAGTCAGCATTGCTACTACCGGTAGCGACGGCAACAGTTGAAAGAGCCTTCTCATCAATGAAAAACATCAAGACTGAATTGCGCAGCAAGATGGCTGATGGCTGGCTTAATGACTTGATGGTGTGTTACATTGAGCGAGAGACCTTCAAAAGTATTGATGTTGGTAAAATTAAGAAAGATTTTCAGAAGGAGGGTAGGTCATTACCATTGCCTGGGTCTTCTAGACGCCATTAAAAGCTTCATTATCAGTATGTTTTAGGTTGTATTTGGTTATTGGTTTGTAGTGAGCATTGTTAGTGTGTATTGACTCCTTCGATTCGCATAAAAAAAATTCTAGTGAGACTTCGCCCCACCTTAATTTTTTTCGTGGTCCGCCTCTGGTTCCAGAGATTGTAGGTGTTCCTATCAAGCAACAGAAGTAGGTCACGAATTAGGAGTAACAGAATTACTCTTGTTGACATAGTTACTATCATTTAGGAGAACTGATGTTGGCATAATCAGCATGACTTAGTGAAGGAAATATGCCCAGAGGCAATAATAAAGTTATTATTTTATATTTCCTTATATGATGATAAATTATTATTATTCATGCTAGAATTGTATTAACCGGAAACTTGATACATGTGTGGATACATAGACAAAACAATGTGTCCCTAGTAAGCCTTTACTAGACTAGCTCGTTAATCGAAGATGGTTAAGTTTCCTAACCATTGACATGTGTTGTCATTGATGAATGGGATCACATCATTAGGAGAATGATGTGATGGACAAGACCCATCCGTTAGCTTAACATATTGATCGTTTAGTTTTATTGATATTGCTTTCTTCATGTCAAATACATATTCCTTTGACTATGAGATTATGCAACTCCCGATACCGGAGGAATACCTTGTGTGCTATCAAACGTCAAAACATAACGGGGTGATTATAAAGATGCTCTACAGGTATCTCCGAAGGTGTTTGTTGGATTGGCATAGATCAAGATTAAGATTTGTCACTCCGAGTATCGGAGAGGTATCTCTGGGCCCTCTCGGTAATACACATCATAATAAGCCTTGCAAGAAATTTGCCTGTGAGTTAGTTACGAGACGATGTATTATGGAATGAGTAAACAGACTTGCCGGTGACGAGATTGAACTAGGTATGAAGATATCAACGATCAAATCTCGGGCAAGTAATATACCGATGACAAAGGGAATAACGTATGATGTTATTACGATACGACCGCGATAAAGATCTTTGTAGAATATGTGGGAACCAATATGAGCATCCATGTTCCGCTGTTGGTTATTGACCGGAGAGGTGTCTCAGTCATGTCTACATAGTTCTCGAACTCGTAGGGTCCGCACGCTTAACGTTCGATGACGATTTGTATTATATGAGTTATGTGATTTGGTGACCGAATGTTGTTCGGAGTCCCGGGTGAGATCACGGACATGACAAGGAGTCTCGAAATGGTCGAGAGATAAAAATTCATATATAGGACGATAGTATTCGGACACCGAAAGTGTTCTGGAATACCGGGTACGTATCAGATCACCGGAAGGGGTTCCGGGCAACCCCCGGCAAGCTATATGGGCCTAATGGGCCAAGAGTTGGATAGACCAGCCCCTAAGGGGCTGGTGCGCCCCCTATAGGCTGAAATAAGGGGGAAAGGAAAGTAGGGAAGGGAGAAGGAAAGGGGAGGATTCGGCCTCCCTCTTTCCTTCCCCTCCTCCCTCTCTTTCCTTCCTCCTCCGACACTTATGAAAGGGGGAGGCCGACTTGTAGGAGGCACCCAAGTAGGATTACTCCTACTTGGGGCGCCCTTTGCTGCCCCTCCCTCTCCTACCTATATATACATGGAAGGGGGTACTGCTAAAACACACAACACTGATTCCTAGCCGTGTGCGACGCCTCTCTTCACAGTTTACGCCTCCGGTCATATTGTTGTAGTGCTTAAGCGAAACCCTGTGTGGATCACTTTACCATCACCACCACCACGCCGTTAAGACATTCAAGTTGAAAGCAGATGATTCGATTTACCAGCACAATTGCACAAACAACCGTTTCAATTAGACGTCCGACCAGGTGACAGCCACCTCGCCGACGTGCTGATCTCAGTGGGGCCGCAACCATTGTCCTAGTCGTATTTAGGAGAATTTGTAATTAATTATAAGGAGAAAAATACAGAGCAAACACACGGGAGGATGTTGAAGTATATATATTGCTGGGTATGCATTGCTCACAAGGACACTGCTTATACGTTATGCAACATCATGCATGGACACTTACATATAATTAAGTACAGATTACCCGCAGACATCATGCATGCACGCACGCATGTACTAGGTAGTTTGTTGCTTTTATTCGGCTACTACATTGAGGAAAGACTTTGAAGTTGAAAGCAAATGACTCGAGTACAATCTCATCCATTTTAAGGCTGTCGCCACTTACCAGCGCAAACACTCTCTCGATGTTTCAGTTAGACATCCGACCAGGTGACGGCCACCTCCCCGACGCTGGTGTCAAGCCCCAAGGCATGCCACACGGCGGCCGACGTGCTGATCTCGGTGGTGCCGCAGCCGTTGTCCGTGTCGCATTCGTCGACGACCATGGCCTTCACGGTGATCCCGCCAGCGCTTTGGATGCTGATCACCAATCCGCAGCGGAAGCCGGGCCCGTACCACGCCGAAGTCATCGCCACCAGCAAGAGGCTGTCGCTGTGGTACTGGCCGTCGCACTTCGCCGGCCCTCCCTCCTCTCCTTGCTCAAATCCGTTCACCGACATCAATGCCGGGATGTTGTAGACATCCCCCGCGGCGCACCACACCTGCAGGAAAACAAGAATGCCAAAAATCACCACGACCTTGGTAGTGCTCGCCATGGTAATTGAGTTTATATGATAGGATGCACTTGGCTTGCCCTGGTAGTTGTGTGCTTTCTCTCTGAGCTTATGCATATATAGGCTCCTGCTACAGCATGCAGACAAAGTGATGGACGTACTTACCCATGTGCATGCATGCGGCCCGCCCTCGTGCCACTCGTCAAAGCCTGGAGACGAAGGACTCTCTCATGTCCTGGTTTCACACTCTTGGATTGCTGAGACCACGGTTTTTGGATTGCACAGAGCTACGGTAATGAAAAATGGTATTCTATCATGTATGTGATAGTATATGGATCTGCCATCTTTCCATGCTTTGAGATTTGTACTACTACCTCCGTCCAGGTGAATAAGTCATTCGCGTAGTTCTAGGTCATCAATTTAAGTAATTAAATATGTGTTATATGTCATGAAAAGTATATCACTATATTTCTACAAGGATGTAGTTTCTAATTATATATTTTTTGTCACATATAATACATATTTAGATAGTTAAATCGTCAACCTAGAACTACGTGAATGACTTATTCACCGAGACGGAGGTAGTACATTTCATTGTTTTGGCAATTCTTTTTAGAGTATTATATAACAACTTATTGACTTTTTTCTCATGTCGAAATGTAACATAATATCTCGTAGTGTAACAGCAAATACACTCTGAAGCAAGTGCAGTCTTATTTGTTGATACGTAAAAGCATTATAATACATTTTGAAACACGAAAAAGAACATAAAGATAATTATATAGTACTCTTAAACAAGACAAACTCTGCCAACAAAACCAAAAAAGTAGCACAAATCTCAAATCTTTGACGGGCATTGGGGGCGTGCACGACATATCAAGTGCATGGCAAAAAAAAACTACTCTAGCTATGGCAAGAAGTCGTTCATGACTCAGGAAATTAATGCTCCCTCTTTATTTACAACGCATTCTATAGAGAGGGGGGATATATTGATTTCTACTCCACCTGCATCCCCCTCTCCCATCACAGCCGAGTGGTCCTTCCGCCTCAAGCCGTCACCCAGGTGGCTGGATCTCACTAGTACTAGAAATTAGGGAACAAAGAGCCTTTAGACCCGGTTCTGAAACCGGTACAAAAGGGTCGAGTCTAAAGCCCAAAACCTTTAGTCCCGCTTTGCTTACGAACCTGGACCGAAGAGGCTTCACGTGGCCGTTGCGGGGTGCCCAGGCAACAGGACCTTTAGTCCCGGTTGGTAACACCAATCGGGACTAAAAGGCAGCCACGCATCAGCAGCTCGCGGGCTCTGCGGTTTTTTTTTGAAAGGTGGGGTTTAGGTGTTTTGGAGGGTTAATTTAGGGGTTTCATGTTGTGTTAGCTAGCTAATAGAGAGAAATGACCTCTCTTTCTCCGTGCTTGGTCAACGCTACTATACATATAGAGAGAACTCGACACGCTAGCTAGTAAGCAAATGATGGAACCATTAATTACACAAGATCGTAATGAACATATACAGAGAGAAGTGACCTCTCTTTCTCCGAGATTGGTCGAACAAAAAGTTTTCATATATCTATCCGACGCTACTACATATATACAATATAACATCTCTTACAATCCCTAACATCTAAAATCCATTTCAATTTGCAGATGGTATTCTCCATTCTCATTTATGACGTGGTCAAGAAAGAACCCCCGCCAATTCCGCTTGAATTGCTCGTATGCGATCATGTGGTAGGTGTTCATCCCGCATCTGCCACATCTAATTTAAAGAAGGGGGTCAATACATATATATGAAAGACTCAACACAATTGATGGTAATAAAATAAAATTGTGAATATTATTGTTTACGTACTTCATATTGTTCATCGGAGTAGCCCCGTTGAGAGGTCGCATTGTAGATGAACTCGCAAACATAGTGTCCACATAAATTATTCCCGCCTTCCTGCCACAAGCACTTTACGAGAAATAGAGTTCAATCAAACTGATAATCAAGCATGATAAATGGTATTGATGAAACTAGAATCAATGAGAGATGCGCGGAACTAGCTAGTACTACTTACTTTAGGGTGTGTAAATCGCAGCTCCCGCTGCAATCCTGGAACCATTCCGGTGAACTGTTTCCAAACCCTGCCAGACAAAGAAAATAATTACTTGATATCAGGAAATAAACAAAGTTGCTGATATGATGCGATAATGATCGACTGAACTTAGTTCTGAAGCATTGCAGTCATGTCCGCATAGTCCTGGGGATCTTTACGTCTTGGGTCTACAGTTACTACTCCCAGTCAACCTGAATCTCTAGCAGAATAAAGTGGAAGCTGCGCACGCATAACTCATCAATTACATTACTATAACCTCAAGTAAGCGAAGCCAAATATGCACAAGACAGTAACACTCACTTGAAGTTGTAAGGAAAGAGTATTTTTCCATTTGTTTTGATCTTGAAGTAACAATTGTAGCAAGTTGCCCTCGGTATCTTTGACTCTATTTTTAACCGACCATTCATTTATGGTCTTTGGGCTAATGAACCCAATGTCATAGATTTGTCCTTTTTTGCATTTGACGATCTTCAATCTGCATAATATAGTGAGGATAATTATATATACATGCAATGAAAGAGCTGAGCTATAGAGACTTAATTATATATACATCTAGAATGCCAAGCATATATCATTAGATTCATTATAGGAAGTATTTTTCATATTTTAGATATTTGCTATTATAGATATAAACAATTTTCTCTATAAATTTTGTCAAAGTTCGCAAACTTTGACTTTAAAGAAGTTATCTATATGAACTATATTATGGAACAGAGGCAGTATCTGAATATATACCAAAATATGATGGCTCTGTCTTTTACAATGCAAGCAAAAGGCAGATGAGAGATAGCTCATCCAACTTGATTTGTCAATGCATTTCAGTCTGTGGTAACATGCACGAATCACCCACTGAACTAACAATTTAACCTTTTTTCGATAAAGGGTGTCTTTATTTGACCCATAATGTAGCATCGAGGGATACAATCATAATGAATACACACCCGGCCTCTGCATAACTAGAATGCACACAGCCAACACGACACATACACACACAAAATGATCACGCCGGCAAAAAGCAAAGTCATACAAGACCAAAACTATGCGTGGACGGAGAGAGAAATAAAATAAAAACAACAATTGACGAAATATAGCAGTGACCATCAGCGCCAACCATCTCATGACAACACGAAGACTACGAGAAGGGTTCTTCAAAAGCGATGCCTCCAAGAAGGGAACGACGTAAATGCGTCGCCATCGCCGGATCCAGCCACCAAAGGTCAGATCATGGTTTTCACCCTGAAGATCAAATCCGAACAATGCCATCATCAGGGTAACAACGCAAAGAACGCCGCCATTGCCAGGTCTAACCAACTAGGGTCAGACCAGAGTTTTCACCCCGGAGCTCAAGACTGAGTACTCGAGAAATACCGCCCAATCGAAGTTAAAATAGTGTTGTCTCCTCCACTTGCCTCTGTCCCAATAGTTGCATACGTGCCTGGTCCTTACGACTAACAATTTAACCTATGATTGACAATACTATGTAAACTAATTGACTAACATTACAGACAATAAGTGAGCCGGCCGTAATAAAACAATGTAAATAAAAGATAAACGAGACTTAACTCACGACCGAAGGCCGGGTCTCATTCCAATGCCGGTGAGAGCCATCCGGATGGATGCCACACGGCCGCGTTCATCTCAAAGCACGAATCCCACCAGCCATGAGTTTTCAATCCCAACTATCCATTCCCGTGTACGGATGGAAGCTGCCCCAGTTGACATATACGCACGGCTCTACCCGATTGATATAAATTACGGTTCGCTCCTCGGCGCCCCAACGACCTGGTCACCAGCGGCCATGCGGCACCATGCTAAGTTTTTTCGTCCATCGCCGCGCCAAATGACCTCCCCGCCGGCCCTGCTCGTCCATCGCCACGCCGAACAACCTCGTCGCCGGCGGCCAGCCAGACTGCTCGACCATGTTGGCTGCACGCATGTCGCTGACTTGCTGGCCGTTCGGACTCCTCTTCGACGGTGGCCGTGCGTCATGATGCCGTCGCGGCCAGCAGAACCGGCTCCTCTTCGAGGGCGGCCATGCCCAAGACATGGACGGAACTGCGAACTGCATGACAGTCGGTCGTGGTCAGGGTGGGTGAAGTGGATGCATATATCCCAGCAAACTCACGTACTACGCACTCATGGATTTCTGGTGCGCACAAGCTAGAGGACTCAAATCAAGCCAAGGAGGAGTTCGCCGGCACGTCATGAGCGAGTGTCCTGCAGCTTCATACGTATACTGGAATGGGTAGTTCGGATTAAAAACTCATGGCTGGTGGGCTTCGTGCTTTGAGATTGAGATTAGCCACATGGCATCCATCCAAATGGGTCTCACTAGCCTTAGAATGAGACCCGGTCTCATAGAATTTTTTGTTCTCGGCGCCTTTGCATGGCTCATGCATTTGGCCACGTTACTGTGTGACTTTGACTGGCTGTTTCTTTCGTCGCCACGTTTCAGTTTTTAGATCGGTTTGTGTTAGTAGCTGGCCTTTGCGATCTCTCTCGAAGTCTCCCTTCGCTCCGCTCACCGTGTATAAAAGCGCTTGCTCCGGCCGACCTCACCTCTGCACCGTCCGGCTGCCAAACTATAGCGGCTCCCACGCCTCACCTTACCGCCGTCCTATGCCTCGCCATATGGCACCACCACCAGGCCCCCATACCTCCCTCTCATGTAGCCCCCCCCCCCCCATCTCCTCTTCGCGTGGCTGACGTGCCGTCGCGCAGGAGTATGGAGGTAGTGCGTCTAGGCCGTGACGGCGTGTCATTCCCGTCGCCGTCATCGTGGGCCCTTGCGAGAGGGTTAGGCGGTGTTGTGGTGGAGGGTACTACGCCGGACTGGGAAGGCCACGGCTCGGTGCTCTGGGCTACTGCGAGAGCAGCTTTGGCTGGGAGGGATGCTGCTCAGGCGTTTGGTGTTGCGGCATGGCGCATCCAGTTTGGCGGCAGGGCGTTGGCACAGCGCCACCGGCGCGGAGGCATGCGAACAACAAGACGGCAGCGCCGCGGGCCGCCTCGGCGGACATTGTGGTCGTCCACCTCGGCGTCTCGGCGTACGCTCATGGACCGCCACGGAAGCCGCCGCGGATTTTGAGGACAGGGGGCCACCGATGGCGCAGCCGCGGAGGGGACGCTCCGCCGGGGCGACCGGGCTACCACCTGACGTTGATCCTCCTCCTCTGTTGGCCATCTCACTTAGCACACGGCCATGCTCCAGCCAGCTGCTTCGGTCCTCCGGCAACTGGTTGTCTCGCCGGGCGGGTTCTACCTCGCGCACCACTGCCGGGCGGCCTCCCCTTCATTGCCTGAAGAAGGGAAGGTGCAGCTCAGAAGACGGCATGCTGACCACGCCGACAGAGAAGGTTGGACGTTGCCGAGCAGGCGATGTCGAGGCCAGTGTGGCTGGGACTCAACTCCCCTGACGTGCGGCAGGGTGCAGTTGGGTCACTGACAGTTGGGCCCACATGTCAGTGACCCAAGTGCACACTGCAGTACGTCACACGATCCCTGTCTGTGTGGCTGATGTGTGTGGCCTCTCTCCCGCCCCTTTGATTCTCTAGCTAGAAATTGGCATTTCAGAAATTATTCTCAAATTATTCTCTCTCTCTCTAATTCTCTTCTTTTTATTGTGCTTCTTTTGTTTGTATTCACGCCTCGAGCTGATGTTCTGAAGTGTGGTTGTACAAAAAATTGTCACATTTCTTTCCATGCACATTAGTTGTTTGTTTTAATGCCTAGGAGTAGAAATCAAATCGACAGGGATACAAACTTGAGAATGAAGTTATATGTTCGCTGAATTTTGTTTAATTTATCTATATATAGTGCTTTCTTGTGAATAGTTTGAAATTTCTATGCACTGTCGGATTTTATTTTTTTGCCTTCCACTCGGTTTACATCTCATAGTGTTTTCTTATGAAATTGTACACATGCCTAGGCTGTTATAGATGAGGCATCTGTGAAGCAGCTTTCTGAATGAGCGTAAACATCATGGAGGACTTCAAGAACCCACATGTTCCCAAGGCCTCAAATTCAGAGAGTTCATCAGATAAGGGCGATGTTAATGTTGGCGTGAAGTCAGCAGAAAACCTGATGGAACAGCTTGCATCTTGAGGCAGTAGCTGAACTTCACTGGTTGAGTTGCAGTGGTGTCTCTCCGTTTATCCAGATTACCTAATTGATTCTTCTTTGTCAATTGGATCTTTTTTTTTTTGAGGAGTTGCTCTTTTAACTTCAGTGTGGATAATTGAAGTAAATGATCGTCAGGACGGAAAGAGAATCGTGTGAGCTGATTGTTACTCCCTCTGTCCCATAATAAAAGAACATTTTTTACACTACACTAGTGTAAAAAAACGTTTTTATATTATGGGACGGAGGGAGTAGCATTTTCATGTTCAATACCGAATGTATGGCATCATTCAATAGGCGATTCTATGGGTAATAATGTGAGCTATCTTTTTATCAGTTTTGCGAGAGCACTCATATGTTTTCTCTACAGATTTAGGGGCTTAACTAACCTAGAACCATTCTTCACCATGGAAACCAAAGCTCCATCTTGGCACTAAATTTTGGTGCCGGTCAGGAGAAAGTTCAAGCTTGCCAAGCGTAGCTTTCTTTGGTCTGATCTAATCATGGAGGAAATGTAGGAAAATTAGATGGATTATTATGGATGGAGTAGCTACTACATTTCTGAGGTAGTGCCAAATGGTGAACTGCGCACAATCGTATATTGTCTGAATCTCCTTTTGGTGAGCAAGTGTCTTTAAGAAAAACAGTGGAGGGCTTCCAGTTCCCGCGTCATTCTTTCCTTAACCATCTGTATCTCTTTTGTAGGGATATGTCATAGAAGACAGTAAAACCTACTTCTAATTTGCTCAACTCGTGTGCAAGTGTAACCTGCTGCAGTCTCTGGGATTATAAAGGGGATTCAGACGGTTTCTTTTCCTTAGTTTACGTACTGCTAAATAACACCAATATGTTCATTAAATACTACACATAACTAAACAGAATTGGGGCCATTTCTTGGACCATCTCTGCATAAATTTGGTAGTGTTGGGCAGAGCCCCATTGTAGCGCATTCTGCAGATGGTAGGGGTACAGTCTTGGGAAGAGGATTTGTAACACCGTATCCGCGGCAAAAAAATAAATAAAAATCATATGCATAGAAAAAAGGTTTTTGGATGGATTTTAGTTCGTACTATATTTTCTTCACCACGGATACATTTCCTGGTATTTTCTATAAAATGTCATACTAGAGTAGATTGGGCACCGAACTTTAGAAACTTCATAAGGAAAATCAACACACAACAATCAGTATGGCGCGGCGTGCCTTCACAACATAATCATCGATGGCCACAACTACAATGCTTTGAAGACAATGTACAGGCGCTACTCGGCCGCGTGAGAATAGAGTAAGACCAAGGATGAAGAGTTAGAAATACAGAAACAACGAAAAGCAAGTTTTAAGCAAGACAAATCAGCACGAACAAGGATCCTCAAGAAAGTTTATCTCCAATTTCAAGATATCTTGCCGATCCATCGAAAGCCAAGACATGCATCCAACTACTGAACATTATTTTACACTCGAAACAAACCACCGCAAACAAGAGCAAAACAACTAGCTTCGTCTCTCTACCACTACATTACATAGACAAATCCAGCATGAGGATCTACTCCCTTCGTCCCATAATATAAGAACGTTTTTTACACTAGTGTAGTGTCAAAATGTTTTTATATTATGGGACGGAGGGAGTACATCTCTATGCGCCCAGTACCCACTATATTACTATCAATCTTCTATGTATGTACCAACTAGATGAACTGTTTCCCTATATAAACTACTTTGCCACGATCTCCTACCTATGTACCAACTTGATGTACCATCCCCTTGTATGAAGTAATTTACCACAATCAAATTTGGGACGACTTACCAAAAATTACAAAATAACTAAATAGCTGACTAGTCCATGTGGGGCGGCGTGCTGCCGCGCGCTACACGCTAGTGTTTCTTTACCCGGTGTTTCCCAACCTAGTGTCCCCTTGCATCGATGAGAACGAATAATATATATCATGCATGCATGACTCAGGGTTGGTGTAGAGAAATATTGCCATACATGACCACGAGATGCTCAACATAAGATAACTCATAGCTAAAGAAAAACCATGTACAAGAACATTACCAATTTAGGAAGACTCATGATGAATTCCTCTGCCGAAGGCCAGGAGAGAAGCAGCAGAAAATTTAATAATCTAACCCATGACCGAAGATTTCTTGCCAAGCACCTACTCTTGCACAACAGAATGGTAACATGTTACTTTTTTGCTTGACCGCTCAAAGAATTAGTGCTACCTTGTGCAGCAGAATACTTGAAGGGCACAAAGAAAGGAGGCTAGAAAATGGTGTTGTATGTATGTGCATACCTCAACAGGAGAAGAGCAGCTTGAAGCACAAAAACTTGGACTGAAATTTCTGAAATAGTCCGATCAACTTATGCTACACTGCTAGTGCACCACCAGATTAGAGTAGAAATGGAAATATGCAACAATTGCAGTTTGCGCTCCGAAGCTAGAAGTACGCGTTGGACCCCAAAAAATTTGCCTCCTCACCCTGATTAAAGCATCTAAGATTCTTTGCTTGTTGCCTTCACACCGGCCATAGAGCCCTTTGCTTCATGCTTCCCTTTCCTCTTTGCCAAAGCCTGAAGCAACGTGCTGCCTTTTTCTTTTTCTTTTTCTTATTCATTTCCTAAAGATGATTCTTACAACCATGCAGAAATACAAAAATATCCTGTCCTGGCCCTTGCAAAAATCCATTTTCCATCTGTGAACCACAAGCCTACATAATATGGACCTTTTATTTTTGACCTGATGAATAACAAAAATGAACCGTCAAATACACCCAGCAAGAAAACATTCCAGCATGGATGCACTTTTTGGTTTTGGTCATTAATGCACTATCTCTGTGGTTAAAAGAACAAAAGCTCTAACTGAATTCATCGACATCACAAATCTGAATTCATTAACTGTAGCATACATAAATATAAATAGGTTGCTCGAGGGCTTTACTTCCCCACAATACATAAGGAATAAGATCAAACAGATGTTGCACCAGTGACCAGTGGACACAGTTTGACAAGCTGCACTCACTGATAATAGGATCTGGAACAGTCATATTTACTAGATATCAGCGCCAAGAATGCCAGATTACAGTACCGTTCATCCCCCATGGAACTAATTCATGTTCAAAACAATAGCTAGACAGACAGGAATACAATGTGCTGTAAAATGACAATGTCCTTTTTGTTTCCCACTCCTAGGTGAAGATCTGCCCAGCAAAGCAGCAAACAATTAGCAGTGTAAAGGATGCCATACATGATTTAATCATCCTCCTTTCTTCTTTTTCAAAATGAGTTGTATTTCCTCGCGTAGGGCGGAGTGATAGGAGGTGTTGTAGCACGAAGGCCTTCCACACGGCAGCCGACGTGCTGATCTCGTTCTGACCGTAGCCACTCTCACGGCCGCACTCGTCCACGACCTTGGCCACCACATAGTGCCCGTCCGCACTCCTGATGCGGATCGTCTTGCCGCACCGGTTGCCAGGCCCATACCACATCGAACCCAGCGACACCAGGAATTGGTCGTCGCCGTGGGCCGCCCTCCTCCCCTTTGTCGAAGCCGTTCACCGACATGACCGCCGAGCAGGTGTAGATCTGCCCGGCCGCGCACGAAGCCTGCAGGAAAACAAGAATGCCAAATACTGCCACGACCTTAAAGATGCTCGCCATGGTGATTGGTGATTGAGCGAGCCCCTGCTAGCTTGTCTTTGTAAGCTATCTTCGAGGCTGTTGGTTGGAGAGGCTGTTGGTTGGAGGTGCCCTTGTTTTTATACGTAGACTCGTCTTGCATACTTGCAGACAAAACGACGGACGTACCTACACAACACATTTGCATGCCGCCCGCCCTTGTGTGAATCACCAAACAACACGTTCTCTCATCTCTTTCTCCCGGCTGCTTCACACAAGAACACAGGAGACGAGAGTTTGGCGTCCATTATACACCTCGTCGTTAAGGTGATCGAGGGAAAGATCGAGACAAGTTGCTAATTTACAGGAAAACTAATACACCTGGTCAAGTAATTTTTAGGTGCTAATTTGCAGAAAAACTAATACACCAGGTCGAGTAAGAGGCTTGACAGCCTCCTGAACCTGAACAATGTTGTACTGGCTGGGTTCAGTCTTGCTGCAAACTTGAGCGACAGCAGCATGTCTGTAATTGTGAATGAGCTTTGATTAAACTTGTCCCAAAAGCTGTGAAATAGCACTTGCTAAACACCCCAGGCACCTACATTTCAGGAACCCGAGAAAATGAACACTAAAATGGCAAATTATGCTTGCAACCACATAACAAATGTCGTGACCAACTTCACAATCACAGGTAGCTGTTCATTTCAAGCTCGTCTTTGACAAACACACGGACTGGCACACACACAGATGCTTCTCAGTTCATTTCAAACACATGGCAAACACTCGTAAGAGAGGACCAGACTCACACTCACACTGCAACCACACAAATACAGTACAGGCTGCTGGTCAAGTTACTACTAGCGTATCAAATAATCCACAAGCATGCGGCCAGGTGGATGCAAGCCAACTCAGCAGCAATGCCACACTTCGCACACACATCGGCATGGTCTGGGCACGTAGACGCAAGCACATACCAGACAGCTTCTTATTCCAGAGCCACAAAGGCGGGCGAGAGCCACCAAAAGCTCACGCCTATCACAACAACACACCACAAAAGCAGTAACAGGGTGTCTGCCGCATGAGGGCCGACACACCTGAAGGCTGAAGATTTTGCATCCATTTTTGCCTTGAACAGCCAGTCAAGAAGAACCTGGAGCCTGGAGGTGTCTGGCTATCCACAAGAGCACACGAAAAAGCCAAGCGCATGCAGCAGTAGCAGCAACCATAGGAGCACAACCACCCATCCAAGTCCCATGTCACGGTGGAAGAAACACACCTGTGCAGAATTCACCTAAACAACAAATGTGAAAGACAACATAATAAAAAGGGTTGAGTAACTAAGTATAAATGTGATCAGTGGTAGTGTAGGAACGAAACAGAGATGGAATCATCAACGTGCATGCATACTTACTACCTGAGGACGGAGACACTGGGCAGTTTCTTCTTGTATCGGGGCATCCAACTGGCCAGGATGGTGGCCAGCCTCTGCCTCGACACACACATCCTTCTCGATCTCTATGTCACCGGTGGCCAGAACCGGCAGCGGATGACGCAGGTTCCAGCATCCTCTGATCACGATGGTCTCGACTGCCGGAGCCACCATCTTGAAGTCGCATATCTGCTGCAGCTTCGGTAGGTCGTGCAGGTGGATGGTGGTCAGCTTTGGGAATAGTACACCCTGGACAGCTATTTCTTCTGGGTACTCATTGTCCAGTATGAAGATGTGCTTGAGGTTGCTGCAGTGGATAATGTATAGTGTCTTCAAGCTAGGGAAGGAGGGAAACCACACCGGGAGCACAAACTGGAGGTTGGGGCAGGAGCGCACATGTAGGTGCTGCAAACTTCTGAAAGAACCACCGGTGAAGTGGTAACCTTTACTACAAATCCAGCAGGCCATTAGGAGATGTGACACCCATAAGGTCTCTAATTCCTCCAATCCGTTCAACCTCGGTTGGAAGACGGTATCCACCTTGGAGCACCTCTCAACGCAGAAGTGCCTAAGCTCATTCCCCCAAAATAGGGGAGGCAAAATACCACTTATCGAGACGTCGTGCACATGCAGGGATTCAGCATATAAATCCATCATGCCACCTAGACCATGATATTTGTGCAGTTCACTCTCCACGCAATGGCTCCCATCAGCGATCTCAACATGTCGGTCCAACTTCATAGGTGGAGGCGGGAAAACCTGCATTGGGCGCGAGGCATCACCAATCATGCTACTGACATCACTGTCTCGGTGTGTTGGAACAAGCTGATGCGGGCTCTCTTCTTTAGTATGAACAATCTCATCACTACATGGTGCTTCCGATTCAACAGGCCCAATAGACACAGGTGAGGAGGTGATTTGGATATTAAAACAAACATCTTCAGGTCTGTACATCCCATCATATATTAAAGAGTGCAATGACCGGACGAACCTTGCATCAGCACTAACAGCGTTCACCTGCAACTGGGAGGAATTTTTCTCATCAATAGTTGCCCCATGATACTCAATCCTAGATCGTGTGTCAATGTACAGCAACTCCAGCTCCAGATTTGTCTCAGATTCACTCTTGTGTGGAAAAATTATGGCACGAAGGTGCTGACAGCCTATAAGAAATAGCCGCTTGAGCCTTGGGACTTGCACCACCATAGTTTTGAAGTCTACTACCTTGATCGCAGTTCCAGAGAGGTCCAACTCCACAAGGTTGGGTAGCCCACGCAAGAACAGATTTTCCAACTGTTTGCACCCTGCTAAGGAGATCTTGGAGATTTTGATATCATTATTGTTTCCTAAAATAATGGGTGGACGAAATTGTTTGAGAGGTAGCTCACTGCTTGGTGTCCATTCAAAAGCTGGACCATAACCATCAATGCTAAAGGACTCAATGGATGGAGGAAGCCCACCAGGGCCAGCAATGTTTTCCACCCCATCACAACCATCAAGTACAAGCACTCGAAGACGACTCGCCTTTGATAGGCTTGTCGGCAGAACTTTCATCTCACAGTTACCTGATAAATCAAGTATCTCTATCCCTGTCTTATCCATAAAGGAGTTGCCAACATCCCTGGATGTCTCCCACTGATATGTTGGTTTGATTATTCGGAGCCTTTGAAGGTTAGGTAGCCGCCCTTGCAAGTCAGCGGTGTACTGCCAACACCGTGTTCCCTCTACATTGAGCTCTATGATATTAGCCATGAGATCCATCATTTCTTCAGATAATATTTCATTCCAGTCTGTGTAACGAAGGTCTAACACCCAAAGGCTATACAAACTTGCCCACTCTGTATGATCCTCTCCGTCACCAAATTGGTCATCTATACAATGATCAAGTCCAAGGAATCTTAGGTGGCTGCTTTTGAGGAAAGGAGGTGCCGCAAAACTGAAGGCACAACAACAGAGAATTAACACACCAAGGTTATTGGAATGCTCAAACAAGCCACTTGGGAACGGTGATGGGCCATCTGATCTTTGAAATGCCAAGAAGAAAGATGATGCCGCTGCAGGTATAGTTTGCAAACCATGTAATTTCATATTCCTCGATGTGACTGAAATCCAGCGATATGGTCCTTCTTCATAGACATCACCATCTTGAAGTATTAGAAAAGGAGGCTTCATATGCTTCATGAACTTTCTAGGCAAAGGAGCATCACACTCCCAATTTAACTTTCCATGCAATGCAACACTAATGTCCCTTGCTCTGTCCCCTTGTATAATCCCATCGCACATCCAACGGTTGGAAGCATGAGAAACCAATTGAAAGTTGTGGAAGTTACAATGCAGGAATAACTCATAGAGACAACAATCTGCAACCATTGTTGGGTCGATGTCCACAATACATGGACTACGAGCAACTATGGCAGCAGCCTCTTCATGTAGTATTGCTTGAAACACTGAACTTGTTAGTGGTATGATCGCAGGGTGGATATAAGCATGAGTGTATCTTAGCTTGTGCGCTATCTCATAATCTTTGGTGATTCATGGTCGAATCTTTTTTGAAGGCCCATATCATCATGTTGTCACTAAATCTTGCAAATGGGGGACCAAAGGCTCCTATGTCAAACTCGACATCACTTCCATTAAGAAAAATCATCATAAATTTGCTGCCCCTCAGGGCCTGATTAATCATTAGCCCAACTCTTTCTATTCTATTCCTTGAACTTTCATCAACTCCACTAAAATCATCATCTTCATCTTGCTTGTCTAGAATGGATATCCTTGAGTGGTCAAGTTTCAGCTCCTCTGCAATTAATCTCGCATTGTTCTTTCACTTTTCCACTCGAGCAGTCTATATGAATTATTCTGTCAAAGCATAGTTCTGGAGCGGTTCTCACAGACGGAAGCACTTTCGCTATAGATCGCAGAACTGCCGACACCCCAAATCCACCCCAACCATCAAAATAGATGATCCTTACACTGCGGTCCATCATCGGAAGAACTCGAAATATCTCCTCTCTTGCTTCATCAACATCTTTCGCAAATATCTTCTATAATAAAATAAAATAAAAGGAAGAAACTGTAAGTCAGTCAGAACACCTTTGCTAGCTACAACATTAATTAAACAAGTACCAACGTGTACTCTAAGAGTCTGAGTACTACCTCCATATCACAATGTAGGTCGTTTAAAAGTTGAACAGACTTAAGACTCTAGATAAATTACCATATTTACTCTTCCATTATTAGAACTATTACTAATGTACTCCCTCCGTTCCTATTTGGTTTGCGCATAACTTTTTCTCATTTTTCCCTAAATAGTCTGCGTGTTTCCTTTTTTATCCGCTGGTTTCCAAATGTGCCCCTGCCCCTCCGCTTTGGCCGCACTAATTTCCAGCCACACTAATTGCACCAGAGGAGCAAAGGCTCGCATGCGTGCAGGGATTAGCCAATACAGTTCTTGCATGCAGGGACGCGGCGTTGAAATTAAATGCGGAGAGGGGAACGAGTAGTAGAGAGCCAATCAAAGGCTGCTGCAGTTATAACTAAGCGAGATTTCTGCCATGCAGACCACGCTCGCTCCAGGGTAAAAATGTCCAGATTTTTTAGATCGTAGCTGTCCTTGGTATGCGGGATTGGAGTTATACGAAGAGAAAAAAGGATCGGAGGGAGTATTTCACTACTTCCAGTTCCAAGCAGGAAATTACAAAGAAAAAAAAAGGAAAAACAACATTGAAATTGTACAAATAATTTTGAGAGGCACAGGGGAGTGATATTTAACGGGGTTCATGGTGAACAAACAAATGTATGTCTTTGGAACACTCACATGATTCGCATCTACTGCTTAGGCGAGGCCAATTACATAGCAATTACGGTGAGGAACATTTAATGATCTACCTGTCGTTTATTGTCATAAATATAGGTCCTTTTAGTATTCCTAACTTGTCTCAAAATAGGAATCCTTCTACATACCTATGGGTTTTAGCTCATTTTGTTAAATAGCAGTGATTGCAACACTATCTAGAGACCACCATGTTTCTTTACCCAGTGTTTCCCAACCTAGTGTCCCCTTCCATCGATGAGATCGAATAATATATATCATGCAAGCATGACTTAGGTTGATGTAGAGATATATTGGCATACATGACCACGAGATGCTCAACATAAAATAACTCATAGCCAAAGAAAAAACATGGACAAGAACATTACCAATTTAGGAAGACTCATGATGAATTCCTCTGCCGAAGGCCAGGAGAGAAGCAGCAGAAAATTGAATAATCTAACCCATCACTGAAGATTTCTTGCCAGCACCTACTCTTGCACAACAGAATGGTAACACATTACTTTTGTGCTTGACCGCTCAAAGAATTAGTGCTACTTATGCAGCGGAATACTTGAAGGGCACAAAGAAAGGAAGCTAGAAAATGTTGCTGTATGTATGTGCATACCTCAACAGGAGAAGAGCAGCTTGAAGCACATATACTTGGACTTGAATTTCTGAAATAGTCCGATCAACTTATGCTACACTGCTAGTGCACCACCAGATTAGAGTAGAAATGGAAATATGCAACAATTGCAGTTTGCGCTCCGAAGCTAGAAGTACGCGTTGGACCCTAGAAATTTGCCTCCTCGCCTGATTAAAGCATCTAAGATTCTTTGCTTGTTGCCTTCGCACTGGCCATAGAGCCCTTTGCTTAGGCGAGGCCAATTACATAGCAATTACGGTGAGGTACATTTAATGATCTACCTGTTGTTTATTGTCATAAATATAGGTCCTTTTAGTATTCCTAACTTGTCTCAAAATAGGAACCCTTCTACATACCTATGGGTTTCAGCTCATTTTGTTAAATAAATAAATTGGCCCAGGAGCGCTCTGGCATATATGACTCTTAGCAGTGATTGCAACACTAGCTCGAGACCACCATGTTTCTTTACCCGATGTTTCCCAACCTAGTGTCCCCTTCCATCGATGAGATCGAATAATATATATCATGCAAGCATGACTTAGGTTGATGTAGAGAAATATTGGCATACGTGACCACGAGATGCTCAACATAAGATAACTCATAGCCAAAGAAAAATCATGGACAAGAACATTACCAATTTAGGAAGACTCATGATGAATTCCTCTGCCGAAGGCCAGGAGAGAAGCAGCAGAAAATTGAATAATCTAACCCATCACTGAAGATTTCTTGCCAGCACCTACTCATGCACAACAGAATGGTAACATGTTACTTTTGTGCTTGACCGCTCAAAGAATTAGTGCTACTTATGCAACAGAATACTTGAAGGGCACAAAGAAAGGAAGCTAGAAAATGTTGTTGTATGTATGTGCATACCTCAACAGGAGAAGAGCAGCTTGAAGCACAGATACTTGGACTTGAATTTCTGAAATAGTCCGATCAACTTATGCTACACTGCTAGTGCACCACCAGATTAGAGTAGAAATGGAAATATGCAACAATTGCAGTTTGCGCTCCGAAGCTAGAAGTACGCGTTGGACCCCAGAAATTTGCCTCCTCACCCTGATTAAAGCATCTAAGATTCTTTGCTTGTTGCCTTCGCACTGGCCATAGAGCCCTTTGCTTCATGCTGCCCTTTTCCTCTTTGCCAAAGCATGAAGCAACGTGCTGCTTTTTTCTTTTTCTTTTTCTTATTCATTTTCTAAAGATGATTCTTACAACCATGCAGAGATACAAAAATCATGTTTCCATGTGTGAACCGCAAGCCTACATTATATGAACCTTTTGTTTTTGACCTGATGAGTGAGTGACGAATAACAAAAATGAACCGTCAAATACACCCAGCAAGGAAACATTTGAGCATGGATGCACTTTTTTGTTTTGGTCACTAATGCACTATCTCTGTGGTTTTATACAAAGCTCTTACTGAATTCATCGACATCAGAAATCTGAATTCATTAACTGTAGCATACATAAATAGAAATAGCTTGCTCAAGGGCTATACTTTCCCACAATACATAAGGAATAAGATCAAATAGATGTCACTAGTGGACACAGTTTGACTAGCTGCACTCACTAATAATAGGATCTGGAACAGTCATATTTACTGAATATCAACACCAAGAAAGCCAGATTACAGCACCATTCATCCCCCATATGGAACTAATTCATGAGAACAATAGCTAGACAGACAGGAATAAAATGTACTGTAAAATGACAATGTCCTTTTTGTCTCCCAGTCCCAGGTGAAGATCTGCCCAGCAAAGCAAACAAGCAGTAGTGTAAAGGATACATATGCGATTTAATCACCTTCCTTTCTTCTTTTTCAAAATGAGCTGTATTTTCTCGAGTACAGATGAAACATATTGGAGTTAAACCTACCAACCCACAATTTGTTGCTAAACATTCTAAGGGGAAGTTGAAGTCCACAAACAATCACCGGATGGTCTTTGGAGAAAACACAGCCAAAGATCAGGTGATTAAGAGACTCATGGTCAGAAAAGAAAATGTGTGGATCATTGCCTGCCTAATGCCTCTTCATCACGCTGTATCTTGTTAGGATGGGATTGAACATCATTTGCCACACAAAATCTTCTTAAGGCCACGTTTGGGAACAGAGTAACCTTTTACACTCATAAACAGTTAGAGGTGTATTTTACTTGTGACAACGAATACCCTTGGAAGGCAGTTGTTTCGATCGGCAGTATACACGGTAAGCAGTCTGTGGCTATAAATTTAAAATCCACCTAATCGAGGCAAGAAATTCAGAATCCGAAGAAAATGGGGAAAAGCAATTCAATTCAAGCTCTGTGCCCTGTGCTGGATCTTGCCATAATCCTTTTTCATACTTTAGCGTCAACCCAGAGTTTTACATGTTAGATATGTTTTTCAGCTTGCAATGTTTCCTGATTATATTATATTGTGTCAGCATAGATGTGCTTTTTACTTTTTTGGACTGAAAATTTTAATTTCGACAGTATCCAGTACAGAAACGTGCAATATTACTAGTCTCTATATGTTTGTGTTCCTCAAAAAAAAACTTTGTGTGCAAGAATATAACATGTGAAGTTCCTGGCCTCTTCCAGCAAATATAACAGGCAAAGCAATTGCTTGTTCGGTTCCTCACAACAAGATGGGCATGACTTGAATAAACCGTGTTCAGAATTTTATGTTCATATAACAATGGATTTTGTTGTTCATTTAAATCTCAAAACATCAGCCGTGTTCGAACAAGTTCTTGTGAATTGTTAGAAAATTCATATGAATCACGGCGTGTCGGAACAGGATCTTAATCAACTCCCACAACAGAGGTTCGCTGCTGCCTGCCCAACCCGCAATGCAGTTTTAGTTTTCAGACGCCTACCATGCCTTCCTCTGCTATTCGTTCTGTTGGCATAAATAAATTCTTCAAGACAACATCTGAAAAACATGACTAGCTAGGACAAACCATATACATGTTAAAATAAGGACATACCATAAATGTACGACAGGTGTGCAACTCACCCAGGTTCAGATACTGCGCCTAATCAAAACTGAAAAGAAATTCAGGTAACTTAAGTATTTAACTGTCTGCGCCATAAAACGGGATCGGACACTCTGTATGACACAAGAAATCCTCTTTTGTTGTCGCCAATATCATTGTGGCTTGCATGAAATGCATGCAGTTGCAGCAATCTTCTGACAATGTCCGGATCAAAACCATGTCAGCAACACCAGCAGTAGCAAGGGCCAGAATCAAAGCATGGGTGACAAGGATAGGTTGATCATCTAGCAGTAAAAATAGGGTCGGCCAGAGCGCTTGGTTGTGTTCCTCTTGCATATTCGATCAGCAATCTTTCCGAAGATGCACCAGGTACGCGCAAGTTCCAAGTTCCTGAACCATCAAGGGAGAATGATGTCTGCATGAGAACTACACTACAGAATTTGAACAAAGATGTGCTTTACAAATTATACCTGATGTAGGGCTGCAGGTCTATACGTTCCCACCTTGGCCGCTCCTGGAATAGTGCCGCAAACCTCTTAGCTGTTGTCAATGGCAGATCAGCAACACTGAAAGTATGCACCCAGGTCTCAGCCCCAAGCTTTTCATATAGACTCCCCCTTCAAGCATCTGAGGATCTGCATGCATTCCTGAAGGCACGCTTCATTCCCAGTTATCCATAAAGCAGACCAGTCTCTCATCAAGCCTCCAACAACGTCCTGCTTCCTGCTCAACCTTCATGTTGAATCTGCTGAGGCAGTGGGTTACAATCTTACAAGTAAAACCGTCAGATTCCATGACAGATAGCACAACATTTTCTGGCATAGCATTTAACAGCCACGAATGCAACATGGAGTTGTGCAGGATCATGTCCAGAGCCATGTTCACAGAATTGACATCCACTGTCCTCCAGAACCCATCAATCTCAACAGCCGAAAGGGAGTTCAGCCCATCCACCAGCTCGCTGTCGCTAGACTGAACAAGCAAACAGAGATCTTGCCACGTGTACAGTCCCTTCTTATGTCCGAAGCCATCTCAAGATCCTCATCAAGCACATTTGGCCTCTCCCTGAGAAGGCTCCTTAGCTTGTCGAGCCGCGGAGCCGTTCATACTAATTCGATGCTACCAGGTGCATCTTTTATGATCGAAGCTGACGCATTGCTTGCGACAGTACCATCTTCATTGGAGTGGTCAGGTCTTAGGCTTGGGGCAACTACTTTGCCAGGTGGTATAGGGACATGGAATTGGATGTGCCCATGAACTTCATAGCTTAAGACGCCGAAGCCATGCGCAGAACAGCTTCTTCTTTGGGGAGGCCCTGTACTGTCACACTGTATCAAGAGAACTCTTCATCAAATTATCTAACAGATGGAAACACCATGTGTGCCTACTGTACAACAATAGCATAACAGATAATGATCTGTCAGTTGCAGCTGAACTAGTGGTGCAAGGGTGTGATTTATGACAATATAGCTGTGGCAGATTTCACTATTTATTAAACCAGCCTAAGCCTTCGGCTCAGGAACAGTCAACAAACTTCGTTTTCCATGGTGATGCTCTTCTCCAGAGATTGTGAACTCCTCTGAATAATGGACACACCGACAGCAAGGTGCCGGTGCTGGCGAGGCCTGGCACCACATCGGCTCCGCCACCGCCGCCGTCCCATCCCCTCCTGGGCTGGGACCCCACCCCCACGTCCGCCATCGCCGCATCCATGGATCGGATCAAAGCAATTGATGAGGCCCTGTTCAGCAACCCTCCACTGCTCCAAATTCTCAACTCCACAATCACCTTTTAGAATTTAGCAAAAGGTTCGGCTGTCAACTCCCAACTCCTCACTTGTATATTTTGCTTTGTTTTTCTCAATGGACAGCCATACCCTGGTGTTGTACAGAAGGTTGCAAGTTCAAATGGAAAGATATATGTACTGAACATATTACAGATAACATGAATTTCACATTGTGAGGAACTCTGCATAGATTTCAAATTGACACAGATCCAAAGAACACAAATGTCACTGTACAGCGATACACCAAATGTTGAAAGATCATATGAGTCTTTGGCATTGCAAAACATTCAAATAGCATTCATCTTTTTCTTGCAGACTCGTATATGGTGCAGGATACAGAAAAGGCACAAAGTCCTTCCTAATTAACAGGTGAGCTGTGGATCTTGTCCTCAAATGCCGTTGCAGGGAGAAAAATTGAGGGCATCATGAGCTGGGTAGAAGAAAATGAGTGATCATGTCCTCACCTTGCCGGATGTGCAGCACTTACAAGGCGGGGACGTCTGTGCCGTCGGTGAGGAGCCAGACCATAGCAAGCCAAGGGTGTCGGCAGCGGTGGCAGCGGCGGGAGTAGACGGAAGTGGGGCATTTGAATGAGACCAAGTGCGGCGGCGGCAGTGCCGTCGGTCGGACGAGTCGAAGAGTGAGCCGAGGGAGACGGGGTGGGTGCCGTCGGTGGGACGAGACGGGCCAGAGCAAGGCGAGGGCGCCGGGGTCCACGAGCGGAGTACGGTCGAGATTTGTTGGTCAGAGGGCGATTGCTTGCAGGTGCACTGGCGGCGGCTAGGGTTAGGTCGTTGCCATTGATGCCGAGGGCGAGCTCTGCGTGAAGAGAGTGAGATGGACGAGCCACAGAGCCTCTCTCGCGTATCCAGTAAAAATGGTCAAACTCATAATTTACGGTACGGATTAAAAAACGCACCAATAGACCCTGTAAATAGGAGATCCCATAAACATTTTCACAGGTTCCTGCATATTTGTGCCCTTTTTTAGGGAAACCTGTAAACCGGACATTGGTGCAGGGGGCCTGGCGACGCCACGCTCGAGCAGTAAGCAGGCGGAGGAGCTCGGCAACAGCCGGCCCGAGCATCCCCGGAGCACGCGCCGCCCCGGAACAGCCGGCCGGCCGGAGTTCGAGTTCGCCCATGCATACGTCCGGGGGAAGAAGAAGCGTGAGGAGTATACTAGACGAAATAGGATTTTTTTTTTCTCGCTTTGTATTCTAAAGCAAACATCACCGATACAATCAGATAGGTGGTGGGGCGGAAGCAGCACATGCACGCCCCAAAAGAAACGAAAGGGAAAAAAAGAAAAGAAACAAAATGCCAACACCGGCGGAACAACAAAAACGAAGAAGTTTCGCGACCGAATTGGTCATCTGTACAATGATCCTCTCCGTCACCAAATTGGTCATCTGTACAATGATCGAGCCCAAGGAATCTTAGGCGGCTGCTTTTGAGGAAAGGAGGTGCCGCAAAACTGAAGGCACAACAACAGAGAATTAACACACCAAGGTTATTGGAATGCTCAAACAAGCCACTTGGGAACGGTGATGGGCCATCCGATCTTTGAAATGCCAAGAAGAAAGATGATGCCGCTGCAGGTATAGTTTGCAAACCATGTAATTTCATATTCCTCGATGTGACTGAAATCCAGCGATATGGTCCTTCTTTATAGACATCACCATCTTGAAGTATCAGAAAAGGAGGCTTCATATGCTTCATGAACTTTCTAGGCAAAGGAGCATCACACTCCCAATTTAACTTTCCATGCAATGCAACACTAATGTCCCTTGCTCTGTCCCCTTGTATAATCCCATCGCACATCCAACGGTTGGAAGCATGAGAAACCGATTGAAAGTTGTGGAAGTTACAATGCAGGAATAACTCATAGAGACAACAATCTGCAACCATTGTTGGGTCGATGTCCACAATACATGGACTACGAGCAACTATGGTAGCAGCCTCTTCATGTAGTATTGCTTGAAACACTGAACTTGTTAGTGGTATGATCGCAGGGTGGATATAAGCATGAGTGTATCTTAGCTTGTCTGCTATCTCATAATGCTGGTGATTCATGGTCAGGAATCTTTTTTTGAAGGCCCATATCATCATGTTGTCACTAAATCTTGCAAATGGGGGACCAAAGGCTCCTATGTCAAACTCGACATCACTTCCATTAAGAAAAATCATCATAAATTTGCTGCCCCTCAGGGCCTGATTAATCATTAGCCCAACTCTTTCTATTCTATTCCTTGAACTTTCATCAACTCCACTAAAATCATCATCTTCATCTTGCTTGTCTAGAATGGATATCACTGAGTGGTCAAGTTTCAGCTCCTCTGCAATTAATCTCTGCATTGTTCTTTCACTTTTCCACTCTGAGCAGTCTATATGAATTATTCTGTCAAAGCATAGTTCTGGAGCGGTTCTCACAGACGGAAGCACTTTCGCTATAGATCGCAGAACTGCCGACACCCCAAATCCACCCCAACCATCAAAATAGATGATCCTTACACTGCGGTCCATCATCGGAAGAACTCGAAATATCTCCTCTCTTGCTTCATCAACATCTTTCGCAAATATCTTCTATAATAAAATAAAATAAAAGGAAGAAACTGTAAGTCAGTCAGGACACCTTTGCTAGCTACAACATTAATTAAACTAAGTACCAACGTGTACTCTAAGAGTCTGAGTACTACCTCCATATCACAATGTAGGTCGTTTAAAAGTTGAACAGAGTTAAGACTCTAGATAAATTACCATATTTACTCTTCCATTATTAGAACTATTACTAATGTACTCCCTCCGTTCCTATTTGGTTTGCGCATAACTTTTTCATTTTTCCCTAAATAGTCTGCGTGTTTCCTTTTTTATCCGCTGGTTTCCAAATGTGCCCCTGCCCCTCCGCTTTGGCCGCACTAATTTCCAGCCACACTAATTGCACCAGAGGAGCAAAGGCTCGCATGCGTGCAGGGATTAGCCAATAGAGTTCTTGCATGCAGGGACGCGGCGTTGAAATTAAATGCGGAGAGGGGAACGAGGAGTAGAGAGCCAATCAAAGGCTGTTGCAGTTATAACTGTGCGAGATTTCTGCCATGCAGACCACGCTCGCTCCAGGGTAAAAATGTCCAGATTTTTTAGATCGTAGCTGTCCTTGGTATGCGGGATTGGAGTTATACGCACAGAAAAAAGGATCGGAGGGAGTATTTCACTACTTCCAATTCCAAGCAGGAAATTACAAAGGGAAAAAAGGGAAAACAACATTGAAATTGTACAAATAATTTTGAGAGGCACAGGGGAGTGATATTTAATGGGGTTCATGGTGAACAAACAAATGTAGGTCTTTGGAACACTCACATGATTCGCATCTACTGCTTAGGCGAGGCCAATTACATAGCAATTACGGTGAGGTACATTTAATGATCTACCTGTTGTTTATTGTCATAAATATAGGTCCTTTTAGTATTCCTAACTTGTCTCAAAATAGGAACCCTTCTACATACCTATGGGTTTTAGCTCATTTTGTTAAATAAATAAATTGGCCCAGGAGCGCTCTGGCATATATGACTCTTAGCAGTGATTGCAACACTATCTCGAGACCACCATGTTTCTTTACCCGGTGTTTCCCAACCTAGTGTCCCCTTCCATCGATGAGATCGAATAATATATATCATGCAAGCATGACTTAGGTTGATGTAGAGAAATATTGGCATACATGACCACGAGATGCTCAACATAAGATAACTCATAGCCAAAGAAAAATCATGGACAAGAACATTACCAATTTAGGAAGACTCATGATGAATTCCTCTGCCGAAGGCTAGGAGAGAAGCAGCAGAAAATTGAATAATCTAACCCATCACTGAAGATTTCTTGCCAGCACCTACTCATGCACAACAGAATGGTAACACGTTATTTTGTGCTTGACCGCTCAAAGAATTAGTGCTACTTATGCAGCAGAATACTTGAAGGGCACAAAGAAAGGAAGCTAGAAAATATTGTTGTATGTATGTGCATACCTCAACAGGAGAAGAGCAGCTTGAAGCACAGATACTTAGACTTGAATTTCTGAAATAGTCCGATCAACTTATGCTACACTGCTAGTGCACCACCAGATTAGAGTAGAAATGGAAATATGCAACAATTGCAGTTTGCGCTCCGAAGCTAGAAGTATGCGTTGGACCCCAGAAATTTGCCTCCTCGCCCTGATTAAAGCATCTAAGATTCTTTGCTTGTTGCCTTCGCACTGGCCATAGAGCCCTTTGCTTCATGCTGCCCTTTTCCTCTTTGCCAAAGCATGAAGCAACGTGCTGCTTTTTTCTTTTTCTTTTTCTTATTCATTTTCTAAAGATGATTCTTACAACCATGCAGAGATACAAAAATCATGTTTCCATGTGTGAACCGCAAGCCTACATTATATGAACCTTTTGTTTTTGACCTGATGAGTGAGTGACGAATAACAAAAATGAACCGTCAAATACACCCAGCAAGGAAACATTTGAGCATGGATGCACTTTTTGTTTTGGTCACTAATGCACTATCTCTGTGGTTTTATCCAAAGCTCTTACTGAATTCATCGACATCAGAAATCTGAATTCATTAACTGTAGCATACATAAATAGAAATAGCTTGCTCAAGGGCTATACTTTCCCACAATACATAAGGAATAAGATCAAATAGATGTCACTAGTGGACACAGTTTGACTACCTGCACTCACTAATAATAGGATCTGGAACAGTCATATTTACTGAATATCAACACCAAGAAAGCCAGATTACAGCACCATTCATCCCCCATATGGAACTAATTCATGAGAACAATAGCTAGACAGACAGGAATAAAATGTCTGTAAAATGACAACGTCCTTTTGTCTCCAGTCCTGTGAAGATCTGCCCAGCAAAGCAAACAAGCAGTAGTGTAAAGGATACATATGCGATTTAATCACCTTCCTTTCTTCTTTTTCAAAATGAGCTGTATTTTCTCGAGTACAGATGAAACATATTGGAGTTAAACCTACCAACCCACAATTTGTTGCTAAACATTCTAAGGGGAAGTTGAAGTCCACAAACAATCACCGGATGGTCTTTGGAGAAAACACAGCCAAAGATCAGGTGATTAAGAGACTCATGGTCAGAAAAGAAAATGTGTGGATCATTTCCTGCCTAATGCCTCTTCATCACGCTGTATCTTGTTAGGATGGGATTGAACATCATTTGCCACACAAAATCTTCTTAAGGCCACGTTTGGGAACAGAGTAACCTTTTACACTCATAAACAGTTAGAGGTGTATTGTACTTGTGACAACGAATACCCTTGAAAGGCAGTTGTTTCGATCGGCAGTATACACGGTAAGCAGGTTGTGGCTATAAATTTAAAATCCACCTAATCGAGGCAAGAAATTCAGAATCCGAAGAAAATGGGGAAAAGCAATTCAATTCAAGCTCTGTGCCCTGTGCTGGATCTTGCCATAATCCTTTTTCATACTTCAGCGTCAACCCAGAGTTTTACATGTTAGATATGTTTTTCAGCTTGCAATGTTTCCTGATTATATTATATTGTGTCAGCGTAGATGTGCTTTTTACTTTTTTGGACTGAAATTTTAATTTCGACAGTATCCAGTACAGAAACGTGCAATATTACTAGTCTCTATATGTTTGTGTTTCTCAAAAAAAACTATGTGTGCAAGAATATAACATGTGAAGTTCCTGGCCTCTTCCAGCAAATATAACAGGCAAAGCAATTGCTTGTTCGGTTCCTCACAACAAGATGGGCATGACTTGAATAAACCGTGTTCAGAATTTTATGTTCATATAACAATGGATTTTGTCGTTCATTTAAATCTCAAAACATCAGCCGTGTTCAGAACAAGTTACTGTGAATTGTTAGAAAATTCATATGAATCACGCGGCGTGTCGGAACAGGATCTTAATCAACTCCCACAACAGAGGTTCGCTGCTGCTTGCCCAACCCGCAATGCAGTTTTAGTTTTCAGACGCCTACCATGCCTTCCTCTGCTATTCGTTCTGTGGGCATAAATAAATTCTTCAAGACAACATCTGAAAAACATGACTAGCTAGGACAAGCCTTATACATGTTAAAACTAGGACATGCTATAAATGTACGACAGGTGTGCAATGCACCCAGGTTCAGATACTGCGTCTAATCAAAACTGAAAATAAATTCAGGTAACTTAACTGTCTGCGCCCAGGTCTCAGCCCCAATCTTTTCATATAGCACTTCCCCTTCAAGCATCTGAAGATCTGCACATATTCCTGAAGGAATGCTTCGTTCCCATTTATCCATGAAACTGTTGAGCTTCATCTTTTCCGCACCGAGCACTCTTCGAGCAAATTGCAAGCAGACCAGCCTCTCATCAGGCCGCCAACAACGTCCTGCTTCCTGCTCAACCTTCATGTTGAATCTACTGAGGCAGTGGGTTACAATCTTACAAGTAAAACCGTCAGATTCCATGACAGATAGCCCAACATTTTCTGGCATAGCATTTAACAGCCAGGAATGCAACATGGAGTTGTGCAGGATCATGTCCAGAGCCATGTTCACAGAATTGACATCCACCGTCCTCCAGAACCCATCAATCTCAACAGCCGATAGGGAGTTCAGCCCATCCACCAGCTCGCTGTCGCTAGACTGAACAAGCAAACAGAGATCTTGCCACGTGTACAGTCCCTTCTTATGTCCGAAGCCATCTCAAGATCCTCATCAAGCACATTTGGCCTCTCCCTGAGAAGGCTACTTAGCTTGTCGAGCCGCAGAGCCGTTCAGACTAATTCGATGCTACCAGATGCAACTTTGAAGATCAAAGCGGCGCATCGCTGGCGGCAGTAGTATCCTTATTGGTATGGTCAGGTCATAAGGCTTGGCGCAACTGCTTCGCCAGGTGGTATCAGGATTCAGAAACATGGAATGCGATGTGCCCACGGACTTCATAGTGTAAGTAACAAAGGCGTGCGCAGAACAGCTTCTTCTTAGTGCCCCGTACTGTCACACTGTATCAAGAGAACTCTTCATCAAATTTTCTCACAGATGGAAACAGCATGTGTGCCTACTTTACAACACAAGCATAAGTGCATAACAGATAATGATCTCTCAGTTGCAGCTGAACTAGTGGTGCAAGGATGTGACTTAACAATATAGCCATGGCGGATATCACTGTTTATTTAACCAACCTCAGCCTTCGGTTCAGGAACAGTCAACACAAAGTTTCTTTGTAGCTCAGGCTACATGGAACCTCTTATCCTCAACCCTCCAACCTTGCTTTGAGATCCGTACTCTCCAACTAACTAACAACAAGAAGATTTCTCTTTTTTGTTTCTCGTAAACGAAACAACATATGAACTTCAAACTTTGCAGATCGAACAAACATTAGAACATCAATGTGTGAAAAAACTTTCAGATTTTTTGGTCTGATATAAATATACAAAATGAGATTTTCTTTGAATAAAAATATTATTTCAAGTATTTAAAATGCATGAAAAAATCTGAAAGTTTTTTTCCTAGATTGTAGTTAGAATGTATTGTTGTTCTGCAAAAGTTAAAGTTCATATGTTGTGTCGTTTGAGAGAAACAAAAAAGACAAATGTGTCTGCACGGATCTTGATGCATAAATGGATGGCAAAGATAAGGGGTACCGTGTAGCCTGAGCTACAGAAAACCACACTCGTCAGTCAACGAACTAAGTTTTCCATGCTGATGCTCTTTTCCACAGATTGTGTGCTCGTCTGAATAATGGGCAAACCGACAGAAAGGTGCCGCTGCCGGTGAGGCGCAGCATCATGTTGGCTCCGCCACCGTCCCATCCCCTACCTGGCTGGGCCACCGCCCCCACATCCTCCATCGCCGCCTCCATGGATCTGATCGAGACGATTGATGAGGCCATGTCCGGCAACCCTCCACTGCTCCAAAATTATCAACTCCACAATCACCTTTTAGAATTTGGCAAAAGGTTCGGCTGTCAACTCCAACTCCTCACTTTTAGATTTTGCTTTCTTTTGCTCAATGGACAGCCACACCATGGTGTTGTACAGAAAGTTGCAAGTTCAATATATGCACTGAACATATTACAAATAACATGAATTTCACATTGTGAGGAACTTTGCTTAGATTTCATTGACACAGATCCAAACAACCCAAATGACACTGTACAATGATATGCTAAATACTGAAAGATCATACGAGTCTTTAGCATTACAAAACATTCAACCAGCATTCATCTTTTTCCTGTAGACTCGTATATGGTGCAGAGCACAGAGTCCTAATTAACTGCAGGTGAGCTGTGGATCTTCTCTTCAAATGACGTTGCAGGGAGAAAGATTAAGTGCATCACGAGCTGGGGTAGAAGAAAATGAGGGATCCTGTCCTCACCTTGCCGGATGTGCAGCAGTTGAAGGTAGCAGAAGGCGGGGACGTCTGTGCCGTCGTTGAGGTCTTACCGAAAAAGGCTTTCGCCCCGCTTTATAAATAAAGCAAACCGCCAGAGAGCACACATACAGAGTCAAGTCCACACACACGCACACACCCAGGTCTCACAAACAAGTACATAGGTTCTGCTGAGGGCACAGCTCAACAAGCCCAGAAAAGAAAAAACAAACAGAACACACCGGACGAAGAAATCGCCTAGTCTGGCTCCGGCGGAGGCGGCGGGGGCGGCGGCGACAGGCGGACGGCCATCGATCGGAGGTCGGCGATGAAGGCTGAATCACCCCAATCTCAAGCCACCTAATATGGCAAGAAGTCGCAGGGGACATCTGGAGTTTGGCAAATAAGTCCGGGAAGTTGGTGTGACACCAATCTCCACCGACCGCATTGCTAGTTTTCGGAACACATTTTCAACACGTCACACCAGAATTGCCACAGGTACGTAACGATTTTTCTTCCCCGACCAAGCACCGTCAGCTCCAGACTCCTACACATATATAGTAAGTACTCCCTCCGGTCCTTTTTACTCTGCATATTAGGTTTGTCTGAAGTCAATTTCATCCAACTTTGACCAAGTTTATATAAAAAATTATAGACATTCACATAACAACACCAATATCATTAGATTCATCTTGGAATATATTTTCATATTATATTTATTAAATATTATAGATCCTGATAATTTTTAATATAAATTTGGTCAAACTTAGCAAAGTTTGACTTTCGGCAAAACCAATGTGCAGAGTAAAAAGGACCGAAGGGAGTACGTCTCCAAATGCAGTAAAGAATCATCCTGGGGTGTGCCCAAGCAAGGCCCGGAAAGGCCAAACCGATCGACCCGCCGGCCACTTGCGACATTGTTAATGCGCATGAGGGGCGTAAAGCTTCATGGGGAAGACGTTCCATTGGGCCACCGGCAATCTAGGTCTAGATCGATCGGTCGCCGGAGTATATATGGCTAGTCGATACTGGATCTTGTCCCGTCATCAGGTGCTGCCAAAACTGCACCTTGCCGACATACGAGCCTTCCCATATCGGGAAACGGATGTGCGATCCAGCTCTGCCTCTCGAGCAAGGGGTCGATGGATGGAGCCATTGAGTGCTGCATGCATGCACGCGTCACGTACCTAGTAGTACAGTTTTTGCAATTGGAGTGTAATTAGCGTGCACATGTACATATACATATACATACACTCAGTACCTTCTTCGAGCCATCAACCAAACGTATATATACCCGTTTCCATTGAAAACCCACCAAATGCTCTATGTGAATAAAAATGTGCACGCAGAGTTATGCGAGACACGTGTTTGCTATCATAAAAATCAAACTATTGTTATATCATTTTGATTTTTCATATTTACACATTGCAGTAACCTTAATATGGGCTTTTCATTCGGCTCTGTCATGCGGAACAGACCTGGTCCCTGATCTCAAAGTGCAACGCAACAATTGGCAATATCCTATTTGGCGCTTCAGGCGCCGGTTGCTGTTCACCTGCAAACCGGCACACACTACGCCTTAGTTCTTGGCCGGCCCATTTTTATGTTCTTTTTTCTGTTCTAGAACTCAAAAATTATTGGAGAATGTGCTTCTTTTTTCATTTCTACATATGAGAAATGCCCCCATCTGTTTTTTTTGTTTTTCTTAAATTAGTGCATTTTTTCCAAATCAATGCTTCTTTTTCAAAATTGATGAACTTTTTCATTTTTGTTGAACTTTATTTCATTTTTGATGAACTTTTTTGAAAAATCAATGAGTTTTTTTTTCAAACCCGATGTACTTTTTCCAATTTGATTAACTTTTTTCAAATTTTGTGAGCATTTTTATAATGCCAAACTTTTTCCCATGGTAAAAAAGTCAATGGTCAACTGTCCTTGGTCAGTGGTCAATTCGCTGGTCCGCAAGTTAAACGTTTTTAAAAAAACGCAGATGGGCCGGCCCATTTACTGGCGCGAGTGAGCGCCTATTTGGTTAGCTGGCGCCAAATAGGACCTCCCGCAACAGTGAGCTTAGTAGTGCAACTCAGGGGCCACCCCCCTCCCCGGTTTTACATATTTGCATAGTATTTTATTTTCGGAGAGAGAGCATAGATAAGAGGAACTGCAGTGTTTTGCCTTAGAAGAAAACAGCTATCACCACATTCTTGTTGCAATTACTAAATTATCGTTAACAACTACTCCCTCCGTCCCATAATATAAGAACGTTTTTGACACTAGTGAGTGTCAAAAACGTTCTTATATTATGGGACGAAGGGAGTAGCATGTTATCCAGAGATAGTGGCAGAGTTCAAAAAAGTATAATAGATATATTTATTTACATTTGTGTTTTGGTCTACGCCAGCCCTCTGCAAATAAAGGCATGTACTCTGGGTGGTAGGAATGGTCACACACGAGCAGTGCAAAGTTCTCCCCTTCCACGAACGCCTCTAGACACATGTCGCACTCTCGTCTGTCAGATCGCCCTCCTCTAGGGATGCAACCAGAGGATGACAATCTACTCGACTGCCTCACTAACTGGCGCCAGCGTAAAGCAGAAGATGGCGAGGTGGAGGCCCTGCCGCTGCCCATGGTAGGTCACTCACTGGCACGCCTCCCATCGACCGGGAAGAGGACCTAGAGAAAACGAGTTTGGAATACCACACCATATTGCCAGCAAAAACAATTTCATACAAACAATGGATATTTTTTGGTAAACAAAAGTACTGGTTGGCTCCAATTCAGGTGTAGGTATCTACGAGTGTTTACTGAAAACCCAAAAATAAAAATAAATTACTACTGGATGTGACATCGGTTAAATTGGTGGAGCCAGAATTTGAAGGAGACCGGGCCAAAAACTATAAGAGTAACTCCATCAAAGTCGCCAAATTTTTGAATTTCATACATAATAATAATCTGTAAATAAATTCCTTTAACCCATTAACATACCATCCCCTCAATCAAAACAAAATACAAAAAAATGCAATTTTCTCAAAAGGGTACTTCGAATATTAGTTCATAGGAAAAGAGTATCAATGCAATTAGCTTGAGTCAGGTAGGGGGGGGGGGGCACGGCCCGCAGATTTCACACATTTGTGAAGTTTCCTTAATAAGAGAAAAAACTACAGGAAAATAATGTGTACCCATCAACAATGTATAGCAAGCTTATGGACATCGCCTAAAAATAACTACCATATGAACAGCGGTGGAATATACTTCCAGTTAAGAACAATATAATTTGATTTATTGGCTTCAAAGTAGTACAGTGTATGAGCAGGGGTGGAATATACACGCACCTTTCTTCCCCCGACCAAACATCCATATATGCAAGGCCCTAAAAGGCCAAACTAATCGATCGATGTCGGCCGACGTTGTTGGAACTAATCTTATTATTAATCCTAAGTTCAGATTATTAGATCATGTTTTTGAGTCATGCATGTAGTAGTAGTTGTGGCAGTGTGCACATATAGAGACATGTTCATGTGTACACATGCAAGCTAATAGCTTGAAAAAATGAAATCTATGCCACGTCAAAACTCTCTTTCTCCATTTAATTCTATGCCACGTCATCAAAATTGCCTAGTTGACATGTATGATACTAGTTATGATACTCTCATTAGGTGGTGTGTTAGTGCATCAGTTAGTTAGTGCGTTGCGTGCATTAATCAATCCCTTGTATATATAGAAATATAAAATATAGCATTGAGTTAAATGAAAAGGAGCTGCAGTCAGAGAAAACAATGTAGTCCTTGTGGGTGCCAAGGGAGAGACCCGGCAAAGCCTCTGTGTTGTTTCTTGGTGTATATGCGTGTATGTTCTTGTGTGTACTGTTTCTCATGGTCAGTGGGTTTGTGAGAGAAACAAGAGCGGAGCTGGGAGGTTCAGCTCCAACAGACCAACAGACGTGACATTTGCAAATGCACGGGGCGCGTGCCGTGAGGACGAGGTCGCAGAGCTTCATGTGGAGGACGTCGTTCTATTGGGCAGTCTTGATAAACTCTGCCCAGTTGATACTGGATCACGTCGCATCAGTCGCTGCAAATTGCACCTTGCCGTTTGTATGCGCGCTCCCACATATGCGGGGACACGTATCGATGGGAGCTCGATCTGCCTTTCGAGGAGTGAGTGAGTGGAGATTCCGAAGAAATAGGAGGAGCCATGAGTGCTGCATGCATGCAGGTGCGCGTACGTGAGAACGAAGCCATGCAATCGGAGTGTAAACTAGCGTCTATTCACTATAGTATTGTCCGTCTAGCTAGTTTGGGATGCCCTAGCTTTGGATAGGTACCCCAGACCCCCTCATTTGCCCGGCTGGACGGCCCTGTACGTGACCGGTCAAAAAACCAGATATGGGACGGCATCGAAAACAGGTCTCAAATGCTCGGGCTGATAGGCACCCCTCATATCCAACACAAATATGGGGCGGATATAGGAAGGCACAAACGCGATCGGGCGCGTCCTTCACTTCGGACAGACGATGTGGCCCCACATGAAAACACTTCGAAACCCGGCTGTCCAAAGCTCGGCTCATCTGTCAGACCTATGGCGTCGCATGGCGCCGCTCCGGCGGGCCGCGTAGTGCCCTAGCCCGGCTATTTAAGCTGACCACCGGCACTGAAACCCTACCCGTCCACATCCCCCCCTGCGGTCCGTCGCCGCCGTCACTTTCCAATCACTGTCCGTCACCACTAGTAGCCATGCCCCTACGCCGCAGGGTAAGTGGCCACCCATATCTAACATCCGAGCGCCGTCGGCAGCTCATAGAGCATATCCGGGCAAAGCACGAAGCCCGAAACACTGCGGGGCTACCTTCGGACGCGGTGGATCTGGAGGAGTACTTGGAGGAGGAGGAGGAGGAGGACAGGGAGGATGCGGGGCAGGAGGGGGAGTTGGAGGAGGACAAGGAGGATGTGAGGGACACTGGGGATGCAGGTCTGCAAGCGAAGCAGCTCGCGATCCTCGATTCCCTCCGGCTGGAATCAGTGGTGGAGGCCAACCGCTATCGTCTGCAGGAGGCGGAGCATGCCGCGGAAGTCGACAAGATGCTCAGATATATGAAGGAGGAGTAGGAGTCGGAGCCATCCTACGTTCCCATCTACCCGGCGCCCGACACCGAAACGTGGACATCTCCGACGACGAGGCGTAGTTAGCCTAGCGTGATGTGCATAGTATGTAGGATTTTTTTTTGCATGATTTGTATGGATCTTGGCGATGAAATATGAGAGAGTCTGATGCATAGCACAAAGTATGAGGTGTGACCGGTCAGTGCCAACGGACGCGCTCGGTCGTGTCCGCGGGCGTTTGAGGGGTAGATTTGCCAAGTTCGGCTGTAGTTGCTCTAAGGGTACGGTCTTTGTGTCGGGCAATGGCGGTAAAATTATGTATCCTTAGGTAATGGTTCAGCAGTAGGTAAAATATGAGTACAAGTTCTAGGTTGAAATATGTATGAATCAGGACATATTAAAAGGACATGGGGGTAGACAAAAAGGCAAAATTTTGTAAACATGATGAAATAATCAGAGGCAATTGAAAGAATATCTTGTTCAGTCAACAAGGGAGCACATAGCTACGGAAAACCTATAATGAAATAACAAATAAATCAGACATATGATAAACAAGATTCGAATAAATATTTTAAACTTGTCGTTCTTTCTTTACCGTCTGATGGAAAAAAGAGGGAGAAGCACTTATTCTTCAAAACTTTTGATTATAGATGCTCTTAGTTCGGTATAGACATCGGTGTCAAAGTAGCCTACTCGTTTACTTTGTGCATGGCTAAGCTTCCGGAAGAAACTGTTGACACGTCACATGAGAATTTTATACAAGTACGTACGTGAAGATTCATAAATGCACGCACCTCTGACCTTTTTCCCCCGACCAAGCACCATCAGCTCAAGACTAAAAGTACATCTCCAATGCTGGGGTGTGTCCGAGCAAAACCCTGAAAGGCCAAAATTAATCGATCGGCGTGACATTGTTAATGCGCAGGGCTTCATCTTTTTTTTTTTTTTTTGAGGGGAACGCAGGGCTTCATCTGGAAGGGGTTCGATTGGGCAAATATAATCTCGATCGCCTATGTACGTACGTACGGCCGGCCAGGGTGCGTGTGTTCTCACTTCCCGATTTCAACAAGTGCCATGCGGAACGCCAGAAAAACAGTAAATTTCTGCAAATTGCACCTTGCTGCGGAACACGGTGCGTCATGTCACATCACATCAGTTGCTGCAAATTGCACCTTGCCGATGTATGCGCCTTCTTCCCATATAGGGAAACGGATCGATGCATCGGGGCCCTCGATTAATCTGCCTTTTGAGAAAGAGTGACTGAAGGTTACCACGAAATAGATGGAGCCATGACTGCAGCCGCGTTCGTGCTCCCTCCCTAACAAAATAATATAGGAGCGTTTAAATAGTACGTATCAACTCATGCAGTAATCGTAGTGTACTTATATGTGTTGTGTGTACTTAGTACTATATACAACGGCATCTTCAACGCCGATCCTTAAACCTCTTGCAACCGTCAGGACTGCGGATGCCATCCAACGCCGATCGGTCCGCGGGACGGTCCAGACGCAATTTTTCGCGCAAACCAGAGAAAAAAGTAAGGGAGGTTTGCGTGAGTCCAGACTGATCCCAAGCCGCTTCTGACTGATCTGGCCCACCAAAAACCCCTCCACCCCTCCCGCGCGCATCCCGCCTGGCGCCAGCTGCCTGCATTCATGCCACTGTAGAGTGCACAGCTCCATATTTTCAGGGCGGACGCGGCCTCTCACTGTCTCCGCAATTGAAGCGGCACGCCAGCCGAGGGCGCCGCCCGCTGCACGCCCGGCTAAACACGCCTCCTCGCCGCATTCATACGCCTCCATTAAACTCGTTTGGAAACCGAGAAACCTACGACCACACGTCCGTTCATTAGCAGGCCGGCATTAAATGCAACGCCGGCCGAGCTCCTCTGGTCCATCCTCTATTTAAAGGAGGCCAGACGCCGGGCAAGAATCGCACCCCTCTGCCGCTCCCCCCATCCCCCCTTCACCACTCTTTTGATGGCTTCCAAAGAGCAATTCTCCGGCATACAAGCCGGCTGGGTAGCCCGCCGAGTCGGTCGAATACGAGCGAGGCAGCTCGCTGCTCCACCTCCCGCTGAAGCATCAACTGGGGGCTCCACTCTGATGAGTGGTGGGGAAGTGAGCCGTCCTTTGCACTAAAGCATATACCTCCGGGGCTCCCGGCAGTCCGGTGATCGGGCTACGGGACATGAGGAAGACAAAGGGACCCGCGGGCGGCGATTTATACCTCCAGAGTCGGACTAGCACCACTTAGTTGATGTAAATGTACTGAAATCCATCATGTTTATATGAAAATCTGGTATTTTTATATGAAATCCGGCCGTATTTGCATGAATTTCGTCTGGTTGGTTCAATTTGTTGTGAAAATGTATGCGGCTATGGTTGGATGGCGTGGATCATCGTCCTTCCATAATCCGTTACATGAGCAGGAGCTGTCAATGGCGCTCCTGTGTTCCATCAGCATGGTGTCGTAGAGCATCGCGTTGCAGCTGAGTGCTCCAGCCTCCCTGACTCCAGAGTTTTTCAACCCTGCCTAATATGATAGGAACTAGTGGCTTGGTGCTTCCCTCTCCCAGGAAAAAAATCACCACTCTCTATTTGACCCACAATTTTGTCATGGTGATCTTGGTTGATCCTTGCTCCTCTTAGAAGAAGCACTACCAATGTTGACAAGTAGATTGGTGTTATTAAAGACATTACTACAACTCTCTGCAACCGAGAGGTCCACTAGACTGCAACAGATCTTCAAAGCAATGTGTATAAAAGGCATATGAGTTTTCTGTTGGGGAACGTAGTAATTTCAAAAATTTTCCTACGCACACGCAAGATCATGGTGATGTATAGCAACGAGAGGGGAGAGTGTTGTCCACATACCCTTGTAGACCCGGCGAAGCGATCACAACGTAGAGGAAGTAGTCGACGTTCTCCTCGCGATCCGACCGATCCGGCGCCGTTACTCCGGCGCCCGAGTTCTTGACACACGTACAGCTCGATGGCGTCCCTCGTACTCGATCCAGCCGAGTGTCGAAGGAGAGTTCCGTCAAGACGACGGCGTGGGACGATCTTGATGTTTCACGGCGCAGGCTTCGCCTAAGCTTCGCGACAGTATAACCGAGGTGGAATATGGTGGAGGGGGCACCGACACGGCTAAGGAACGATCTCACGATCAACTTGTGTGTTCAAGGTGCCCCCTGCCCCGTATATAAAGGAGCCAGGGGGAGGGGGGCGGCCAAGGAGGGGCATACTGGAGTCCTACTCCCTCGGGAGTAGGATTCCCCCAATCCTAGTTGGACTAGGATTCGGAGGGAAAAGAGAGAGGGGCGGCCCCTTCTCCTAGTCCTAGTAGGACTAGGGAAGGGGGGGCCTGTGCCAGGCTTGGGCTGCCCTCCTCCTTTCCACCAAGGCCCACCGAGGCCCATTTACCTCCCGGGGTTC
Organism: Aegilops speltoides; assembly: GCA_021437245.1. Lineage (NCBI taxonomy): Eukaryota > Viridiplantae > Streptophyta > Magnoliopsida > Poales > Poaceae > Aegilops > Aegilops speltoides. Next base: position 493,409,473 of record CM038146.1, read on the forward strand.
CGTAACCTCCGGTACTCTCATAAATTCCGTTTTCGCCGGAACCATTCGAACTCCAAACATAGGCTTCCAATATATCAATCTTTATGTCTCGACCATTCCGAGACTCCTCGTCATGTCCGTGATCACATCCGGGACTCGAACTCCTTGGTACATCAAAATACATAAACTCATAATAACCATCATCGAAACCTTAAGCGTGCGGACCCTACGGTTCGAGAACAATGTAGACATGACCTAGAACCATTCACGGTCAATAACCAACAGCGGGACCTGGATGCCCATATTGGTTCCTACATATTCTACGAAGATCTTTGTCGGTCGGACCGCATAACAACATACGTTGTTCCCTTTGTCATCGGTATGTTACTTGCCCGAGATTCGATCGTCGGTATCCAATACCTAGTTCAATCTCGTTATCGCAAGTCTCTTTACTCGTTCCGTAATACATCATCTCACAACTAACTCATTAGTTGTAGTGCTTGCAAGGCTTGATGATGTGCATTACCGAGAGGGCCAGAGATACCTCTCCGACTATCGGAGTGACAAAACCTAATCTCAAATACGCCAACCCAACATCGCCTTTGGAGACACCTGTAGTACTCCTTTATAATCACCCGATTCACGTTGTGACGTTTGGTAGCACCAAAGTGTTCCTCCGTAAGCGGAGTTGCATAATCTCATAGTTACAGGAACATGTATAAGTCATGGATAAAAGCAGTAGCAACATACTAAACGATCGTGTGCTAAGCTAAGGAATGGGTCATGTCAATCAGATCATTCTACTAATGATGTGACCTCGTTAATCAAATAACAACTCCTTTGTTCATGGTCGGGAAACATAACCATCTTTGATTAACAAGCTAGTCTAGTAGAGGCATACTAGTGACATCTTGTTTTGTCTATGCATTCACACATGTATCATGTTTCCGGTTAATACAATTCTAGCATGAATGATAAACATTTATCATGAAATAAGGAAATAAATAATAACTTTATTATTGCCTCTAGGGCATATTTCCTTGATCTCCCACTTGCACTAGAGTCAATAATCTAGATTACATTGTAATGATTCTAACACCCATGGAGTCTTGGTGCTGATCATGTTTTGCTCGTGGAAGAGGCTTAGTCAACGGTCTGCAACATTCAGATCCGTATGTATCTTGCAAATCTCTATGTCTCGGTCTGGACTAAGTCCGGATGGAATTGAAGCGTCTTTTGATGTGTTTGGTCCTCTTGTGAAATCTGGATTCCTTTGCTAAGGCTATTGCTCGATATTGTCACGAAGATTTTCATTGGACCCGATGCACTAGGTATGACACCTAGATCGGATATGAACTCCTTCATCCGACTCCTTCATTAGCTGCTTCCGAAGCTGCTATGTATTCCGCTTCACATGTAGATCCCGCCACGACGCTTTGTTTAGAACTGCACCAACCGACAGCTCCTCCGTTTAGTGTAAATACGTATCCGTCTGCGATTTAGAATCGTCCGGATCGGTGTCAAAGCTTGCATCAACGTAACCGCCACGATGAGCTCTTTGTCACCTCCATATACGAGAAACATATCCTTCGTCCTTTTCGGTATTTCGGGATGTTCTTGACCGCTGTCCGATGATCCACTCTGGATTACTTTGGTACCTCCTGCTAGGCTTATAGCAAGGCACACATCAGTGCGGTACACAGCATTGCATACATGATAGAGCCTATGGCTGAAGCATAGGAACATCTTTCATTTTCTCTCTATCTTCTGCAGTGGTCGGGCATTGAGTCGACTCAACTTCACACCTTGTAACACAGGCAAGAACCCTTTCTTTGCTTGATCCATTTTGAACTTCTTCAAAACTTTGTCAAGGTATGTGCTTTGTGAAAGTCCAATTAAGCGTCTTGATCTATCTCTATAGATCTTAATGCCCAATATGTAAGCAGCTTCACCGAGGTCTTTCATTGAAAAACTCTTATTCAAGTATCCCTTTATGCTATCCAGAATTTCCATATCATTTCCGATCAGCAATATGTCATCCACATATAATATCGAAATGCTCTGAGCTCCCACTCACTTTCTTGTAAATACTGAGCTTCTCCAAAAGTCATACAAACCCAAATGCTTTGATCACACTATCAAAGCGTTTATTCCAACTCGAGATGCTTGCACCAGTCCATATATGGATCGCTGGAGCTTGCACACTATGTTAGCTCCTTTGGATCGATAAAACCTTCGGTTGTATCATATACAACTCTTCTTCCGTAAATCCATTCAGAATGCAGTCTTTACATCCATTTGCCAAATTTCATAATCATAAAATGCGGCAATTGCTAACATGATTCGGACGGACTTAAGCATCGCTACGGGTGAGAAGGTCTCATCGTAGTCAATCCCTTGAACTTGTCGAAAACCTTTTGCGACAAGTCGAGCTTTATAAACGATAACATTACCGTCGGCGTCGGTCTTCTTCTTGAAGATCCACTTGTTTTCTATTGCTTGCCTACCCTCGGGCAAGTCAACCAAAGTCCACACTTTGTTTTCATACATGGATCCCATCTCAGATTTCATGGCCTCAAGCCATTTTATGGAATCTGGGCTCACCATCGCTTCTTCATAGTTCGTAGGTTCATCATGATCTAGTAGCATGACTTCCGAACAGGATTGCCGTACCACTCTGGTGCGGATCTTACTCTGGTTGATCTACGAGGTTCTGCAGTAACTTGATCTGAAGTTTCATGATCAACATCATCAACTTCCTCACTACTTGGTGTAGGTGTCTCAGAAACTGGTTTCTGCGACGAACTACTTTCAAGTAAGGGAGAAGGTACTATTACCTCATCAAGTTCCACTTTCCTCCCACTCACTTCTTTCGAGAGAAACTCCTTCTCTAGAAAGGATCCATTCTTAGCAACGAATGTCTTGCCTTCGGATCTGTGATAGAAGGTGTACCCAACTGTCTCCTTTGGGTATCCTATGAAGACACATTTCTCCGATTTGGGTTCGAGCTTATCAGGTTGAAGCTTTTTCACATAAGCATCGCATCCCCAAACTTTAAGAAACGACAACTTTGGTTTCTTGCTAAACCACAGTTCATAAGGTGTCGTCTCAACGGATTTCGACGGTGTTCTATTCAGTGTGAATGCGGCTGTCTCTAGAGCATAACCCCAAAAGCGATAGCGGTAAATCTGTAAGAGACATCATAGATCGTACCATATCTAGTAAAGTACGATTCTGACGTTCGGACACACCATTACGCTGTGGTGTTCGGGTGGCGTGAGTTGCGAAACTATTCGCATTGTTTCAAATGTAGACCAAACTCGTAACTCAAATATTCACCTCCACGATCGGATCGTAGAAACTTAATTTTCTTGTTACGATGATTTTCAACTTCACTCTGAAATTCTTTGAACTTTTCAAACGTTTGGACTTATGTTTCATTAAGTAGATATACCCATATCTGCTTAAGTCATCTGTGAAGGTGAGAAAATAACGATATCCGCCACGAGCCTCAATATTCATCGGACCACATACATCATGTATGATTTCCAACAAATCTGTTGCTCTCTCCATAATACCGAGAACGGTGTTCTAGTCATCTTGCCCATGAGGCACGGTTCATAAGTGCCAAGTGATTCATAATCAAGTGACTCCAAAAGTCCATCAACATGGAGTTTCTTCATGCGCTTTACACCGATATGACCTAAGCGGCGAGTGCCACAAATAAGTTGCACTATCATTATCAACTCTGCATCTTTTGGTTTCAACATTATGAATATGTGTATCACTACTATCGAGATTCACCAAAAATAGACCATTCCTCAAGGGTGCATGACCATAAAAGATATTACTCATATAAATAGAACAACCATTATTCTCTGATTTAAATGAATAACCGTCTCGCATCAAACAAGATCCAGATATAATGTTCATGCTCAACGCAGCACCAAATAACAATTATTTAGGTCTAAAACTAATCCCGAAGGTAGATGTAGAGGTAGCGTGCCGACCGCGATCACATCGACTTTGGAACCATTTCCACGCGCATCGTCACCTCGTCCTTTGCGAGTTAAGCAATCAGTAGTCCTGTTTGAGTTGCAAATATTAGCAAGTAACCCGATATCAAATACCAGTGCTACTACGAGCTCTAGTAAGGTACACATCAATAACATGTATATCACATATACCTTTGTTCACCTTGCCATCCTTCTTATCCGCCAAATACTTGGGGCAGTTCCGCTTCAAATGACGATCGCTTGCGGTAGAAGCACTCGATTTCAGGTTTAGGGCCAGACTTGGGTTTCTTCTCTGAGCAGCAACTTGCTTGCTGTTCTTCTTGAGATTCCCTTCTTCTTCCCTTTGCCTTTCTTCTTGAAACTAGTGGTCTTATTGACCATCAACACTTGATGCTCCTTCTTGATTTCTACCTCCGCAGCCTTTAGCATTGCGAAGAGCTCGAGCATAGTCTTTACTAACCCTTGCATATTATAGTTCATCACGAAGCCTTTGTAGCTTGGTGGCGTGATTGGAGAATTCATCAATGACACAATCATCCGGAAGATTAACTCCCAATTGTGTCAAGTGATTGTAGTACCCGGACATTACGAGTATATGCTCACTAATGTAACTGTTCTCCTCCATCTTGCAGCTATAGAACTTATTGGAGACTTCATATCTCTCAATCCGGGCATTCTGTTGGAATATTAACTTCAACTCTGGAACATCTCATATGCTCCATGACGTTCAAAACGTCGTTGAAGTCCCGGTTCTAAGCCGTAAAGCATGGCACATGAACTATAGAGTAGTCATCAGCTTTGCTCTGCCAGACGTTCATAACATCTGCAGTTGCATTAGCAGCAGGCCTGGCACCTAGCGGTGCATCCAGGACGTAGCTCTTCTGTGCAGCAATGAGGATGATCCTCAAGTTACGGACCCAGTCCGTGTAATTGCTACCATCATCTTTCAACTTTGCTTTCTCAAGGAACGCATTAAAATTCAACGGAACAACAAAGACGAGCCATCTATCTACAATCAAACATAAACAAGCAAGATACTATCAGGTACTAAGTTCATGATAAATTTAAGTTCAATTAATCATATTACTTAAGAACTCCCACTTAGAAAAACATCTCTCTAGTCATCTAAGTGATCACGTGATCCAAATCAACTAAACCATAACCGATCATCACGTGAAATGGAGTAGTTTTCAATGGTGAACATCGTATGTTGATCATATCTACTATATGATTCACGCTCGACCTTTCGGTCTCCGTGTTCCGAGGCCATATCTGCATATGCTAGGCTCGTCAAGTATAACCCGAGTATTCTGCGGCGTGCAAAACTGGCTTGCACCCGTTGTAGATGGACGAGAGCTTATCACACCCGATCATCACGTGGTGTGCGGGCACGACGAACTTTGGCAACGGTGCATACCGGGAGAACACTTCTTGATAATTTAGTGAGAGATCATCTTATAATGCTACCGTCAATCAAAGCAAGATAAGATGCATAAAAGGATAAACATCACATGCAAATCAATATAAGTGATATGATATGGTCATCATCATCTTGTGCTTCATGATCTCCATCTTGTTGCACCACCATGATCACCATCGTCACCGGCGCGACACCTTGATCTCCATCGCAGCATCGTTGTCGTCTCGCCAAACTTATGCTACTACGACTATCGCTACCGCTTAGTGATAAAGTAAAGCATTACAGGGCGATTGCATTGCATACAATAAGCGACAACCATATGGCTCCTGCCGATTGCCGATAACCGGTTACAAAACGTGATCATCTCATACAATAAAATATAGCATCACATCTTGACCATATCACATCACAACATGCCCTGCAAAAACAAGTTAGGCGTCCTCTACTTTGTTGTTGCAAATTTTACGTGGCTGCTACGGGCTTAAGCAAGAACCAGTCTCACCACGCATCAAAACCACAACGATACTTCGTCAAATAGACTCGTTTAACCTTCTCAAGGACCGGGCGTAGCCACACTCAGTTCAACTAAAGTGAGAGAGACAGACACCCACCGGTCACCTTTAAGCAACGAGTGCTCATGGCGGTGAAACCAGTCTCGCGTAAGCGTCTGCGTAATGTCGGTGCGGGCGCTTCATCTCACAATACCGCTGAACCAAAGTATGACATGCTGGTAGGTAGTATGACTTGTATCGCCCACAACTCACTTGTGTTCTACTCGTGCAAAACATCAAACCATAGAAAAACCTAGGCTCGGATGCCCTTTGTTGGGGAGCGTAGTAATTTCAAAAATTTTCCTACGCACACGCAAGATCATGGTGATGTATAGCAACGAGAGGGAGAGTGTTGTCCACATACCCTTGTAGACCCGGCGAAGCGATCTGGCGTAGAGGAAGTAGTCGACGTTCTCCTCGCGATCCGACCGATCCGGCGCCGTTACATTCGGCGCCCGAGTTCTTGACACACGTACAGCTCGATGGCGTCCCTCGTACTCCGATCCAGCCGAGTGTCGAAGGAGAGTTCCGTCGACGACGGCGTGCAGGACGATCTTGATGTTTCACGGCGCGAGGCTTCGCTTAAGCAGCGACGGTATAACCGAGGTGGAATATGGTGGAGGGGCACCGCACACGGCTAAGGAACGATCTCACGATCAACTTGTGTGTTCCAGGTGCCCCCTGCCCCGTATATAAAGGAGCCGGGGGGGGGGCGGCATGCCAAGGAGGGCGCATGCAGGAGTCCTACTCCTCCGGGAGTAGGATTCCCCCAATCCTAGTTGGACTAGGATTCGGAGGGGAAAGAGAGAGGGGCGGCCCCTTCTCCTAGTCCTAGTAGGACTAGGGAAGGGGGGCTTGTGCCAGGCTTGGGCTGCCCTCCTCCTTTCCACCAAGGCCCACCGAGGCCCATTTACCTCCCGGGGTTCGGTAACCTCCGGTACTCCGAGTAAATTCCGTTTCGCCGGAACCATTCGAACTCCAAACATAGGCTTCCAATATATCAATCTTTATGTCTCGACCATTCCGAGACTCCTCGTCATGTCCGTGATCACATCCGGGACTCGAACTCCTTGGTACATCAAAATACATAAACTCATAATAAGCATCATCGAAACCTTAAGCGTGCGGACCCTACGGTTCGAGAACAATGTAGACATGACCTAGAACCATTCACGGTCAATAACCAACAGCGGGACCTGGATGCCCATATTGGTTCCTACATATTCTACGAAGATCTTTGTCGGTCGGACCGCATAACAACATCGTTGTTCCTTTGTCATCGGTATGTTACTTGCCCGAGATTCGATCGTCGGTATCCAATACCTAGTTCAATCTCGTTACCGGCAAGTCTCTTTACTCGTTCCGTAATACATCATCTCACAACTAACTCATTAGTTGTAGTGCTTGCAAGGCTTGATGATGTGCATTACCGAGAGGGCCAGAGATACCTCTCCGACTATCGGAGTGACAAAACCTAATCTCAAATACGCCAACCCAACATCGCCTTTGGAGACACTGTAGTACTCCTTTATAATCACCCGATTACGTTGTGACGTTTGGTAGCACCAAAGTGTTCCTCCGTAAGCGGAGTTGCATAATCTCATAGTTACAGGAACATGTATAAGTCATGGATAAAAGCAGTAGCAACATACTAAGCGATCGTGTGCTAAGCTAAGGGAATGGGTCATGTCAATCAGATCATTCTACTAATGATGTGACCTCGTTAATCAAATAACAACTCCTTTGTTCATGGTCAGGAAACATAACCATCTTTGATTAACAAGCTAGTCTAGTAGAGGCATACTAGTGACATCTTGTTTTGTCTATGCATTCACACATGTATCATGTTTCCGGTTAATACAATTCTAGCATGAATGATAAACATTTATCATGAAATAAGGAAATAAATAATAACTTTATTATTGCCTCTAGGGCATATTTCCTTCATTTTCGTCCAATATGCGTCTTTGCAACCCATGAAACTAGCATCTCATGTTGGAGGTCCTATCATAGCCTTGCCCTTGTAATTGTGAAATAGATGAAGCATGTTTAGTAAACAAAGCATCCAAGAAACATGCTTAATGGCAAGAAACCTCTCAATCACAAACCCTCCACCATTGGCATACCCGAATAAAAATATATTAGTAAGTGATACCACATAACAAGATAAACTGAAATATTGATTACGAAGGTAGCAACAAAACTGAAAATCAGAGTTTGTTTCAGTCAAAACTTCTGGATGAGCATTGGTTTTCAATGGAACACTGGCTATAATCTCACTGAAATGCTCATGGAGGGTAAGAAGCAGAATACCATAGGATGTTTCAAAGAATGCCTAATAGCTGGATGTTGGAGCCTATGGAAGCACAGGAATAGCATCATTTTTTATCACAAAACTAAGAATATGGTATACTGCATAGCTGCATTTAAAGAGCACTTCAGCATGATCATCAAGAAGGCCAAACCTTGACTGAAGGAGGGCATGCAAAGTTGGTTCAATTATTTGTAGATATTTTTTTATCTTTCTTAATCTGACTCCATCTTGTATATCCATATGTAACACTCCACCCCATTAATGAAAATCAGAGTTACAGTGGGGGTCTTCCCCACTGTTTTTGCTTAAAAAAACTCAAAATCACAGTCATTTGTCCTTTTATTGATTTATCACGAGACTCGTCAGCAAGCACCGCAAAGAGACGCCAATCCAACTCAAATACAATTGATTTCCTTGTCTCGTGTGCACAATCCTTGACTATGTTGGTGCCACAACTTCAGCTCCCTTCTTCTTCTTTGGCGCTGCCTCTCACAGTTCTCTCTTGTGGTTTCTATATTCTTCTCTCAAGAACACAAAGACACATCTGGTCAGAAAACACACAAGTACACTGTAGGATCGAAAGTATGTCTAGAGGGGGGGTGATTAGACTACTTGACCAAATAAAAACTTATCCTTTTCCCAATTTTAGTCTTTGGCAGATTTTAGCTATCTTAGCACAAGTCAAGCAATCTTAACATAATTCAAGCAAGCATGCAAAGACTATATGAGCAGCGGAAAGTAAAGCATGCAACTTGAAAGAATGTAAAGGGAAGGGTTTGGAGGATTCAAACGCAATTTGGAGACACGGTGATTTTTGAGCCGTGGTTCCGATAGGTGGTGCTATTGTACATCCACGTTGATGGAGACTTCAACCCACGAAGGGTAACGGTTGCGCGAGTCCACGGAGGGCTCCACCCACGAAAGGTCCACAAAGAAGCAACCTTGTCTATCCCACCATGGCCGTCTTCCACGAAGGACTTGCCTCACTAGCGGTAGATCTTCATGAAGTAGGCGATCTCCTTGCCCTTACAAACTCCTTGGTTCAACTCCACAATCTTGTCGGAGGCTCCCAAGTGACACTTAGCCAATCTAGGAGATACCACTCTCCAAGAAGTAACAAATGGTGTGTTGATGATGAACTCCTTGCTCTTGTGCTTCAAATGATAGTCTCCCCAACACTCAAAACTCTCTCACAAGATTTGGATTTGGCGGAAAGAAGGTTTGAGTGGAAAGCAACTTGGGGAAGGCTAGAGATCAAGATTCATATGGTAGGAATGGAATATCTTGGCCTCAACACATGAGTAGGTGGTTCCTTCTCAGAAACAGCAAGTTCGAAGTGTAGGTTTGTTTTGATGGCTCTCTCCATGAATGAAGAGGAGGTGGAGGGGTATATATAGCCTCCACACAAAATCTAACCGTTACACACAACTTGCCAAACTCGGTGGGACCGAATTGGTAACTCGGTCAGAACGATTCAGCAAATCTAGTGACCGTTAGGATTTTCGGTGGGACCAACATGCAACTCGGTAGGACCGATGTGATTAGGGTTAGGGCATAACGTAATCTCGGTGAGACCGATTACACAAACTCGGTGAGACCGATTTGGGTAATAAGCTAACCAGAGAGTTGGTCAGGTAAACTCGGTGGGACCGATTCGCTCATTTCGGTGGGACCAAAATGTTACGAAAAGGAAACAGGGAGTATACATTGCAATCTCGGTGAGACCGATCGCTCATCTCGGTGGTACCAAAACGTTACGAAGGGAAACAGAGAGATTACAATCCCATCTCGGTGAGACCGAGTTCCCTATCAGTGAGACCGATTTGCCTAGGATTCATGGCAGTGGCTATGACATCTGAACTCGGTGGCGCCGGATAGAAAAAATCGGTGGGGCCTAGTTTGACTTTTGGTTTAGGTCATATGTGGATATGAGAAAGTAGTTGAGGGTTTTGGAGCATATCACTAAGCACTATAGAGCATGAAACTCATTAAGCAACACCTCATCCCTCCTTGATAGTATTGGCTTTTCCTATAGACTCAATGTGATCTTGGATCACTAAAATATAAATGTAGAGTCTTGAGCTTTTGAGCTTGAGCCAATCCTTTTATCCTTAGCATTTTGAGGGATCCACTTTTTTCTCATCCATGCCATGCCATTCATTGAGCTTTTCCTGAAATATTCATCTTGGAATGATGTTAGCTCAATGAGCTATATGTTGTTAGGAATTACCAAAACCACCTAGGGATAGTTGCACTTTCAATCTCCCCCTTTTTGGTAATTGATGACAACATATAGATCAAAGCTTCGACAAATGATAATAAGAGTGAAAAACATTGTTGCTTTGAGAAGTATGTGATAAGCAAGAGCTCCCCCTAAATTTGTGCATAGTTTAAGATTTGCTTTGGACTGCAAATGCACAAGGAGTTAGGCTCATGGGTAACTCTTCCATGTCACATACATCTTGGTGGAGCGCTCAAAATGATAATGATTGAATAAATGCACTCATCACCAAGCAAAGTGAATGATCATATAGAGATAAACGAGATAATGTCATCCAACAAGCATAAATGTAGCATATGATCAAACACATGATCATCCAAGTATCACACAGACATAGAGTATCTCAAACAAGCAAATAAAGTTCAACCACCAAAGCAAGAGAGAATAAAAAGCAACACTCTCTCTCGAAGCCTATGATCTATACATTTTTGTCCCCCTTTGGCAACAAGTTACCAAAAAGTTCATAGAAAATGCATAGCACTAAATCGTCTCTCGGGCTTGATCTTCAGGTGGTGGTGTAGAGATGGCTCCTTGGACGAAGACTTCAGTTGATGTGGATGGAGCTGGAGGTGTAGGTGCTGAAGCTGGTTGCACTGGAGCTGTAGGAGCTGTAGCTGGTGCAGCTGAAGTGGCTCAGGTGTCTGTCACTGGCACTGCAGTTGATCTCTGAGCTCTAGGCACTCTAGCAAATGCATCAGTGGTAGTATTGCCCTGCCTCTCCTGCATATCATCCTGAAGCTGCTCAAAAACAGACTAGATCTCAGTTACCTTCACATCCAAGTTATAGAACTTCTGATCCATGATCCTCTCCAGGCTCTCCTGGTTTTGAGTTAAGGTGGCTAGCCCCTTCTCAATCCTCAGAGTGGATGCAATCAAGTAGCCTAGCTGATCTTGTTTGCTCTTCAGAAAGTACTGAGATGCCTCTTCCATTGTTGGCATCTTGGTAGCCTTCTCTGTCCTTGCCTTCTCCTTCTTGGCTTGAGCATGCACAGAAGATGGTTCATTTTCATCCATAATCACTTAGTTATCCTCAAAGTCTGGATAGATAGCAAAGTGTTCCTTGTCCAGCAAGTATGTACATGTGCCCATCTTGGAGTTAATCAGTTCCTGGATCTGTGGGGCATATCTACAACTTCTTTTCTGGTCAGCTGATGTTCTCTTGATAGTCTCAACAATGAGGCTCATGACCTTGAATTTCTGTGGCACATCAAATAAGTGTAGCAAGTTTATTGCATGGCCTCTGATCATGTTGTGGTCACCTGACTTGGGCAAGAGAGTATGCCTGAGGATCCAGTTGATGGTTGGCAGTCCTGACAGAAGATAATGTACAAATCCAAACTTATGTGTCTCAACTGCAGCATCTGGGATCTCCTTGTACATATGTGCCATAGTGTTGTGATCCATCTTCTTCTTGGCATAGACATCCAAGTCATCTTCCTACTCCTTAGGTGCATTGATTAGATTTGCCCATTCCTCAATAGTTGATTGGTACCTTGTACCTTCAGACATCCATACTATCCTTTCATCTGGATAGAAGTGTGCTGTGGAGTAGAATTGCATTATGAGCTCATCATTCCACTTTGTGAGCTTCTGCCCAACAAAGTCTGCAACTCCACAAGCACTGAAACTGTCATACACACCAGGATAGTGTTCCTCATTCTCCATGTACGTCCAGTCCACCCACCTCATGTCACAAACTATAGGCTTCTTGTCCAACAACACTGTCAGATAGAAATCCTGTTGTTCCTTAGTATGGAACCTGTAGTCAATAGCAGTCCTTCTCCTGATACCATAGGGATCAGACAACCTCCACTGTCTAAGTCTTGCATCCTTCCTCAGCTTCATGTTCTCAGCCACAGGATGAGCATCATTGTGGTCTGGAATCTTAGGCTTCAACTTTCTCAGGATATGCCATCTTCTTCTTCTTCAGTAGCAGTTTTAGGCACTGGGGCCTTGTTCTTCTCAGCAGCAGATATGTTTCTGGTATTCCTCTTTGGTGTAGTCTTTGGTTTGGAGGCAGCTTTTGGTGCTTCTTTGGGCTTTGATGATGCAGCCCCTGACCTAATAGCATCACCCATAAGCTTCTGAGCCTTGGGTGCTGGTGCAGCAACCTCTTCTTCCTCTTCCTCTTCCATCATGGAAGGCTTTCCAACAACTCTGGCCATGGTCTTCTTGACCCTTTCCTTCCTTTTCTTCCCTTCTGCAGCAGCCTCTTTGGGTTGAGATTCCAAGGTACTTGAGTAGAGGCTTCATGGTTTAGACATGGGAGTTCTAGGTTTGCAGGGCACTTTGATCTTCATACTCAAGCTTAATGGAAGCAGTTGTGCCATACTCCTTTTTGAGCACTTTCTTCTTGGAAGTGGCCTCATCCTCAACTGCCACATAGTCTTCATCCTCAGATTCTGAGGTTTTCTTCTTTCTAGCCGTGGTGGCAGCTTTGGGTAAGTTGCTTGGGGTGCTCCTGCTACCATCATCAGAGGTGCTAGAGGGACTAGTGCCCTCACTCATTTGAACCTGCTCCTCTTCCCTGTTCTGGCTGTCACTTTGATCAGACGTGTTACAAACACTGACTGAAGACCTTGTGAATAGATATAGATGAGATAGAGTGGATGAGCATCACAAAATACAGAGGTTTTTGCAAAAGAATGATTCAAAAACTTAGTTTTAGATTTCCACGGAAATCATTTCGGATCAACCGATTTGCAAACTTGCTGATACCGAAGCAGCTTTTGGAACCTAAACTAGTGAACTCGGTCAGACCGAGTCACAGTTTGGTGGCACCGAGACTGCTGGGGTTTCACAAAGTCCTGAACTCGGTCACACCGATTTGCAATGTGCAATGGCCTTAGCCGAATTGGTGGAACCGAGTTCTGCAACTCAGTGGGTCCGAGATGGTTTCGGCGGAAACCTAACCCTAAATTTTCAATTCACTTCTAAACTATCGATTGTTTTGACTGGATAGAATAGTTTCAATCGTGGCAAGAATCATGTTGAACACAATGTGCTAGGAATCGGATGGGGATAGCACTGTGATCGAGTCCATACCCTAGCTTGGCGATGATCTCGCTACGGCGGCAACGGTGGGGATGAATTCCGTTGACAGCGGCGGAGACCAGCGACTGGAGGCGGCTGGCGACGAGGAGGACGATCCGGAGACCCGGAGCGGAGAGCGAGCTACTTGTGGCGAAGGGTTTGGAGAAAGTTTCAATTTTTTCCCGTGAGTATATATAGCCCGACCACTGCCGATGTGACCAAGTGGAACAACTCGGTGGCACCGAGATGCATAATCATATCTGATTCTGACAACTCGGTGTGACCGAAAAGTTCAAATCGGTTGCACTGAGATTGAAAACCTAGATCGACTTAGTGATCTCGGTATGACCGAAATGGAAGAATCGGTCAGACCAAAACGCACAAAGAAGTTTTCAAAGTTTAAGTCTATCACGAATCGGGGACTCCGAGTGCTCCTCACATATAGTGGTTCGAATCTGACTTGATCAAATTTTGTGATGTAGCATGAATAGAGTTTGAGACAAGAAAAGCATAGATAGCTAGAGAAGGTTCTTAGGCATTCTTGTCCATCCACTTGGCAAAAGAAAAAGAAACCAATCAATCAAAGCAACAAGTGGATGTCCTCGAATGAGTAAAATATGCAACCAACATGCTCACACATTAAGATGGCAAATGAAATATGTGACAAAGCATGCACAAACAATTCTAGCATCTATCAAACAATTGGCGATGACTAGGTTATCTATATATGAGTATATTGACTTAGGAGTCAAATGAGAACATTTGATCATAGGTCATACTCATCGTGTAAGCTCAAGTGGGGTTACCACTTTTACATAATGCATTGATGTGTTCACACCATTAGAGTTGCTTTGACTCAATTCTTAGAGTTAAGCTCCCCCTAGATGTGAGATCCCCCCTTAGAGGGATGAACTAACCTTGGGTTTTGTCGATGATGACTTCATGTAGGTGTTGAAGATGTGGATGCTCAATGTTGATGTAGATCATTTGGAGCAATCCCTTGGAGTGAGTTGCACTTTCAATACCTACACGGGTTAGTCCCACAAGGAACAGACAAGGATATCCATAGACATAGAGTGATGCACACACAAGATGATGTCTATGAAAGCATTAGATTACCTTGTCCCTTGTCTTACCAACAAGAGGGTTTGTGACTCCTTGAACTAGTGCAAGATGTGGAAGTTGATTGCACTTGTTGTTGCCAAAATGATATGAGTGAAATATGTTGGCGGAGTCACCCTCAAGAACTCTCTAGTTCTTCTTCTTCGGGATCCACATCATCTTGATGGGAATCCTTGGAGTTGTAGTCATACTTAATGAAGTAGAACTTGTCGTAGTCTTGGGAACCCACTTGACCAAGGCCTTAGGAGCTTCTTCAAATGCATCAATCTCCTCTTGAAGCTTGTCCTTGCCTTTTTGATTGTGGTCTTGTGGTGGAAGATCATCTTGAGCTTGTGTCCCCTTGAAGGAAGTAGGATCATACTTCTCTTGTTGAGGAACAAACTTTGTCTTGGGATATTGATCTTCTTCCCACTCAACTCCATTGGCATTGAACTTTCGTTCAAAACCAACACCTTGGTTCTTCTGGTGCCTTCCTTGCTTGCGCACAATTTCCTCAAATTGCTTACTCCCGGCAAGGCTCTTGTAAACACCTTTCTCTATAATTCCCTTCAATAAGCTATTTTCTTGCTCAAGTGTAACTTGGCTAAGAGAATCATTAGTGGAATCAAGAGAACTACTAGAAGCAACAACATTTGATTTAGCATGATTATTGTTACTACTAGAGGAAGAATCCTTCTTGTTCTTGTTAGTGGACTTGACTTGAGGCATGTAAGTAGATAAGAGTAAATGCTTGGCAATGTAAGAAGAACTTTTCTTACGGAGATCATCATTGATTGCCTTTAAGAACTCATGCTCTTGCTCAAGATTGAGCTTTTCAAAGCGTAACTTCTCATGAGACCTTAAAAGTTCTCGATGATCTTCTAAGATAGTTTCATGAGCTAACTTAAGAGTGTTTAGTTCTTTAGTTAGAAGCTCAATCTTCTCCTTATCATTGTCATTTGTTTTATCTTGATTAGCATGATTAATTGACGTTTCATCATAGTATTCATCACTAGAGTTGTCAACAAGTAAATCATCATCACCTAGCAAGTCATCTTCATCACTATTGAAATCAACATACTCGGGGTGTGTTACCTTTGGGCCTTTAGCCATGAAGCATCTTCCAATTCCTTCATTGGGTGAATCAAATATGTCATAGGAGTTGGTTGACACAAGTGCTAGACCGACAACACCTTCATCTTGAGTATATTCGGATTCGGAGTGATAGCTTCTCTCGGAGTGATTGTCGGAGTCGGAGCCGGACACCCATTCACCAACATGAGCTTGATGTCTTCGTTTTGTGTAGCTCCTTGATGATTTGACCTTCCTTTCCGAATCCTTGCTTCTCCGGGATGTTCTTCGTTCATAACGATCATCTCTACTCCTCCTCTCTCTTGGTGGTGATTCTTCTCTTCTACTTCTTCTCTTGGGTGATTCTTCTCTTCTTTTGTAGGGTGCCGTACACTCATTGGAATAGTGTCCGGGTCTCCCACAATTGTAGCAATTGCGCTCTCGACTAGAAGATCTTTTGTCATTGTAGGACCTTGACTTGGAGCTTCTTTCTTTGCTTCTACTCTTGTAGAACTTGTTGAAGTTCTTCACCATTAAGCTCAATTCTTCATTGAAGGTTTGTTTCTCACTTGATGATGTGGGGGCTTCACATGAGGCTTTGTAAGCACCACTTGACTTGTTGTGAAGTTCCTCCTTATCCTTGAGTGACATCTCATGAGCAACAATTCTTCCAATGACTTCCGTTGGCTTGAGATCTTTGTAATTGGGCATCATTTGGATCAATGTGCACACGGTGTCATATTTTCCGTCCAAAGCTCTTAGGATCTTCTTGATGATGAATTTGTTGGTCATCTCTTCACTTCCTAAGCCCGAAATCTCATTTGTGATAAGAGCAAGCCTAGAGTACATTTCAGCGACACCTTCACCATCCTTCATTTTGAACTTGTCAAGTTGACTTTGGAGCACATCCAACTTGGATTCCTTGACGGAGTCGGTACCTTCATGCATATCAATCAAAGTGTCCCAAATTTCCTTTGCATTCTCTACACGGCTGATTTTGTTGAATTCTTCGGGGCACAATCCGTTGAAGAGGATATCACAAGCTTGAGCGTTGTATTGCAGCATCTTCAACTCTTCCACACTAGCTTCATGGTTCAGTTCTCTCCCATCAAAGAATTCACCTTGCAAGCCAATACACACAATAGCCCAAACGGCGGGGTTATGTCCAAGAATATGCATTTTCATCTTATGCTTCCAACTAGCAAAATTAGTACAATCAAAGTAAGGACCTCTACGGTGATAATTTCCCTCGCTAGACGCCATACTCTCCTAGGTTGTGAAACCAAGGCTATGACCACCAAAGCTATGGAAATCAAAGCAAATGGTGAACAAAGCTATGATACCACTTGTAGGATCGAAAGTATGTCTAGATGGGGGGTGATTAGACTACTTGACCAAATAAAAACTTATCTTTTTCCCAATTTTAGTCTTTGGCAGATTTTAGCTATCTTAGCACAAGTCAAGCAATCTTAACACAATTCAAGCAAGCATGCAAAGAGTATATGAGCAGCGGAAAGTAAAGCATGCAACTTGCAAGAATGTAAAGGGAAGGGTTTGGAGGATTCAAACGCAATTTGGAGACATGGTAATTTTTGAGCCGTGGTTCCGATAGGTGGTGCTATCGTACGTCCACGTTGATGGAGACTTCAACCCACGAAGGGTAATGGTTGCGCGAGTCCATGGAGGGCTCCACCCATGAAGGGTCCACGAAGAAGCAACCTTGTCTATCCCACCATGGCCGTCGCCCACGAAGGACTTGCCTCACTAGTGGTAGATCTTCACGAAGTAGGCGATCTCCTTGCCCTTACAAACTCCTTGGTTCAACTCCACAATCTTGTCGGAGGCTCCCAAGTGACACCTAGCCAATCTAGGAGACACCACTCTCCAAGAAGTAACAAATGGTGTGTTGATGATGAACTCCTTGCTCTTGTGCTTCAAATGATAGTCTCCCCAACACTCAACTCTCTCTCACAGGATTTGGATTTGGTGGAAAGAAGATTTGAGTGGAAAGCAACTTGTGGAAGGCTAGAGATCAAGATTCATATGATAGGAATGGAATATCTTGGCATCAACACATGAGTAGGTGGTTCTCTCTCAGAAACAGCAAGTTGGAAAGTGTAGGTTTGTTCTGATGGCTCTCTCCATGAATGAAGAGGAGGTGGAGGGGTATATATAGCCTCCACAGAAAATCTAACCGTTACACACAACTTGCCAAACTTGGTGGGACCGAATTGGTAAACTCGATCAGACTGATTCAGCAAATCTAGTGACCGTTAGGATTTTTGGTGGGACCGACATGCAACTCGGTAGGAGCGATGTGATTAGGGTTAGGGCATAACGTAATCTCGGTGAGACCGATTATACAAACTCGGTGAGATCGGTTTTGGTAATAAGCTAACCAGAGAGTTGGTCAGGTAAACTCGGTGGGACCGATTCGCTGATTTCGGTGGGACCGAAATGTTACGAAAAGGAAACAGGGAGTTTACATTGCAATCTCGGTGGGACCGATCGCTCATCTCGGTGGTACCGAAATGTTACGAAGGGAAATAGAGGGATTACAATCCCATCTCGGTGAGACCGAGATCCCTATCGGTGAGACCGATTTGCCTAGGATTTGTGGCAGTGGCTATGACATCTGAACTCGGTGGCGCCGGATAGAAAAAATCGGTGGGGCCGAGTTTGACTTT
Source organism: Aegilops speltoides (assembly GCA_021437245.1). NCBI lineage: Eukaryota > Viridiplantae > Streptophyta > Magnoliopsida > Poales > Poaceae > Aegilops > Aegilops speltoides. Next base: position 493,427,926 of record CM038146.1, read on the forward strand.
TGGTTTAGGTCATATGTGGATATGAGAAAGTAGTTGAGGGTTTTGGAGCATATCACTAAGCATTGTAGAGCATGAAACTCATTAAGCAACACCTCATCCCTCCTTGATAGTATTGGCTTTTCCTATAGACTCAATGTGATCTTGGATCACTAAAATATGAAATGTAGAGTCTTGAGCTTTTGAGCTTGAGCCAATCCTTTTATCCTTAGCATTTTGAGGGATCCACTTTTTCTCATCCATGCCATGCCATTCATTGAGCTTTTCCTGAAATATTCATCTTGGAATGATGTTAGCTCAATGAGCTATATGTTGTTAGGAATTACCAAAACCACCTAGGGATAGTTGCACTTTCAATCTCCCCCTTTTTGATAATTGATGACAACATATAGATCAAAGCTTTGACAAATGATAATAAGAGTGAAAAACATTGTCGCTTTGAGAAGTATGTGATAAGAAAGAGCTCCCCCTAAATTTGTGCATAGTTTAAGATTTGCTTTGGATTGCAAATGCACAAGGAGTTAGGCTCATGGGTAACTCTTCCATGTCACATACATCTTGGTAGAGCACTCAAAATGATAATGATTGAATAAATGCACTCATCACCAAGCAAAGTGAATGATCATATAGAGATAAACGAGATAATGTCATCCAACAAGCATAAATGTAGCATATGATCAAACACATGATCATCCAAGTATCACACAGACATAGAGTATCTCAAACAAGCAAATAAAGTTCAACCACCAAAGCAAGAGAGAATAAAAAGCAACACTCTCTCTCGAAGCCTATGATCTATACATTTTTCTCCCCCTTTGGCAACAAGTTACCAAAAAGTTCATAGAAAATGCATAGCACTAAATCGTCTCTCAGGCTTGATCTTCAGGTGGTGGTGTAGAGATGGCTCCTTGGATGAAGACTTCAGTAGATGTGGATGGAGCTGGAGGTGTAGGTGCTGGAGCTGGTTGCACTGGAGCTGTAGGAGCTGTAGCTGGTGCAGATGAAGTGGCTCTGGTGTTTGTCACTGGCACTGCAGCTGATCTCTGAGCTCTAGGCACTCTGGCAAATGCATCTGTGGTTGTCTTGCCCTTCCTCTCCTGCATATCATCCTGAAGTTGCTCAACAATAGACTGGATCTTAGTTACCTTCACATCCAAGTCATAGAACTTCTGCTCCATGATCCTCTCCAGGCTCTCTTGGTTTTGAGTCAAGGTGGCCAGCCCCTTCTCAATCCTCAGAGTGGATGCAATCAAGTAGCCTAGCTGATCTTGTTTGCTCTTCAGAAAGTACTGAGATGCCTCTTCCATTGTTGGCATCTTGGTAGCCTTCTCTGTCCTTGCCTTCTCCTTCTTGGCTTGAGCATGCACAGAAGATGGTTCATCTTCATCCATAACCACTTGGTTATCCTCAAAGTCTGGATATATAGCAAAGTGTTCCTTGTCCAGCAAGTATGTGCATGTGCCCATCTTGGATTTAATCAGTTCCTGGATCTTTGGGACATACCCACAACTTCTTTTCTGGTCAGCTGTTGTCCTCTTGATAGTCTCAACAATGAGGCTCATGACCTTGAATATCTGTGGCACATCAAATAAGTGTAGCAAGTTTATTGCATGGCCTCTGATCATGTTGTGGTCACTTGACTTGGGCAAGAGAGTATGCCTGAGGATCCAGTTGATGGTTGGCAGTCGTGACAGAAGGTAATGTACTAATCCAAACTTATGTGTCTTAACTACAGCATCTAGGATCTCCTTGTACATATGTGCCATAGAGTTGTGATCCATCTTCTTCTTGGCATAGACATCCAAGTCATCTTCCTTCTCCTTAGGTGCATTGATCAGATTTGCCCATTCCTCAATAGTTGATTGGTACCTTGTACCTTCAGACATCCATACTATCCTTCCATCTGGATAGAAGTGTGATGTGGAGTAGAATTACATTATGAGCTCATCATTCCACTTTGTGAGCTTCTGCCCAACAAAGTCTGCAACTCCACAAGCACTGAAACTGTCATACACACCAGGATAGTGTTCCTCATTCTCCTTCATGTACGTCCAGTCCACCCACCTCATGTTACAAACTATAGGCTTCTTGTCCAACAACACTGTCTCATAGAAATCCTGATGTTCCTTAGTATGGAACCTGTTGTCAACAGTAGTCCTTCTCCTGATAGCATAGGGATCAGACAACCTCCACTGTCTGAGTCCTGCATCCTTCCTCAGCTTCATGTTCTCAGCCACAGGATGAGCATCATTGTGGTCTAGAATCTTAGGCTTCAACTTTCTCAGGATATGTTCTTCATCTTCTTCTTCTTCAGCAGCAGTTTCAGGCTCTGGGGCCTTGTTCTTCTCAGGAGCGGATATGTTTCTGGTATTCCTCTTTAGTGCAGCCTTTGGTTTGGAGGCAGATTTTGGTGCTTCTTTGGGCTTTGATGATGCAGCCCCTGACCTAATAGCATCACCCATAAGCTTCTGAGCCTTGGGTGCTGGTGCAGCAACCTCTTCTTCCTCTTCCTCTTCCATCATGGAAGGCTTTCCAACAACTCTGGCCATGGTCTTCTTGACCCTTTCCTTCCTTTTCTTCCCTTCTGCAGCAGCCTCTTTGGGTTGAGATTTCAAAGGTACTTGAGTAGAGGCTCTGGCTTTAGACATGGGAGTTCTCTTTGCAGGCACTTTGATCTTCATACCAGGCTTAATGGCAGTAGTTGTGCCATACTCCTTTTTGAGCACTTTCTTCTTGGAAGTGGCCTCATCCTCTACTGCCACATAGTCTTAATCCTCAGATTCAGAGGTTTTCTTCTTTCTGGCCCTGGTGGCAGCTTTGGGCAAGTTGCTTGGGGTGCTCCTGCTTCCATCATCTGAGGTACTAGAGGGACTAGTGCCCTTACTCATCTGAATCTGCTCCTCTTCCCTGTTCTGGCTATCACTTTGATCAGACATGTTGCAAACACTGACTGCTGACCCTGTGAATAGATGTAGATGAGATAGAGTGGATGAGCATCACAAAATACAGAGGTTTTTGCAAAATAATGATTCAAAAACTTAGTTTTAGTTTTCCACAGAAAGCATTTCGGATCAACCGATTTGCAAACTTGATGATACCGAAGCAGCTTTTGGAACCTAAACTAGTGAACTCGGTCAGACCGAGGCACAGTTCGGTGGCACCGAGACTGCTAGGGTTTCACAAAGTCCTGAACTCGGTCACACCGATTTGCAATTCTTGGTCAGACCGAGAATCACTTGTGCAATGGCCTTAGCCGAATCGGTGGAACCGAGTTCTGCAACTCGGTGGGTCTGAGATGGTTTCGGCGGAAACCAAACCCTAAATTTTCAATTCACTTCTAAACTATGGATTGTTTTGACTGGATAGAATAATTTCAATCGTGGCAAGAATCATGTTGAACACAATGTGCTAGGAATCGGACGGGGATAGCACTGTGATCGAGTCCATACCCTAGCTTGGCGATGAACTTGCTACGGCGGCAATGGTGGGGATGAATTCCGTTGACGGCGGCAGAGACCAGCGATTGGAGGCGACTGGCGACGAGGAGGATGATCCGGAGACCCTGGAGGCAGAGTGAGCTATGCGCGGGCGAAGGGGTTTGGAGAAAGTTTCCAATTTTTTGCCCGTGAGTATATATAGCCCGACCACAGCCGGTGTGACCGAAAGTGGAACAACTTCGGTTGCACCGAGATGCATAATGTATCTGATTCTGACAACTCGGTGTGACCGAAAAGTTCAAATCGGTTGCACCGAGATTGAAAACCTAGATCGACTTAGTGATCTCGGTATGACCGAAATGGAGGAATCGGTCAGACCGAGACACACAGAGAAGTTTTGGAAGTTTAAGTCTATGACGAATTGGGGACTCCGAGTGCTCCTCGCACAGAGTGGTTCGAATCTGACTTGATCAAATTTTGTGATGTAGCATGAATAGAGTTTGAGACAAGAAAAGCATAGATAGCTAGAGAAGGTTCTTAGGCATTCTTGTCCATCCACTTGGCAAAAGAAAAAGAAACCAATCAATCAAAGCAACAAGTGGATGTCCTTGAATGAGTAAAATATGCAACCAACATGCTCACACATTAAGATGGCAAATGAAATATGTGACAAAGCATGCACAAAGAATTCTAGCATCTATCAAACAATTGGCGATGACTAGGTCATCTATATATGAGTATATTGACTTAGGAGTCAAATGAGAACATTTGATCATATGTCATACTCATCGTTTAAGCTCAAGTGGGGTTACCACTTTTACGTAATGCATTGATGTGTTCACACCATTAGAGTTGCTTTGACTCAATTCTTAGAGTTAAGCTCCCCCTAGATGTGAGATCCCCCCTTAGAGGGATGAACTAACCTTGGGTTTTGTCGATGATGACTTCATGTAGGTGTTGAAGATGTGGATGCTCAATGTTGATGTAGATCATTTGGAGCGATCCCTTGGAGTGAGTTGCACTTTCAATACCTACACGGGTTAGTCCCACAAGGAACAAACAAGGATATCCATAGACATAGAGTGATACACACACAAGATGATGTCTATGAAAGCATTAGATTACCTTGTCCCTTGTCTTACCAACAAGAGGGTTTGTGACTCCTTGAACTAGTGCAAGATGTGGAAGTTGATTGCACTTGTTGTTGCCAAAATGATATGAGTGAAATATGTTGGCGGAGTCACCCTCAAGAACTCTCTAGTTCTTCTTCTTCGGGATCCACATCATCTTGATGGGAATCCTTGGAGTTGTAGTCGTACTTGATGAAGTAGAACTTGTCGTAGTCTTGGGAACCCACTTGACCAAGGCCTTAGGAGCTTCTTCAAATGCATCAATCTCCTCTTGAAGCTTGTCCTTGCCTTTTTGATTGTGGTCTTGTGGTGGAAGATCATCTTGAGCTTGTGTCCCCTTGAAGGAAGTAGGATCATACTTCTCTTGTTGAGGAACAAACTTCGTCTTGGGATATTGATCTTCTTCCCACTCAACTCCATTGGCATTGAACTTTCGTTCAAAACCAACACCTTGGTTCTTCTGGTGCCTTCCTTGCTTGCGTACAATTTCCTCAAATTGCTTACTCCCGGCAAGGCTCTTGTAAACACCTTTCTCTATAATTCCCTTCAATAAGCTATTTTCTTGCTCAAGTGTAACTTGGCTAAGAGAATCATTAGTGGAATCAAGAGAACTACTAGAAGCGACAACATTTGATTTAGCATGATTATTGTTACTACTAGAGGAAGAATCCTTCTTGTTCTTGTTAGTGGACTTGACTTGAGGCATGTAAGTAGATAAGAGTAAACGCTTGGCAATGTAAGAAGAACTTTTCTTACGAAGATCATTATTGATTGCCTTTAAGAACTCATGCTCTTGCTCAAGATTGAGCTTTTCAAAGCGTAACTTCTCATGAGTCCTTAAAAGTTCTCGATGATCTTCTAAGATAGTTTCATGAGCTAACTTAAGAGTGTTTAGTTCTTTAGTTAGAAGCTCAATCTTCTCCTTATCATTGTCATTCGTTTTATCTTGATTAGCATGATTAAATGACGTTTCATCATAGTATTCATCACTAGAGTTGTCAACAAGTAAATCATCATCACCTAGCAAGTCATCTTCATCACTATTGAAATCAACATACTCGGGGTGTGTTACCTTTGGGCCTTTAGCCATGAAGCATCTTCCAATTCCTTCATTGGGTGAATCAAATATGTCATAGGAGTTGGTTGACACAAGTGCTAGACCGGCAACACCTTCATCGTGAGTATATTCGGAGTCGTAGTGATAGCTTCTCTCAGAGTGATTGTCGGAGTCGGAGCCGGACACCCATTCACCAACATGAGCTTGATGTCTTCGTTTTTTGTAGCTCCTTGATGACTTGTCCCTCCTTTCCGAATCCTTGCTCCTCCGGGATGTTCTTCGTTCATAACGATCATCTCTACTCCTCCTCTCTCTTGGTGGTGATTCTTCTCTTCTACTTCTCCTCTTGAGTGATTCTTCTCTTCTTTTGTGGGGTGCCGTACACTCATTGGAATAGTGTCCGGGTCTCCCACAATTGTAGCAATTGCGCTCTCGACTAGAAGATCTTTTGTCATTGTAGGACCTTGACTTGGAGCTTCTTTCTTTGCTTCTACTCTTGTAGAACTTGTTGAAGTTCTTCACCATTAAGCTCAATTCTTCATTGAAGGTTTGTTTCTCACTTGATGATGTGGGGGCTTCACATGAGGCTTTGTAAGCACCACTTGACTTGTTGTTAAGTTCCTCCTTATCCTTGAGCGACATCTCATGAGCAACAATTCTTCCAATGACTTCGGTTGGCTTGAGATCTTTGTAATTGGGCATCATTTGGATCAATGTGCACACGGTATCATATTTTCCGTCCAAAGCTCTTAGGATCTTCTTGATGATGAATTTGTCGGTCATCTCTTCACTTCCTAAGCCCGCAATCTCATTTGTGATAAGAGCAAGCCTATAGTACATTTCAGGAACACCTTCACCATCCTTCATTTTGAACTTGTCAAGTTGACTTTGGAGCACATCCAACTTGGATTCCTTGACGGAGTCGGTACCTTCATGCATATCAAACAAAGTGTCCCAAATTTCCTTTGCATTCTCAACACGGCTGATTTTGTTGAATTCTTCGGGGCACAATCCGTTGAAGAGGATATTACAAGATTGAGCGTTGTATTGCAGCATCTTCAACTCTTCCTCACTAGCTTCACGGTTCGGTTCTCTCCCATCAAAGAATTCACCTTGCAAGCCAATACACACAATAGCCCAAACGGTGGGGTTATGTCCAAGAATATGCATTTTCATCTTATGCTTCCAACTAGCAAAATTAGTACCATCAAAGTAAGGACCTCTAAGGTGATAATTTACCTCGCTAGCCGCCATAGTCTCCTAGGTTGTGAAACCAAGGCTATGACCACCAAAAGCTATGGAAATCAAAGCAAATGGAGACCAAAGCTCTGATACCACTTGTAGGATCGATAGTATGTCTAGAGGGGGGGTGATTAGACTACTTGACCAAATAAAAACTTATCCTTTTCCCAATTTTAGTCTTTGGCAGATTTTAGCTATCTTAGCACAAGTCAAGCAATCTTAACACAATTCAAGCAAGCATGCAAAGAGTATATGAGCAGCGGAAAGTAAAGCATGCAACTTGCAAGAATGTAAAGGGAAGGATTTGGAGGATTCAAACACAATTTGGAGACACGGTGATCTTTGAGTCGTGGTTCCGATAGGTGGTGCTATCGTACATCCACGTTGATGGAGACTTCAACCCATGAAGGGTAACGGTTGCGCGAGTCCACGGAGGGCTCTACCCATGAAGGGTCCACGAAGAAGCAACCTTGTCTATCCCACCATAGCCGTCGCCCATGAAGGACTTGCCTCACTAGCGGTATATCTTCACGAAGTAGGCGATCTCCTTGCCCTTATAAACTCCTTGGTTCAACTCCATAATCTTGTCGGAGGCTCCCAAGTGACACCTAGCCAATCTAGGAGACACCACTCTCCAAGAAGTAACAAATGGTGTGTTGATGATGAACTCCTTGCTCTTGTGCTTCAAATGATAGTCTCCCCAACACTCAACTCTCTCTCACAGGATTTGGATTTGGTGGAAAGAAGGTTTGAGTGGAAAGCAACTTGGGGAAGGCTAGAGATCAAGATTCATATGGTAGGAATGGAATATCTTGGCCTCAACACATGAGTAGGTGGTTCCTTCTCAGAAACAGCAAGTTTGAAGTGTAGGTTTGTTCTGATGGCTCTCTCCACGAATGAAGAGGAGGTGGAGGGGTATATATAGCCTCCACACAAAATCTAACCGTTACACACAACTTGCCAAACTCGGTGGGACCGAATTGGTAAACTCGGTCAGACCGATTCAGCAAATCTAGTGACCGTTAGGATTTTCGGTGGGACCGACATGCAACTCGGTAGGACCGATGTGATTAGGGTTAGGGCATAACATAATCTCGGTGAGACCGATTACACAAACTCGGTGAGATCGATTTTGGTAATAAGCTAACCAGAGAGTTTGCAGGTAAACTCGGTGGGACCGATTCGCTCATTTCAGTGGGACCGAAATGTTACGAAAAGGAAACAGGGAGTTTACATTGTAATCTCGGTGGGACCGATCGCTCATCTCGGTGGTACCGAAACATTATGAAGGGAAAAAGAGAGATTACAATCCCATCTCGGTGAGACCGAGATCCCTATCGGTGAGACCGATTTGCCTAGGGTTTGTGGCAGTGGCTATGACATCTGAACTCGGTGGCACCGGATAGAAAGAATCGGTGGGCCCGAGTTTGACTTTTGGTTTAGGTCATATGTGGATATGAGAAAGTAGTTGAGGGTTTTGGAGCATATCACTAAGCACTGTAGAGCAAGAAACTCATTAAGCAACACCTCATCCCTCCTTGATAGTATTGGCTTTTCCTATAGACTCAATGTGATCTTGGATCACTAAAATATAAAATGTAGAGTCTTGAGCTTTTGAGCTTGAGACAATCCTTTTATCCTTAGCATTTTGAGGGATCCACTTTTTCTCATCCATGCCATGCCATTCATTGAGCTTTTCCTGAAATATTCATCTTGGAATGATGTTAGCTCAATGAGCTATATGTTGTTAGGAATTACTAAAACCACCTAGGGATAGTTGCACTTTCATACACACACTTCACCAAGGAGAAAATGCTTTGCCTCTTGCTTCCGGAGAGAACACATGCACTACATGTTTCATTTAGGGCGTGTTTGGTTGCCGTAGGAGGCAGGCGTGGCTAGCTCAACTGAGCCTGGTTGAAGGAAAACAGTTAAAAAGTTGACATCTGCACATTTTTTTTGTTGCCCGCATTTAGGCCTCTCGCATTAGGATAGCAATTTTGGCATTGAATTTGGTTGCATGCATTTGCTCGGCTCACACAACTACACAGTGTTTGGTTTCATGCAACAGCTGGTTTCTGGTAACCTCTTCGGCTTGGTGGTGAGATTACCAGCACACAGCGGCGTGAAGAAAAATCATTGACATGGAACAGAAGATAGTTGTAAACCATAGCTAGCCGCAGTTTAAATAAAGTACCACACTTAAACATATTAGTTCGAATGCAAAGCAGTATAATAAGAAACTAAACCAGCTGGAGCATAGGAAGGGCAGTCCTAGACGTTCATGGCGAAGGCGTTGTTATGCTTGCCGCACTTGGTCACCACTTCAATGTCTTCATCGTTGAAGACGATGACCTTGAGCGTGTTGGGAGTGAGAAGCTTGAACGTCACCATGTAGCCGATCCTGATCTAATGGACGGCGGCGAACGGGGCCCAACCCTGATCGAGGGCACCATACCGTCCATCAGCCGGACGGTCACCCTCCATGAGTAGCTAGTGTTGGTCCTAAGCTTGAACTCTTGCGGCACCACCGGGAAGTGCTTGGTGAAGTACAGGGGCATCGGGATGCACTCAAGCTGAGGGGCAAGGATCACCTTGCAGAAGTGGGTTGGACATCCCTCCTCATGGTAGTGTCCATAGTTATGGCGCTTGCTGCTAGGGGGCTCCTCCGGCACCACATCCTCATCCATGGCCACCCCCTCGGGCGTGGTCGGCCCAACCTCCATGAGCGGCACCACCTCCTTGCCCTTCTCCATGGGCGGCACCACCTCCTTGCCCTTCTTGTCCATGTCGATCTGCATTACGAAGAGCGTGCATTATGAAGAGCGCAAAGTTTCGAGGTTGATCACCATTAAAATCTATCATCCATAACACCTTTATTTACACATCCGCATGGTCTCTACTTACCCACCATCTCTCTCAGTCATCTCTCTGTATCTCACTCTCCTTCCTATCTAGAGCCATGAACTCCAGAAGCAACTCCAATCCCTTCCCTTGGGGCATTGGATGGAGGGCTTTCTTCCTCGGATGATCGCTCGGTGACCGCACCAAATTCAAGAACACCATGGAAGTCTACTACAACTTCACCAGCATGGCAGACATGCAGAAAGAGTCGGACGCGATGCTCAAGAAGGCGACGTCGGAGTAGTTGAAGACGATGATTCCTGGCCCAGCGAAGGGCGCTATGTCACTCTACATCCTTCGTTGGGCCATGAATCAGGCCGACTCTGGTGACGCCCGACAGAGGTGAAGGTGGGCAAAGTACAAAGAGTATAGGTGTCCTCATGACCATCTTGCAATAGCGCACTTCATGATAGGGACTGTGGTGGCGATGGAGGAGGAACAAGAAGCGGTAGCGATGGAGGTGGAAGAAGAAGTTGCGGTGGCAATAGTTATAAGGGCGCCGAAGCCAGGACACTGGAGCATACCAATCGATCTGGACTCTGACTAGGAAGAAGAAAAAGGGCAAGGGTACCCGCCGCTCCAAACACCTCGAGGGCAGTCAAGGCTAAGATCTAGAACTATTATCTAAGATTTACCCCCAGCCCACATTACCCTTGTACTCAATCCCTATCGGTAACCTCAAATCCATTGGTACTACGAACTCATGATGATGTTATGGTCACTCCTATGGCTATTTAACCCCATTCCCCATCACCCTAACCCGGATCAAACCTAAACGTGGATCGAATGTGAATGAGTATGTGAGGAGGTGAAAAGGTGCTTACCGTCATTGTCGTGTCGGAGGTGATTATGCGGATGCCGATGAAGGGGCTAGAGATCACCTTGCTCTTCTTCGATCTGCTGAACACCGTCGCCGCCACCGCCGTCGGTGAGAGTGGGGAGAGGGGATGGAAAGTGGTGAGGGGGCGGTGAGGGTAATAACCGTCGGTGCTTCGGGAAGCAACGCGGCTTCTCGAGCATGGCTCCGCGCATGCAGTCCTTGTCACGCACGTGCATCGAGCGGCCTGGCTCTAGAGAAACCACCGATCTGAGCATTCCCAGCGAGTCAGGCCCAGAGACGCTTTAAACTTCGTGTGATGCAGGCCCAACAGTGTATGCAAGCAATCAAGCAAGCCACAAACTTTCCGTGCGGGCTTGGTTGAGGGAAATGCAGGCAACCAAACACGTCCCTATAGCCATCACGGCGCCAAACTTTTCTCACTCATCCGATCCCTTAAATAGTAGCCTATAAAAGTGACTCCAACGTACGCATGCCAGCCACCACACACGGTCTCACGTTGTACTCCACTACCCACTAACTCCATGCATTAAGGGCATTTCTAACTGATCCCTAAAAATAGTGGAGTATTCGGTGGAGTAAACTCTTATTGCGGTATATTTACTCCACTAAGTTTTGGCCGGACCTAGCCGAACCCTTAAATTTAACGGAGTAATTTTTTTCTAAACTTTGTAATTCTAATATAAATTGCAACTACATATTAGCACACATATAGAAACTAAGCATAAATGTGAATGTTCAAGCAAATCATGAATATAGTTTACAAACATTATTCAAAGTTTAGGAACCAAATTATTCAAATTTAAACACGACGAATGGTTCAAATGTAGCAAATAGCATGTGATAGAACAACTAGGACTCGCTAAGACGTTGCCAGAGATGCTCAACAAGATCTTGTTGCAGCTGAGCATGAACTTGACGGTTCTCGGTCTTGCGATTTTCTCCTCAAGGAATGCCAATATCATGTTCGTATCATACTCTGGTTCAACTGGATTCCCGTTGGTGATGTACCGAAAGTTCTCAGGCATATCTCTCTCGTCTTCAATGATCATGTTATGCAATATGATGCAACAAGTCATGATCCGCCATAGAACCTTGAAGCTCCAGTACTCGACAGGTCCATGAACAATTGCAAAGCGCTTCTGAATCACACCGAAGCTTCTCTCAACATCTTTCCTAGCAGCTTCTTGACATTGCGCAAAGTGAATGTTTTTGTTACCTTTTGGACACGGAATTGTTTTCATCAAGGTGACCCATGGTGGATAGATTCCATCCACAATGTCGAAGCGAAGGCTTGGGATGGACGGCGCCATGGCGGTCGTTGCAAGGTATAGAGCAAGCAACAAAGTGGTTGTGAGGGTATGCGAGGAGAAAGGCGCGTGGAGAGAGCGAGGTGAGTAATGTCGTGAACGCCCGGGAGACATGTCGATCACCGGAAATTGAATGCTTGAGCCTGCATGCACAGGTTGGGGCACTACCGAGCGGTGGCGCTATCACGTCTCGTCATTGCCTGGCCCCACAGCAAAATCTAAGGTCAGACGTGTCTCCCCCCATTGCAGTTGACATGACCTGTGAGGGGTCCAATAAAGGAGAAAATGGATCCATCAAACAGAAACGAGGTCTGGCCTGACGAAGACGATGCCCAGGGGCATGTACCTGATTTCTTCGTATTCGATTGTGGCACAAACTGAATTCGTGAACCTTTGGTGGCAGCCATCGAATATCGGAATTACTTCGTGTCACGAACTAAAATTTCCCTATTAATTAAGTCCACATACATAGACTTGATAGTGAAAACACCATTCGCACTCAACCCCATCGAAATATGCCTGACATTTGTAACGGGTTGACCATCATAAACCTGAGCACTAAATGGACCCATGTTGTCCATTTATCACATATCAAAGCCCTATGGAATTTAATGTTCAACGGATTAGTACTACCCAAGACCAATGCAATTAAAGCATCTTTCATGTGAACCAAATGATCCTTGAGGAAAATTAAAGCGCTAAAGGAGTGTCCCCCGGCCAGGTATCCTCCTAGAAGCTACTCCCTCCGTCCCATAATGTGAGATGTTTTTTGACACTACACTAGAGTCAAAAAACGTCTTACATTATGAGACGGAAGGAGTAGTTTATTGGCCATCACCAGCCACAAACAAACCTCTGTTAAAGAATGAAGGCTTGACCTTCATTAGATCCTTCCAAAACGATGAAACAATTGACCTTGCCTCTAGGGTCGGACTCTAGTTGATAAAAAATATCGGTCATAGGGCCAACTATCATAACATTTTAATAATGTGCCGCTTTAGCGCTATAAAACATGCTTACATTTGTATTAGTTTGAAATTGTCGATTGCCAATAAGATACAGTAAACAAGATATCAATAATTTTTTCAAAGGAGAACTTAGATGCCAATTCACTTCCAATCTAGATGATATCATGCAGTGCCGAAGCAAGTCGCATTCCCTTTTACTCCGAATTAATTTTGACGCTGTTTAGTTGCGCTTTCTCTTCATAACTGCAAGTTTCAGAATTCGGATCACAGATCACGCACATCAAAAGAATTAAATTTTGACGTACGACTTTGACAAGAAAATATTTGAGAGAATTTATTAGTACACAAGTGGTCAATAATGCAAATATTGGCTGGTTGGATGGAGAATTGACGACCAGGACAGCCCCGGCACCAGCCGTTGCCGTTCCTTCTACTCCCTCCGTTCGGAATTACTTGTCGTAGAAATGGATGTATCTAGATGTATTTTAGTTCTAGATACATCCATTTCCGAGACAAGTAATTCCGAACGGATGGAGTAGATAATACCGGCCGCAGCCGCGGCCGCAAGTCGCTTCCGGACAGCGCCAGCATCCTTCCTGATATATAGGCATTCACATCGACTGATTGACTTCCTGGAATGGCTGAGCAATTGCTTCGCCTCGCGATGGAGGCTTCGCCGTGATCGCTAATCGATCGCCAGAAAATGTACAAAGGGCAGGAGGCGGCTGGACGGCAACTCTAATGGTCTAATCCATTAACAGTTAATCATGGGAAGGATGCTTAACGCCACGACCTAGGAACGGATGAGGCCATGCGTGGGCTTTATTACGGGCCTTCTCTATTTTTCAGACTTTCGTTCGAGTTGGAGGCGACCGAGTATACTAATCCTCTTGCGTTCTCGCTAATTACTGCTACCTGGTAGTTTGTTTTGTCGATGGTTAGGGGGGAGGGCAGAATGGAGATATTTGTTATGTAAGAATTCTTTCCCAACACCTTCCTCGTTTAACAACTTATATATGTAGCCATTTACTAAGCAAACGTTTGTTCTTAATTTGAACGTATACGGCTTCGCATACTTTTGGATAGATGACTCAAGAGGGTTTCTAAAACCATAAAGGTAGTAGAGTTTGTGTAAGTGTATGAGTCAATGTTGTTGCTTCGGTCTGACAGCAATCTCTTTACAAAAGCCTTGGCAGTATTCCGTATTTTGTGCCGCAAAATTTGATACAGCAAACAAGCTATTTTTGAGAAATTTCATTTTGGATCTTAGATTTAAGAATCACTTTGCTGTTTCTTAGATCTATGATCAGAAGCATTATGCACGTATTTTGTCGAGTTTGAAGCAGCTAACTCAAATTAAGTTTTATTAGCTTAGGTAGGCGGACATAGCTAGCTGTGCTAAAGTACTTCTAGTCACCTGCTAGTCCCTTTATGCATGGCTAGTTCTCAGAACATACCGCCGACACGTTACATCAAATCATTTAGAAACACGTTGAACATTTTTAAATACCATTGAATATATTTTTAATATATGTTGAACATTTTTTGAATACACTTTGAAAAATTGTCAAATATGTTATGAACATTCTTCCCCGACCAAACACCATACCATCAGTTCAAACACGCCCACAATTATGCACCTCTCTTCCCCGACCAAACACCTTACCATCAGCTCACTATATATACCATATACTAGAAATTAAGTACATCTCCAAGACCCCAATTGTAGTCATGACAATCACAAAAGATCATTCCGGGGCGTGTCCAAGCAAGACCTTCAAAGGCCAATCAAATCGATCGACGGACGTGACATTGTTAATGCACCACGAGGTCATGTGCAGGACGTCCCATTGGGCAGTATCGATCGCGTACGTACGGCCGGCGTGTGCTCACTCTTCCCAATTCCAAGAAGTGCATGCGGGAGCTCCATCCAGTTGATACTTGATAGTACTCCCTCCGTTCCATATTACTTGTCGCTGATTTAGTACAAAGTTGTACTAAATCAGCGACGAGTAATATGGAACGGAGGGAGTACTTGATCATACATGTGATTTCACATCAGCAGTTGCTACAAATTGCACCTTGCCGATGTATGCGGCCTTCCCATATCGGGAAACGGATCGCCCGATGGAAGCTCCATGATGCATCTGCCTTTCGAGGAGTGAGTGAGTGAGTGAGTAAGTGGAGATTCCAAAGACATAAATAGATATATGGAGACGGTACGAGGCAAATCCCATGGAATCGGAGTGCACTTCTGTAAGAAACGTGCACCGGAGTTTGAAATGCCAGATATCGGGTTCTTGTCGGTTTTGCTTCGGCGGTCAAATGTATCTGCATTTTTCTCATTTTCTTGTCCAAATTAAGCATATGCCTTTTTAGTACCAAACAAATACGATGTCGATGATTGAGCATAAAAAATACGTGTAGTACATGATTCTAAGTGTATCAACTAGTTAATTAAGAAAAAATCCCATAAAAATTAAGAAACAAATTGCTAGACTCGCAAAATCCTTACTACAAGCTAACAAAAGGTACATTACATGTGTGTATCTACAAAATAGTATGCATGACTTTGATAATTTGTTGAAGTTGTAACTACATAATTTATTTTCAACATTTCTTTTAGATCGGAATCATTGTTGTCATCTACTTATCGGTCTATATCGGTGGATGTATCGAGTTAAATGCTGCCCATATTAGTCGATATCAGGGAAGAAGCTAGGGAAACAATCATATGGGCTTAGCTCTAAGGCATGAGGTCATGTTTTTTTTTTTTTGAAAAATAAACAGTGTTTAGCATAAAAGTGAAGGATTTCCAGATACAATGCCGGTCATATCAGCCTAGATTTAGAGGCTTGTTTGTACTTACTATATATACAGAGTACCTTCTTCGAATAGGGTATATCTGTATCTACGTACATCGAACAAACTACCAAATAGTGTAACCGGGATCACTAGAAATAGAGAGAGGTTCAGGTAAACTGAGTGAACCGTGATTTGACGATAAACACTTATAGTCAGTGAGGAGCATGATAAAAAATATTAGGAGGAACCATCTACTACAAAACTTACAACATGATACCTATGTATTTATTGATTGATATAACAAAACCCAATTAGTTGGGAGGACCATGTCACAACACTAGTAGGAAAAACCTATAGGCAGCCACGTAATAGCAGAGCTAGGTCAAGAGGCCGAGCTGCTGGTAAGTAGTAGTAGCTCTGGTTAATACACCATGTTGCTGGTAAGTTATAGCTGTAGCGCGGGCTCACTGCTATGCGGTCCCCACAGTGCCCCCGGGACAGGCCACAACAACAACATTTGGTCCAAAACTCGCGCTACACCTAATAGGATAGTAGCGGCGCATACCCTGGATCCGGCGCTGCTGCTATGGTTACACGAGGAAAGCTGGCGGGCCCAACTTAGTAGCGGCGCGGACTGCCTGCCCCATGCTACAACTTATGGGCTTAGTAGTAGCGCGGGTCCGTGCCCCGCTCCGCGCTACTACTAAGCCCAGCACTTTATCCTCTATGTGCCTGTTCCTCTCACTCGCTCTCCTCACTCTCGAACTCTGCCGCCGCTGTCACCCACCGTCGCCCCCTCCGCCCTCGTCTCTCCCTCCTCCCTCCTCCGTCCTCCCTACTTCCTCCGCTTCCTCCCTCCTGCCTCCTTCCTCCACTCCCTCCTACATCGCCGCCGCCCTCTCCCTCCCTCCCACATCGCCTTCACCCTCTCCCTCCCTCCTACGTCGCCGCCGCCGGAGCAAGGTGAGGAGCAAATTCACTTTTTCTTTCAAATGTTGGCTTGTAGTATTGATATTTTTTCAAATGTCACTACAACAAGAACATACATACACCAACGCATCGTTAGCAACGGACAGACAACATGTGTTGTTGGGCCGTGGCCTCAACCTCTGCCACATCCCCACGAATAGCTAACCCCCCCCCCCCCAACCCCCATTTGCTCAAAAAAAAGCTAACCTCCTCCCCTTCCTCCACTAAAAAAGGAGCTAACCTCCTCTCCGTACCCACCTGCTCTCCGTCTCCATAATCGTCTCCTCTCCACCCTCAAGACACCACCGTCTTGGTTGGTCTTCCGATTAAACGTGGATCAAGTTTCCCATCCCGTTTATCCTGGAGCAAGGTCTTGAGATGCGAGGTCGTGACAGAACAAGAAACGCCAATGAAGTCCCTCACCCAAATCTTTCTCGCAGGAAATTTTGGATTTGATTTCCATGGTACTGGTGGTGCCTTTGGTGGCCATGATCCGGGCGACGGCGAGGACATCTTGAACAGTGACCTATCAAAGTTTGAGATCCGGGCCAGATTAGGTATGCTGCACGCCGTCCATAACGTTGCCGTGAAGATGGTGTGCAGTTCAAGCGCAGCCTTCGAGGTCCCCTCCTCCTCCGCCACCAAAACATCATCACCATACCTCTGTAATACTCCTCTTTTATCGATCAGATCCACGAGTGGCTGGCGAACTCGTCCATGTTTCTCTGTTGGATCCTCTAGTTCTTAATCTATTTATTATTTCAGTATCTGCACTAGGATTTTCCTCTATGGTGTTGTGGAGCACGGAAGGCCCAAACATCCGCTTCTCCATTCTAGGAGTTTCAGTTTTAGGGCATTCCTCTTTAATTTGTTTCTATCAGTTCGCCATGTGCAGGTTGTTGCTTCTAAGCTGACTGGTTTACATATATCGACCATGGATATCTTTGTTAATTCACGAAGAATATTTGCATCCTCTTTTTCTAACAAATTGTTTCTCGTGATGCATTAGATTTTTTTCTTGCTGCAATGCGGTGAGTAATCAATCAGTATTTTCAAGTGAAGTTGATCATCACAGAACCGTTCAATTAGGTACCAATATTATCTTAGATTTATCCTAGCTAGGACCATGTCATCAAAGAGCATTCCATCACATATCAATAGGTCAACACTATTAACATCACCTTATTAGTGTTATGGATGCTCACTAATTTATTGACACACTTTGTACTAAAGGAATGAGCCCCACATACACATGTTATCTTGTCCTCTAGGTTCTGTAATGTTTCCTGTGTCGTCCCAGTTCTCACCTATTTGGTGTCCGCATCATCAGTAGGCAGTTACACCAATACCATCCATCTGGTTACACTTCCAGCCCTCCACCATGATAGGTTTTTTGGGTTAGAATTTGGTTTAGGTGTCAACGTGCAGGTCAGGGACGATAGCTCCTTGATGGGCAGTAGCGGTGTTAGGTGCGGCTCCCTGATCTGCGGCAGTGGCTCGGCTGCTCTGTGCTGAATATCATGCAAGATGCAATTGTTAGAAGTTATACTGATATATGGTGTACTTGCAGCTACTGATTTAGTACTGTTAACTGTTTGGCAAAGGAGGTAAAGTTCTGCATGTACGGGTACTAGGCAAATCAAAATGATTAACTTCCTCGATCTTTTTTCTGCAATTCCCATCTCATTTAGCAATGTACTTGAAACTGATTGCAGAGTATTCTACTTTGCACCAATTTTTTGGTTCAAACAACACTAATTGTTACTGAAAAAAGCAGTTTGCAAATTAGGATAGTAATCATTTACGTGAAATACTGAACCATGTCCCTTGACAATGTTTGTTTATTTCTTGAATATATTTTCAGCATACTAACATCACTTTCTCATTATTTCAGACTAACTCAAAGTTCATATTCAGTATACAATAAATTAGAAAATGAGATGAACAATTTGGGCTTGTGACCAGTGTATGAATAATGATGTATTGACGACTCGCAACCAGTCTACATTGTGTTTTGTAAGTCTAGAACTTAATTTTGTTTGTCCAATTCACTAATTATTGGCTTATGAAAGTTAAAAAAAAATCTGATCGAGCAAACTTAATGTTAGCATACATATATTGTACAGGTTTCTGGTCTTCTAAATTACAAATTCTTTTGTTAAATCTGCAGGTTACAGAAACTGGATATATAATCTGCGTACAGAGCTACTATGGTGCCCCTCGTTTATATTTTTACTCCTCTATTAACCGAATTTATTATTGTAATTTACTCACCTCATTTTGTTGTTGTTGTGGATTGCAAGATAAGTTGACGATTCGCGGCTAAGATTGCAAGGTCGAGAAAGAGGCTACTACTAGATAATTAGAATGTCATTTCCAGGGCCAATGTTTCAAACCTTGTTGTAGATTGCAAGGTCTAAAATTGGGCTACTACTAGATAGTTTTACATTTTGTAATCTATGGATCACGATCTTTGTATTGCAACACAATCGATTTAATATATGAGTCTTTATGTTTATTATATTGTGGCTCCTATTCACTATCGGTGTTGACCTAATAATTCTGGATGGAATGTAGAAAATGCCATTAATTGTTCATACTACCTAACAAAGTTCAATTTGAAATTCTTCCTTGAAAAAAAAGTTCCATTTGAAAATCTTTTTGTGCATGGTAGCCAACAACGCATGTGGTGTGTTGTTAAGCTCTAGATCTATGTGTTGCTCTCTTACAACACATCTACGTGTCGTTTACCAACGCATGCATATACGTTGTTGTAGACCCTTGCAACGCCACCAACAACAACGCATTCTAATCCGTTGGTGTAGACCTTAGCAACGAATATATGGACATACAACAACACATCGATGCGTTGCTAAAGGGGGGTTCTTGTTGTAGTGTGTTGACTTGTAATATTGAATTTTAAAAAAATGTTAGCATGTAGTAGGATTAATATGTGAGCATAACATGTGAATTTAGTGCTAAACTTTGCATGATGATTACTGAAGTTTTGCCAAGTCTGAATCTGAATGTGTTTAGCCCTGCTGTGGTGGAATTTTTGAATTATCTGTGGTTATTTTGGATGCATGTGCTAAAGATGTTTTGTTAAGCTCTGTGAATACTACATCTACATGCCAATTGCATGATTTGATCATCTTGTTTAGTCACTGTTTGATCTTCTCAAAGTAGGGAACTTAATGTTAATCTGTAATTTTCATTGATTTCAGTAAAACTTGGCATTTTGTAAAATTCATAGCTAAATAATCATGCATCAAATAAATTCATGCCATATATATGGTTTTATCTATGTTATGTGTACTATCTGTCCATGTCCTTTTCATCATCTCTAAAAATCTTTAACACACTGTTTTGAGCATGTAAATTACCTATGGTATTATACAAAGGGCAGTCTCAATGCTCCAAGGTGTACTATATCTAAGGCATGCTACCTAGTAAAAAATCTGATATGGCAGCACTAGTATGTATTAATCTAGATATAGTTCTTAGCATGGAACCCAAGAAAATAACCAAGTGGTCAGCTTGGTAAGCTATCAACAAAAAAAGAACCCAAGAAAATAATTCTTTTTTCTCTCACAAAAAGTATTAAATGAGAGTACTTTTAGATAAAACTCTAAGATATAATCAATTGAAGATGATGTATCTGTATACTCAATTTATAAGATATAGCTTAAGATATTGTGCATTTGAAGTGCCCTAAGGAAGTTTCGACCCTGCTTGCGGTGCTGCAATTCACACCCGAGTCTAATCCTTGGATTGAGTGCCATTATGTTGCACTTTCACTCTCATGATTTTTCGTAGTATCTCGTGAGTCTCGTGGTCCTTGAAAGATAGGATGAATCTTAGACTTTATTTTGAGTGACCCCCACCTAGATCTAGTGTGTTTCAGTTAGGACGTGCACGGGTGTGTGTAACATTGGCATATGAAGTAATCTACAAAGATAAGTATTACACATTCACACTCTTTATTCAAAAAAACATTCACACTCTTAGATAATATAATTGTTCCAATAAGCACAGTGATAATATAATATTATAGGGTGCATGATCCACACCATTCAATCCTCATCCGAAGGCTCAAAACGATCGAGGTGGTGTGGCTGCATCGGAGGAGGGGAACATTGGTTAAGGTTAGTGGGGATAACTCACTCATTTGGTTATATATACAATTACAAACCAAGTACTAATCAGTTTTATTTGCTTAAGTACTAATCAGTTTTATTTGATAATTCTACGCTCACACCAAGTCAAAACATTGGTACAAGCGTACTTAGCTCACCATCACCCCATCTCAAGACACAGGTGTACATGCAAATAGTTGATAGATCAAATCATCTTGCAATCCTCCCTAGAACTGGACCCCTATTAGCCCCATAAAAAACATCAAATCAACACATGAACCAGCAAATTGCATGGTGAGAAATGGCTAAGTCCAAGGTTGGAGTTGGATGACCCTTGAAGCTAGGGGAGGAGCCACACTTGGAGATGGCAAGTCCTGTACTGGCTGGTCCCTGGCCAAGTAAAAGAATTGGACCCTCCCCTTGGCCCTTGTGACAACTGTCAATTGTCATGTAAGAGTAATGCCTTAGTTAATTAGTTACAAGATGTAATAATCACTCTCACCCACGGGTTAGGACCACAGAGATTAAGAAGAGTTAATTGTGCACAGTTCGTGTGCTAATCTCCCTCACTTTCTGTATGGCACATGCACTTTGTTCCCTACACATAGGGTGGTTAAGTTGGACATGCCTGCCATTGCGCCACCCCAAACTAGTTGGCACTGTACTTTTATTTTGGTAAAGTTGGCACTGTACTTGTGGTATGATTTCTTATGAGCTCTGTCTACCCTTTCTCTTGAAGTCTTTTTGCCTTTCCTTTATCTATTATATCAAATTCAGAAAGAAGATTACAAATTCAACCTTTTGAGCGCTCCACATGAATGGGGTGATTATAGTATATGTATCTGAACTTTATGTGCAATTTTTGTCTACAACATACTGATTGACACAAGCGGTCCATACTGGTCCATCTTCACTTATTTTTCGGAGTTTTGGTATAGATAATACCATGCCATGCCAGAAACAATGATTATTAGTTACAAAGTTTCTACAACTCATATTGAGTTAACATAAATCTCCATATATAACTTCTTTCTACACTTTTGCAGAACTTCAAGATACCCCGACCGGCATTTTTTTCCTTCAAAAAAGGTGGCAGCCCCCGAACTCTGCATCCAATTGATGCACACAGTCATATCTCGACCAATTGACCGCAGATGCAATGGTCGAGTAACTTGAAAAGACCAACTAAGTAAACTGAATTGGTTCGTGTGGATAGCACTGCAATGATTTCAGCATGTGTATGCCTTATCCTGATTAATTGAAGTTTTATCCAAGAACCACAATCTTCATGGGGTGGTGGTCAGGGCGGCGCTAGGGGTATTCTTGGGTCTTCATGTGAATACCCATGATTTTTAAAAAACAATGTTGATTTTGGCAAAAGAATGACAATTTTCGAAAAACAGCAATGATTTTGGCAAAATGAATACACATGAATACCCGGTTGCAAATTCCTGGAGCCGCCACTGGTGGTACAAATCCTCATCCTCACATTTACACACATGCAATGTGCCACTAGGATTTATCCCTAATGCTTAGGTAAAACACAAGTACAGGTAGGAGGCAAAGGATGACTCAAAACCCTAGTCCAGGCCATTGGCCAGTGGCCACCCCTTTCCACATTAGGGCTGGGCTCCCCATGTCCTGCATGCCTCCTCCAGAGTCCACACACCACCTCAGCCATGCACATGCACGGCGATGGTGAGACACACCATGCTACCCAAATCATCACCACGCCTGTACCTCCTTGTGTGTATATATATTCTTCTCCTCTTTACACCTGTTGCACAGACACCACACTACCCGGCTCTCAGCCAGTTACATGCACTGCACTTCCTCTCACTCTGATCTCTTCTTCTCCTTCGCCTCCGGCTGCCGACATGGTAGGCAGCAAGACGCACCACCACGCCTCCTCCTCCCTCCTGCCGGAGGAGCTCAACCTCCTGCAGAAGGCCAGGTGCTCCCCTGACGACGGCAACGGCGTCGTCCATAATGGCGGAGGAGGAGGAGGACGGAGCGCGCTCGGGCAGTGGAAGTGCCGGCTGCTGGACTCCCTCCGGCCCCGGCGCCCGCGCTGCGTCGTGTGCCTCCAGGTGCAGCACGTCACCGGCATGCCCCCCGCCGCCGAGGGCCGCGGCGTGGTGGTCGGGTGGAGGAGCAAGGGCGGCGAGGGTGAGCACACGGCGCCCGCGCGGGTGTCGCGCGGCGGCGCGGCGGCGTTCGACGAGGTGTTCCTGCACTACTTCACCGCCGGCGGCTCCACGCTGCGGAGCTTCACCGTGTGGGCGGTGCTCGTGGACGAGGGCTCGGCTCCCGGGGGCGGGGACATCGGCGCGTTCCCGGTGGACCTCGCCGAGGCCGCCGCGGCCGAGAGCTCGCACCCGCAGTTCGGCGGCAAGGCGCTCAGCTTCCCGCTCGGCGGGGCGGCCGCCGGCGCCGTGCTCACGGTGAGCGTCTACTGCAGAGTGATGGAGCAGGAGGAGGTCCATGGCGCCAACGGTACGTTAACGGGTGCAGTACATGCATGTGGTAAACAAATTCCAAACGTTTCCATCGAGATCCAATCATCCAAATCGGTAGCAATCTTCTATTGACCTAGCTAGCTTGTAGCCTCCATCGGAGAAGTAAAGAAACCCTAGCTAGCGTCCTCGTTCATCACTGCTTGATGTGACTTAATTTAGCCGAGCACTTGCATTTTAATTGTACCAAGCAGTGTATACGGTGCACGTTTAACATGCATCGGTACGTGGCAGGGCATGCGCGGGAGAGGAAGAACAAGGGAAAGAGCGCGTCGTACGCGTCGTGCCTGCCGGACCTGAGCTGCCTCCGGACCCGGCCGTCAGCGGCGGCGGGGGCGCCGCGGCGGGCGACGTCGCTGCGGTCGGAGCGGGGCGGGTTCATCACGATCGAGAACTCGGTGGCGGAGATGGAGGAGGAGGAGGGGTTCATCACGATGGAGAAGGGCACGGTGTCGTCGCGGTCGCGGCGGGCGGCGCTGGCGCTGGAGGCGCTGGCCGCCGAGGAGGAGGAGGCGGAGGACGAGAAGCCGTGCCTGTTCATGGAGCTGTCGTCGTCGTCGGGGGAGGCGTCGGCGCTGGAGGTGGAGGGGGTGGAGGAGGAGTTCCTGGCGATGCTGGAGGACAAGTACTGGGCGGAGATGGCGCGGAGCAAGGAGATCGAGAAGGGGCTGAGCGTGAGCCTGGACGCCGGCCTGGACCTGGGGCTGGACCTGGACACGCTGATCCGGGACGCCGAGACGGAGCTGGCCCGGGCGGAGCAGGCGTGGAGGAGCAAGGTCGGCGCCGCCATCGTCGAGGAGGAGGAGTACAAGGAGCTGCTCCGGCGGTGGGGCAGCGGCGCCGACCGGGAGCACCTCGCCACCTCCAACTCCGGCTGCTCCTGGGGGTTCGGCTTCGGCAGCCCAATCTGAGGCAGCCAACTGAACATCATATATACTTACTATATATTGTCACATCGCCCATGTAATCCATGCATGCATGCAGTGGGTCATTGAGCCTAAGTAGTAGTGTGTTAAATATTAGTAGTACTCAGTACGATTTGCTTTTGTAATATTGCAAAGAGGAAAGAAACATGAACCAATCAGAGGGCTGCTCCTGTCTTGGTTCATGTGACTGAGCACAGCGCAAGCCTGGCAATGCCGAGACGCCTTGTGGATTTTGCATGCACTGCGTGCGCTGGTACAGTGCTGCATCCTTGGGAGCAAAGCAAAGGGAGAGCAACGACTAGCCCTTGGCCGCATGTACGGCCGCATACGAGGCGACCGGCCAGGTGCAAAGGAATGTCTCGAATGAATGATGGCAAACAGTCGGGTAAAGCGGAGTGAGAGCATGGGGATCGGCGACCAGGGAGGGCGGCCGGTCCCCACAGCCACATTGCAGCACGGCCTCATTTCATGCCTCCCTCCTCGTGCACTAAATTACACAGAATTGCCCACAGTTTCCATCACCGGTCTGGTACCGATGGTCTGCAGGTCCCAACTGAATAATCGTGGCTGAGTGTGAGGCGAAGCAGAATAGCATTCATTCGGGTGAATTCCAAACCGACCCGGGGTTTTTATATGGAGCGAAAAGTCGAACACGGAGAGGAGAGGGGGGGGGGGGGGTGGTATGGAATTATGGCATCCTAACTAGGATTATACAGGTGTTACAGATGATGAAATTCAGAGAGAACGACGGAACTGGTTCCAAAAATATGAAAGCCAACTTATAGTAGTGATGGCCCCCTACGCTAAAGAGCTGGCTAAAGGAATGGTTTTTGTGTACAGGTACAACAAAAAATAAGCAATCTACCTTGCCCTGGCCCTGGATCTTCCAAAACCCGCAGGGCCCGCCCGCCGTCCAGAATCTCGCGCCATCCGCCCACGGTCTATTTTGGAATGGTGATGTGATTTTCCAGATCCCATACCACAATCTTGCCGTCCAGCCCTACATCCACGAGGCAGAGACAGTATAAAAGGGGTGTCAACACATCCTTCAGACAAAAAGAAAACTGGAATGGGACAGGAGAGGCCAGTTCAGTCTTGTTTCAACCTGATGTGCTGAACCGTTTCACAATACTCTCGCTCCCTTTTCTCAACGGCACGATGCAACTGAGGATACAGAAGGCCCCAGAATTATATATCAGAGACAAAAGAGCGGCACTAGAACGGCAAAATGGTGAAAACGGATGGAAGCAGGGAGGTACGTTATGCAGTTCTCGTGAGCGCCGCCTCGAGGCTTCGATGGTTCGACAGTGTCGCTGCTCGACCCTTGCCTCGATTGGCCGTACAACTTTCCAAGGGCCTCTGAGAGCTGAAACATAATATATTCATTTAGTATTAGCCACATGCCTCCTTTTAACAAAGATGTTAGCATAGCTCTAACGTCAGCTACAAGAAATGTTTCTTTCTTCCACACAGTCTTTACAAATTCAGCATCTGTAGCCATAAAATTGCAGCTGATCATACGGATGAAATAGTTTATCCTATATTATAGCAGGCACCAACTCACGGTATATAGTTCTACAAAAGCGTCAGAAAACTGACAATTTACTTCCATCATTAAAAATCAGCAGCAAACAAAAGTCAGACCAGCAACAATGTGCAGCACTGCAGTGTGACCATTTCACTCAAGTTACTGTTCCTTCACAAAATCTAGAGGGGCTTGAAATGTTTGACATCCCAAGTAGAAGGACCATGGATCAGATTGTTCATGCAAAGGAAACCCAACTTTATATAACTAACCAGACACCATCTCAGAAGATCTCACACTCATGCACACATAAAACCGCATATAGCCTACAGCTAATTTAACCTGTACTCAACCATTCAGGAAGCAGTTCACCCTACTTCTACAGATGCAAACAGAACAATCTCATGAACAAGGGATAAATAGCAAACACATATAACAACATACAGCAGAGAGGCCTGATAAGCATAAGAGGCACCTGTGAGGCTTTTGAAGTTGATGGAGTAACTTTCCTTTCATCCAAATATCTGACAAAACTCCTACAGGATACAAATATGTAAATACATATTGTCAAAAAGAACATGTCCATGAGAGAAAAACTTTAAGACCTGGGTATCAAGAGCTACTAGCAAACCCTGAACTTTAATTAGTGTCATTTTTCAAAGATTGAAATGGAATATTTTTGCCTAGGTACAACGAACCGTAAGAATTAGCAAGCTGAAGGTGCCTCAACATGAAGTTAACAGTTGACATGGTTTTTACAGGAAGCAATGGCCACTTCAAAGCACCGCTAGAATGAAGAGAAAGTGCAGCTAATTTAACAAAACAGTTGCTATGCACAATTTTCTTACCAAAGTCCAGTCTCATCTGCAGCAAAGATCAAAGGATTGCAGTCAAATCCAACACCAATCGCCATCTTTTCAGAAACAAAAAGAATCTGAAATTTGGAAGAGTTCACTCAATTAATGAAATGTAGAGATCACCACATGCAACTAAACAATAGCAAAAGGGAAAATGCTGACCCACATCACGGAGAGGCAGATCACGCAGTGCCAAATTTTGCGCAGCAGGAGACCCTTCAACGTCATCAACGAAATAAATCATGGAACTGTGCCCTGAAAATAACACAACAAGAATCAATTCAGTGTCTGCAAAAGTTTGCATGGAATCTGCAGCTACTTAGATACTTTGCATGGATAGATCAAAGGGCCAATAGTCTCACAAAGGAACCCAAAATTCAGTTAGGAGAAAGTTAAAAATAGAACATCAAGAAACCAATCATAATCTCATTAGCCTAAAATGATTAGGACAAACCTTAATTATGAAGACACCTATTAATAAATTTTTGGAAGTTCAAATACCACAATGGAAGAGGTTCACTAATTACAAGAATAAGATTGTGAAAACACTTGGCAGGTAATTATGTTGAGTTCGTAAACAACTTGTGCCTAGATGGCTGCTGAGAAGTAATGCAAATCAGTGGCACCCATAGAAACAAGAAGCTAGGTGGGAAAACCTGCATAGGCCAATGTTTTTCCACTTGGCGACCACCTTACACCAAATGCCCATGTAGGTGATAGATCAAGTTGAGCAATTTGCTGCATCCGAATAGGAGAAAATGTTACAAGCACAACTAGCAACTTAACAAGAAAGAACACAGATTAATAAGACACGACAAGCATAGTCCTGTGGAACATTCTGAATCATATTGATCTGGATTCTTAGCCTCCCAAGAATAAAAGAGTTGGGGAAGTATTTAATATAAAAAATGCCACCAAATGGTTGAAAACAAACTTTGCGAATCAGCAGATTATTTCTTATTTTTTAGCCGTAGATGGGGTGCAAAGTGCTAACAAAGTTGATAGGAGGTTACTATTGGCAAAAGTCATGCACGTTCAATTGCATGCCATTAGTCTATAAGGCGAATTGGCAAGCAGATTTCGTACGTGAGATGTATACTTGCCAAGGAACAGCATATTATGAACTAACGGATGAATAACGGATGAATGAATAGCAAATACCTCTCCGAATTTCCAATCCACTGAGGCACCTGCTTGTGGACCCCTAATCAGAAAGAGAGAAAGAATGAGACAGCTAAAGCATTTGGAATGTGTACTGACTGTATTAATGGCAAGGTTTTGAGTTCAAAAATAATGGCAAGGTCCACCTTGTATCTACACCCTTGATGATAGTGGAGAACACTCTGCATTTACCATCAGTAGAAGTTGTTGCAAGATGTATCTGAAATTAGATGAAAGCAGAGAAACCAACATTACTTCCAATAAACGGGTTGTGCATATACATGGCATCTACACCAAACAAAATCACATCAAATAAGTTCATCCAATCATCTGATGCGAATAGGAGATATGCTACTAGCCAGTGGCAGACAACAGCACAAATTCACTGGGGTACAGTCAGATAAGGGCACCTTTACTTCACTCTTTTATGTTACATTTCTCATTATAGAGGGGCAAACCGCATATGATCATTTTCACTACTCCCAATAGATAAAGAACACAAATATAATGAATGCACCCCCTAGGTAATTGTCCCTTATGTTTCCCTACTGATGATTATGCTCAAATTACTTCAAGGAGAGGCATGATATTATGCTCACATTGTTTGGATGCCACGCGACACTAGTAACAGAAGATTCATGCTTCTTCCTAATAACCTTGCTAATCCACCTGTACCATAAGAGAAAATCAAGGTAGTTCAAAGAATGCACATCAAGAGTGACTTCAATAATTGCATGAACAGAAGAAAACAATAATTGCAGGAACAGAAGAAAACACTCATCAATTGGTGCACTGGGCATAACTAATTGAAAAACAAGTTAATTAAAACAGGTACACGACTAGTGGAAGTGGCAGCGACCAATACCAGTTGTTCTCTTGTTCGTAGTAGCAAATGGATACAGACTTAGCACCACTTCCCACAGCAAACTTATTTTCTGCAAACAACAGAAACTTTTAGAAAGGAGTTTAAAGTGTGAGGCATTGTTTATAAGGCGGCCCAAGGTGAGCACCAACCAGCAACCGCCCTGGCGCCTAAGCACCTAAGGTGGACGCCTAAGCGCTTAAAGCGGGCATAAATGTAAGGCGCTGACAGGGCACCTTACCGCCTAAGCATCCAAGGCGGGACGCCTTATAAACAATGGTGTGAGGAATATCCAGCTACATATGTTTCACACTTTCACTTATGGTTCATTGCTAAATAGTTCATGTGCAGCTATGTTCTACCATGGGAGACAAGTTTTCATAACAAACTAAGGAACATATGTACCATGGGAAACAATATCTACTTGGAGAATTTGATCATTCAGCAACGAAATAGATACTCCTAATGCATTCGGGGTAGAAGTATGAAGGCAGGCTATTGGCAGAACCTTTTGGACTCCACTGGACACATAGAGCTGCACGGTTTAGCTTGAGAATAACAAGCGTAGGTACCCAATCTTGTCCTTCTTGTGTCCAAACATATCTGCAGGTAAATAAAGGAATATAAGGAAACAGATATAATTATCTTCTTTGGACTAAAAGACAGACTATTTACTTGCACATTAGAAATTATGACCAAACACTTACGAATTTCTATCATGTGAAACAGTCACAATTTTGTTGGAAGATCTACTCCAGTCTATTCCAGACACAATCTGATCATGCTACAAGATATAACAATAAAAATAAAGATGTTAATGTAATACACTTATAAACTAGCAAATGGAAATGTTCAATGGAGAAGAAAGAGACAGCTCAAGTGCAGATACTACTGCACATGCAAGAAAGAAAATAAGGAAAGTCTACCTTTGCAAGAACATGAAGTTTCTCCCACTTGTCTGTGAAAAACTTATAAATGTGTACTTCTGTGGTATTTGGACAAAAGGCAATCACTGAAAGATAGAAATGGTCCCAAGTCAAGTTAACTGATTAGAAGGCAAGGGGACTGCAATTATAAATTAAAATGACAACACTGGAGTAGTAAGCAGCGAATGAGATTTTGTCATTACAGGCAGATTGTATGATCTACTGCTGTGCCTTTTCCCATGAACAATTCAAGGGACAACATGTACACCCAGCAGGTAGCTGGTAGCAGAAAGGCATATCTGAAGACTAATTTCAGGAGCACATGAGGTCGTGATAGGCGACAGAATTACAGCGAGGCAATATGAGCGTTGGTTCAATTCACAGCAAACACCAATTTCATTTGGTCAACTCCCAGATATTGTTCTAAATACCCAAATTCAGTCACGGATGCACACACCTGTGAGAAGGTGGCCAACATGAAAATCCAAACCACCTGGGATTGATCCATCATCTATGTCACCTATGCTACCTCAATACAGTAACAGGACATTTTTACTACATGGCACCAACCGACAGCCCGTAAATCACGAAATGCTCACCATTCACCGGCGAAAAATGGTATGCATGCATGGTGCATCACAGATGTGAGAGGGGTTTCAAACATGACTAAATCACCTGTGACTGATTGATTGAATGTATCATCCGAATATGGTATCACTGAGAGCACCGCAACAGGGCATTTACCTGGCACCAACCGACAGCCCATAAATCACGAAATGCTCACCATACAGAGCCACACGAAAGGGGAAACTAGCGGACCACCCTACAGGCTGACTGTTCCTCCAAATAAATAATCATTCGACATGGGATGATTTGGAAACGGTGATCCGCGAGCTCGCCCGAAACCCTAGGAATCCGCCCTGAAATCAACGCCTACCGGCTAAGGCTACCGATCGGGCGCGGCCGCGGGTTATCCTACAGGGCTAGGACGGGCGCGGCGGGCTGGGGAGCGAATCGAACGGGCGTGAGATCTAGAGCGTGGGGGCGGGGGGGAGAGGGGGAGGGTGCGGGAGGAGGAGGAGAGGAGGGCGTTACTGGAGTGGTCGGGGCTCCAGGCGTGGCAGGTGATGCACTCGGCGAACTGGTGGATCGCCTGCGCGGCCATCGCGGGAGGGCGCGCCGGAGGGGAGCCCCGCGGCGCGGCGCGGCGGGGGCGGGGGTGGGGTGGTGGGGGTGGGGGGAGGAGGCGGAGGAAATTGTCAATGGAGGTAGGGGGCCTGGCCTTGCGGGCGAAGGGAGCGGGGAGGGGAAGGCAGGCAGGTACCACTACACTGGCACCACTGCGCTACAGCGCCATCACTTTCACTAGGCCGTCGAAGAGGGTGGTGGTGGGGTGTAGGATGGGCCAGCCGGTCCAGTCGGTCGATGGATGGATGATGCCCGCACGCGCGCCCACGGTCGGACGGCCCGCCAGGCCCACGCCACCGACCACAGGTCCCACTTGTCAGCCACCGGCTGTGGGTCCCATTGTCACTTGTCGCTCCTTGTTCAGCGTTGCCAGGACAGATTACATTCAGAGGTTGAAAACACCTGTTCGAAGTTTGTCAAAAACTGAAATTAATTCAAAATACATAGAGAAACCATAAATAAATGTCTACGGTGTAACAAAAAAAAATCACTTCGAATCCCACGACGGTTCGAGAAGAAGAAAACATGTTGTGTGAATCTCTTGAGTTTCTAAGCTCTCGGAAAATAATGGCATGTGGTGCATTGATGCTTTAGGAAGCACTCGTGGGCTCATTTGTAAGCAGCTGATTCGCTGCATGTGCTCGGTCGGTTGTTTACTAGGTTTGGGTCAGTGGCGGAGGTAGAGGGTGGACAGAAAACAGGCTTTATACCTTAGGGAAAGGGCTAAAAAAATAAAATAAAATAAAAAAATTATGTACAATTGCACTGTTGGCCCACCCTGGCCCAGTGGGCTAGGTCCGCCACTGGTTTGGGTCGACCCACATTGGACGAGGTGTACTGAATCGTGTTGCTTGCTCATTGCATCTCAAGGGATCACGGGTCCTTCCAACCGCTTGGGGGGTCGGTTTAGAGAAAGGAAACAGCTTCGGGCGGAGGGGGGGCGATTGGAGCCACTCTAAGCTTGTCTTCCTCTTCTGCCGCACCAGCGATTCCAATCGGAGGCCGTGCAGAGTGGCGGTTTGAGGGGCATTCGGGGACTGGGAGCACGACGTGTGAGCTACGGGTGCAGCTGCACGGTTGACGGCTAGGAGCACGTGGTGTGAGGGTGTATCCACATCCTTGTGTGGCAGCTAGGAGCACGCAGCCCGACGGACGCTCTTCATTTGGCCGTTCACCAGCTGCGATCTCACCAGCCGGGAGCAACGTTTCTTTCGGTGGAAGAAGTCCTGACTTTACGCTTTCACATTGAATCATCTATCCATCTAAGACGGGTCAAGTGCATAATTTGGTGTAAGTGGTTTGTTGTACCTCGGGCATGGACTCGTGCGTGTTAATATATAGCAGGGAGAGTTTGCGTGGGATAAGATTCAGATGTGATCAGTCGTGACACGCAAGCTGTTCTAAATTCAGATACGATTCAGATTTGTTAACAGGAAGTATTTGTTAACTCGTGCGTGAAAAGGTTAGAACTACTTTCTGTTAGCAAATATAAGATGTTCTAATTTTTTTCCCGAATCCGATGCATATAGACACATTTTAGTGTGTTTGTCCACTCATTTCAATTTATATGTAATACATATTGAAATAAACATCTTATATTTGTGAATGGAGGGAGTACTTCTGAACTTGGTTGTCTCGTTTGTTATGTTGTTGCAGGCATAATTTGGTTGGTGTTCGATATCTTGGAGTGTTGAAACATAGTTGTCTTGGGAATTTAGCAAATGCATTATTTTCCTGTCAATTAACACCTAAGGTCCTCTTTGGTCTGAAGGAATTTTGTAGGATTCAATCCTTTGGAATTTTTTTCTAAGGAACATCCACTCCAACTCTCTCTATTAGACTCAATCGTGTAGGATCGAGGCACTTTATTGTGTTTGATCCAAACAACTATTCCTACAATTTTCTTGTTCTTTGTAGTCCTCTATTTTGCATTGTCAGATTCGTGTGTTTTTCCTATTCCTATGTTTCACAATCTTGTGATGCAAAGAGGCCCTAAAATTACCACATCTACTTATCTTGATCTTGTCCTCGATCTTGGTAGTAGAATATTTGTTGTGTGATGCGTTCGCTTTTATTTAAGCAGTTCTAACCATGATTTTGCTTTGATAGAAGAGAAACAGAAAAAGAAAAGGTCTCGGGTTGTGTGAGGCAGCACGAGGCAGACTCTTGTCTCCAGTGTTAATGTGCGAGCTATGTGAAGCAGCCAAGAGAAAGAGGTTAGAGGAGTTGAGTGATTCACCTCCAACGTAGAACACATGCTAGAGGTCTTGGTTTGAGCATGCAAGTTATTGTTGAAGTGAACAGGACAAGGAAGAGAATGAAATTTCTAACTCACCGCTGGCAATAAAAAATCTGGATGATGAGGGGGCTAATAATGATATTATTCTACAGCCAAACAAAGTGGCTGTTGATACTTCTATCAAAAGTGTGAGCAAGGACAAAGATGGTATTGTCGATGAGAACAAGAAGAGGATTGGTAGGTGTTTCCGACCAACATGTCATGGAGAAAGCTATGGATAGGTGATACATATCGAACGTATCTAATTTTTTTTATTGTTTCATGTCATGTTTATATCATTTTGGACCAATATATTATTATTATTTTTAGACTAACCTATTAATTCATTGCTCAGTGTCAGCTGTTTTTTTTTGCGTGTTTTAGGACTTTTGGGGAAAAACTATGGAGCTCCAAAAATTCTAGAAGTATTTTTTCATCGGGAAGCTTCCAAAGGCCACAAGAAGTAGCCAGGGGCCGCAGCCCCCACGTGCCCCCACCACATGGGACGCGGGGTTGCATGGGGCCCCTAGATCTCCTATCCACCGCCTCGCGACGTTGCCTCTATATATACCGAGTATTTAACAAAAAACTACCACAATTCGTGGAATCGTGCCTACAAACTACCACTTTACAAATTTGTGCGGAAAACTACCACTTTTGTTTTAATCTTTGTCTAAAAACTACCAAGTCAGAAAAGTGGCCGATTCAGATTGTTTAAGCGTGATTATAACATGTTGGGCCCACCTGTCAGGATGAAAAAGTCAACCCCGTTACTTTGACCGTTAACATGTGGGGCCCACACATCAGTTCTTTCTTCTTCCTCTAAAATTCCCTATCTTACTCTAAAATTCCCCACGGAGATCTCGGGTGGCTTTCAATGGCAGGCAAGTTGATCTAGCTAGCTCTAATAGCCATGCTCCAATCGACTTTTGCTTCGGACGAATCGAGCTAGCAAGCTCCAATTTCCTCGATGTAAAATCGCGGCCGAACATGCAGCCGGGCGTGAAGGGCGGAAGGACCAGCCGCAGAACTCCCGGCCTTGGCCATGGCGCGCGCGGTCGTCGCAGATGACCACGGATCCGTCCGCCGCCACGACCCAGGACAGCTCGGCCGGAGGCGCAAATGCCAGCTTCAAGCGCGGCGGCAGCCATGGCCAGGTCGCGGAGGCCAGCGCGCAGCCATGGCCAGCCCGCCCGGAATGGAAGCTCGCGCGGAGGCCAGCTTCGAGCGCGGCGGTCGCCGTCGAGCTCGCCCGGCGACGCGGAGTCCAGCCAGCGCGACGGCTAGCTTGCTCGACGGTGCGGCAGCAGCTCGCCCACCGCCGGCCAGGCGACACTACGCATACAATGTGTTTGTAGAAATGTCCCAGTGAACACATGGGTCCCGTCTGTCATAACGGTCACATAACGGTCAATCTAGCGGGGTTGACTATTATTATCATGTCAGTGCTTACATGTGGGCCTGCCCTGTCATAATCACGCTTAAACGAGTCGAACCGGCCACTTTTCTGACTTGGTAGTTTTTAGGCAAAGATTAAAACAGAAGTGGTAGGTTTCGGAACAAATTTGTAAAGTGGTAGTTTATCGGCACGGTTCCGCGAATTGTGGTAGTTTTTTGTTAAATACTCATATATACCTAAAAATACATTCGGATTTAATCCTAGCTTTTTGTTGTCGCACCTCTCTATTCCATGACGATCCAATCTAGACGCCTTTTCAGTACTATGTTGGAGGGGGAAATCTTCATGGTGACCATCTCCATCAACTTAAAGTCCATCATGATCGCCCTTGAGTAGTTTCCTTTGGACTACCGGTCCATAGCAGTAGCAAGTTGATTTGCTCTCCGATTTTGGTGTTTACGACAGTTGGCCTGCGCTAGGCCGCCGCTTGCGCCTACTACGTTGGATGCGGCCATCATGGCCTCGACTTGCGCGGGGTGGACTGGACCGTGGGTGGAAATGCACATATGAACCATCAGGCGACACCTAGAGAGAGGTCCAGTGGTGGTTGCCACTGGCCAACGACCAGCACAGAAGGATGCAGCAGGCGGAGGTCGCAGATCGGTGATATGGAAGGAGGGCCCCGCATTCGTGCTCTGAAAGAATCTCGGTGTGCATGAATTATCCGAACGGGAGCACGAGTGCGAGCGCAGGGGAATTTAGTGGAGCCGAGAATGCGTATTGGTGGCAATGGAGAGGAGACTGTGGAGAAGCTGCTGGGGGGCTTCTTAGTGCGGTGGGGGTCGAGTTATGGCGGTGTCATGGCTCCTGGGGTTAGTTGCCCGCGCCGAGGAGCTCTATGTACTCCTCAACGCCAAGCCGAGAAGACAAGATGGCGGATAGGCTGAGGCTGGTGCCTCCACAGTTTTTTGAGCGTCATTTTAGGAATCAACGCGAGACAATTCTCGCAGTCACCATGGAAGTCTCACATCTAACTTTTTCTGTATGTTTGTTTGCCTGATATGATGCATTTTGATGAAATATCCCTATTTGAATTGAATGCTACATTTCCTAGAAAATTAGTTCCATGCTTTTATAATTTGTAATCATACTAAGTTGTTTTTTTAGCAGCAATCAAACTGACCAAAAACTAGTTGTTCTTTGCCATATGCATCTTTGTGTTTTTGTTATACATAGTTTTGCCACATTGTTGGCCAAAACATGGAATTTTTGTTGGGGAACGCAGTAATTTCAAAAAAATTCCTACGCACACGCAAGATCCATCTAGGTGATGCATCGCAACGAGAGGGGAGAGTGTTGTCCACGTACCCCCGTAGACCGAAAGCGGAAGCGTTATGACAACGCGGTTGATGTAGTCGTACGTCTTTACGATCCGACCGATCGTAGTACCGAAAGTACGGCACCTCTGCGATCTGCACAAGTTCAGCTCGGTGACGTCCCACGAACTCTAGATCCAGCTAAGTGTCGAGGCAGAGCTTCGTCAGCACGACGGCGTGATGACGGTGATGATGAAGTTATCGACGCAGGGCTTCGCCTAAGCACTACAACGATATGACCGAGGTGGAAATCTGTGGAGGGGGGCACCGCACATGGCTAAACAATCAACTTGTGTGTCTATGGGTGCCCCCTCCCCCGTATATAAAGGAGTGGAGGAGGGGGAGGGCCGCCCCTCTCTATGGCGCGCCCTAGGGGAGTTCTACTCCCACCGGGAGTAGGATTCCCCCCTTCCAAGTAGGAGTAGGAGAGGAAGGAAGGAGGAGAGAGGGAGGAAGGAAAGGGGGGCCGCCCCCCCCCCTCCCAATTTGGATTGGGCTTGGGGGGGCACCCCCTCCTAGGACGCCTCCTCCTCTCTCTCACTAAGGCCCAATAAGGCCCATACACTCCCCGGGGGGTTCCGGTAACCTCCCGATACTCCAAAAAATGCCCGAACTCACCCGGAACCATTCCGATGTCCAAACATAGCCATCCAATATATAGATCTTTATGTCTCGACCATTTCAAGACTCCTCGTCATGTCTGTGATGACATCCGGGACTCCGAACAACCTTCGATACATCAAAACACATAAAGTCATAATACCGATCGTCACAGAACGTTAAGCGTGCGGACCCTACGGGTTCGAGAACTATGTAGACATGACCGAGACTCATCTCCGGTCAATAACCAATAGCGGAACCTAGATGCTCATACTGGCTCCTACATATTCTACTAAGATCTTTATCAGTCAAACCGCGTAACAACATACGTTGTTCCATTTGTCATCGGTATGCTACTTGCCCGAGATTCGATCGTCGGTATCTCAATACCTAGTTCAATCTTGTTACCGGCAAGTCTCTTTACTCGTTCTGTAATGCATCATCCCGCAACTAACTCATTAGTCACATTGCTTGCAAAGCTTATAGTGATGTTCATTATCGAGAGGGCCCAGAGATACCTCTCCGACAATCGGAGTGACAAATCCTAATCTCGATCTATGCCAACCCAACAAGTACCATTGGAGACACCTGTAGAGCACCTTTATAATCACCCAGTTATGTTGTGAAGTTTGGTAGCACACTAAGTGTTCCTCCGGTATTCAGGAGTTGCATAATCTCATAGTCATAGGAACATGTATAAGTCACAAAGAAAGCAATAGCAACATACTAAACGATCAAGTGCTAAGCTAACGGAATGGGTCAAGTCAATCACATCATTCTCTAATAATGTGATCCCGTTAATCAAATGACAACTCATGTCTATGGCTAGGAAACTTAACCATCTTATATTCACACATGTACTAGGTTTCCAGTTAATACAATTATAGCATGAATAATAAACATTTATCATGATATAAGGAAATATAAATAACAACTTTATTATTTCCTCTAGGGCATATTTCCTTCAGTCTCCCACTTGCACTAGAGTCAATAATCTAGTTCACATCGCTATGTGATTTAACACCAATAGTTCACATCACCAGTGATTAACACCCATAGTTCACATCGCCATGTGACCAACACTCAAAGTGTTTACTAGAGTCAGTAATCTAGTTCACATTGCCATGTGATTAACACCCAAAGAGTACTAAGGTGTGATCGTATTTTGCTTGTGAGAGAAGTTTAGTCAGCGGGTCTGCCACATTCAGATTCGTATGTGTATTTTGCAAATTTCTATGTCTACAATGCTCTGCATGGAGCTACTCTAGCTAATTGCTCCCACTTTCAATATGTATGTAGATCGAGACTTAGAGTCATCCCGATCGGTGTAAAAGCTTGCACCGACGTAACTCTTTACAATGAACTCTTTATCACCTCCATAATCGAGAAATATTTCCTTATTCCACTAAGGATAATTTTGACCGCTGTCTAGTGATCTACTCCTAGATCACTATTGTACCCTCTTGCCAAACTCCTGGTGAGGTAGACAATAGGTCTGGTATACAGCATAGCATACTTTATAGAACCTATGACCGACGCATATGGAATGACTTTTCATTCTCTTTCTATTTTCTGCCATGGTCGGGTTTTGAGTCTTACTCAACTTCACACCTTGCAACATAGGCAAGAACTCCTTCTTTGGCTGTTCCATTTTGAACTACTTCAAAATTTTATCAAGGTATGTACTCATTGAAAAATCTTATCAAGCATCTTGATTTATCTCTATAGATCTTGATGCTTAATGTGTAAGCAGCTTCACCGAGGTCTTTCTTTGAAAAACTCCTTTCAAACACTCCTTTATGCTTTCTAGAAAATTCTACATTATTTCTGATCAACAATATGTCATTCACATATACTTATCAGAAAGGTTGTAGTGCTCTCACTCACTTTCTTGTAAATACAGGCTTAACCGCAAGTCTGTATAAAACTATATGCTTTGATCAACTCATCAAAGCGTATATTCCAACTCCGAGATGCTTGCACCAGTCATAGATGGATCACTGGAGCTTGCACACTTTGTTAGCACCTTTAGGATTGACAAAACCTTCTGGTTGCATCATATACAACTCTTCTTTAATAAATCCATTAAGGAATGCAGTTTTGACATCCATTTGCCAGATTTCATAAAATTCGGCAATTGCTAACATGATTCGGACAGACTTAAGCATCGATACAAGTGAGAAAATCTCATCGTATTCAACACCTTGAACTTGTCGAAAACTTTTTGCGACAATTCGAGCTTTGTAGATAGTAACACTACTATCAGCGTCCGTCTTCCTCTTGAAGATCCATTTATGCCCAATGGCTCGCCGATCATCGGGCAAGTCAACCAAAGTCCACACTTTGTTCTCATATATGGATCCCATCTCAGATTTCATGGCCTCAAGCCATTTTGCGGAATCTGGGCTCATCATCGCTTCCTCATAGTTCGCAGGTTTGTCATGTTCTAGTAACATGATTTCCAGAACAGGATTACCGTACCACTCTGGTGCGGAACGTACTCTGGTTGACCTGCGATGTTTGATAGTAACTTGATCTGAAGTTTCATGGTCATCATCATTAACTTCCTCACTAATTGGTGTAGGCATCACTGGAACTGATTTCTGGGATGAACTACTCGCCAACTCGAGAGAAGGTACAATTACCTTATCAAGTTCTACTTTCCTCCCACTCACTTCTTTCAAGAGAAACTTCTTCTCTAGAAATAATCCATTCTTAGCAACATAGATCTTGCCTTCGGATATGTGATAGAAGGTGTACCCAACATTTTCTTTTGGGTATCCTATGAAGACGCACTTCTCCGATTTGGGTTCGAGCTTATCAGGTTGAAACTTCTTCACATAAGCATTGCAACCCCAAACTTTAAGAAGTGACAGCTTAGGTTTCTAGTCAAACCATAGTTCATACGGTGTCGTCTCAACGGATTAGACGGTGCCCTATTTAACGTGAATGCAGCTGTCTCTAATGCATAACCCCAAAACAATAGTGGTAAATCGGTAAGAGACATCACATATTGCACTATATCCAATAAAGTATGGTTATGACATTTGGACACACCATTATGCTGTGGTGTTCCAGGTGGCATGAGTTTGTGAAACTATTCCACATTGTTTTAATTGAAGACCAAACTCGTAACTCAAATATTCGTCTACGCGATCCGATCGTAGAAACTTTATTTTCTTGTTCCGATGATTTTCCACTTCACTCTGAAATTCTTTGAACTTTTCAAATGTTTCAGACTTATGTTTCATCAAGTAGATATACCCATATCTGCTCAAATCATTTGTGAAGGTCAGAAAATAACGATACCCGCTGTCATGGAATTGTCACGTCAGATGTCCTCGTGAAAGGACTTAGTTGTGGAGCCATCGCAACTAGGAAGCTTGAAGGGGTTAATCGAGACAAAGGACATGAGAGATTTATACTAGTTCGGCCCCTTACGGTGAAGGTAAGGCCTACGTCTAGTTGGGTTGGTATTGATGTTTTGATGACCGGGGAGCGAGATACGCTATGCCCGGCTCTCGATGAGTTGTTTCTTGCCCTAAGCCGCCAGCAGGTCGTCCCCTTATATACACGGGTTGACGCCCTGTGGCTTATAGAGTCCCGGCCGGCTTATAAACAGTGTCCGGCTCGGTGACTAGTTAAATCTACCTTATGATACAAGTCAAGCCATTATGGCGGTTTACTACAACGGGCCTTAAGTCGCCTGTGGGCGTTAAGCCCTTTATTGAGCCGCCATCTTCATGCTTGGTCCTGGGCTTCTTTCTGGTGAGTCTTCTTTGCGTAACCCAGCCCCTCCTGGGCGGCTTACACAAATAGTTATATCCCCAACATTAGGCCCCAGATTGATTTGAACCTGTTCATGTCAATCTCAAAATACCTTAAAACATAAATCTTCAGTCTTTTGACTGTGCAAAGGTTTACTTTAACCCACCATGACGTCATCTTTTGGATCCGTGTTAACCCGCCGTGACGTCATCCCTTCTTAAATTCTTTTTCTATTCCTCCATATCCCCCAATGGATTTTTGCCTTTATTGACTGTTCTGAAAACCGAGGCGTCGGGGCCGCTGGATAATAACTCTTACCTCCTCGTTTCTCGCGCCGTCTTGGTTATCCTTTCCTTATAAATAGGCGCGACCTAGGTCTTCCCATTCTCCTCCTTCCAGTCATCTCCTTCCTCTCGGTGCTTCTCATGACCTTAAGGATTCTGAACTGCTTATAGCCGCCTTGACGTCCCTGAAAGCCAGAACCTGAGCCGCCACCCGGGCGATGAAAACCGCCAGCCCCTGAGCCGCCACCAGACCCATTATTGCCATCAAAGGTGTTGGAATTCTTAAACGCTTTCATGATTGCGCAATCTTTCCACAGGTGTGTGGCGGGCCGCTCCCTGGTGCCGTGTCTCGGGCAGGGCTCATTGAGTAGCTGCTCAAGAGATGGGCCTGACCCGCCGGATCGAGGCGGCTTGCCCTTATGCCTCTGATTGTTACCTTGCGCATTGGCATTGGCCACAAACTCCAGTTACCATCCGCCTTACGCTTATTGCCTCCTTGATTCATCGAGTTGTGCTGCTGACCCTTTCCATTGCCGTTCTTCTTTCCCTTCCTGGTCTTTTCCTCATCAGACACGGGATCCTTGGTACTATCAGAATCGACATATTTGACTAAAGCCGCCATCAGCGTACCCATATCATTGCAATCACGCTTAAGGCGCCCCAATTTCTGCCTCAGTGGCTCAAAACGGCAATTCTTCTCCAACATGAGGACTGCAGAGCCGGCATCCATCTTGTCAGATGAATGTATTATCTCCTTGACCCGGTGTACCCAATGAGTCATAGATTCACCTTCCTCCTGTTTACAATTTGTCAAATCCACAATTGACATAGACTGCTTACAAGTGTCTTTGAAGTTTTGGATGAAACGGGCTTTCAGTTCTGCCCATGAACCAATGGAATTGGGTGGCAAACCCTTCAACCAGGACCGGGTTGTTCCATATAACATCATGGTGAAGTACTTAGCCATCTCCGCGTCGCTGACTTCCAATAACTCCATAGCCATCTCATAACTTTCGATCCAAGCTCCGGGCTGCAAGTCGGCCGTGTAATTCGGCACCTTTCGAGGTCCCTTGAAGTCCTTGGGCAACCGTACATTATGCAAAGCCGGTACCAGACAAGGAACACCGCCGGTTCTAGTGGACACTCCCATCTCAACGGAAGTCGTTGGATACTCTGGGAAATCTTGATGTGTCGTCTGTTGAGCCGCTAGCTGAGCCGCTAGCTGAGCCGTCTGTGAAGGAAATATGCCCTAGAGGCAATAATAAAGTTATTATTTATTTCCTTATTTCATGATAAATGTTTATCATTCATGCTAGAATTGTATTAACCGGAAACATGATACATGTGTGAATGCATAGACAAAACAACATGTCACTAGTATGCCTCTACTAGACTAGCTTGTTAATCAAAGATGGTTATGTTTCGACCATGAACAAGGAGTTGTTATTTGATTAACAAGGTCACATCATTAGTAGAATGATCGATTGACATGACCCATTCCATTAGCTTAGCACACGATCGTTTAGTATGTTGCTACTGCTTTTATCCATGACATATACATGTTCTGTAACTATGAGATTATGCAACTCCGTTTACGGAGGAACACTTTGGTGCTACCAAACGTCACAACGAATCGGGTGATTATAAAGGAGTACTACAGTGTCTCCAAAGGCGATGTTGGGTTGGCGTATTCGAGATTAGGTTTTGTCACTCCGATTGTCGGAGAGGTATCTTTGGGCCCTCTCGGTAATACACATCATTTGAAGCCTTGCAAGCATTACAACTAATAAGTTAGCTGTGAGATGATGTATTACGGAACGAGTAAAGAGACTTGCGGTAACGAGATTGAACTAGGTATTGGATACCGACGATCGAATCTCGGGCAAGTAACATACCGATGACAAAGGAACAACGTATGTTGTTATGCGGTCCGACCGATAAAGATCTTCGTAGAATATGTAGGAACCAATATGGGCATCCAGGTCCGCTGTTGGTTATTGACCGAGAATAGTTCTAGGTCATGTCTACATTGTTCTCGAACCGTAGGGTCCGCACGCTTAAGGTTTCGATGATGGTTATTATGAGTTTATGTATTTTGATGTACCGAAGAAGTTGAGTCCCGGATGTGATCACGGACATGACGAGGAGTCTCGAAATGGTCGAGACATAAAGATTGATATATTGGAAGCCTATGTTTAGAGTTCGAATGGTTCCGGTGAAAGCAGAATTTTCTGAGTACTGGGAGGTTACTGGAACCCCGGGAGGTAAATGGGCCTCGTGGGCCTCGAGGGAGAAGAGGGGGCCGGCCAAGGGTGGCCGCGCGCCTCTCCCCCCAGTCCGAATAGGACAAGGAGGCGGCGCCCCTTTCTCTTCCCCTCCCCAATCCTACTCCAACTAGGAAGGGGGAGTCCTACTCGGTGGGAGTAGGACTCCTCTGGCGCGCCTCCTCTAGGCCGGCCGGCCTCCCCTCCCTCCTTTATATCTGGGGCAGGGGGCACCCTAGGACACACAAGTATTGATCTACGGATCGTTCCTTAGCCGTGCGGTGCCCCTCCACCATATTCCACCTCAGTCATACCGTCGCGAAGCTTAAGCGAAGCCTGCGCCGGTGAAACATCAAGATCGCCACCACGCCGTCGTCTTGTGAAACTCTCCTCGACACTCGATTGGATCGAGTACGAGGGACGTCATCGAGCTGCACGTGTGTCAAGAACTGGGCGCCGAATAACGGCGCCGGATCGGTCGGATCGCGAGGAGAACGTCGACTACTTCCTCTACGTTGTGATCGCTTCCGCCGGGTCTACAAGATGCGTACGAGACAACACTCTCCCTCTCGTTGCTATACATCACCATGATCTTGTGTGTGCGAGGAAAATTTTTGAAATTACTACGTTCCCCAACAAGTGGCATCCGAGCCTAGGTTTTTTCTATGGTTTGATGTTTTGCACGAGTAGAACACAAGTGAGTTGTGGGCGATACAAGTCATACTACCTACCAGCATGTCATACTTTGGTTCAGCGGTATTGTGAGATGAAGCGGCCCGGACCGACATTACGCAGACGCTTACGCGAGACTGGTTTCACCGCCACGAGCACTCGTTGCTTAAAGGTGACTGGTGGGTGCTGTCTCTCTCACTTTAGTTGAACCGAGTGTGGCTACGCCCGGTCCTTGAGAAGGTTAAAGCGAGTCTATTTGACGAAGTATCGTTGTGGTTTCGATCGTAGGTGAGACTGGATCTTGCTTAAGCCCGTAGCAGCCACGTAAAATTTGCAACAACAAAGTAGAGGACGTCTAACTTGTTTTTGCGGGGCATGTTGTGATGTGATATGGTCAAGACGTGATGATATATTTTATTGTATGAGATGATCATGTTTTGTAACCGGTTATCGGCAATGGCAGGAGCCATATGGTTGTCGCTTATTGTATGCAATGCAATCGCTTCGTAATGCTTTACTTTATCACTAAGCGGTAGCGATAGTCGTAGAAGCATAAGTTTGGCGAGACGACAACGATGCTACGATGGA
Organism: Aegilops speltoides; assembly: GCA_021437245.1. Classification (NCBI taxonomy): domain Eukaryota; kingdom Viridiplantae; phylum Streptophyta; class Magnoliopsida; order Poales; family Poaceae; genus Aegilops; species Aegilops speltoides. The sequence continues at coordinate 493,471,909 of CM038146.1, forward strand.
GATCAAGGTGTCGCGCCGGTGGCGATGGTGATCATGGTGGTGCTGCAAGATGGAGATCATGAAGCACAAGATGATGATGACCATATCATATCACTTATATTGATTTGCATGTGATGTTTATCCTTTTATGCATCTTATCTTGCTTTGATTGACGGTAGCATTATAAGATGATCTCTCACTAAATTATCAAGAAGTGTTCTCCCGAGTATGCACCGTTGCCAAAGTTCGTCGTGCCCGCACACCACGTGATGATCGGGTGTGATAAGCTCTCGTCCATCTACAACGGGTGCAAGCCAGTTTTGCACACGCAGAATACTCGGGTTATACTTGACGAGCCTAGCATATGCGAGATATGGCCTCGGAACACGAGACCGAAAGGTCGGCGTGAATCATATAGTAGATATGATCAACATAAGATGTTCACCATTGAAAACTACTCCATTTCACGTGATGATCGGTTATGGTTTAGTTGATTTGGATCACATGATCACTTGGTTGACTAGAGATGTCTTTCTAAGTGGGAGTTCTTAAGTAATATGATTAATTGAACTTAAATTTATCATGAACTTAGTACCGATAGTATCTTGCTTGTTTATGTTTGATTGTAGATAGATGGCTCGTCTTTGTTGTTCCGTTGAATTTTAATGCGTTCCTTGAGAAAGCAAAGTTGAAAGATGATGGTAGCAATTACACGGATGGGTCCGTAACTCGAGGATTATCCTCATTGCTGCCTGAAGAGTTACGTCTGGATGCACCGCTGGGTGCCGTGCTCTGCCGATGCAACCGACGACGTTAAGAACGTCTGGCGAGCAAAGCGATGACTACTCTATAGTTCGATGTGCCATGCTTTACGGCTTAGAACCGGGACTTCAACGACGTTTTGAGCGTCATGGAGCATATGAGATGTTCCAGAGTTGAAGTTGATATTCCAACAGAATGCCCGGATTGAGAGATATGAAGTCTCCAATAAGTTCTATAGCTGCAAGATGGAGGAGAATAGTTACGTTAGTGAGCACATACTTAGAATGTCCGGGTACTACAATCACTTGACGCAATTGGGAGTTAATCTTCCGGATGATTGTGTCATTGATGAATTCTTCAATCACGCCACCAAGCTACAAAAGCTTCGTGATGAACTATAATATGCAAGGGTTAGTAAAGACTATACCGAGCTCTTCGCAATGCTAAAGGCTGCGGAGGTAGAAATCAAGAAGGAGCATCAAGTGTTGATGGTCAATAAGACCACTAGTTTCAAGAAGAAAGGCAAAGGGAAGAAGAAGGGAACTTCAAGAAGAACAGCAAGCAAGTTGTTGCTCGGAGAAGAAACCCAAGTCCGGACCTAAGCCTGAAATCGAAAGTGCTTCTACCGCAAGCGGTAGTCACCGAAGCGGAACTGCCCCAAGTATTTGGCGGATAAGAAGGATGGCAAGGTGAACAAAGGTATATGTGATATACATGTTATTGATGTGTACCTTACTAGAGCTCGCATAGCACTGGTATTTGATCTGGTTACATTGCTAATATTTGCAACTCAAACAGGACTACGGATTGCGAACACGGCAAAGGACGAGGTGACGATGCGCGTGGGAAATGGTTCCAAAGTCGATGTGATCGCGGTCGCACGCTACCTCTACATCTACCTTCGGATTAGTTTTAGACCTAAATAATTGTTATTTGGTGCTGCGTTGAGCATGAACATTATATCTGGATCTTGTTTGATGCGAGACGGTTATTCATTTAAATCGAGAATAATGGTTGTTCTATTTATATGAGTAATATCTTTTATGGTCATGCACCCTTGAGGAGTGGTCTATTTTGATGAATCTCGATAGTAGTGATACACATATTCATAATGTTGAAACCAAAAGATGCAGAGTTGATAATGATAGTGCAGCTTATTTGTGGCACTTGCCGTTTAGGTCATATCGGTGTAAACGCATGAAGAAACTCCATCTTGATGGACTTTTGGAGTCACTTGATTATGAATCACTTGGCACTTGCGAACCGTGCCTCATGGGCAAGATGACTAGAACCCGTTCTCGGTACTATGGAGAGAGCAACAGATTTGTTGGAAATCATACATACTGAGATGTATGTGGTCCGATGAATGTTGAGGCTCGTGGCGGATATCGTTATTTTCTCACCTTCACAGATGACTTAAGCAGATATGGGTATATCTACTTAATGAAACATAAGTCTGAAACATTTGAAAAGTTCAAAGAATTTCAGAGTGAAGTTGAAAATCATCGTAACAAGAAAATTAAATTTCTACGATCCGATCGTGGAGGTGAATATTTAAGTTACGAGTTTGGTCTACATTTGAAACAATGCGGAATAGTTTACGCAACTCACGCCACCGGAACACCACAACAGTAATGGTGTGTCCGAACGTCGAATCGCACTTTACTAGATATGGTGCGATCTATGATGTCTCTTCTGATTTACCGCTATCGTTTTGGGGTTATGCTCTAGAGACGGCCGCATTCACACTGAATAGAACACCGTCGAAATCCGTTGAGACGACACCTTATGAACTGTGGTTTAGCAAGAAACCAAAGTTGTCGTTTCTTAAAGTTTGGGGATGCGATGCTTATGTGAAAAAGCTTTAACCTAATAAGCTCGAACCCAAATCGAGAAATGTGTCTTCATAGGATACCCAAAGGAGACATTGGGTACACCTTCTATCACAGATCCGAAGGCAAGACATTCGTTGCTAAGAATGGATCCTTTCTAGAGAAGGAGTTTCTCTCGAAAGAAGTGAGTGGGAGGAAAGTGGAACTTGATGAGGTAATAGTACCTTCTCCCTTACTTGAAAGTAGTTCGTCGCAGAAACCGGTTTCTGAGACACCTACACCAAGTAGTGAGGAAGTTGATGATGTTGATCATGAAACTTCAGATCAAGTTACTACTGTAACCTCGTAGATCAACCAGAGTAAGATCCGCACTGAGTGGTACGGCAATCCTGTTCGGAAATCATGCTACTAGATCATGATGAACCTACAAACTATGAAGAAGCGATGGTGAGCCCAGATTCGCAAAATGGCTTGAGGCCATGAAATCTGAGATGGGATCCATGTATGAAAACAAAGTATGGACTTTGGTTGACTTGCCCGAGGGTAGGCAAGCAATAGAAAACAAATGGATCTTCAAGAAGAAGACCGACGACGACGGTAATGTTATCGTTCTACAAAGCTCGACTTGTCGCAAAGGGTTTTCGACAAGTTCAAGGGATTGACTACGATGAGACCTTCTCACCCGAGCGATGCTTAAGTCCGTCCGAATCATGTTAGCAATTGCCGCATTTTATGATTATGAAATTTGGCAAATGGATGTAAAGACGCATTCTGAATGGATTTACGGAAGAAGAGTTGTATATGATGCAACCGAAGGTTTTATCGATCCAAAGGGAGCTAACAAAGTGTGCAAGCTCCAATGATCCATCTATGGACTGGTGCAAGCATCTCGGAGTTGGAATAAACGCTTTGATAGTGTGATCAAAGCATTTGGGTTTGTCTGAGACTTTTGGAGAAGCTTTGTATTTACAAGAAAGTGAGTGGGAGCTCAGAGCATTTACGATATTATATGTAGATGACATATTGCTGATCGGAAATGATATAGAATTTCTGGATAGCATAAAGGGATACTTGAATGAGAGTTTTCAATGAAAGACCTCGGTGAAGCTGCCTACATATTGGGCATTAAGATCTATAGAGATAGATCAAGGCGCTTAATTGGACTTTCACAAAGCACATACCTTGACAAAATTTTGAAGAAGTTCAAAATGGATCAAGCAAAGAAAGGGTTCTTGCACGTGTTACAAGGTGTGAAGTTGAGTAAGACTCAATGCCCGACCACCGCAGAAGATAGAGAGAAAATGAAAGATGTTCCTATGCTTCACCATAGGCTCTATCATGTATGCAATGTGTGTACCAGACTGATGTGTGCCTTGCTATAAGCCTAGCAGGAGGTACCAAAGTAATCCAGAGTGGATCATGGACAGCGGTCAAGAACATCTGAAATACCGAAAAGGACTAAGGATATGTTTTCGATATGGAGGTGACAAAGAGCTCATCGTGGCGGTTACGTTGATGCAAGCTTTGACACCGATCCGGACGATTCTAAATCGCAGACCGGATACGTATTTACACTAAGCGGAGGAGCTGTCGGTTGGTGCAGTTCTAAACAAAGCGTCGTGGCGGGATCTACATGTGAAGCGGAGTACATAGCAGCCGGAAGCAGCTAATGAAGGAGTGCGGATGAAGGAGTTCATATCCGATCTAGGTGTCATACCTAGTGCATCGGGTCCAATGAAAATCTTCGTGACAATATCGAGCAATTGCCTTAGCAAAGGAATCCAGATTTCACAAGAGGACCAAGCACATCAAGAGACGCTTCAATTCCATCCGGGACTTAGTCCGGTGGGAGACATAGAGATTTGCAAGATACATACGGATCTGAATGTTGCAGACCGTTGACTAAGCCTCTTCCACGAGCAAAACATGATCAGCACCAAGACTCCATGGGTGTTAGAATCATTACTATGTAATCCAGATTATTGACTCTAGTGCAAGTGGGAGCTGAAGGAAATATGCCCTAGAGGCAATAATAAAGTTATTATTTATTTCCTTATTTCATGATAAATGTTTATCATTCATGCTAGAATTGTATTAACCGGAAACATGATACATGTGTGAATGCATAGACAAAACAAAATGTCACTAGTATGCCTCTACTAGACTAGCTTGTTAATCAAAGATGGTTATGTTTCCGACCATGAACAAGGAGTTGTTATTTGATTAACAAGGTCACATCATTAGTAGAATGATCGATTGACATGACCCATTCCATTAGCTTAGCACACGATCGTTTAGTATGTTGCTACTGCTTTTATCCATGACATATACATGTTCCTGTAACTATGAGATTATGCAACTCCGTTTACGGAGGAACACTTTGGTGCTACCAAACGTCACAACGTAATCGGGTGATTATAAAGGAGTACTATAGGTGTCTCCAAAGGCGATGTTGGGTTGGCGTATTTGAGATTAGGTTTTGTCACTCCGATTGTCGGAGAGGTATCTCTGGCCCTCTCGGTAATACACATCATCTGAAGCCTTGCAAGCATTACAACTAATAAGTTAGCTGTGAGATGATGTATTACGGAACGAGTAAAGAGACTTGCCGTAGCGAGATTGAACTAGGTATTGGATACCGACGATCGAATCTCGGGCAAGTAACATACCGATGACAAAGGGAACAACGTATGTTGTTGTGCGGTCTCGACCGATAAAGATCTTCGTAGAATATGTAGGAACCAATATGGGCATCCAGGTCCCGCTGTTGGTTATTGACCGAGAATAGTTCTAGGTCATGTCTACATTGTTCTCGAACCGTAGGGTCCGCACGCTTAAGGTTTCGATGACAGTTATTATGAGTTTATGTATTTTGATGTACCGAAGAAGTTCGAGTCCGGATGTGATCACGGACATGACAAGGAGTCTCGAAATGGTCGAGACATAAAGATTGATATATTGGAAGCCTATGTTTAGAGTTCGAATGGTTCGGGTGAAAACAGAATTTACTGAGTACCGGAGGTTACCGGAACCCCGGGAGGTAAATGGGCCTCGGTGGGCCTCGAGGGAGAAGAGGAGGGGCCGGCCAAGGGTGGCCGCGCGCCCTCTCCCCCCCCAGTCCGAATAGGACAAGGAGGGGGGGGCGCCCCTTTCTCTTCCCTCCCCAATCCTAATCCAACTAGGAAGGGGAGTCCTACTCCGTGGGAGTAGGACTCCTCTGGCGCCTCCTCTAGGCTGGCCGGCCTCCCCCTCCCTCCTTTATATATCACAGGCGGGGGCACCCTAGGACACACAAGTATTGATCTACGGATCGTTCCTTAGCCGTGTGCGGTGCCCCCTCCACCATATTCCACCTCGGTCATACCGTCATGAAGCTTAGGCGAAGCCCCTGCGCCGGTGAAACATCAAGATCGTCACCACGCCGTCGTCTTGTGAAACTCTCCCTCGACACTCGGCTGGATCGAGTACGAGGGCGTCATCGAGCTGTACGTGTGTCAAGAACTCGGGCGCCGAGTGTGGCGCCGGGATCGGTCGGATCGCGAGGAGAACGTCGACTACTTCCTCTACGTTGTGATCGCTTCGCCGGGTCTACAAGGGTATGTAGACAACACTCTCCCTCTCGTTGCTATACATCACCATGATCTTGTGTGTGCGTAGGAAAATTTTTGAAATTACTACGTTCCCCAACAGTCTGCTCGTTCTCCTGACATACTCGGTCTTGCACCGGATTATAGCCACCGGGATGGTTACAGCATTGGGCGTTGCTTGACAAAGCTTCAGACTCCATGTGCCTGCTGTAACTCGGGCTCCATTTCTGGCGAGGCGGCGCTAACCAAGGCGGGGGAGTTGAATGAATCCTGTCCCGGCTGTAAGAATAGGTCTCTTGCTGAGCTAAGGCCGTCTGAAGAAGTTCTCTGACCCTCCAGGTCTCCACTGCAGTCGGGTCATCACCGTCCATGGGAAGAGCCGCCAAACGTGTTGAAGCCGCGATTAAGTTCTCCATGGGGTTGGAAAAGTGACCCGGTGGTATCGGCACATATCGTGGCGGTGCCATGCTCACCTGAGGAGGTGCCATCTCTCGAGGCTGAGCCGGCCCTCCTGTTCCGGTTGTCATAAACTGATTGGTCTCTAGCGGGTTACTTGGGCCAGCTCCGGGTGTAGCAAAAAAAAACCCGAGGGTCGTAATTCGGAGGTAGACGGGACTGGGTTTTCTGATGTCTCCTCCTCATCACCTTATTGGACGCGTTTAAGCTCATCGTGAGCTGGTAAGCTTCTGACTATAGCCGCTGCGCCTGGGCATCTAGAGACGCCCGCTCTGTGGCTAATCTAGTGTCCTCAGCTGCCAAGGCCTCCTTGGCCTGAGCTATTTCCTCACGCACCCGTGCCACTTCTGCGTCATGCTCATCCTTATCCGCGGGAATAACCGTTGCGGTTAACAGGGTCGTAAGTTTGTCCATGAGATCTATCAGCACCTGAGCCGGCGGGCGCACGGGGCCGCCTGCCCCGGCTGCTCCTATCCCGGACGTTATTGCTGCAGCAGCTGTAGAGTTTGAGCCGGGCTGAGTCCCAGCCATAAAGACTCCTGCCCATCTTGGCAGCTCACAGAGGTCCGGAATACTGCTGTCATCGGAACAGCCCCCGAGCACGCCGTCTTGCACCTGGTACAACGAACCTGTTGAGCCGGCGGACGAATCACCGTTTGAGAGGACGGCCGTCTCACCACCATCTCCAGATCCTTCAGAGAGTTCTTCTCCATTAATGCATCCCACGAAGGCACGCTTCATGACAGATTGAATTTGAGTCTTCCTCGCACGTTGAGCCGTCTCGACGAGGTCGGTGCAGTTGTCCGGCTCAGGGCCCGGCTCGCCGATCCGGCCGATGAAGACGTGGATTCCGCCGAAGGGGACCCGGTACCCATACTCAATTAAACCGGCGTCGGGGCCCCAGCCTTCGTCGTCGATGTAGATCTTGCCGCGATGACTCTTGGTCATCCGGCCCACTACGTATCCTTTGAGCCCTTCGAAGTTGCCCTTCAAGAACTCAAATCCACCGTGCGCTGGCCCCACGGTGGGCGCCAACTGTCGTGGAATTGTCACGTCAGATGTCCTCGTGAAAGGACTTAGTTGTGGAGCCATCGCAACTAGGAAGCTTGAAGGGGTTAATCGGGACAAAGGACACGAGAGATTTATACTAGTTCGGCCCCTTACGGTGAAGGTAAGGCCTACGTCTAGTTGGGTTGGTATTGATGTTTCGATGACCGGGGAGCGAGATACGCTATGCCCGGCTCTCGATGAGTTGTTTCTTGCCCTAAGCTGCCAGCCGGTCGTCCCCTTATATACACGGGTTGACGCCCTGTGGCTTATAGAGTCCCGGCCGGCTTATAAACAGTGTCCGGCCCGGTGACTAGTTAAATCTACCTTCTGATACAAGTCAAGCCATTATGGCGGTTTACTACAACGGGCCTTAAGTCGCATGTGGGCCTTAAGCCCTTTATTGAGCCGCCATCTTCATGCTTGGTCCTGGGCTTCTTTCTGGTGAGTCTTCTTTGCGTAACCCGGCCCCTCCTGGGCGGCTTACACAAATAGTTATATCCCCAACACCCGCCGCGAGTCTCAATACTCATCGAACTGCATACATCAGTATGTATTATTTCCAACAAGTTAGTTGCTCACTCCATTGTTCCAGAGAACGGAGTCTTAGTAATCTTGCCCATGAGGCATGGTTCGCAAGCGTCAAATGATTCATAATCAAGTGATTCCAAAAGTCCATCAGCATGGAGTTTCTTCATGCGCTTTACACCAATATGACCTAAACGGCAATGCCACAAATAAGTTGCACTATCATTATTAACTTTGCATCTTTTGGCTTCAATATTATGAATATGTGTATCACTACGATCGAGATTCAATAAACCATTTATATTGAGTGTATGACCATAGAAGGTTTTATTCATGTAAATAGAACAACAATTATTCTTTGACTTAAATTGAATAACCGTATTGCAATAAACATGATCCAATCATATTCATGCTCAACGCAAACACTAAATAACATTTATTTTAGGTTCAACACTAATCCCGAAGGTAAGGGAGTGTGCAATGGTGAAATTATCAACCTTGGAATCCTTTCCAACACACATCATCACCTCGTCCTTAACTAGTCTCTGTTTATTTTGCAACTCCCGTTTCGAGTTACTACTCTTAGCAACTGAACCAGTATCAAATACTGAGGGGTTGCTATAAACACTAGTAAAGTATACATCAATAACATGTATATCCAATATACCTTTGTTCACTATGCCATCCTTCTTATCCGCCAAGTATCTAGGGCAGTTCCACTTCCAGTGACCATTTCCTTTGCAGTAGAAGCACTCAGTTTCAGGCTTGGGTCTAGCTTTGGGCTTCTTCATGGGAGTGGCAACTTGCTTGCCATTCTTCTTGAAGTTCCCTTTCTTTCCATTGCCCCTTTACTTGAAACTACTGGTCTTGTCAACCATCAACACTTGATTCTTTTTCTTGATTTCTACCTTCGCCGATTTCAGCATCGCGAAGAGCTTTGGGAATCTTTCCGTTATCCCTTGCATATTATAGTTCATCATGAAGTTCTAGTAACTTGGTGATAGTGATTAGAGAACTCTGTCAATCACTATCTTATCGGAAAGATTAACTCCCACTTGATTCAAGTGATTGTAGTACTCAGACATTCTGATCACATGCTCACTTGTTGAGCTATTCTCCTCCATCTTGTAGGCAAAGTACTGTTAGAGGTCTCATACCTCTTGACACGGGCATGAGTATGAGATACCAATTTCAACTCTTGGAACATCTTATATGCTCCATGGCGTTCCAAACATTTTTGAAGTCTCGGTTCTAAGCCGTAAACCATGGTGCACTAAAACATCAAGTAGTCATCATACCGAGCTTGTCAAACGATCATAAGGTCTGCATCTGCTCCTGCAATAGGTGTGTCACCTAGCGATGCATCAAGGACATAATTCTTCTGTGCAGCAATGAGGATAATCCTCAGATCACGGACCTAGTCCGCATCATTGTTACTATCATCTTTCAGCATAGTTTTTCTCTAGGAACATATCAAAAAATAAACGGGGAGCTACATCGCGAGCTATTGATCTACAACATAGTTATGCAAATACTATCAGGACTAAGTTCACGATAAATTAAAGTTAAATTAATCATATTACTTAAGAACTCCCACTTAGATAGACATCCCTCTAGTCATCTAAATGATCACATGATCCAAATCAACTAAAACATGTCCGATCATCACGTGAGATGGAGTAGTTTTCAAGGGTGAACATCACTATGTTGATCATATCTACTATATGATTCACGCTCGACCTTTCGGTCTCCAGTGTTCCGAGGCCACATCTGCATATGCTAGGCTCGTCAATTTTAACCCGAGTATTCCGCGTGTGCAAAACTGGCTTGCACCCATTGTATATGAGCGTAGAGCTTATCACACCCGATCATCAGGTGGTGTCTCGGCATGACGAACTGTCGCAACGGTGCATACTCAGGGAGAACACTTATAGCTTAAAATTTAGTGAGGGGTCATCTTATAATGCTACCGCCGAACTAAGCAAAATAAGATGCATAAAGGATAAACATCACATGCAATCAAAATATATGACATGATATGGCCATGATCATTTTGCGCCTTTGATCTCCATCTCCAAAGTACCATCATGATCTCTATCGTCACCGTCATGACACCATGATCTTCATCATCTTGATCTCTATCAACGTGTCGTCACATGGTCGTCTCGCCAACTATTGCTCTTGCAACTATTGCTATCGCATAGCAATAAAGTAAAGCAATTATTTGACGCTCGCATCTTATGCAATAAAGAGACAACCATAAGGCTTCTGCCAGTTGCTGATAACTTGAACAAAACATGATCATCTCATACAACAATTTATATCTCATCACGTCATGACCATATCACATCACAACAAGTCCTCTAAAAACAAGTTAGACGTCCTCTACTTTGTTGTTGCAAGTTTTACGTGGCTGCTACGGGCTTAGCAAGAATCGTTCTTACCTACACATCAAAACCACAATGATTTTTCGTCAAGTGTGATGTTTTAACCCTCAACAAGGACCAGGCGTAGTCACACTCGATTCAACTAAAGTTGGAGAAACTAACACCCGCCAGCCACCTGTGTGCGAAGCACGTCGGTAGAACCAGTCTCACGTAAGCGTACACATAATGTTGGTTCGGGCCACTTCATCCAACAATATCGCTGAATCAAAGTATGACATGCTGGTAAGCAGTATGACTATTATCACCCACAACTCATTTGTGTTCTACTCGTGCATATAACATCTACGTATAGACCTGGCTCGGATGCCACTGTTGGGGAACACAGTGATTTCAAAAAATTTCCTACGCACACGCAAGATCCATCTACGTGATGCATCACAACGAGAGGGGAGAGTATTGTCCATGTACCCTCGTAGACCGAAAGCGGAAGCGTTATGACAACGCGGTTGATGTAGTCGTACGTCTTTACGATCCGATCGATCCTAGTATCGAAAGTACGACACCTCCGCGATATGCACACGTTCAGCTCAGTGACGTCCCATGAACTCTAGATCCAACTGAGTGTCGAGCGAGAGCTTCGTCAGCACGACGACGTGATGATGGTGATGATGAAGTTACCGACGCAGGGCTTCGCCTAAGCACTACAACGATATGACCGAGGTGGAAATCTGTGTAGGGGGGCACCGCACACGGCTAAACAATCAACTTGTGTGTCTATGGGGTGCCCCCCTCCCCCGTATATAAAGGAGTGGAGGAGGGGGAGGGCCGACCCTCTCTATGGTGCGCCCTAGGGGAAGTAGGAGTAGGAGAGGAAGGAAGGAGGAGAGAGGGAGGAAGGAAAGGGGGGCGCCTCCCCTCCCAATTCATATTGGGCTTGGGGGCCGCCACCTCCTAGGCCGCCTCCTCCTCTCTCCCACTAAGGCCCAATAAGGCCCATACACTCCCCGGGGGTTCCGGTAACCTCCCGGTACTCCGAAAAATGCCCGAACTCATCCAGAACCATTCCGATGTCCAAACATAGCCATCCAATATATCGATCTTTATGTCTCGACCATTTAGACTCCTCGTCATGTCCGTGATCACATCCGGGACTCCGAACAACCTTCAGTATATCAAAACACATAAACTCATAATACCAATCGTCACAGAACATTAAGCGTGCGGACCCTACGGGTTTGAGAACTATGTAGACATGATCGAGACTCATCTGCGGTCAATAATCAATACCGGAACCAGGATGCTCATATTGGCTCCTACATATTCTACGAAGATCTTTATCGATCAAACCGCATAACAACATACATTGTTCCCTTTGTCATTGGTATGTTACTTGCCCGAGATTCGATCATCGGTATCTCAATACCTAGTTCAATCTCGTTACCGGCAAGTCTCTTTACTCGTTCCGTAATGCATCATTCTGCAACTAACTCATTAGTCACATTGCTTGCAAGGCTTATAGTGATGTGCATTACCGAGAGGGCCCAGAGATACCTCTCCGACAATCGGAGTGACAAATCCTAATCTCGATCTATGCCAACTCAACAAGTACCATTGGAGACACCTGTAGAGCACCTTTATAATCACCCAGTTACGTTGTGATGTTTGGTAGCACACTAAGTGTTCCTCCGGTATTCGAGAGTTGCATAATCTCATAGTCATAGGAACATGTATAAGTAATGATGAAAGCAATAGAAACATATTAAACGATCAAGTGTTAGGCTAACGGAATAGGTCAAGTCAATCACATCATTCTCTAATGATGTGATCATGTTAATCAAATGACAACTCATGTCTATGGCTAGGAAACTTAACCATCTTTGATTTAACGAGCTAGTCAAGTAGATGCATACTAGTGACACTCTGTTTGTCTATGTATTCACGCATGTACTAAGTTTCCGGTTAATACAATTCTAGCATAAATAATAAAATTTATCATGATATAAGAAAATATAAATAACAACTTTATTATTGCCTCAAGGGTCATGATATAAGGAAATATAAATAACAACTTTATTATTGCCTCTAGGGCATATTTCCTTCAATTTTGTCTGAAATTGTTACTTTGCTTGTTTCATGGCATAAGTAAGAGTAAATTCCAACATGGCATTTCATCAAATGATATGGCAAAATCAGAAATTCTTGTGTATTCTCAAACATGGTACTCCTATCTTGGACCCTTTGGAATGACAGAAATTCTCGCGTCTTTCGGCACAAGAGCCTCCACCACCAATTCTCTTGCAGGCAATATGTTATGAGGCAAAACTTTGGGTTACCGCGGGTGTTAAGCATCTAGGGAATATTATTAGTTGTGAGTAATTGCCATGGCATGTCTGTGGGGTACTTTGTAAATTTCTTAAACTCTATTCTCTCTTTCATTAATAGATGCGGCAAATCTTATGCCTCTGATTAAAAAAACATGGCATTTTTTAGATAGAATTGTATTCCTTGTCACATGGAAATTATTTACGAAGTCACATGGCAATTTTTTTAACAAATGACATAGGAAAATTGGGAAAAGTTTTTGTTACTCACCAATTTTCTATGTGTCTTATAACTCAAATCTCCAAAACAATGTAAACAACCTTGTTCTAAGTCCGCTTGCACTATAGATCACCTTTCTGGAAAAAAATCTATGCATCTGATTTTTTGCACAAAGGATGACAATTTTTCATATGGCATACCATGTCAAAAAATGTGTGGATTGATCATATGGCAATTTTTTCGGGAAAGTGTGTTATACATCGTATCAAAATGTATCAAAATTTGAAACTTTTTTTAGAATAGTAATATGGCAAATTGTATGAAAATGTGTTGTACATAAACATTTTTGCATTTCGTGCGCGTATAAATGGTTCATCTAATCACATGGCAATTTAAAGGGATTTTTGTGTTCTCTATACAATGGCCAACTTCTTATTATTTTTATATTACCACTTTCTTTCTTTTTTTTTGCAGGGTATATTACCACTTTTATTGCCATGGCAAATTTACCTTTAAGACCATGGCAAATTTATTCATAGCTCATGGCCATTTTTACTTTATAGCCCATGCAATTTTACTTTATAGCCATGCAATTTTAACTTTTTTGCCAACAAAAATTTACTTTTACTGCTATGCAAATTTACTTTACATCCACAACGAATTTACTTTTATTGCTCATGGCAATTTTAATTTGCAGTACCGTGGTAATTTTACTTTGATGGAAATGGCAATTTTCTACTAAACAATACATGGTACACTTTTTTGTGTTCTATATGATGGTAAAGATACGTTTCTTCTCTTCAATGAATATAGTAAAAATACCTTACAAATATTAATCTACCTTTTACAACCATGTACAAATGGAGTTTCCATGTCTTTTTCATTTTGGCCATTGCAAAAGAAAAACACTATGGCAAAATTTACCTTTTTTAAGAACAAAATTGTAAATGTGTTGCCCATGGCAATTTTAGTATTCATCCATCACAAATTTATTTATGACATATGACAAAGTTTCCTTCTGACACATGGTAAATTTACTTTTATGGCCATGGCAATATTAGTTTTCATCCATATCAAATTACTTTATTCGCTCATGGAATTTTTTTAGTTTTTTATGACCATGGTAAATTTACTTTATGAACCATGGCAATTTCTACTAAACAATACATGCAACACTTTTTGTGTGTGTTACATATGATGCAAGTTTACATTTTTTGTTCTTCATGCATATAGTACAAACACTTTACAAAATTAATGCACATTCTTGCCACCATGTACATATGCAATTTCCAAGCCTTTTTTTATTTTTTATCCATTACAATTAAAAAGAATCTTGACCATGGTAAAATTTACCAAACATTTCCATGGTATTCTGGTTTTCGTTATCTATGTCAGAAAATGTATTGTTGGACCATGGCAATTTTTCCATATTAATGGCATATTTAATTTTTGCACATATTCATTTTTTGTACATCATAGCAATTTTAAACATACTACGACAAATTTGTTATCACGACACTCCTTTTAAATTTTTGACTTTTTTTTTGCATCATCTCATGCATTGGTAATTTGTAAACTCTAATGCATGTTTTATTGGCAAATTTATGTTCTTTAAGGCCTAGCCCTAGCAAAACCAGGCTAAGATTTAGTTTAAGGCATAGTCACAACAAAACCGGGATTTTTTAGGGGGCATTTGTAGGGCGTCGATTTTTGTACATCATAGCAATTTTAAACATACTACGACAAATTTGTTATCACGACACTCCTTTTAAATTTTTGACTTTTTTTTGCATCATCTCATGCATTGGTAATTTGTAAACTCTAATGCATGTTTTATTGGCAAATTTATGTTCTTTAAGGCCTAGCCCTAGCAAAACCAGGCTAAGATTTAGTTTAAGGCATAGTCACAACAAAACCGGGATTTTTTAGGGGGCATTTGTAGGGCGTCGAGGGGTCATGCTGAAAGATGATCCTAGTGAACGCTCTTCATTCACTGGAACGATAGGTTCCTAGGGAATGCCATGGCTATATATCGCCCGCACCGATTCCTAATAGGAATCGCCTACGAACGATGTCTAGTGTGCCTGCCCAGTAGACAGGACTACATGTCGCTCGTATCGATTCCTAATACAATTCTTAATACACAATAATGTTTTTTTCCAAATACAATTTTACATTTTGTAAATGGAAAAAACATTTTAGCCTACGAGAAGATTTTTTATATTGTATAAACATTTGAAAAAATGCCACAAACATTTTTTAATTACTGGATTTTTTCTGTAAAATATCATATACATTTTTTAAAATGGCACGAAACATCTTTCTAAATATATGCTAAGATTTTTTTACATTTTAAATACAATTTTCTGAAAATTTGTGTAAAAAATTGCGAAAACTTGTGAACATTTTTTAAAATGGTATATACATTTTTCAATATTCAAAAAACTTTAATTACACAAGCATTTTTTGTACATTGCATAAACATTTGTTTAGATAGCATGGACTTTTTTAAACCACGTGGCTTTTTTTAAATGTTACAAACATTTTTCTTACACATGATTAACATTTTTTTGCATGTTAACTTTTCAAAATTGATTAAGATTTTAAAAAATATGTGAAGTGTTTATTTTAATATTGAAATATAAACAATAGTAGAAAAAGTAAAGCAAAAAACAAATAAATGTGAAGAAAAAGCGAAAAACATAGGTGTAATGTCAGCAGGCGGGGTCACTGGGCCGGCCGAGCAGCTGCTCCCTGTAGGCGACCGTGCGATAGGAATCGCTGCAGGCTGCGCATAGCCGCACCCCCACTGAATGTTTCTTTTTATTTGTGTCGTGCTACCATCAAACGTTCCCTGATATCTGGGTTCCTATTTTTTGGCGAATAGTAGAGATAGGGATTTTTCTTTTTTACGGGAAAGAGGAAGAGACAGAGATATAGAACATCCACAAAAGATGGAGATACGAGTCACCGAAGCTTTGGAATTTGGATTCTGGCTCGGAGTTGGACTCAAACAGGGCGCAACGCAGATAGCTAGTCGTCTAAATCTACCCGAGCCGAGCAGCGTATTGACGGGAGGGAAAGCAAGGCAGACAGGAAGAAGAAGATCACGCACGCGACAGCACACAGCAGCGGCATGTCGATGCCGGCGTTCGGGCGTCTGCTGCACCGCGGCCTCCTCGCCGGCGGCCGCGCGGCCGCGGCGCCGAGGCCAGCCGCTCCCCGCCCCTTCTCCACCGCCGAGGTCCGTGTCCCAACCCGACGTTCCCTTCTGTTTTCCATGTCTTCGATCGCATCCGACCATGCCTCGTAGTGTCTTGTTTAACTAATCTGTCGACCCATCGCAGAGTCATGGTCGGCAAATCGAGAGAGTGCTAGGGAACTGCAAGCTGGTCTTGGGCCTAAACTTGGGACTCATCGTCGGCCTGAATGTCGAGCGGCCAAAGCCCGCTACCCAAGACTATTAGTGGTTTATTTTTTCGCGCGGAGGCGATTAGTGATATTAAGACAGAGAATCGATAAGAAGATGATGTATCGTCTTTTGCTCGTGCTACCCGTATGTGTTAATACATGGGCTTTTTTTTTACACAGCAGGTTTTTTGGTTTAGATTAGAAAGAATTGTTATGTGTACGTACGCATAGTGGACGAGTATAACATACCTCCGTTCTTAAATATTTGTCTTTTTAGAGATTTCAAATGGACTACCACATGCGGATGTATATAGACATATTTTAGAGTGTAGATTCACTCATTTTGCTCCGTATGTAGTCA
The DNA here is from genome assembly GCA_021437245.1 of Aegilops speltoides. NCBI lineage: Eukaryota > Viridiplantae > Streptophyta > Magnoliopsida > Poales > Poaceae > Aegilops > Aegilops speltoides. The sequence continues at coordinate 493,488,800 of CM038146.1, forward strand.
CTTGTTGAAATCTCTAGAAAGAGAAATATTTAGGAATGGAGGGAGTATCATACAAGTTGTAGTGACATTTTCACAGCTTCCCAGATTAATCAACTGTATGCAAAAAAGAGCACCTAGAACTCAGCTAGTTCAGACATAACTATGTCTCATTCACATGATGTCAGCAATGTTATTTCCTGCCCATTTGTTATTTCTCGTGGGCCATTTGACTGTTGCTCTTTGTCTTTATCTAGTTATTAGGCGCTTGCAATTGCGCACGGGTTTGTGGTGTGCAATATGTGCATCTAGAATGTAAAAAAATCAGCTCCACACCAGTTGCATACGTGTTGTGACGATTACAATTGTGCATGGGTGCATCATGTGCAACTCGTCACTTCCTGACCTTCAACCAAGCCCTGCTGTCCAACCAAGCCTGGAGACTGTTCGCGAACCCTGACTAGTTATGCGCCTGAGTTATGTAAGGGAAGTATTATAGCAATGTGGATTTCATGAAAGCTACAAGGAAGAGGGTGAGCTCGCATGTGTGGTGAACCATACTGCATGGCAGAGAAGCGCTTAACGTTAGGCTGATCAAGAAAGTAGGGATGGAACCCATGGACTGACCCATGGATCCCGGTCAACTTCTCATGCAAGTCGCTCTTCCAGAAGGCTTCAGCTTCACTCACCACAGTAGATGAACTCATCGATGAGGAGAATAGATGTTGGGATGTGGAAAAAGTTCAGGAGAATTTTGATGAACTGGATATACGAGCTATATGGAGTATTCCTTAGGGCAGCGATATGTGGAAGGCAAATGGGCATGTCACGTAGAGAAAAATAGGAATTCTCCGTTCGCTCTGTTTATAAGGCGTTAATATCCAAACAGAGGTCTTCTGAGGCTGCTTCCGGAGCCGGAGGAGATGCAAAACGCCATTGGAAAAAGCTATGGAGTCTGGAGGCCCCTCCTAAGGTGAAAAGCTTCTGGTGGAGGGTCATCAATGGCTACATACCATGGGAGAGGTGGTGAAGGAGGGAGATGCTAGCATTATATTATGTGGTTGTTCGCCCGTGTGGACTAGGTGCAATGCTCGCCTTAATGGTGCGAAAGGGAAGGCCATCATGTCCTCTATAAGATGGTCCATTGATTCGGCGATGGATCTATTACAAGCAGGGAAAGATTTGGCTGTTAAATCCCCAAGGATGAAAGCAAGATGGGTTCTGCATGAAGAACCTTGGACAAAAATAAATGTTGATGTAGCTTATAGTGCAGGGTCGAGTACCTGAGCTACAGGCCTATGTCGGCGGGATCGTACTACTTGATTACTAAGGGACCAAAAGCTATGTGGCATGATATAGCATGCATCACAGAGATACTAGAAGCGATAGCTACAAAAGAGGCAACCATCTGGTTCTCCATAGCGAAGTGTCGAATGTGCAAATTAATTACGCGCAACAAGTGCTGAAGCTTTGGGACAGTGGAGACTATGGAGGAACATAGAAGGAATTTTACATAAGATCAAGGAGATGAGTGGGAACATTGTTGGTTTTTCGGTTGAGCTTTATTGGGAGGGATGCTAAAAAATTAGCACATCTTTGCTCGAAACGGGCTAGTGTTCCTAGGCATAGATGCTTATGGCTTAACTACACCCCCTTTCCATGTTGAAACCATTCAACATGAATTTAATCTATTTAGTGATTAATAAATCTCAATGATTCCAAAAAAAGATAAGTGAGCAAAAAATCAAGTCGACACCAGTTGCATACTGTTACGACGGTTGCAATTGTGCAAGGGTGAGTCACATGCAACTCATCCACGTGCGAGTAGTAGGAAAAATATGTTGTCGATCTCGGTTGTAGTCACTATGTGCCCTTGATAACTCCACATTTGATCCTAGGTGTGGTCCTTTTGTGACTGTGCAGTTTTAGTCGGGTTACAATGCTTGCAGCTGTAGGTCTAGTGATGGACTAGAGGCTAATGCGCGCTTCGACACGCCGTTTTTCACTTATGGGATTAATTCTTTTATATCTAGTAGAGTGCCACAGTCGGTTGTTTTGTTTGGACTTTATCAACGATGTCTTGTGTTTTAATTACATTATGAAGGTCTTTTTTCATTTGTATATCATGTCGGGTTTTTGTTGGAGACGATATTTCCTAGAGGAGAATGAAGTTTTTTGGTGTGTCGTCGTGGTGTTATACGTGTCGGTCTCGTTCCAGTTGGTGGTGGTCGTTTGAGCCTCTTGAGAGGTCCTATCCACGCTAAAATCATGGAATTGCTGCTATAACATTCACAAATATCGGCCCACGAGCTCTCCCTCGCTTAGTTTGACTCCCTATTCCTCTCAGTCGGTTAGCCTTTTTCCATCTGCCCCACTGCTCGCTCAGACAAATGGACTATTTTTCTATAAAATAAATAGTTTAGTTTAATTAAAATATGTTCAAGTATTTTTCAAAAATATGTGAATTTACAAAACCATGAATTGTAGAAAATGTTTATGACTTTAAAATATATTCATGGGTTAAAAAACATTTGCAAATTAAACAAGTTTCAAATTTTAAAAATGTTCACAAACTTTAAAAATACCCATGAACTTTAAAATAGTCATGAATGTAATAAATATTAATGAAGCTAAAAATATAAATTATATTTTTCTTTTTAATGTTTGCAAATTTTAATAAGCGTTCATAATTAAAACCTGTAAGAAATTAAGAGAAGGGGAAATAAAACTAAGCAACAGACAACCTTACATGCCGGTCCCACAACGACCCACAAACCCCGAAGCACCAAAGAGCTTCAAATCGTGGGAGCTTAGTATCTCTATAGATATGTAACTGGCCCGGTAACCCCTTCTGGATCCCAGTTGCATTTGCTTTACGCCCATGCAGTTGCATTCGGGTTACAACACTTAGAATTGTGTGCTTAGTGGTCGACATGCAACTGGCCCCGGCAACTCCCCTCCCGACCCAAATTGCAAGCACTTTGTGCTTGCACTCGGGATACAACTCTTGCATTTGCATGTCTAATGGTTGACATGCAACTGACACCAACAACCGCTCCCATCTCAAGTTGCAATCGCATTGTGGCTCGTGCAAGTTGCATTCAAGCCGCAATGCTTGCAGTTATATATCTAATGACATAAATATTTATTTAGCACGGTACACCGCAGATACCCACAGATACACATATATAGTCACCCTTATGAACGCACACACACCCAATCTTTATGAGCACCTATAGGATACCGAGCCAGCACAACATCTTGAGATTGATGAAGCCACCATAGGAGTCTTCATAGTCGAGGGGAACATAAACTTCCACTGAACAAACATCGCTAGGAAGACTAAAATAAATCCAAAAAATGCGAACACCAGTGCCAAGTATATAACTTGAATATTGGTCGGTTGGTTACACTACAAAGACCTAATAATTTGAGCTACGCTCAGTTTGCAATGATTTAAGTACTTAGTTACATATGTACGATGCGCAATTGCACCCATCCAACATGTATGCAACTAGGGATGACATACGTATTTAGTTACTCACGTGCGGATGAAGATAGTGAAATAAGAAAGAGAAAACATAATGGATAAATAAATGAAAATAAGCAAGTGAAATCAAAATAGAAAAATAAAATTTGCACATAAATATAGTGTAATAAAGAGTGAAAAAGAGACGGAAAAAGCAAAACACATAGGCCAACTAACCCACTTGGCCCACCACGTGATACAAATCGTAGGCCAGCCCAAACAGAAACGCAAGCGCAATAAAGTGGGCCAGATATTCAATAAAGTGTATGAGGTTTCTCAGAAAAAAAATGCAAACGAATGCACGACTCCACGCCCTCATACAAGTCATGCAGAAAAACGAACACATAAAACGTTAGTCTAGCACGAATCTTCACGCCAATGACCAATGGCTATGGGTGTGAATGAGACATAAATAAATCTTAGCTAGCTGAGTTTCAGCAAATCTGATGCAAAAAATATTCTGCATGCAATGTTTTTTTTCCACTGTGTTCAATGTTACTCCCTTTGCAAACTAATATAAGATGTTTTAGATCTCCAATACGTGATCTAGAACCTCTTATATTAGTTTACAGATAAATACTACTCCCTCCGTTCCTAAATACTTGTCTTTCTAGGCATTTCAACAAGTGACTATATACGGAGAAAAATGAATGAATCTACACTCTAAAATATGTCTACATACATCCGTATGTAGTAGTCATTTGAAATGTCTAGAAAGACAAATATTTAGGAACGGAGGGAGTATATACGTTAGCAAAACCAGTGGCAACTGAGCACACCGCAAATTCGGACTCAACTACCCACGTGTTTGGCTTAATAAAAGAAGACCCATTTTTCTACCAAAAAAGAACGGATGCTAAGCACTAGCCAAATAATTCGGATCAGCCGTCTTGGCACTAATTTCCCGTTAATTAGCACCTATAAGTACTTGCCCTGATCTTGCCCTTAATCATCTTATTTGTAGTGCAACACTATATTTTTTGTGAAAAGCGCAACACTATTAATTGGCTTGAAATTGACGGTTTGTTTCTTGCTGGGAGTAAAATTCTACTCTCTCCTTTTTCTGTCTCAATAGAGTGCATTCAGTGCAACATCTCTTTACGTACAAAATGCATTGTAAATAGCACACATTTTACAACTCAAGCAAGTCTCTTTTCTCACTGATTGCTTGCCACTAGCCAAAGCTGAGAACACTCGATTCTGACAATGTACATTGGACAATTAGGCACCCGCTAGCACAACTTTTCTCCATCTCAAATGAGTTGCAGCCTTCTATTATAGATATCCAGGAAGCTAAATGGTATAGCTGATAATTTGGCTCATGAGGTTCTCAACACCTCGGTGGAACCTATTTTTGGATGTAATGTTCAGCTCATAGGCACTCTCCCTGTCCTTTTATTTCTAGACTCTCTCAAGTTCATCTACAGGACTTTGTAATGCATGCTGTCCTCTGCATTTGAGCTGAATGAATGTGGCGCACTTCTACAAGATCACTTTGTACCTGGGGTTCAAGGTGCTTCAGAAGAGACATTGCACAGGAACACAAACATCATATTCAGGATCCAAGCCTTCCCTAGTTTTGATGCTCTTACAGGATTTTCGTAAAGGCTTTCCCTGTGGAGTTCATAGTGTTGCCTATTCAGGACCTGTAGGCAACTACTACATATTCTTCATTCAAGGCTTGTCTCGTCTGATGCTCTCTCAAGGCTTCTTTTAAGGGTTGCTGGTTTTCTATGCTCTCTAGCTGAAGATTTCTGTAGTTCTCTCTCCAGCACCTCTTGTTGCTCTGTTGTTCTTCAGGAACTTCAATTTTTAGGTTTTTGTTTCTTCCAGCTTTGCTCATCTTTAGATGTGTAGGTCCAGACTATGCTCCCAGCTCATTCTTCTTTTAACAGGGCCTTCTCTATGTCTCTTTGTAATACTCTTCAAGATGAATACAATAGGTGCCTTTTCCATTCAAAAAAAAGAAAAGAAAAAGAAATGAGGGAGTACGAGTGACCACCGCGACCGCCATGAAATGTAAAAACATTTGTGGTCTCAACGATCCAAAGTATATACTTATGTAACATCATGTATCTGGATTGTAATTTCTTTCGTGCATATAGTCTAGAGACTAAGCGAAAGTGTTGTTCTAATCCTGAGCTCATGTAAGCTCGGGCGAACAGTAAAATCACAAACAAACAAAATCTGAATTTTGTTTCTGTGGAACATTGAAAAATGATTTCATAGCTTGCAAAATTTCGTCGTGAAATGTCATTCGTGTCAAATGTGGCCAAAAAAAAATTGACGCTCCAAAATGCGTTTGAAAATAACATTTTGGAGCATTGATTTATTATTTTTGCCACGATTTCCTGGAATATCGTATGGTAATGAAAATTTTCAAGCTAACAAACATTTTGTCAATGTTTTACACACACAAAAATCAGAATTTTTTGAATTTTTTCCATCCTTTTATTTTACTGTTCGCCCGAGCTCGCATGAGCTCGGGATTATAACAGCTTTTTTTAGCGGTAGGATTATAACAGCTGGTTCCAGAGGGTAAGTAGTGTTATGATTGTGGTGGACCGTGGATTGCGCGGGTCTACTGAGTTTTTTGCGCCTTGGGCTAATTTCTCGAGTCAGTTCCAAGGGTGACGATTGGAACTAATCCACCTCCAGGGCTTTGTCTAAAAAAATTTCCAGGGCTAGTTCTTTTTTTTTGCGAGGCCCAGGGCTATTTCTTGGGAGCAGGCCAACCCAATACTGTAGCCCCTCTGGCTCATTTGTTTTTCCTCTGTGTTTCTATTGGTTTATCTGTTTTTCTTCGTTTCTTCACTGATTTTTTTATGTTTTCTCTTTTTCAGCATTTCATCATCGGTTTTTTTCTTTTTCTTTTCTTAACACATGTCTAAATTTGTTTTCTTTTTCTTTTTTAACACCTCCCTAATTTTTCAAATACACATTGTGCATTTTAGTATACACACAGAACATTATTTTGATACACATTGAACATTTTTCAAATAATGCACATTTAGAAAAAATTGTTTTGAATACATGTTAACGATTTTTCCAATTCACATTGAATATATGTTTTAATGCCATGAAACCTTATTTAAGCTATATGACATTTTTATACATTGTATCAACAATATTATAAAATGTCACAAACATTTTTTTAAATGAGTGAATATTTCGTTATAATGTCACATACATTTTGCTGAAGGTAGTGAACATTTTTTGTATATTACATGAATATTTTATTAAATTGTATAATTTTTTTATAAAATGTCAACATCCGTTTTTTGGAACATGTGAAACATTTTCTTGAAATGTCCCGTGCATTAGTTGGAATGATATGAAACTTTTTTTTTATGAATTTTGAGACTACTTTTATTATTTATTAAAAATATGAATGCCGAGAGCATTTAGAATGATATGAAAATTTTTGTCAACATTTGTTTTTGTTGTGCAGATATTTTTTACACCACATGAACATTTTTGAACATGGTATTGATATTTTTTAAGATTTAAATAAAAATAGCATTCATTTCAGAAATATAAATAAAACTAAAAAATTAATAAATTGCGCTAAAAAAATTAGTTGGCTAGTGATGTTTCTTTTCTTTTGGAGAAGGCTTATATTGAATTGTCCAACCCTTACATGATCATCTTTACAAAAGGGTAACATTTGGGATTGAGCTACTGATCTCCCGCGAAATCGGTCTATCTCCTCATGCAATGCATGCCCACGTGGGATTAGGCAGAGGTACACAAATATATACAACAAACTTGTTATCGTACTCTTTAATATTCTGCCGAAATCTGCGTACAAAATAAGTAGCTCTAATTCCTTGAGCCTCAAGCACAAAAGTAGTTAACGTCTTGCCATTTTTATTGTGGAAGAAGAAATCCTCAGCGATGGGTTATATTATTAAATTTGCGCCTGCATTTCTCTCTAGTCTTCGGCAGAGGAATTCATCATGAGTGTCACTAAATGGGTAAGATTCTTGGCCATGGTTTTTCTTAGGCTTTCCTGCAAAAAAAATCCTCAAGCTACGACTTATCATGTTGAGCATTTCATGGCTGTGTGTGCTAATATTTCTACATAAACCCTGAGTCATGCGTGATACTCCCTCCGTCCGGAAATACTCGTCGAAGAAATGCATAAAAATGAATGTATCTAGAACTAAAATACATCTAGATACATCCATTCCTCCGACGAGTATTTCCGGACGGAGGGAGTACATAATTACTCTCCCGATCCAAAACATGTCTCATTGTTTTAGTTCACATTTGAACTAAAAGCACGGCACTTATTTTGGAGGAGTATATATTAATTGATCTCATTGGGACATTGATGGAAGAGACACTAGCTTGTGAAATGCTGGGGTAAACAAACATGCCGGCCTCTAGATGGTGTTGCAGTCACTCCACTCTGAAATGAATCAGCACATCCAATAATATGCATCACTAGCAAATGTACTAAAATCTTTCTTTGCTAGCAGAGCCCTATATACCAGAGCGCTACTGGACCAATTTATATATTTATTTATCAAAATGAGCTGAAATGCACTAAGTATGTACTAGAAGGAATCATATTTTGAAACCAAATACCAAAAAAAAAACCTATATTTATTATGATAACCGACAGGCAGATTATTAAACTAAATATAGGTTCTCACAGTAATTACTACGTACCATCATTATGTTATCTTTCTAATTGTAACTACCCCATCTAGTATCTACACTAGTAGAATTCATATGGCGAAGACAAGAAAATTGAAAAAATGTATGAAGGCGCAAGAAAGAAGCCAGATTATATAAATGTCTCACAAAACAATATTATTACAGGCCCAACTATAGTCTTAGAAAGGTAGTCCAGACGTACGGTGCTACTTCATAAAGTCATCATCAGGCTTGGGACTGCTGTTTCACGAGCTTGGGGTAGGGGAGGGGAGGGGAGGGGAGGGGGTCCGACACTTGCCGCCATGGCCCTAGCCCTAGGCCTTCTTCTCGCCCTGGTTGGCGGCACTTTGCTCCGCCTCAAGTCTGCGCGCTGCAGCTCGGCGATCCACCTCGGCGATGGTCTCCGACTGCCAAGCATGTTGCACGTAGGGCGAGAAGAAAAGGGCCAACAACAGCAGGGCTCCAGTTCCCGTCACCATGACCCCGATGAGCGCTCTCACTAACCAGATCCTGTAATCCCTGAAAGATGCAAACTCTGCCCAAGTCAAGTCAAATGGAATCCTACAAACACAATAGTTATCCATTTGAAGCAGCAATGGGAAGCAGCAGGGTTCAAGAAATGAGCACGTACGCCGCTTCCCTCTTCATCGTCGCCACCTCGTTGGAGAGCCTGTGGTGCATTTGGGTAACGTGTGCCGTTCGCCTGTGGAACGACTCCTCCATTTCGATACAAATGGCCTTGATCTTGGCGCACTCAGCGGCGCACTCGACGCAGCCGGGGGCAGCGGCCTTGGTGGAGGTGGAGAGGCCGGCCCTGTGCGCGCGCGCGAAACCAAGACAAGCGAGGACAAATTAGCGCGCGCTCCGGAAATAAGGACAAGTCCACGTTCAGTACAAGCGCCATGCCGGGGCAGAGCGCCGATGGCAAAGAAGAGCAAGGGGAAACCGAACCTGATGCCGAACGTGGCAGTTGCGGCGCCGCCGCGTCCATGCCCGCCGGCGGCCGGAGCTCCGACGCTGAAAACAAAGTGAATGAAAGAGATAAAAAAGTTAGATTTACGGACGCGGGCGCGCTCCCGCCGGCCCGCGTAGGATGTGGCCGAGATAGACGACTGGCACATACCTCATGCCGCCGGTGAGGCCAGCAGCGCCGATGCCGAGCCCCGCGGCAGCCGCTCGCTGGGCGCCCGCAAGCTTCGCGCCGTACAGAGACACGGCCGGCGCGCCGATCCTGTGGCCACCGAAAGAGACAGAGAAAAAGGTGAGTCTCCCGCGTCGGCGAACGGAAAAGACGAGGCAGGGGGAGGAACGTACCAGTGGCCGCCGTTGGCCCCGAGGTCAGCCGTGGCCTGCCCAGCTCCGGTGCCCTTGGTTCCGAGACCGGCCGCGCCCACCGCGGCGCCAGGCGCGCCGACGGAGGAGCCGAGACCGGGGGCGCCAGGCGCTCCGACGGAGGAGCCGAGACCGGCCGCGCCGACCTCGCCGTTGGCGCCGGCTGCGGCGCACAGGGCGCGGAACCTGCAGAAGAAGACGGGGTCCGTGGCATGAGAAGGCGCAGTGCAGGGGAGAGAGAAGAAGGGGAGGAGTTGGAGCAAGAGGGGCCGGAGCGGCGGGATGCTTACTGCGAAAGGGAGACCTTGCGGAGGTCTTGGAACCCCGCGGCCTTGGCCGCCGCCTGGAGCGCCGAGCGGGAGATCTTGAGCGGCGCCGCCATGGAGAGAGTGTCGCGGGGATGGGAACTTGGGAAGAAGCTAGCGAGGGGAGGCGGTGCGCTTGGAGGCGGCAGGAGGCGGAAGGAGGAAGAGGGTGGGAGGCGAGGCAGGGGGCTCTCTTTTATAGGGGCGCCTGGGCGACGCGTCCGGTGCGTGCTCCGGTGGGTTTTCAAAATCGAATTGAAATGATTTCAGATCCGGCCCAACCCAGACCGAGGGCAGCCGGAGAGAGAGCCTCCTCCTCCCGCCGATCAGATATTCAGATCAGACCAGCGAGGGCAGGCTGACCCACCAGCCAGCCAGCCAGCCAGCTGCCCCACAGGAACAACGTTCGTGTGCGTGTACCGCGCCTCCCACCCATTCTCTCTGGCTTGTGACCGTCGCAGCAGAGGCTGAGCGGGTGGTTTGACGGCTTTACTCGACTCGACGACCAAGGTCCAACCGCCCACCCGCCCTCCCTTCCCCCTTTTTCTTTTCCATTTCGAAACTAAAATGACCGATGCTGGCAGGAGGATACTAATCCCAAATTCCTAGTAGTACTGATTAACCAACCTCTACACTAGAATCAAGCTTATCAACACTTGCGTCCTATACATCGCAAAGAGCGCAGATTTGTCTTTTCAAAACAAGCAAAAAAAGGGTGCAAAATTGTCGTCCCGCCTTTGACATTGATTATGTGCCTGGTTTTTTGTAGGCGTAGATGATCACCTCTACGCCTCGCAGTTCGGAGGACGAGACGGCAAACCCGAGCCAGAACCGTTGTGGAGACGGGAACACGCTTTGCCCGTCGGTAAACCTGACCCACGGCTATTGAAATTTGTCTATTTGAAATACTCACAACAGATATGTGTGTGTGTTTGTTTAACAAAATATGGGTCCGGACAAACCACATGTGTACTACTACATGAACTAGTAAAAGGCCCGTGCGTTGCTACGGGCTTTAAAAATAATAAGATACTATTCACGAAGCTAAAATAATATAGAACAATTTCATTTCAACTAATACACATCTTTTTTTTATAATCAGCATAATAGCATTCCCTAACAGAAACCAACCAGTTCTCTCCACATCGTATCAAATATATTATTGACAAATGAAAAATGTTATTAAAACCAACCAGTAGTCGAATGGTTATGATACTGATGGTACCCATCCATGCAGGGACGGGGCCGCCTTCATAAAATGTCATAAAATGTCACATGTATAATGTATAGCCTCACGCCGCAGGCCTTGGCCCTGTCTCCGCCACTGCATCCATGTGTGAGTGCATGTGTGTTTCGGCAGTGTGCAGAGACTTTTATCTGTATTTCTTTAAATTTTATCCAGACATAGAAGAATTTTAATTATCTCATCATTTTCTTAATTTAAATACAAACATATCACATAAATTTGGAATTCGTGCTGCTATTCTCATTCTCTAGCCGGACAATTTTCCATGGGGAGAACTAATGCATGCTTCCTAATATATCAACGTTCCAACCTTCTAGACTGGAGACTGCCCAAAGAAATTAATTTTTTTTCTACCACCAACTTCTTCATATGGTAGAAAATGCCATCTTTTTTACAGAATTATGACATAAACTTTAAAACACATACAATGGTATTATTTTCATTTTTCATAATGCATTTGTATGTCAAGTCATACAAGTTTGATTGCACACTCGCGGACCATCCAATGAATTCTCTAAATTCAGTTAAAGCCCAAGCATTACATTATTTCTTATTGTGCATCTTTCACCATGTCTCCTAAAAGAATCAAACAAATACCATGCCTATTTTGACACAAGCTCACATGCTATTTGACCCACCTAAACTGGCAACCTTCAAATACTCCGGACGATGTTCCATCATGGAAATCCATGTGTTGCCACATAACAACACAATATCACTCAAGTTGTATTTATCATGCTTACCGTCCTTAAATGGTTCTATATTTTATTTCTGAATATGCACCTATTTCACACCCCCACCAGACAAACGTTGCTCTTCGTTCTTCATTATTTATCTCAGCACACCCTTTGACATGATAAGTTACTTCTTACAATACTTTTCATTGTTTTTTCATGGATTGGCAACACTCATGTTTAGGTGTATCTTTCTCCATACAATCCGGATTTTGGACTAATGGGATATTCAAATAAATGATTACCATGATTTGCCCAATTCGTTTACTATGCTCTCTTGTGCTCCTCGTTGGCTTTACCTCAACTCATTGCCATCGTTTCTGATCAAATCACCTAGCAAAAGCAAACTAAGTTGTTAAGATAGAAACAAAAAAGGACAAAGTCTTTACTAAAATATAAATAGAATACAATTCGATCAGTACATGCTTGCTCACTTAACATAATTTGAACCACAAAGAGACATGTGAAAATAATTCAAGTGCATGATGGATGCTAACTTATTTGAATTACTTAATTTGAGGGCTGATATCAATGGACTAATTACTAATTAAACATGCAAAACACATCGCACTAAAATGTATGTACAATATTTGATTTTACAAAAGAGGTATGGAATATCTACAATCAATGTGTTTGCTAGCTAGACAGTGTCACTGCTTCAACCTAAACTAATGAAAAGGCACCAGCCTGGTCCTGGCTAGATTATTTAACAGGTACTATCAACTGAGCTATGATACTAAGGCATTGCCACTGAAAATTGAAAATAAAATATTATCATGAGTACTCAAGGCTCAGCACAGATGGAGACAGAGATCGGAGGAGGCACATAGGTGGTGGGTGATGATGTGGCCCAGTGGAAGAACGGCCATGTCGTCGCCAGAGCAGGAACACGCGGAGGCTCCCATCCTGTTGGGCGGTTCTGGAGAAGGATCCAATCTCGAGCATCTTCTCGCGGTGGCGGCGAACGGCTCCACGATGAGGTCCGCAATGAAGGTGGCGGCGGCTCCTCTCGTACCTCCGCGGCGACGAACGGCTCCACTATGAGGTCCGCAATGAAGGTGGCGGCGACTCCTCTCTTACCTCCACGGCGGCGAACGGCTCCTGGATGAGGTCTGGCGGCGGCTCCTCTCAGATGTCAGCAGCGGCGATCTCGTACCTCGGCGGCGGGCGAGTGGCTCCACGATCGACCTAGCAAATAGATAGATCGAGGGCAGTTGCGTTGTATACCTAGAATATTTTAATATTCACAAAAGAAGTGTCCTTTTAGGCCGGTAGCTGAGTCAATATTGACCCTTTAATAAACTTAGTTATATTCTTCATTTACACCCAGTTTAGTTAGAAGTACTGGCAAACAATGCAGTATGCTATCGTCTGATAATATAGGGTAATGGATATGCTGAAATTGTAGATACGTGGGCTCCTAATGATTGAACTAATTTATTTATTTTTCCACACTACAGAGACAGGTGCTTGTAGAAATACCAAAGTATACGCCAAAAAAATTTTCTTTATGAAAACATTGGACAGCTATGCTGCAAGGTAGCAAGTAATCTCACGACAATTTCAAAAGCAAAACAAGGGAAAAGGATGTGCAAACCTCTTAAGGATTTGAGAAAGTTCATAACTCCTCAATCAAGTCAACCATTAATTTCACATAGCGCATAGGAATCAACCGCCTCAGCAATCTCCTCCCCGTTGGATCTGGTACCAGCAAGGTCCTCGAGGCTAAAATAAACCATCGTCCATATGGGCAACTACAATGACTGAAAAATATGTGGTCATTAATATGGGCAGCAAGAAAAATATGGACAGAACTGGAAGGCTAACTCTAAAACCAAACTTAAAATGGGAGCTAATTATTTATGTGCTCTAAATCCATATAAAAACTAATAATCATTCTCTGTCTGAAAAGAAGTAACTTCCATGAATGGGGGAGGGGGTCTGTACCTAAATGAAATCATTGCACACAACAGAGCAAAGCTGATATTGTTATAAAAAATAGTACTTCTTGCTACAAGGACAAAACCAGGAAAGACCATGTGCAAAATAAACTTTCTCGTCAATCTAGCTGGGGGCCTGTTCATATGAAGAAGAGAAGGATCAGCGAAGGAAATAACATATCAAGAAAAGAAAACAAAACATATTAGAATGTAAATATGTTTGCTCATCGATTACCTTCTACCTTTTTAATAAACATAATTATATTTTAATTTGCTCCGTTGTTTTCTTATTTTTTTACCAAACTGCCATATATGGTACACAAAGAAACATTTACCTGAAGGCATTAATATATTTTCAGCTTTTTAGTCTTACTGAATACTCCTGAAGGAGTCAAGGACTTGTTTGCTACTGTATATTAATAGCAGTAGGTAAAAGGCCAGTGTAGGTGAAAATATTATAAGGACACATAAGAGGCTATATTTCTTTGTTCAACTACTATAAATAAACTAAATAAGATGAGAGTGAGACTACATACATAAAGCTGAATGTGCAAGATCGACATCATCCCTAAGTGCTTCTCTTCTCAACTGCTTCCTTCTGGATGTTTTGATTGTTCAATGGAAAACAAAATTCAAAAATATATGGTCAGATAATTGCAACCTCAGTTTATTTATAGAAGAATGTTATTGAAAGAATTGCATCCAACCAAAAACAAACCTTAATTTGAGACATATAGTTTGATGCCTTACCTACAGTTGTAACCTTCTGAGCAAGTATGCCAATCTGCATGTTCGAACAGAATTTTCTATTGGAGAGCAAGCAGAGGTTTATACATCAGAATCTTCTGTGAGAAGCAAGCAGAGGTTATACATTATATAGAGGAGACTAATAGAGAGTACCAACTCGATATTTCTTGCTGGTCCATACTTCAATTGTCGTCATGAAAATGAAGCACTGCGACCGTTGCCGGCTCCTCCAAATGCCCATCGGTGTAGGCATGATGGAGAACATACAGTACTGCACGAGTCAAACCAAAGAAGCAAAGAGCGTAGGAAAATAGACAATTGAATACTGAAAGAAAGGAGAAGATAACCACCATATGCACAGTTCATTACATGAGTCAAATTACAATTGTTATATTCCAAGGCCATCTGGCAGTCCCTATTTTACAAAGCTTGGCTTTGATGAACATACCAATCAACTACTCTTAACGTTCCACATCACCTAAGCTAGCACTGAATGCAGAAAACTTACAATATTATTTAGAGGTGCTAGTTCAAACTATGACCAATTATTTGCATGGCTTATCATCAGCAGTTATGTTTTTACTGCCTTTAGTATTTTAATTAGGCTTCATTCAGAACTGTTGCTGCACATTAAGTATGAGAAGGTAACAACAGGCAAAATATCAATCTAGGCATTGGTCAAGTTTCATTTGAGAATTCACACATTATGTAAGAAGTATATGTGATGATAGATTTGAATGTGAAACGAGATCAGCATATGTATACCTTGTAAAAACATCGTCCGCCAAAGGGGCAAGTATCCCTTCTAAAGTCAAAGTACCTACAATCAGTCGACGTGAAATAACATATGTGTGGCTTAGACAAATGTTTCGTGAATCAACCTCTGCTCTGAAGAACATACAAATGAAATTCTCTCTGGAGTACTATTAACCTAACGATCATATAGTGAGATGCATGCAACCATCAGATTTATTGTTACTGACCTAAGAATTTATGTATTTCCGTCTCAAAAAGTAAAAATCCAGTCCTGAATCCGCCCGCCGCCCACGCATCTATGACAGAACCTCTTCCCCTGCTGCTCCTTGATGGTGCACCTCCTCTCCTGCTGCTCCTCGATGCTGCAACTCCTCCCCTGCTGCTCCTCGATGGTGCACCTCCACCCACGACGGCGAAACCAGCGGCCCTTGCTCCATGACACCGGACCAACCAGTAATGATGGATATGGGTTTTGGTGACCTCTGACCTGAACTGCTGCAGCTCAAAAAATCAACAAAACAAGATTAGCACGTTGGAAAGAAAATCAAAGAAGAAGTCACACGCATCAGTACATACAACCAGCGTAGTACAAGCAGCAAGCGCAGCTAGCAAGCCGGCCACCGTACGCGCAGCTTGCAAGCAGTCAGCGCAGCACCCGGGGGCGCACAGCATGCGCACCTGCCGTGGAGAAGCAGGGCCGGCGCAGCACGCGCAGCACCTGCGGACGGGGCGAACAGCACGCGCACCGGCCGGAGAAAAGCAGGGCCAGCGCCGCCATCCACACGCCACGACGCCCTAGCACGGCGCCACGAAGGACGTTTTCCTTCTCCGCCCCTGCACGGCGCCACCGCTGCCCCTGCTTCTCCACCCACGCCGCGACGCCCCTCTCCGCTCCACCCACTAAGCGACGCGCCCGCCTCGCTCCGCTCCTCATTGCCTGCAGGACAACTCGGCGGCTAGGGTTAGCCGCAGGGGTGCGCGCAGGGACTTAACAACGAGGAGGTGCTCGAGGGTCGATGGGGGAGACAGGGCGGAGGCACGCCGGTGGCGGCCGACGCAAGAGGCGGGGCTGGTCGAGGAGATCCTGAGCGGCGGCGGCTTAGATGTGCGAGGGCGGCAGCGAAGGGATGGAGGGCGGCGGCGGACGAGGGCAGTGAGTCGTGCGTGCGAGTGGAGGCCAGGAGAGTCGTGTGTGCGTTTGCTTAGGGTTTTCTTTCGCTGGTTAATTTTCGTAGGTTTTATTTCGTTGGTTAATTTTCGCTTGTAGATGGGTGCGATGGGAGGTGCGGCCCTGGACTGCAGGGGCATCGCGACATGGTTTTTCTGGTTTTTCGCTGCTGAGCGGGAGGTGGAAGCAAGTACCAAAGAAGTACCAAAAAAGACCGGGTGAGGTGGGACGAAAATAAAACCCGGAACGCGACCTACCAACTGAGACATTAGGAGTAGAGATTCGAGCACCATCAAGGCCACCACCATCACTAGTCGGGGCGGAGGAGGACGGGAAGGGGTGGCTGGGGTGCTACGAGCTACCGGGCGAGAAGGCGTCTACATACACGTTTTGTTCTTCTTCGTCGTCATCTCGGTAATGGCCTCCCTCGGCTTCGTCTTTCGCTTGCCGCCGGCTGAAGCATGCTGAGGGTGAGTGAGCACTCCAGATCGTGGCCGTCGAGGCCTTGGCAACGGCCTTTGTTGACCGCACGGATGCTCGCATCACTTTTTTTTTGTCTTGATTTTGGCGGCGTAGCGCCGACAGGATTGCTGAGGAGTCCGGCGGCTCCATTCTCGTCGGAATCAGGATCTCCGATGGCGGGAAGATCAGACAGCCTCGGAGGGGAGAAATTTTCTTGAGAAGTGAGACCAACCGCTTAAAATTTAGGGAGAAGAGCTACTTTTCGGCTTAAAATCACGGCATCTCCAACGGCAACGCTGACCCCTAAATCGGACCCGGTATCCTTTCACGGACTGATGGACTAGTCTAAGTACAATGATGCCGGCGCTGGCCTTCTGCCTGCGTCCCTAAAACTTTTGTCTCTTTTTTCAAGTCCACAGACTCAAAATACCATCATATAAAATCGTAGATGGTTGAAAATATTCAAATGTGATAGTAGTTCTAATTTAGGTATTACAGTCAACTCCAGTTTTCAAACTAAAGTAGTTTAAACTTAAAATCAACTAACACATATGTTCTAGTTGTTCCCTTTAATCGTCCACATATGCTCAATCAAATCTTCCATGAGTTGCTCGATGCCGAAATTATTGATGAATTTGAACAAATTCATCAAATGTGGCCGGATTCTGATGTGAAATTTTGACAGGATCACCCATGTTCTCAAATTGTAGACCTACGACAACATCTTCACCGTCATCCACGATGATCATGTTGTACATGATCACACAACATGTCATCACCTCCCATAAGGTCTTCAGGTCGCATTGTTTTGCAGGTCCATGAACAACTGCAAAACGGGTCTGGAGCACTCCAAATGATCTCTCCACGTCCTTTCTAACTCCTTGCCTCTGAGAAAAGTGACACCTTTTCTGACCAGCTAGCTTAGAGATGGTCTTGACAAAGCTAGCCCATGAAGAATAGATACCAACAAATAGATAGTAGCACATGTTGTAGTGATGCCCATTGATTGTATAGTTGAAAAGAGGAGTTTGCCCTTTAGTCATGCTAACAAGAAATGGAGACCGCTATAGCACATATATGTCAAAGTGAGACCCGGGCATGCCACAAAAAGCGTGTGAATTCCAGAGGTCATGTAATGCAACTGCTTCAAGAATTATGGTCGGCTTCTTAACATGGCCTAGATATTGCGCTTATAGAGCTTTTGGACAGTTGTTCCATCTCCAGTGCATACAACCAAGACATCTGAGCAAACCTGACTGCCCTCTTGCTTCGAACATTGTCAAGAGGCACTCAGTGTCCGCAACAGTTGGATATTTCAAGTTCCGAGGTCCAACTTTTAAAGCATTTCAACTTCGAATTTTTTTAATGATATTTTTTATTATTTCTATGTATCAATTCAATTTCAAAAAAATCCATGATTAACACAAATGATTGGAAGCCCCATGGTCAAATTTGAGAGCTTTTCGAGTTTGTCTACTATTTTCGAGGCTTTAACTAATTTTCCGGCCACTCAAAAGGACAGAACGCTCTTTGGTAGAAAACAACATGCAAATGAGCTCCAAAAGGGGGGAAACTTGACATGGTGTCTTCATTGGGCCCTTGTAGGGTGTGCTGAAAATTTGAGAACGTTACATCAAAAACTTGATGCACCTCGTGTACAAACCGGACACTCTTTCGCGTAGTGTAAGGGTTTCGAACAGGAAACCGCCGCCTTCAACACACCACTCCATTTTTTAAATCATTTAAACTTTAAAATTTTTTGTGATTAATACACAAAATCCAAAATCGCATGCTCAAAATTGGCCACCTTTCAAGTTCGTCTGCTATTTTCGAGGCATTAAGTGATTTTTCAGTCACTTAAAAGGGTAGAACGCTCTTCGATAGAAAATAGCATGCAAACGAGCTCAAAAAGCGATGCAACTTGATATGATGCTCCATATAGCCCTCCACGTCGGACGACTCAACATAGTGCTCGTATATGTACTCCATGACCAAATTCATTGCTTCGGTAAAGGGACAAAAAAATTAGCACATGCATGTCAGGTGTGGCGACTCCCCCTAGGGGCGGATGGTACCTGCGCGGCGGACAGACGAGGTGTGGATCGATGGCGGAGGATAAATGGCATGGTGGCCGGGTGTAGAGGTGTAGGCCGCGGAGGTCTAAGAAGGGCTTGGCAGACGGCCAGGATGGTAGAACGGCAGCGTCGGCGAGGGAGAAAGCATATGCAGAGAAAGAGGGATTAATGAAGATGCGGGTCCGGACGGTTTTGGATGAGCAAGGGGTGTCGGAATCCTATGTGCCTGATGACGGGACTCCCACAAAGCCCCCTATCTTGCTTCTTGTTTGCGGGGAAACGGACACCCAAACCGATCCATGAACCGATGCGGAATTGTGTTGGATGCAAACTAGGTCCGAACAGCTCACTTTGAACGCTCACCGAAGGCTTAAGGATCGGCTTTGAAGATGCCTAAGGCAGCGCGCATGATCTTTCGTTGGGTGTTCCACTTCGTTCGTTTTGATACGGGGCGTGTGGATTAACGCACACGGACGAACGTAACTAGGTACTCCACATGATTCAGATCCAATACGTGGTCGGATCATCCCGCCGGTCGATTTCTTGATGGATTTGGTGGCCGGTGCGTCGTACCTACCAGGTCGTAATGCCCCTCTTTGCTCTCCGTGGCGACGGTGCGTGCGGGGTGCACCGGTGCATGCACGCACGTGTCACGTGAGATCGGTGGGTGCACGCTGCTTCTCCATGGAAGGAACGGAAGATTTACGCACGAATCAAACGGTCACCCAATGTCACGCTGCTCCGTCCTCCAACCGTCCCGCAGCTTTTGCAAAAGAAGAATCACAAAAGTGACAATGCTTTCCTGCCTTGCGCCTGCCTCCCGACCCTATCTCTGAACACAACTCAGCTTCTGAGGCCGGCTTGCGGATACCGGCTGACCAATCGACCAGGCCGAGACGGAGCTCCCCCTCCTCCTGCCATGCCACCGTGCTTGGCAGTGGCAGGTGGTGGCTGGCTTTGCTGCGTAGCAGAAACAGCAGTGGTGCAGCTGCACCGTGGTGGGGTTTGTCGTTTTCACCAACTAGGGCCGGTACACGAACGTACCACGGGCGAACGGACTTCCCCACGCTCTCGCACGGCAACGAGGGCCGCCATGCATGCCAACGAGGGCCGGTACACTCCATGCGAGGAACCAGGCCGGGATGTACTTGCCCCCATTTTCTTCTTGTATCTAGCTTTTGTTCATGTTTTTCGTGGTTATGAAATGCGCTTTTATTTACATAATTTGTCTATTTGAGGTTACTCCTTTTTTCTGTGCTTCTAAAATGCTCTTGTCACTTGATGATTTAACTAATTTCGCTTTGTACGTAAATGTCGGTACTCCTAACAGATGTTTGTGTGTTTAACCCAAGATGGATCTAGACAAAGCCCAAAGCAAAATCATGAATATTGCAAAACAGTACAATTCTTCAAAGGACCAGCGTTAAAAAAAAGGCAAAATTGTAACTCATTTCAAAAACTTTACAAAAAGAGAGTTTAGACCATGGTTGCAGATTGCAATGTGATCCATCTTGTCAATTACTTCAGCCACAACCCAATATCGCCATCACGTGAGACTATATCACAAGGGATGAAGACGCGGTCGTTGCTCCGCCACCAACGGATGCCGGAGAAGGAAGAAACATATGATGTGCCCAAGCAAGCACGTGCCCCTTTTTGGCTTTATCACTCGGAAGAATAACTTGAGGCAGCGATTAATCCCTCCACCAAGCCGCCCTTCGGCCAACAAGGTCCACGACAGAAGGAATAAGACCGGCGACCAACGACCGATGCCCAAGAGCACGAGCGAGCACCGCAACGTCACTCCTAGGCGTCACAGAGAGTACGCCCAAGACGGAGCAAACGTTATTGCTCCAGATTCCACGCCGAAGATCCATCTTCGATGCATGGTTAAATTATGGATGCATCCACATGCTCCACCGATTCACTACAGGTAGCCTCCATCTGCTATGGATGGCAAGCTTGGGAGGTTGATGCCGCCCACCGGATGCTCGTCTTGTGCGCCGTGAGATACTATGAGTCGGCATAACGTCAACCTCTCCTAAAGAAACTCTGATCCTATAGCCACTATCTACAAAGGGTGCACCGAGCTGATGGAGAAGATCTGGGATTGGATCGGGCCTGCGGGCCCAAAGATGACTTTTGACGGGTAAGGCTATGAGAGAGACGACCCCCCAACACGTACGTTGTAACTTCCAGCTGAGGCTAGCAATCAAAGGGTAATGCTAGACCAAGGTAATCTTTTTTACGTGTTTTACGTAAGCAGCAACGTGGATCAATATTATTGGATCAGGAAGTGCGATAGGGCCCACCCCCATGAAATTGGTTTTTTTTTGTGTGTGTGTGTGTGTGTGGGGGGGGGGAGAAGAGTAGATTGGAAATTTATGTAGGGACTTCGCAGCGGGTTTGTAGGTTTAGTATTATCGGCAATCAAATGGCAAAAAACTGTGGAGTAATGCTAGACTCACGGGTGGATTGTACGAGTTCTACGGATTGTAGTTAGCTGCATTTTCTGATTGGACATTAAGACGATAGGAAGGGGCCACCCCGTGAAATTCAAGGGTATGGTTAATTAGTGTGAGCGGATCCTAGTCAGCACATCTTTATCTTTACCTAATAATAATAAAGAGAATAGGGTTTCTGTCGTCCGTCATCGTGGCGTTTTTACAAAAAAGTCCCTATGAATTTTCATAATTGAACCCGGCGTTTTTACAAAAAAGTCCCTATGAATTTTCATAATTGAACCCGCAGTCCATATTTAAGTGGATCTGGCGAAACGATTCGATTTTGCAAATTACCCCCTGCATCTTGTAAGAATTCCACGCGCGCTCCTTTGTTCATCTTATCTTATCCAACCAGTGGCAGAGAAGGTGGAAGGGGGATGGCTTCGACTGGGCTCTCGTCGGCTGTCCTGCTCTCCCCTCCGTCCCTGGCCCTCTCGCCTCTCGGCCTCTCCTCCGCCTCCGGCGTCACCGGCCCCCTGTAGCTGCGTCTCCATCCCAGCACCCGAGCTCCGCTGTGCTTGTCCCCAGCAGCCGCGATGGGGCGCTCGTTGGCCGGCAGCCATGGCGCCGCTGGAGCTATCTTCACTCTTCCTTGCGTCGGCTCGAGGCGGGTGAAGCAGCTCGGCACCCATGACCTCCACCATGGCTCCATCGACGTGTTCCACTGCCTGCACGCCGGCGCCGTCCTTCGCCTGCCCAAGCAGCAAAAATTACTTTCCGTGTGAGGATTATTAGGATTCATAAATAGTCCTCGCTCCTTTGCATAGAATCCAATCAATTTATACACACGGGCGATTTTGCCCCGTTAGAAGAAATCAACGACAATAGGAGGGGAACAGAAAGAAGGAATTAATCCCACAAGAAGGAAGATGGAGAAAAAGAATACACGACAGAGTAAGGGAAGGGGCGGGGGAAGACGAGCCGAAGCAGAGGATGTCGGACGAGGCAGCGGCCTGCTAGCGTGATGCAACAGAGATGTGCCAGGTGGACCTCGAGATGTGCAGAGGCGAAGGCCGAGGCGTCGTTCGGCGCTGCCGTTGATGACCACGGCCTTGTGGTCGTAGGACACGGCGGCATCGCCGACGGCAGCGGCCGCGGCGCAGGACGAGGAGGAGGACGCGGAGGGCATGGTGGCGCCTGGATCTGTTCTCTCCCCCTCGACTGCTGCTCGGACAGTGTTGACCAACTGTGGGTGGCGCTGGGCTTATACGCTGGTGGTCTATCTGGCCTCGCCGGTGGTGTTGATGATGGCGGATGTCTCTGAAAGAATTATAGCAGTGCTTGAGGAATGATGAGGGACGGGCGAGATGAGGATAGTGGTGAGGCCGGGCGGCAACGTGGCGGGCGGCGGCGAAGCTCCGGTAGAACGGCGCTCGCCGGGCAGCCTGCTCACATCGCGCCGGATCAAGCTGGCTGCTGCGGCATTGAAGTGTAGTGCGTCTGGTCAGATGGGGATGAGAAGAGAGATGGAGCGAAAGAAGTTAATGGATGGAGATGCATCTCGGTGGAAAGGATAAAGCAAGCTCTAAAGCGGTGGTGTACACGTGCCTGTACATGCCGGCCGCTCGACCCCCAACGTATGCCAAACATTGAAAATGTAATATAATGTAATATAATCTTTCAAATCAAACTATCTTTGATAAAAAAATAAAAAATCATAAGAATTCAAATCGTTTGATAATTTTATAAAATAATTTATGAAACTCTCAAAGAGTATGTAAGGGCATCTCCAACGCTGACCCACAAGGCGTCAGCAACCGTCCGGACTACCGGTCCAGACATGTTCTGCCATCTAACATGGGCATGTATCGGTAAGCCGATCGGTCTGGGCCTACTTTTTACCGCAAAGCAAACATAAACTTGGGGGAGGGACTTTGCGGGTGTCCGAACCGCTGCCAGGCTCGATTCTGACTACCCTGGGCCACCTAACATCCGCTCCATTCCCGCCCGGCGTGTTCAAATGTGAGGCCTTTGTTCGCCTCCCTACATCAAACATGCGCGGGTGCCGAGAAACCTACTCCGGCACCACAAGTCCGTTTGGCTGCCGCCCACCATTAACCATCCCGTCCCTTGCCTTGCCATCCACCGGCTATTTAAATTCCAACCCAGACCATAGCTGCATCCGCCATCCCCCCCTCCCTTTCTCCTCTTCGCACCACGCCTGTCATGGCCTCCTCGAGCTATCAAGCCATTTGGGACAGTCTCTCGAACGAGTAGAAGACGGAGATGGCCGCCATTGCTGCCAACTGACAGACGGAGGCCGG
This sequence comes from Aegilops speltoides, assembly GCA_021437245.1. Taxonomy (NCBI): domain Eukaryota; kingdom Viridiplantae; phylum Streptophyta; class Magnoliopsida; order Poales; family Poaceae; genus Aegilops; species Aegilops speltoides. The sequence goes on from CM038146.1 coordinate 493,512,503, forward strand.
CGCTGCGAATGTCCCAATGAATGACGCGACCGACACGAGCTGGCGCCACCCTCCTCGCAGGTCCATGTCGGCATCACCATGCGCGAGGCATGTGCTCACTACCGAAATGGTGTTGGCCGAGCGGGAGGCCTTGTTCCGGCCGAGTAGGAGGCACTGGTCAACTCCTATCAGATTCAATTCCCGAGGCTCATGGCATGCTGGAAATGGGAGAACGGGCACCGACGATCATTTAGACTAGGTGTAGAGTATATTTTGGTTCAAATATGTCGAAATGTAATTAGTCTGCTCTGGTCTAGATTAAAGGCATCTGTTTTATCTAAATATTATTCAAGTATGAATGAATATCGTCCAATTTATTTAAATACCCATCAAATTTGTTCACTTTCATTAAATTTCTTCCGAAATGCAATTGCACTTACGTGGATAGTTTTGGATGACCGCCTCGTGCATCAGTGCCCACAGACTGGTCCCCGGTCCATGGACGGATGCTTTGCCCGTTTTGTGGCTTGGCGTTGGAGAAGCACTAAGAATCACGTTGTATGTTTCTCCCGCTAAAATACTATTTGATGCACAACTTCTCTTCCATTCGATGGAAGTACGGAGCTTAAGTATGCGCCAATGAAGGACGTTAGTGTGGCTTCTCACATGAACACTTCATGATCCAAATAAGGATAATTCAACCCGTGACAAAACACCCGCATATGCACCTTACAGATGAGGGTAACCTTATTTCAAGGTTTGTCAAACTTGAATATAAGTGAAGAATAATGACACATGAAGCTGGTTTTGTCAAAAAAAATTCCCGTTGCAACGCACGGGCATATGTACTAGTAAACCGAATATCTTCTTCGTAGGTGTAGCATCTCGCGAGCTGATGCCTTCCCCTCAACGTGCTAAGATCAAGCATCTCTAACCAATTCCCTCCCTTCCTTTAACTCCTTAAAAGCCTCCTCGTGACCGTAGATGCTCTTATAGCCACGTACTAGTGTGCATGCATTAGCACATGCCGTGTGATTAGATAATGTATGTATTAGCTTGCACCAACAGTTGGCCGCGGGCTGTGCTTACAGCAAAACTAGCTACCAAGCCAAGAGATCGTGCTGGTTATAACGGGAAATATCATATATTAGTATCATGCATATGATACTACTGTATAATACTACCTCTATAATGCATAGTATCGAGCGTGGCTATCCCGCACGCGTTGGAGCGGCCACTTTCGGACAGCACCGATATGGAAAGTGTGTAGCAACTACGTCGGAGGATTAGAAGGATTAATTAGCGTGGGCCCCCTGAAAATCAAAGGGGGCGATTAGTGGTTGTTTTGGGTGGGCCCAATTTCCTTAACTAGCGTTTGCATGTATACGTGCTCAGAAGTCAGATGTGGTGGCTGGTGGGCCTGCACAATCCTATCGGAGCGGACGATTTGGAAAAGTGACTAGCAACTCCGCGGTGGATTGATTCGCGCGTTGCAGTGGCCGCACACGAAGGAGTTCTTTCGCATATAGTATTATAAGTTAACTTAGTATCTTATGTTGGTTTATTAATTGTCATGCATGACACCTAGTACAACATTTAATATGATACGATATCATGATATGATACCACATCATCTCTTTCATCATTTAATTATGTGCCACATCATTCAAAAAGTCTAGTTGGCATGTATGATACCGCTTATGATACTTTTCATTACGACCCGCCTGCTATGGTGGTAGGCCTTTGTCATGAGGACACATCGTTTGGGTGTTGACTAACGACTACAACCATTGACTGTGACAGTAGTCCATTTATCATATTGTCATTGTGTATGGTGGTAGCAAAATGATTAGATCGTGCTAGACTTTTAAAGAGATTAAATCATGCTAAACTTTGATCAAAGGCTTAACACAGTGATTCTGCTCGTGGTGGACAGTGCACACTTGTTCCCCTGACTCCCCCTCCCCCCGAGCTCCCGATCAGCGTATGGACCGGTCCATTTTGCGGTTTATTTCCCAATGGCTCGAACCTTCCCAAAACCTTTTTTCCTTTTTTCCTTCCTTTTTTCTTTTGCATTTCATTTCTTGTTTTATTTTCTTTTCTGGTTTTTTCTATTTTCCCCTTTTAAATTCGTGAACATTTTTTGAAATAGTAAAAATCTTTTTTACAAATTCATGAACATTTATTGAAATGCATGAACAATATTTTGAAATAGTGATCATTTTTTAATTCAGTTATATTCTCTTCAACCGTGAGTACAAATCATACACATGTTGTAGCATATTGCTGGACCAAACTTGCAAATCCCAATTGCCATGCCCTAGAAGTTTCCATGGATACATTTACATAATATACACTAGAAACTACTATTATGATATTTTCTTTAGTGTGTATGACTTAGAAATCTCTACAAAAATATTGAATAAGATTAAGTCGTTCTGGAGGTAGCACCGCCTGTTGGTTGCGCCATGTCCCAGTCAGTATTTCTAACCTTGTATTAGCTGGTTGTAACACTATTATCGAGGAATAAAACCCTTTCTTTGCCCGCAAAAAAAAGAAAATATATAAACACACACATAAAGACACAAATATAGGTGTATACAGACCACTTATGCAGTATTAAAAAAGTATTCAAAATATTTATTTAACAAGAAAGAATTATGGCATACAATCTCAATTTCACATACTAAAAATTCTCAATTATATATATTGCAAATATATAACAAAAAATACTCTAATTATCATTTAGAATCATTGTTATGGGGTTAACTATGATGACTAAGTAATATAAATTTACACTAATTAAAATTGGAATATGGTACAGTTAGTTTGAAATGAGTATAAAAGTTCATTATAAAAAATATTTGTTTTTTACATCATCCCAGGTAGAAAAATGGATTGGATGGGTGGTTTGAGGGTCGGCATTGGAGATGCCTTAATAATACTTGTCAGTACGTTCACGCTGGACAGCGCCACTTTGGCTAGGGGGCGGACGAGAGGAGGAAATTGATGGTTAGCTGAAGCCGCCAAGGGTACTCGCGCTGATGCCGGTGTCGTTGGTGCCAAGCCCCGCGCCGTCCGTGTCCTTGATGCTGAGATAGGCTGTGGCGGCCCTCGCGCCAGCCGCGCCGGGAATGGCGTCGATGCCGGCCACGGCGAGCCCAGCGGCAGGCGTGGTGGTGCCGGTCATGGCGGTAGCGGATGCCGCGACGCAGAGGGACCGTTTCCTGTGGGCGGAGTCAGGATACACGAGACATCGAAGGGGATATGTAGTGGAGGCCGGCCGGAGCGGATGAGACGGTGACTTACTGGGCGGCAGTGATGGAGCGGATGCTGAGGCATGCGGCCTTCGCCGCCACCTCCAGGGCTGCCCGACAGACCTTGGGGGCCACCGTGGCCATCTAGGTACTGGGAGGAGGAAGCAAGGGCAGGCGCCGATGACGAGGCGGGAGGGCAGGGCTCTGCGTGACGGCGGCGAGGCGGGGGGAGGGAGGGGAGGCAGGAGAAGGCGCAGACGTGAAATGGGAAAGATGGGAGGTGGTTTTATAGTGGGACTCTCTTCGCGTCCGGCCGCGCATGGGTTTGAAAATATTTGAAATCCGCCCATTTGCTTCTCTTGCATCCGGTCACCTCCTCTTTTTGGAAGGCGTTGGAATCTTTTGGTGCCTAGCCCATCGGCCAGGCTCCCCTCCCTCCTGCCGGGCCCACCAGCCAGCCAGCGATTCGGCACGGGCTAGACGTTGCCATGGCCGGTGGCGTGACTAGCAAGCCACCAGTTGTGTCTGTCGTCAGGGAATGGGCCCCCCACCCACACACCAACCCTAACAGTCATTGCTCCACTACCCGCCCCTGCCCTTCTTTTTTTCATCTTCTTTTTCCATTTCTAAACAAAGACAAGATGGTTGAGGGCCGCAGGATATAAATCACACACTTTTCCTACTAATTAGCAAATGCCATCGGCATGGTACACACAGCAACGTATATCTAGACAAGACCCAAGCTTATCAACATTACACTTGCGTCCTATACATCGTAAGCCTTTTCAAACAAAATAAAACGCATCCAAATTTGCAATCTGCCTTTGACATTGATTACGCGCCTGAATTTTATTCTTAGGCGTCAACAGTGGCCAAGCCACACTTGAGCTGGGTAGTCAATTGACTACACAACTTTTTGCAAAAGCGAAATACATCAAGTAGAAATCATGCCAAAAAATCTTGTGAATGATATAGCGCCGAGGAAGCGGAATTTAGAGCGTCCCTGTCGGGCCTGTATATTGGTATGACACTAGACTTGCCCGTCATTTTGGAAACTGATTGCTCATTTGTGACCTCTATTCTTGGAAAAGATTGTTTGGATAGGTCCTCCTTTGTTGATTTAAAGAAGGAGGCGGTAAATGTCTCAAAGATGCCGGTGAATTTACTGATTTCAAAGATCATCAGGAGGGCAAATTTGGTGGCTCACGAGATTGCAAAGTTTAGTTTTGATAATGGATCTGATAGTTTTCTTTTGCATTCTGTTCCGAACTATGTGGCAAAGTTTGTAATGAATGATTGTACGGACATTTTAAGTTAATTAATACATGGTGGTTTTTTTTAAAAAAACTTGTGAATGCATACATATGACTACACAACATTCACAACATTCAGTTGACCGCACATATTTGGATGCCTGGCACCACCACAGCGTCAATAACCTCTAAGTTGTGACGCCGCGGTCGTCTGCCAGACCCAACCTAGGGCCATTGGACGGTCGGGGATGACACGGTTGGTCGTGACGTCGCCGGCATAGATGTGATAGCGGGTTTTCCAATGTTGGTTTGCCGGCTAGGGGGGCATTTTAGATGTGACCGCCGCTCGGAATCGACGGAACTCAAACTCGATATGGGGAAGTTGCAGCCGGTGACGACTTGTGATGGCCTCAATGAAGGTGAGGAAAACGTGACTTGCCACGACGTCGCATCTGGAGGGGAGGAAAGGCATTGATTACCGGTTTGGGGTTGGAGAAAGAGATCATCAAGAGCACAAAAAAAATTGGTTTGTGCCGTCAGATGAAGATCAAACGGTTAGGAATAAAGTGCCGGAACACGAACCTTTTAGTCGCTTGGCATGTACTTGCCCCTTTTTATTCATCTGCCTAGTTTTTGCTCATGTTTTCTTTGCGCTTATGAAATACATTTTTATTTGCATAATTTGTCTACTTGAGATTGCTCCTTTTTCTATGCTTCTAAAATGCTATTGTTACTTGATGATTTAACTAATTTCCCTTTGTATATAAACATTGGCAGTCCTAACATATACTCCCTCCGTTCGGAATTACTTGTTTTAGAAATGAATGTATCTAAAACTAAAATACGTCTAGATACATCCATTTCCGCGACAAGTAATTCCGAACGGAGGGAGTACGTGTTTGTTTAACACAAGGTGGGTCCAGGCAAACCCAAAGCAAATTCATGAATATTGCAAACCAGTACAACTCTCCAAAGGACCAGCATTAAAAGCAAAATTATAACTCATTTCATAAAATGTACCCAAAAAACGACTTCAGATCATAGCTATAGATTGCAATGTGATCCATCTAGTTGTTTGTTTCAGCCACAACCCAATATCGCCATCACGTGAGGCTATATCACCTGGGATGGAGACGTGGTCGTTGCTCCACCGCCAACGGATGCTGGAGAAGGAAGAAATAGATGATGTGCCCAAGTAAGCATGTCCATTTGGCTTTATTGCTGGGACGAATAACTACAGGCACTGATTGATGAATCGATCGCTTCGTCTAGTCGCCCTTCGGCAAACAAGGTTCACGGCAGAAGGGATAAGACCAACGGCCAAAGAGCGATGCCCAGGAGCACTAGCGAGTGTTAGAAGGGAGAGAGGGATTTGGTGGAATAGTTCATTGTATTGCTTGAGCCTCGTGGGCATATATATAGGAGTACAAAGATTAACTTGGAGTACAAGACAAGGCAGGAACAAATCCTAGTCTATCCTATACTTCCTAATAATCCTTATACTCAACATCCCCATGATCAGCAGTAGCGGCGTGAGCGGTGAGGCGGAGAAGAATCGAAGGCAAGCCGACGGACACCCCCCGATCGTAACAGTCGACACATCGCGGAGTTGTGGCTGGAGTGGCAACCAACGAGGTTGCTCAAGCAAGGCGGTAGCCCTTTGTGCCGTTTGTCGAGGTGTCCGTCGGCTTACCTTCGGATTCTTCTCCAGTCTCACCGTCTGCGTCGCTACTGCCAGGATCATGGGGATGTTGAGTATAGTGTTTATTAGGAAAGATGAGATAGACTAGGATTTGTTCTGGCTTGTCTTGTACTCCAAGTAGATGATTGTACTCCTATATATATGCCCACGAGGCAAGTAATACAACAACTATTCCACCAAATCCCTCTCTCCCTTCTAACAACGAGGACGCTAGCTTCATTCCTAGTCATCACATAGAGTATGCCGAAATTGGAGCGGTCGTTATGCTCCAGATTCCAAGCCGAAGATCCATCTTCGATGCATGGTCGAATTGTGGATGCACCCACATGCTCCACCGATCCACTATAGGTAGCCTTCCCTTTGCTATGGATGCACGCTTTGGAGGTGGATGCCGCCCACTAGATGCTCGTCTTGTGCGCCATTGAGATGCTACGACTCGGCATAACGTCCACCTCTCCTAAAGAAACTTTGATCCTATAGCCACTATCTACAAAGAGTGCACTGAGTTAGTCCCCCATATTGCTCTCGACCAATGACGCTGATGGAGAAGATCTGAGATCGGGTTGGGCCTGCGGGCTCAAAGACGAAGTTTGACGGGGAACACTACGATCCGAGTCGACCCCCCCATGCACACCGAATACGTATGTTGTACTCCCTCCGTCTCATAATGTAAGACGTTTTGTGTAGCATCAAAAAACGTCTTACATTATGGGACAGAGGGAGTAACTTTCAGTGAAGGTTGGGCAATCAAATGGCAATCATGGGCGGATTCTACAGGCTCCACAGATTATAATTAACTGCCTTTTCTAATTGGACATTAAGAGGATAGGATGGGGCCACCCCGTGAAAGTCCAGGGGATGGTTAATTAGTGCGAGGAGTTCCTAGTCACCACATAAATCTCCCTACATATGCATGATAAGAGTGAGCATCTCTAATTGATCCCCTATCCTTTACCTCGTCAAAAGCCACCCATGACCGTAGATGCTCTTATACCCACGTACTATGTGCATACTCCTTCCGTTTTAAAATATATAAGTCTTTTTTAGAGATTTTAATAAGAACAGCGTACAGATGTATGAGAAAAGTCAGATTGTGCTAGATTTTAAAGTGCGGCTAAATTATGCTAAACTTTGATCAAAGGCTTAAAACAATGATTTTGCTCATGGTGGACAGTGCGCACTTGTTGCCCTGATGTGTGTTGCATGTTCGTTCCGAAATCTATCGTGTGACCGGCCGACCGATCAGGTTGAGACGGAGCTCCCCCTCCTCCTGCCGGGCCCACCAATCAGCCAGACGGTGAGCCGACACGGCACGGGAGAAGTCGTTGCACGGTAGTGTAACGCGGCGGCCGGATCGCGTACCTGCCTGCGTATGGCCATGGCCAAGGTGATGGTTAAGGAGGGATTGTTGGATTGATTCGAGATGGATCACCAGGGGCCAGCGTGCGAGTAAGATATCACGAGGCGAGGCGAGGCGTGCGACGGAGGAGAATTGCGCGTGGATGTCCCTCTTATTCTCATGCTCATACATGTGGGGAAACAACCTTCATTATAAGAAGGTCCAACTTCCATTAAACTAACAATGTGGGACTAAACTATAATAGTAACATTGCCTTGCATGAATGGGCTAAGTGGGCCTCTAAGATTTATTATGAATTACTGAAATAACTATTGAGATGTCTCAAAATAGACTAAATTCCAGCACTTGGCAGGTGGCTTGCTGGCTGGGTGCGTGGGTGATACACGGCCGGCTTGCATGTTGGCGCTGCAGCAGGGAGGCGGACTAGGGGACTGTACGTACCTCCACTGCGCCTCGGCAGCTACGGTCCAGCGCGGCAGGCTCTTATAGTACTGTCGTCGCCCATTTCGCAGTCTTCTATGCGCGTTCCGCCTGCCACCCCACGGCCCCTCCTCCTCGGTTGTGATTTGTGACTGGCAGCGCACCGAGTCCGATGATCAAGAACCATGGACCGACATCACACCCTGCATCATTTCGTTTTCACCAACCATGCACACTTCACCCCATTTGTAGAGGTGCAATCACTATTCAAAGCAGCATATCACCCATGCGTGCATTTTTATCGAAAACAAAATTGCACATGGATGCATATGCATGCATGCATCCATGGTGCCTCACTTCCCCGACGGCCTAGCACCTTGCCACACGAAATGGGCTCAACTATAGTCTACCTACGGAACCTCCATTTCTTTTGTTTTTTCGGCAGCTGCGGCTACTCTCGGGGTGCTGTACATTTCACTGGACCGAGAAATTGAATGTCCAATAGGCCATTAACAGATCAACTAACCAGGTGAAGTGAAGAACAAATTGTCAGCACATGAACGAACACAGTGTAGCAGCAGTTCACTGGACCGAGAAATTGGATGCAAAGACATGGGTCAAAGCATATTTTAGTGAATTTTCTTCTTCTAAATGTGACGTCTTACTAAACAACAATTATGAAGTTTTAATAACAGTAGTATAATTACTGTTTGTTTTCTGTTATAAGTCAACTGAATTATCATGTGAATCATGTTTGCATAAGTGACCTGAATTATCATGTCAGTGTGTTGTTTCTATATGTCAACTGACTTATCATCTTAGTGACGATATCACATATAAGCAACGCTGCCTTTCTGATGTAAGTGATCTGGCTTATCACATATAAGTACTATTGCTTGTCACATAAAAGTATCCTGACTTATCACATGTAAGTAGTAATGCTAAATAAGTACCACATTCACTCATCTACTAAATATTCCATCATTTCAACATCAAATACTATATCATGATGTCTCAACAGCATAATAGCATCACTCATTACACATGTCCCGCTTGCTAACAATGACAGCAAACATAATGGCACACACGGGAAAATACATAACAGTTGAAGTCCAAACATCCTATCCCTAGACAACAGTCTTTGCTTCTGCATCCTACCCATTGCCTTCTTTTCATGACGATTCCTCTATATTTCTTCCTCACACCCTTTGACCCTACTCTCCACAGCTTCATGTTCTTTGTGGCAAGATTCCTAATGATCGTCTTAGATCTGCCTTGCACTCCCTTTCAATCCACTCAACATATGTGCAAGCACCAGCACCTTGCAATATATAAGCAACAACATAAAAAAACATATCTGCTTTTTTCACTTAACAGTCCCACATTGCAGTAGAAATTACTCTATTTGGCAATCTAATAACCTCCTACTTGTGCCATCTCCCTCATTGGAAACATGACGAGCAAGGCTAACCAGAGACTCACGAAGCTTCTTCTGCTTGATTCCGTTGTGCTCTGAATCGTGCTGATATTAATCAAGTTCCTACCATAATGCATATTTTCTGACATCATTCACTAATCTAAGGACGAGGTTTTTTAGCACACGAGAGTGGTGCGAAGAACTCAGATTCACCCCTATCATCTGGAGACGGATGGATCAAATATTTTGGATGTAGTAGTCGAACGAATAGAAGTACTACTTACTAACAATGAAGAATATGCTTTCTTCTCAGATGAGATCATACTATAAAGCAACCTTATACTTAATTCCGCACTAGGCAAGAACACTTACAATCGCACGTTGCCATTGTCTAAACATTGTATTACATTGTGATTTGTTTTGTTACCATGTACCATCATGCCTTTCCATGACTTTTCGTCCGATCGAGACAAGGAGGAATATAATATCACACTATCACTGCTACTTGATTAACCGGCTATTATTTTTTAAACCAGTTGTTATTTCAAGAAAAAACAACACAGTTCCAGAAACTTATAGGGGATAAGAAGGATGGGATAGCGAGCTCAACGCATCGCTAGGAAACCAAATTTTTTCCTAATATCGGACCGAACACTATGTGGCGAAAACCGAGACAACTCCACAGCAGACTAGCCCTATTGCAAGCCAGGATAAACAGTGATAGAGTATCAAGTACTCGTATAAGGAAAATCCACAACTAGCAAAATAAAACGCGCAAACTGTGCAGACGGCGAGCACTAACAGGATCTTCCGCGGATAGGCCAGCAGTTCACCCCTCATTCTCCTTCAATCGACCTACTGGGCGCATCATAAATCCTCACCAGGTTCACCGTATGGCTGCTAATTAACTAAACTGACATTAATTGTGCCTGTTGTCTTTTTCTTACCGTACATGCATATTCCCTCCCTTTGGAAATACTAGCACATATGCCCATGCGTTGAATCGGGAGTTATTTTTTTGCGAGAAGCATCGGGAGAGGTAATTGATGTGTCCATCAAAACGGTCTCGGCAGTGGTGGGGCGACAGAGCGAGGAGTTGTGGTGTTCTCACGGGTCATGTTTGGTCCGCGAGATCTTGATAGTAGTGGGGTTGGTCCATGTGGTGGCCACCACTCAACTCGTGCTTTTTTTCCTCCGGGTCCGCCTCCGTGTCGAGGTTATGGATGCCTCCTCATTTTGTGGCTGCAGGGTGACCTTCGGGGCATAGTTGCTTCGACCACTCTCTCCTACGATGGTGTAATCGGATGGATTACTAATTCAATGAATCACATTTCATTGCCATAATAAGCACATAACCAGGTAGTCCCTGCTTTACCAGGGTTTATTCTCTTTAATTTTTCTAGCGCTTACTTGCCTATATTATTTAAATCAGAGTCAAACCAGCATATCCTCTTTTATTGGCATGTGCCTACAATTTCTTTTAATTATAGTCAACCAACATATTCTCTTTTATCGTTAAATGGCATGTGGGATGCACAACAGTTCGCGTTTGGGTTAGGCCACTGGCAGCCAAAACGACGTGTGTTTGTAAGACACGAATCAAAATCCAAAATAACCGCTGAGTTGAAGCATTACACTCATGACCTCAATATCTCGACCACGTGCTGATAGCCATTTGAAAAAAAAGCTCCAGCTAAAAAATGGCCGGCACGAATGTTTACAAACATAATGTAGCCTAACATTCAAAACATTTTTTCATTTTTCTGATTTTTTAGCTTTTCAATAAATAAAGAAATAATTATGAAATTCTGAATATTCTTCAAAATGTGAACAATTTTCAAATCCTGATTATTTTCCAAGAAAATGCGAACATTTTTTATGAAAATTACATTAAATTTGGAAAAATACGAACACAACTTGAAAAGATTTTTTTAAAAAATTCACAAACATTTTTTGAAAACATGAACCTCTGTTTAAGATTTTTTTTTGAATTTTTAAACAATTTGTGAAAATGTAAACATGCTTTGAACATTGAAAACAATTTTTTAAACATGTTATTTTTCAAAAAAATACTTTAAATTTGTGAACATTTCAATAAACGTGAATAGTTTTGGAATTTGCATCATTTTCTAAATTACAATTTATTTTAAAATGTCAAACTATTTTGGAAAAGATATACATTTTTCTAAAAATGCGAACATTTTTTTAGTTTTGAAAAAATATAGGAGCGAGTAGAAAAATTTAAAGTTTCAAGCATATTACAAAATGGAGCAAAATTTGAAATTCTGCTGACTTTACGAAAATATAAATAAAAATGGAATACTGAAAAAAGTTGAATAATAGAACTTATGAAAATGAAGAAATATAAACTTGGAAGGAAAAAATAAAAAAGAAGGATAAAATACAAAAATAAACAAAAAATAGAAACAGAATAGAGGAAAAAATGGAAACGGGCCGGTCCAATCTTTGGCGCCATGTACGAAATGCTGAGTATTTGCCGCCCCATGCGATAAATAATGTTTCTCAGATGCACTTGCAGGAAACCAATGGGCTTGCTTTGCTGGGCCGCAGCGTGTGCGGCCCACGTACCAAATTCGGGATAAAACTATTTTTCTTTTCTAACAGATGGATGCACAAAAATTTAGTACCACCTTGGATAGAATAAAAAAACGGTAGTGAACGAATGAAAAAGTTGGAGAAACACACCTTACTTTAATTTAGTACCACCTTGGATAGAATAAAAAAACGGTGGTGAGCGGATGAAAAAATTGGAGAAACGTACCTTACTTTATTAGTAGGTATAGATATAGATATAGATATAGAAATGGGTAGGAGATCTCATTTGGGCCAAATCAAACCAAGTGAGTCTAGACAAGCATTTCAGATAATCAAATCATACGCAGATGTAAAATCAACAACATTTTAGGTTCTTCAATGATTCTATTACTGAACCCAACTTGAAAGTCACATTTGTTATGCCCTAGAAGTATCTACGAATATGATTGCCTAATATACGCTAGAAACCACTATTTAAATATTTGTTAGTGTATATATGATTTGGAAATATCTATCATGATATATAGTTTGTGCAATATTAGAAAATTAAGTCAAAGCATTTTTTTAATAAGAAAGAGATTGTTTGTACATCATACAATTTAAATTTTGTAGAATAAAATATTCAATGATATACATTACAATTGTATAACAATGCATAATATAGTTATTAGTTGGAAACATCATTATGTGGATAAGCAACAAAAAACTATATTACTTTAAATTGTATTATGGTACACTTAGTTGAAAATAAATATAAAAGTTCAGTATAAAAATAGTTGTGTCGAGACCTGCCACGGCGAGACCAGTGCAGCTATGAGCATTGAAGCACGCATCAATGGCTACTAGCAACTTACCTAACCTCCTTTCTCAGGCCTGCCACCTCCTCCAAGATCAGCCCCTCCTTCTTGATGACCTGCACGGTGAGATACTCACAGTCGCGGCAGGAGGGCCAATGCTGCCCATCCGCCGAGAAGGCAGCCCTGAGCAAAACGAACCATGAGGAGAGCGCACATAGAAGACATGGATGAAGAAAAATACTCATATGAGCATCTGGATAGCAAAAGGCACTAGCAAAAGCATATGGCAATCCAAATTATTACAGATCCACAAATGTATTCATGTCTTAATAAGTGCTGGAGCTCAAAATGAAGGAAGTTGAGGTTGATCGCCGTCAATCGGTCACTGTTTCTGCTCGGTGGCAATGGCCTTGGCCGGTGCGTTGCCTGGCGGCGCTGTTGCTGCTCCTGCTCCTGCTTGCTTGGCGCCACCTGCAATGCCAAATATATAGAGAGAGGAAGAGACGTTGGTTACTACTATGATGGTTGGCAAGGGACAAACAGAAACAAACAGTCGTTGGTTGGGATTTAGTACTACAAGTGTAGTAGATTACCTTCGCCGTCCTGTTTGCAAGCGGCGGCGCGGCGATCCGCCTCCGCGATGGTTTCTTCCATCCAGGCCCTCTGAACAAACGACCCGAAAAAACCAGCCACCATCAGGAAGGTCCCAAGGCCCGAGACCATGATGCCGATGTTAGTACTCGTATTGTTAGCCTTCGCAGTGCTGCAAGGATGCAAACGGCCGGTGAAATCTTTCTGCATGCAGGCAAATACAAGGATTTCTATCGACATCATGCAACGTGGTTTATTGAGTATACTCACGCCATGTCATGTTTCATGCCGGCGAGCTGATCGGCGAGCGCGCGGTTCATGTCGCCCAGGTCCCTTGCTTCTTTATGCCACGAGTTTTCCAGCCTGTGGCACACGGACATCACCCTGGCAGACTCGGCGCAGCCGCTGCCGCCGCCGGCGGTGGAGGTGGCGATGCCGGCTCTGTTCAGTTCGTGGGTAATCAAAACCAATGTCAGAAGCAGATTAGGACGCGCTCACTCGGCATCTGCGTCCGTGGGTGACAGGGAAAAGCGAACTCACTGGTTGGCGCCGAGGTTGGCCGTGCCGGGAACGCCTTTGCTGGTGCCGAGTCCCGCGCCGGCCGCGCCCTTGATGCCGAGAGAAGCCGTGGCGACTGATAACCCACAAGTGTAGGGGATCGCAACAGCTTTCGAGGGTAGAGTATTCAACCCAAATTTATTGATTCGACACAAGGGGAGCCAAAGAATATTCTCAAGTATTAGCAGTTGAGTTGTCAATTCAACCACACCTGGATAACTTAGTATTTGCAACAAAGTATTTAATAGCAAAGTAATATGATAGTAATGGTAACGATAGCAAAAGTAATATTTTTGGGTTTTATAGTAATTGTAACAGTAGCAACGGAAAAGTAAATAAGCGAAGAACAATATGTGAAAAGCTCGTAGGCATTGAATCAATGATGGATAATTATGTCGGATGCGATTCCTCGTGTAATAGCTATAACATAGGGTGACACAGAACTAGCTCCAGTTCATCAATGTAATGTAGGCATGTATTCCGAATATAGTCATACATGCATATGGAAAAGAACTTGCATGACATCTTTTGTCCAACCCTCCCGTGGCTGCGGGGTCCTAGTGGAAACTAAGGGATATTAAGGCCTCCTTTTAATAGAGAACCGGACCAAAGCATTAGCACTTAGTGAATACACAAACTCCTCAAACTACGGTCATCACTACTAGAAAAACGCTTATAGATAGAAGTTTACCAGTAGTGTTTGTTTATGACCCCACGCTACTAGTAGTTAGTAGTAGCACTGGCTAGAAAGAGCGGTACTCGTAACTGTTAGCAGCAGCGCCTGTTATCTAGCCCCACGCTACTGCTAAGTGTAAAACACCACACCCCCTGATTAATAAATGTTAGCAGCGCTTGTCGCCCAACCAGCGCTACAGCTAGTGGGCTTAGCAGTAGCATTGGCCCATTGCCCGCGCTGCTGCTAGGCCCACTACCTCCCCCCCCCGCGGCCCCGGCCCGGCCTCATCTCTCACTCACACTCCACACTCCTCCCTCATCCCCAGCCATGCCGTCGACCCCAGCATTGCCGCCCCCAGCGCCGCCCTCCTCCCTGCCGGCCGCCCGCCTGCCTCCTCCTCACGGCCCCCAGCTCCCCCGTCGGCCTCCTCCTCCGCCCGCCGCGCCAGCCCCAGCGCGCCCTCCTCCACCGATAGGTACTCCTCCCTCCTCCCTCCTCCTCCCTCCATCCCTAGTTATAGTTATTAGAGTAGTTATTTTGAATCCTATGTAGTTGAAAAAATGTAGGTTATTAGAGTAATGTAGGTTATGATCGAACCCTTGCTAGGACAAATTAGGTATGAACCCTAGTTAATTCGTATGAACCCTAGGTTTTTAAATTTAGCTAGGTTTTAAAGTTAGGACAAAAATTCAGCTAGGTTTTTAATTAGGTGTAGTTAATTGAATTTAGGTGTTTTAAGTGTATTTAAAAGAGTTTTAGGTGTTTCAGTTGTTTTAGGTGTAGTTAATAGAATTTTAGGTGTTTTAGTTGTTTTAGGTGTAGTTAAGAGAATTCCAGGTGTTTTAGTTGTTTTAGGTGTAGTTAACAGAATTCTAGGTATTTTTTTAGTTAAAGCAATTGTTGTTATTTTTTTAGTTAAAGCAATTTTTCCTGTTATATGCAAATTTGCAGTGGACATGTCATGTTTTGAACATGTCACATTTTGGACATGTCATATTTTTCCGAGTGGCCTATGTTTTGCCAGAAATGTCAATTCGTTTACGTTCTGGCAAATTTCAGGCGCCGATATGTCTATTTTTAGCAAAGGTCATGCCAAATTTTGCTAAGTGTTTATTAATTTTGTTTTCATAATTAAGCATTTTGTTCTCGACGTCGACGATGCCTATCCGCATCCTCGTGCCGACTCGTGGAGGACTCTGGTTGAGCCGAGGGGCCATGTCCGGACCTGGGCTCCGCTGGCTGGTCTTGGGTTGTGCTACCTTCTCGTGAGCGCAGCTTAGTGAGGAGCCAGCCCGTCGTCGATCCGGAGCTTCTTTGGTGGAGGTCACGTGGGCCTGCATCGGTGGAGAGGCTTGAGTCCCCCGCGCAGGTGGTACAACACCGTGTCATGGAGGAGAACGCGCACGTCCAGCGCTACTTGGTTGCGTTGGCGAACGGCCGGTTCTCCAATAATTGGCAGTTTCTTTGGGGATCTCACCGGAGCTATGATCCGGTGATGGTTCCTTCTCTTTGGGTGTCCACCGCGCCACACTGAACCTAGAGGAGCTATTATTCGAGATGTATTAGTGATATTATTTGATGATCTTTGCTACAAACTACTATATATGTATTCGATGATGGCTTATTAATTACCTATTAGTTATTTGCTTATTGAATGCAAAAGATGAGTGCGGTTTGTGCTACAAACTACTATATATGTATTCATGATGGATTATATGATGATCTTTGCTACAAACTACTACAAACTACAAATTTTAGGTGTTTTAGTTGTTATATGATGATCTTTGCTACAAACTACTATATATGTATTCGATGATGGATTCTTAATTACCTATTAGGAAATGTCTGACGATGAAAGGGAATTCGCTATGTGCGTTTACTGCGAAGATAAGCGCGGTATGTGCGACATGCCTCACCTAGTAGAAGGTCGGCGCTTCAGCATCAAGCTCCAAGAGACCTTCAATGTTGATACGGTACGCAACGATGACAAGTGTTTTTTGTTATTTTTGCACGACTTCTCTGCTTCTTCAACGTGTAAATTTTGTCTTTTACAATTCGACTAGCTTATCCCATGCCATGCAAGACGCTATGTCTTGGAGAAGATGGGTTTTGAAGATCATGAAAGCACGGAAACAAAGATAATTCAACTAAGGACCCATCATGGTTATGATTTTGCTGTAAAACTATACAATTCTGTGAACTCATCCAATTTTGGTTGCTTGAATTGGGAAGCCCTTTCCAAGGCATATGATTTTCATGAGGGTATGCTTCTCACCTTCGATCTTGGTGATCCTGACATCAACGAAAATGATATGACCATTTGGGTCCTTGTTGACACGCTTCCAGTTCTACCACTGTGTGAGTTTCTTAAACATATTTACTAAGTAATTTATATTGTTTATTTCAAAATATTTGATAGCTTATTTCCATTGACAACTTATTTTCATTCTTCAAAAAATGTACGGAAGATGGTAGACAGAACCTACTACTACAATGATGAAGCACAATTAACTTATAAGGAGAAAGATGGCCTTATCACATTTTTTACTGATCTTGAGAATTACAATAGCTATTATCGAATTCCTCAAAATTATGGTCCATATGTGCCACTAGTGCACGCGGTGTGCTATGGTAACATCAATGGAGATATCATGGTAAGATTTTCTACAATTACGACATCCATGCATCTTTTGCATAAATTTTTCTAAAACTAAACTACATTGCTAACTACAAAGTTATTACTATGTTTTTGAACAGAAAATCCCGATGGATTGTGTGCCTCATCTGATGTTGCCAAGAGGTTGCGTTGATGTTATGAGCTTACGGCCACCACGGCCAGGTCAGCCATAGTATCCACATCACTCCTGTCCATACCGGATTTCTAAAAGCGAGGAAGTCATGATAATAAATGATTGGAAAAAATGTTTCAACCATCGTAGAGAGCTACTTGGAAGCAACATTGTGCGTAGGCCAAGACTTGGAGACAGGATGATCTCCGTTCTTCATTATGGACAGTTCAGTTTCCTTAATGAAGAGTCAATGCCTATCTTGTTTTATGATATTTTACCTAAGAGAGGGTAGAGTAGGTCCTATGAGAGGAGTAGGTCCTAGGTAGAATGTGTTATTATGTGCTATAATATGTTAGAGTTGATGAGGAGGATGAGGAGTTGTGATTATGACTAATGACCAACTTGTTATATATATGATGTCTCATTGACGAACATTGTTTGGTGGTGATGACTACTGGTAATGAATATCCTATTTAAACAGAATAGTTCATGATGAGTTGTTATTGTATAAAAGATATATCTGTTTAAACATGTACATCGCCAAAATATTAGAAAAAACATAAATGTTAGCAGTAGTGCTGGCCTAAAAACGTGCTACTAGTAGTTGAACTTACCAGTAGCGCTGGTCTAGAAACGCGCTACTACTACAAAATAGCTATAGCGCCATAGCAGTAGCGCTGGTCCCCGTGCTACTGGTAGCACAAAAACAAGCGCTACTGGTAAGCTTTTCTCTAGTAGTGCATCACCGAGAAGTATCCCGATTATTGTCACTTCGGGGTTGTCGGATCATAACATATAATAGGTGACTATAGACTTGCAAGATAGGATCAAGAACTCACATATATTCATGAAAACATAATAGGTTCAGATCTAAAATCATGGCACTCGGGCCCTAGTGACAAGCATTAAGCATAGCAAAGTCATAGCAACATCAATCTCAGAACATAGTGGACACTAGGGATCAAACCCTAACAAAACTAACTTGATTACATGATAAATCTCATCCAACCCATCACCGTCCAGCAAGCCTACGATGGAATTACTCACGCACGGCGGTGAGCATCATGAAATTGGTGATGGAGGATGGTTGATGATGACGACGACGACGAATCCCCCTCTCCGGAGCCCCGAACGGACTCCAGATCAGCCCTCCCGAGAGAGATTAGGGCTCGGCGACGGCTCCGTGTCGTAAAACGTGATGAAACTTTCTCTCTGATTTTTTTCTCCGCGAAACGGAATATATGGAGTTGGAGTTGAGGTCGGTGGAGCATCAGGGGGGCCACGAGACAGGGGGGTGCGCCCAGGGGGAGAGGGCGCACCCCCCACCCTCGTGGACAGGGTGTGGCCCCCCTAGCCTTGATTCTTTCGCCAGTATTTTTTATATTTCCAAAAGTTATCTCCGTGGAGTTTCAGGTCATTCCGAGAACTTATGTTTCCTGCACAATAAACAACACCATGGCACTTCTGCTGAAAACAGCGTCAGTCCGGGTTAGTTTCATTCAAATCATGCAAATTAGAGTCCAAAACAAGGGCAAAAGTGTTTGGAAAAGTAGATACGTTGGAGACGTATCAACTCCCCCAAGCTTAAACCTTCGCTTGTCTTCAAGCAATTCAGTTGATAAACTGAAAGTGATAAAGAAAAACTTTTACAAACTCTGTTTGCTCTTCTTGTTGTAAATATGTAAAGCCAACATTCAAGTTTTCAGCAAAGATTATGAACTAACCATATTAACAATAACACTTAGGTCTCATGTTACTCATATCAATGGCATAATCAGCTAGCAAGCAATAATAATAAAACTCGGATAACAACACTTTCTCAAAACAATCATAATATGATATAACAAGATGGTATCTCGCTAGCCCTTTTTGAGACCGCAAAACATAAATGCAGAGAACCTTTAAAGATCAAGGGCTGACTAAACATTGTAATTCATGGTAAAAGAGATCCAGTCAAGTCATACCCAGTATAAACTAATAGTAATGCACACAAATGACAGCGGTGCTCTCCAGCGGGTGCTTTTTAATAAGAGGGTGATGACTCAACATAAAAGTAAATAGATAGGCCCTTCGCAGAGGGAAGCAGGGATTTGTAGAGGTGCCAGAGCTCGATTTTAAAATAGGGATAAATAATATTTTGAGCGGTATACTTTCACTGTCAACGCAACAACTATGAGATGGCGATATCTTCCATGCTACATACATTATAGGCGGTTCCCAAACAGAATGGTAAATTTTATACTCCCCCTCCACCAATAAGCATCAATCCATGGCTTGCTCAAAAACAATGAGTGCCTCTAACTAACAAGAGTCTCGGGGGAGTTTTGTTTGCAATTATTTTGATTTTATTTGCTTAAAGCATGGGATTGGGCATCCCGGTTACCAACCATTTTCTCGTGAATGAGGAGCGGAGTCCACTCCTCTTGAGAATAACCCACCTAGCATGGAAGATACAGACAACCCTAGTTGATACATGAGCTGCTCGAGCATACAAAACAGAATTTAATTTGAAGGTTTGGAGTTTCGCACATACAAATTTACTTGGAACGGCAGGTAAATACCGCGTATGGTGGACTCATATGGAATAACTTTGGGGTTTATGGAATTTGGATGCACAAGCAGTATTCCCGCTTCGTACAAGTGAAAGCTAGCAAAAGACTGGGAAGCGACCAACTAAGAGAGCGACAACTATCATGAACATGCATTAAAATTAATTTACACTGTGTGCAAACATGAGTAGGATATAATCCACCATGAACATAAATATCGTGAAGGCTATATTGATTTGTTTCAACTACATGCATGAACATGTGCCTAGTCGAGTCACTTAATTTATTCAAAGGAGGATACCATCCCATCATACCACATCACAATCATTTTAATAACATGTTGGCATGCAAGGTAAACCATTATAAACTCATAGCTAATTAAGCATGTCATAAGCAACTATAATCTCTAAGTGTCATTGCAAACATGTTTATTCATAACAAGCTGAAACAAGAACGATGAACTCGTCATATTTACAAAAACAAAAGAGGTCGAGTTCATACCAGCTTCTCTCATCTCAAGCAGTCCATCATATATCGTCATTATTGCCTTTCACTTGCACGACTGAACGGTGTGTATAATAATAATAGTGCACGTGCATTGGCCTAAGCTGGAATCTGCAAGCATTCAATTCAAGAGAGAAGACAAAGTAATATGGGCTCTAAATTAAATCAACAATCATGCATATGAGAGCCATTAAACATTTTCAATATGGTCTTCTACTCTCTTTCCTGAAAGGAAAGAAAAAAGAAAAGAAACTATTTACACGGGAAAGCTCCCAACAAGTAAAAGAAGAATGGGAAATCATTTTGGGTTTTCATTTTAATTCTACAAGCATGGAAATTAAACTAACTATTTTCTTTTGTTTTTCTAAAGTTTATCAAACACACAAGAAGAAAGCTAGAAAAATAAATTAAACTAGCATGGATAAAACAATGAAAGAGTATGAGCACCGACAACTAGAATAGTGTGTGAACATGAATGTAAAGTCGGTGAGAAATACGTACTTCCCCAAGCTTAGGCTTTTGGCCTAAGTTGGTTTAATGCCAAGGGAATCCTGGCTGGTATCCGAAGTTATAACTGGGGTCGTACTGAGATGCAGCAGCCAATGCCTCCTGAGCTGCGGCATGTTGGCGGGCTGCCTCCGCTCTCCTCTCGTGTTCAGCTGCCTCCTCCCTACTTGTATGAAGTCCTCAAGATCGTCGTTACGCACATACACGTCAAATTCATCCTTGATGCCTGCATTAACCATAAACTCATCTGATGGCCACTCACAGGCCCGCACTTCTGCTTCCCATGGTGGTTCATCATCTTGCTCGTGCATAGCACGCCTAGGTCCTCTCTTTGTTGAGGAACCACCTTGGTACATTCTCCTAGACATATTTATTTTTCTGAAAAATTTCTGAAATTTTTAGTAACTTCAAAATAAAAGTGAATCAAACTAAACAAAATTGATAGCAACTACTCCTACAAGTGCATAGAGCCTATATCATGCATTAGAATTACTTGGGACCTCGTAAATTTGACATGGAAGCTCAAGAACAGGGTCACCTATGCAGCAAAAAATTGCAATAAATAAAGCACTAGAACAAAAACTAATTGGACCAATGGAGGAGTCACATACCAAGCAACAATCTCCCATAGCAGTTTCGTGAATGGAGCTTTGAGCAAGGAGATCGAAAATCGCAGCAACATGATCTAGAACTCGTGCTTGAGCTGGATGGGGATTTTTTGGGAGGAAGAAGGAGTGTGTGGGTGCAGGAATAAGTGGAGGGGGCCACCATGGGCCCACGACACAGGGGGCACGCCCAGGGGGAGTGGGCGTGCCCTGGACCCTCATGGCCAGGTGCTTGCCCCCCCTGCTGTGTTCTTAGTGCCTAAAATCCTCAAATATCCCAGAAAAATCATACTAAATTGGCAGGGCATTTGGAGGACTTTTATTTTCGGGATATTTTTTATTGCATGGAAATTCAGAAAACAGACAAATAATACTATTTTTGCTTTATTTATTCTAAATAACAGAAAGTAAAAAGAGGGTACCGAAGGTTGTGCCTTCTAGTTTCATCCATCTCATGATCATCAAAATGAATCCACTAACAAGTTTGATCAAGTCTTGTTAACAAACTCATTCCGAATAACACGGAAAGGAGAAATTTCGAATAACACTAGGTTACCTCAACGGGGATATGAACATCCCCAAAAATAAGAATATCATACTTTTTCTTGACAGTATGAAGAGGGAATTCAAAACCTCCAATAATAATAGTTGGACTTTTTCCAATAGAATTGATGTTATGAACTTGAGGTTGTTTCCTCGGAAAGTGTACCGTATGCTCATTACCATTAACATGAAAAGTGACATTGCCCTTGTTGCAATCAATAACAGCCCCTGCAATATTCAAAAAGGGTCTACCAAGGATAATTGACATACTATCGTCCTCGGGAATATCAAGAATAACAAAGTCTGTTAATATAGTGACATTTGCAACCACAACAGGCACATCCTCACAAATACCGACAGGTATAGCAGTTGATTTGTTAGCCATTTGCAAAGATATTTCAGTAGGTGTCAACTTATTCAATTCAAGTCTACGATATAAAGAGAGAGGCATAACACTAACACCGGCTCCAAGATCACATAAAGCAGTTTTAACATAATTTCTTTTAATGGAGCAAGGTATAGTTGGTACTCCTGGATCTCCAAGTTTCTTTGGTATTCCACCTTTAAAGGTATAATTAGCAAGCATGGTGGAAATTTCAGCTTCCTGTATCTTTCTTTTATTTGTAATGATATCCTTCTATAGTTAGCATAAGGGTTTACTTTAAGCATATCAGTTAAGCGCATACGTAAGAAAATAGGTCTAATCATTTCAGCAAAGCACTAAAAATCCTCATCATCCTTTGTCTTGGATGGTTTAGGAGGAAAGGGCATGGGTTTCTGAACCCATGGTTCTCTTTATTTACCGTGTTTTCTAGCAACAAAATCTCTTCTACCATAACATTGATTCTTTGATTGTGGGTTATCATGATCAACAGCAGGTTCAATCTCTATATCATTATTATTGCTAGGTGTAGCATCAACATGAACATTATCATTGACATTATCGCTAGGTTCATGTTCATCACCAGATTGTATTTCAGCATCAGAAATAGAAATATCATTAGGATTCTCAGGTGTGTCTACAACAGGTTCACTAGAAGCATGCAAAGTCCTATCATTTTTCTTTTTCTTCTTTTTAGAAGGACTAGGTGCATCTACACTATTTATCTGAGAGTCCTGCTCGATTATCTTAGGGTGGCCTTCAGGATACAAAGGTTCCTCAGTCATTCTACTAGTTCTAGTAGCCACTCTCACAGCAAAGTCATGTTTATTATTTAATTCTTCGAGCAAATCATTTTGTGCTTTAAGTACTTGTTCAGCTTGAGTGGTAACCATAGAAGCATATTTGCTTATGAGTTTAAGTTCACCTTTAACTCTAGCCATATAATCACTCAAGCGTCCTAACTCGAAAGCATTATTCTTTAATTCTCTACTAACATAAGCATTAAAACTTTCTTGTCTAGCCATAAAGTCATCAAATTCATCTAAGCATGGGCTATGAAATTTAGTAGGCGGGATTTCAACTTTATCATATCTATAGAGAGAATTTACCTTTACTACCTGTGTCGGGTTATCAAGACAATGTGTTTCTTCAACAGGCAGGTTAATACCATGTATTTCTTCAATAGGATGTAAATTCTTAACATCTTCAGCTTTAATACCATTTTCTTTCATTGATTTCTTTGCATCTTGCATATCTTCAGGATTGAGGAATAGAACACCTCTCTTCTTCGGAGTTGGTTTAGGAATAGGCTCAATTAGCTCAGGAATTGGCTCAGGGAGAGTCCAATTATTTTCATTAGTCAACATATTATTTAATAACAATTCAGCTTGGTTGACTGTTTTTCCCTGAAAACACAACCAGCACAACTATCCAAGTGGTCCTTGGAAGCATCGGTTAGTCCATTATAAAAGATATCAAGTATTTCATTTTTTTAAAGGATGATCAGGCAAATCATTAAGTAATCGGAGGAGCCTCCCCCAAGCTTGTGGGAGACTCTCTTCTTCGATTTGCACAAAATTATATATTTCCCTCAAGGCAGCTTGTGAGCAGGGAAATATTTAGCAGAGAAGTAATAAATCATATCCTAGGGACTACGCACACAACCAGGATCAAGAGAATTAAACCAAGTTTTAGCATCACCCTTTAATGAGAATGGAAATATCTTAAGGATATAATAATAGCGGGATTTATCATCATTAGTGAACAGGGTGGCTATATCATTTAACTTGGTAAGATGTGCCACAACAGTTTCAGATTCATAGCCATAAAAAGGATCAGATTCTACCAAAGTAATTATCTCAGGATCAACAGAGAATTCATAATCCTTATCAGTAACACAGATAGGTGAAGTAGCAAAAGCGGGGTCAGGTTTCATTCTAGCATTAAGAGATTGCTGCTTCCATTTAGTTAATAACTTCTTAAGATCATATCTATCTTTGCAAGCAAAAATAGCTCTAGCAGCTTCTTCATCCATAACATAACCCTCAGGAACAACAGACAATTCATAATTAGGGGGAGAACCTTCATCATCACTATCTTCAATAGTATCATCATTAATAATTTCATTCTCTCTAACCCTAGCAAGTTGTTCATCAAGAAATTCACCTAATGGCACAGTAGTATCAAGCATAGAAGTAGTTTCATCATAAGTATCATGCATAGCAGAAGTGGCATCATCAATAACATGCGACATATCAGAATTCATAGCAGTAGCAGGTTTAGGTGTCGCAAGCTTACTCAAAACAGAAGGAGAGTCTAGTGTAGAGCTAGATGGCAGTTCCTTACCTCCCCTCGTAGTTGAGGGAAAAATCTTAGTTCTTGCGTCCTTCAAGTTCTTCATAGTGATCAGCAGATATAAATCCCAAGTGACTCAAAGAATAGAGTTATGCTCCCCGGCAACGGTGCCAGAAATTAGTCTTGATAACCCACAAGTGTAGGGGATCGCAACAACTTTCCAGGGTAGAGTATTCAACCCAAATTTATTGATTCGACACAAGGGGAGCAAAAGAATATTCTCAAGTATTAGCAGTTGAGTTGTCAATTCAACCACACCTGGATAACTTAGTATCTGCAACAAAATATTTAGTAGCAAAGTAGTATGATAGTAGTGGTAACGATAGCAAAAGTAATATTTTTGGGTTTTGTAGTAATTGTAACAGTAGCAACGGAAAAGTAAATAAGTGAAGAACAATATGTGAAAAGCTCGTAGGCATTGGATCAATGATGGATAATTATGTCGGATGCGATTCCTCATGTAATAGCTATAACATAGGGTGACACATAACTAGCTCCAGTTCATCAATGTAATGTAGGCATGTATTCCGAATATAGTCATCCATGCATATGGAAAAGAACTTGCATGACATATTTTGTCCTACCCTCCCGTGGCAGCGGGGTCCTAGTGGAAACTAAGGGATATTAAGGCCTCCTTTTAATAGAGAACCGGACCAAAGCATTAGCACTTAGTGAATACATAAACTCCTCAAACTACGGTCATCACCGAGAAGTATCCCGATTATTGTCACTTCGGGGTTGTCGGATCATAACACATAATAGGTGACTATAGACTTGCAAGATAGGATCAAGAACTCACATATATTCATGAAAACATAATAGGTTCAGATCTGAAATCATGGCACTCGGGCCCTAGTGACAAGCATTGAGCATAACAAAGTCATAGCAACATCAATCTCAGAACATAGTGGATACTAGAGATCAAATCCTAACAAAGCTAACTCGATTACATGATAAATCTCATCTAACCCATCACCGTCCAGCAAGCCTACAATGGAATTAGTCACGCACGGCGGTGAGCATCATGAAATTGGTGATGGAGGATGGTTGATGATGACGACAGCGACGAATCCCCCTCTCCGGAGCCTCGAACGGACTCCAGATGAGCCCTCCCGAGAGAGATTAGGGCTTGGTGGCGGCTCCGTGTCATAAAACGCGATGAAAATTTCTCTCTGATTTTTTTCTCCGTGAAACGGAATATATGGAGTTGGAGTAGAGGTCGGCGGAGCATTAGGGGGCCCACGAGAAAGGGGGGCGCGCCCAGGAGGAGAGGGCGCGCCCCCACCCTCGTGGACAGGGTGTGGGCCCCTGGCCTTGATTCTTTCGCCAGTATTTTTTATATTTTCCAAAAGTTATCTCCGTGGATTTTCAGGTCATTCCGAGAACTTTTGTTTCCTACACAATAAACAACACCATGGCAGTTCTGCTGAAAACAGCGTCAGTCTGGGTTAGTTTCATTCAAATCATGCAAATTAGAGTCCAAAACAAGGGCAAAAGTGTTTGGAAAAGTAGATACGTTGGAGACGTATCAGCGGCCCCCGCGCCAGCCGTGCTGAGACCCTTGGCGCCGATGCCGGCCGGGCCCTTGATGTCGAGACAGGCCGTAGCGGCCCCCACGCCAGCCGTGCCGGGACCCATGGCACCGACGCCGCCCGCGGCGAGCCCTGCAGCAGGCGCGGCGGTGCCGGTCGGGGCTAGCAGATGTCGCGATGCAGAGGGAGCGCTTCCTATAGGAGGAGTCGGGGTACATGAGACATCGAAGGGGATATGTAGCGGAGGCCGGCCGGACTGGACGAGACGGTGACTTACTGGGCAGGGGTGATGGAGGGTATGCTGAGGCCTGCGGCCTTGGCCGCCGCCTCCAGGGCTGCCCGGGAGACCTTGGGTGTCGCGACCATATTGGTGCTGGGAGGAGGAAGCGAGGGTAGGCGCCGACGGCGAGGCGGGAGGGCAGGGCAGGGCTTTGCGTGATGGTGGCGTGGCGGGAGGGAAGGAGAAGACGCGGACGCGAAATGGGAGGTGGTTTATAGTGGCGTGGGATTCTCTTCGCGTACGGCCGCGCATGGGTTAAAAAATATTTGAAATCCGCCCATTTGCTTCTGTCACATCCGATCGCTCTCTCTCTCGAAGACGCTGGAACATTCTGGTGCCTGGCCCACCCGCCAGGCTCCCGTCCCTCCCGCCGGGCCTGCCAGGCAGCCAGCGATACGGCACAGGTAGACGTTGACACGGCCGGTGGCGTGACTACCAAGCCAAGCGACGACCTGGGGATGGGATGGATCAGGCCGCTGCGGCACTTGCTGTGTCCTTCTCAGGGAATGGCCCCCAGCTGTGTGGGTTGGTTTTGATGGAGCCCCATTCCATTTTCCTTTTTTCTGTGTTTCTAAAATGCTCTTGTTACTTGATGATTTAACTAATTCCCTTTGTATGTAAATATTGGCAGTCCTAACATATACGTATGTGTTTGTTTAACACGAGACGGGTCCAGACAAACCCAAAGCAAATTCATGAATATTGCAAACCAGTACAACTCTCCAAAGGACCAGCATTAAAAGTAAAATCATAACTCATTTCAGAAAATTTACAAAAAAACGACTTCAGACCATAGTTGTAGAGTGCAATGTGATCCATCTAGTTGATTGCTTCAGCCACAACCCAATATGGCCATCACGTGAAGCTATATCACCTGGGATGGAGACGTGGTCATTGCTCCGCCGCCAACGGATGCCGGAGAAGGAAGAAATCGATGATGTGCCCAAGTAAGCATGTGTCCCATTTGGCTTTATTGCCGGGAAGAATAACTAGAGGCAGTGATTGATGAGGCCATCCCTCCATCAGGTCGTCCTTCGGCAAACAAGGTCCACAGCGGAAGGGATAAGATCGGTGGCCAACGACCGATGCCCAGGAACACCGCAAGCACTTTAGCTTCACTCCTAGGCGTCACAGAGAGTACAACCAAGATGGAGCAGTCGTTATGCTCCAGATTCCATGCCGAAGATCCATCTTCGATGCATGGTCAAATTGTGGATGCACCCACTTGCAGCAAAACTTCGTGTTTTGACCCTTTTGTGTACTATTTCAGGATCTGACCCCCCCTCCGAAAAAATTTCGGGATTTGACCCTTTTGCCTACCGCCAGGTGCCGTGGCGGTAGGATTGAACAACCTACCGCCAATGGCCCTGGCGGTAGGCGCCTGGATGGCGACTGACGGCCGTTTGCCGGGCTGACGTGGAAAAGGGGCCTACCGCCAGGGGCCCTGGTGGTAGGGTACTGAAGCCTACCGCCAGCACCTCTGACGGTAGGGACCTGTATGGTGGATAAGGTGGGGAGGGGCTGGTTTGTGGGCCCTACCACCACTCTTCTTCTCCACTCATCTTCTTCCCCGTGCTCAACTCCTCTCCCCCCTCTCTCCCCCTCACAAACCCCCACTAGATCCCCTCCATTTGATTGAGATTTCACTGGTGGATCCGGATCATTTTCATCACCCAAGGTACCTCCCCCATTTCCCCTCCTTTTGGTTGGTTGAGATCTTTGTTTTGTGTGGATTTGGTCACCTCCTTGAAACCCTAGGTGTTGATCTTGTTGAGTGTATTTATGATGCATTCATGATGCATTTATGGCTAGGGTTAGTGTAAGTGTTAGTGTTAGGCTTAGGGTTTGGGTTATGTTGGGGGTTAGGGTTATAGTTGTTATGTTGGGGTTATGGTTAGGGTTAGGGTTAATGGTTAGGTTAACTTGAGTATAAATAGTAGTTATTTGTTCAATTTGTGCAAAATTTAGTTAATTTGTCCATTTGAGTTGGTTGGATGACATATATGGATTGATTATATTGTTTCCAATTTCTTAGATGCATAAGCTCGTAAATGTTCATTATTTGGAAAAGACGACATTTATGCTTGGAAATGACGATGAAGGGGAAGAGGCTATGGTTTTTGACACAAGTCCAAGCTTTGATGATCTTGTAGTTATAGTGAGAAGCGTGTTACATTGGAATGACCCAAATGCCAAGGTTAAGCTTATTGGGAGGTATGACGTTGGATTGGGAGTAAAGTCCCGATTAAAGAGTATGCCCATCACCTCCCAATTGCATTGGAATGTCCACAAGGAAAAAGTAGATGCATCACAAGACAAGTCTCTTGAGATCTTTGCCACAAAGTTTGATCCTCCTCCTCCTTTGCAAATTGATCTCAACCGTAATGCATCCTCCCCAATACATGTTGATAGTGCTGTGACGCCCCCGATTCAATTGTACACTAATCATGCACGGAAATGTGTACGATCAAGATCAGGGACTCACGGGAAGATATCACAACACAACTATAAAACATAAATAAGTCATACAAGCATCATAATACAAGCCAGGGGCCTTGAGGGCTCGAATACAAGTGCTCGATCATAGACGAGTCAGCGGAAGCAACAATATCTGAGTACAGACATAAGTTAAACAAGTTGCCATAAGATGGATAGCACAAACTGGGATACATATCGAAAGAGGCGCATGCCTCCTGCTCGATCCTCCTAAACTACTCACCGTCGCCGCCGCGGGCTGCACGTAGTAGTAGGCACCTCCAGTGTAGTAGTCGTCATCGACGGTGGCGTCTGGCTCCTGGGCTCCATCGTCTGGTCGCAGCAACCGGGTAAAGAAAGGGGGGAAACGGGGAACAAGGCAACCGTGAGTACTCATCCAAAGTACTCGCAAGCAAGGAGCTACACTACATATGCATGGATATATGTGTAAAGGGCCATATCAGTGGACTGAACTGCAGAAAGCCAGAATAAGAGGGGGATAGCTAGTCTTACCGAAGACTACGCTTCTGGTCACCTCCGTCTTGCAACAGGTAGAAGAGGGTAGGCTAAAGTCCTCCAAGTAGCATTGTATAGCATAATCCTACCCGGCTATCCCCTCATCGTAACCCTGATAGAGAGCGACCACCGGGTTGTATCTCGCACTTGGAAGGGTGTGTTTTATTAAGTATCCGGTTCTAGTTATCATAAGGTCAACGTACAACTCCAAGTCGTCCTGTTACCGAAGATCACGGCTATTCGAATAGATTAACTTCCCTGCAGGGGTGCACCACATAACCCAACACGCTTGATCCCATTTGGCCGGACACACTTTTCTGGGTCATGCCCGGCCGCGGAAGATCAACACGTCGCAGCCCCACCTAGGCATAATAGAGAGGTCAGCACGCCGGTCTAAACCTAAGCGCCCAGGGGTCTGGGCCCATCGCCCTGAGCACACCTGCATGTTGCGAGGGCGGCCGAAAGCAGACCTAGCCTAGTGGCGTTCCAGTCCAATCCGGCGCGCGCCGCTCAGTCGCTGACGTCACGAAATGCTTCGGCTGATACCACGACACCGAGTGCCCATATCTTTCCCACGTAGTTGGTTAGTGCATATAGGCCAGTAGCCAGACTCAGATCAAATACCAAGATCTCGTTAAGCGTATTAAGTATCTGCGAACGCCGAACAGGGCCAAGCCAACCTCTCTCCTAGGCGGTCTCAACCTGCCCTGTCGCTCCGGCACAAAGATCCACTCGCGGGTGCTGCACAAGCCGACCCGACTTTAGTCTCCACATGTATCATGTATAAGTATATAGTATATACCCGTGATCACCTCCCGAGTGATCACGGCCCGATAGTATAGCACAGCAGACGGACAAGACTGTA
The DNA here is from genome assembly GCA_021437245.1 of Aegilops speltoides. Classification (NCBI taxonomy): domain Eukaryota; kingdom Viridiplantae; phylum Streptophyta; class Magnoliopsida; order Poales; family Poaceae; genus Aegilops; species Aegilops speltoides. Next base: position 493,542,971 of record CM038146.1, read on the forward strand.
GGCCACAGATGGAAATACTAGCATCCTATACTAAGCAAGTAGGATTGCAGGTAAAGGTAACAACAGTAGTAGCATGCTACACTACTCTAATGCAAGCAGTATAGAGTAGAATAGGCGATATCTGGTGATCAAGGGGGGTGGGGGCTTGCCTGGTTGCTCTGGCAAGAGAGAGGGGTCGTCAACTCCGTAGTCGAACTGGGCAGCAGCAGCGTCGGTCTCGGTGTCTAGTGGAAGAAGAGGGGGAAGAAACAATGAATATTTAAGCAAACAGATGCGTGACGATGCATGACAAAGCAAAGCGTGATGCTAGGCGTGCCCTAACGCGGTATGAGGTGATACCGACGAAGGGGGGGAAGCATCCGGGAAAGTATCCCCGGGGTTCCGCGTTTTCGGGCAGAGAAGCCGGGGGGGGGGGAAGTTGCGAGTTCGATAGGTTAGGGAGGTGTGGCGGACGAACGGGCTGCGTATCCGGATTCGTCTCGTCGTTCTGAGCAACTTTCCTGTTGAAAATATTTTAATCCGAGTTATGGATTAAAATATATGATTTTCTAAAGATTTTATTAATTTCTGGAATTTAATTAATTATCTAAATCCAACATTATCCAGAATAGTAAATGATGACGTCAGCCTGACATCAGAGTGATGTCAGCAGTCAACGTTGACCATTGACCTGCTCAACCTGATGTGTGGGTCCAGTGGGACCCACCTGTCATTCTCTATTTAGGTTAATTAGGGTTTAGGTTAATTAGTTGTTTAGTGTAATTAATCAAAATTAATTAAGTTTATTATTTCTGTAATTAATTATTTATATATATATATATATTATTTATTTATTTTAATTCCTTTTTTGGAAACATTCTGTGGGGAGGGCGCGGGCCCCATTTGGCAAAGGGCTGAGGCCATAGCGGGGCCTGGACGCCGCCTGCTGGGTGCACCCGAGCTGGCGCGGTTCGAGGTGAGTGCAGCCACCGAGGCGCGATGGGGCGCCCGGCGAGGTGGGCATGAGCGAGCTGGAGCGCGACGAGACGGGCGCGGCCAGCCATGGGGCGAGGCGCAATGGAGAGGCAAGGTGGCGCGACCGGCAGCGGTGGCCATGGGCGAGGCAGGGCACGGGTGGGCGCGTGCGCACACGTCGGCGTAGGCCGAAGGCCGCAGGGGGGCAGAGAGTCTCCGGGTGCCGGAGCACGGCAGCGGGTGGGCGAGGCGAGTGGTGGCGCCGGAGTGGAGCCCCGAGGCGATGGACGGAAGGCGCTGCCCCATATGCGAAGCGTCGATAAAGGGCGGCCACCGTGGGCGACGGCCGGTGGCGGCGACAGGAGGCGGAGCCGGGGAGGGGGGGTCTCCAGGCGACGTCGTAGCCTCGCGGGGCACCGGCGCGCGGCAGCAGAGGCCGGTGCGAGGGGGGCACGGCTAGGTCCACGGCAACGGGAGCAGAGGAGGAGAGAAGAGGGGCGGAGGCGAGCGCGGCGGCGGGGCTCACATTGGGATGTAGGGGATGTGGCAGTGTGCTCGGTGGAGGTCGGGGAGGACGACGGGGACGAGCGGCGGAGCGGGAGGCAGTCCGGCGGGGTAGCGTTCCGGCGAGGCCCGTGGAGCTCCGGGCGTGGGGCGACGGTGGGGTTCGATCCAGGTGGCGGCGAGGGGCACAGGGGGGGCCCGACGCGGTGGCGTCTGTGGCGGCGGGGACAGCGACGTCGGCGAGGCGGTGGCGGCGGCGGCAGGGGTCGGTGGTTCGATCCGATCCGATCTGGATCGGGAGGGGAGCGAGTGGGGGCGAGTGGGTGACGGGGTGGTTAGGGTTTCGGGGTCTCACCAGTGGGGGGATAAGGAGAGAGTGGGGGGCCGGCCGGGGCCTGGTGCTGGCCCGCTGGGGCCTATGGTCAGCTGGGCCGAAGCCCGGGGGGTTTCTCTTCTTCCTTTTCTTTCTGTTAGTTTTAGGTTTTAGTTTTTCTGTTTTGTTTTTATTTATTTTCTTTTCTGTTTTAAATCAGTTTAAATTATTTACACATTTTCTAAAAATGTGTTTACTTCACCACAATTACCTTTGTAATATTTGGCAACCACCAAACATTTTTGTTTCACATTTTGAAAACTTTTATTGTTATCATTAATTTGAATTTGAAATTTTGAACGGTTTTGAATTATTGCGAGGATAGCAACAGTAACCGAGGTGTCATGGCATGATTAGCATGGGATTACTGTAGCATGATTATCCGGGCGTTACAAATCTCCTCCACTACAAGAAACCTCATCCCGAGATTTAGGAGGTAGAAGGAAACAGTGCGGGGTATTCATCACGAAGACGATCCTCGCGTTCCCAGGTGGCTTCATCTTCAGAGTGATTCGACCACTGGACCTTGAGGAACTTGATCGCCTTCTGACGTGTGCGGCGTTCAGCTTGGTCGAGAATGCGGACCGGATGATCTTTATAGGAGAGGCCCTGTTGCAATTCGAGCACTTCATGGTCCACTGCTCGGATTGGGTCCTTGAAGCAGCGTCGAAGTTGTGACACGTGGAACACATCGTGAACCTGAGAAAGGTTTGGCGGAAGTTCCAGTTGATATGCCACTTTTCCACGCCTTTCCAGAATAGTGAATGGGCCAATATAGCGAGGAGCTAGCTTGCCCTTGATCCCGAAGCGGTGAGCACCATTCATTGGTGTAACTCAAAGATAGGCCTTTTCGCCAGGTTGATAGACCATGTCTTTATGATGACGGTCATAATTACTCTTTTAGCATGACTGAGCAGTCTTGAGATTCTCGCGGATAATGCGGACTTGTTCTTCGGCATGTTGGATAATATCCGGACCAAAGAGTGGACGTTCCCCAGTTTCTGACCAGTTTAGAGGGGTTCAGCACTTGCGTCCATATAACACTTCGAAGGGGGCCATCTTCAGACTAGCTTGATAGCTATTATTATAAGAGAACTCAGCATACGGGAGAGATTCCGCCCATTTCTTGCCGAAGGAAATAACACAAGCTCGAAGCATGTCTTCGAGGACTTGGTTTACACGTTCAACTTGCCCTTGCGAGGATGAAACGCAGTACTGAATGATAAGTGAGTCCCCATAGCTTCTTGGAAACTTGCCCAGAATCTTGAAGTGAATAAGCTGCCACGGTCCGAACTGATAACCAGTGGAATACCGTGAAGTGAAACAATTCTAGACATATAGAGCGTTGCCAGCTGACTAGCAGTGATCGTTTCTCTGACCGCCAGAAAATGTGCAACTTTAGAAAGCCGGTCAATGACGACAAGAATAGCATCATTACCCTTTTGCGATTTGGGAAATCCAGTGACGAAGTCCATTTCAACATGGTCCCATTTCCATTCAGGAATAGAGATAGGTTGCAGAGTTCCAAAGAGGCCTTTGATGTTACGCTTTGATACGACGGCAACGCCACACTCAAGAACATAGCGAGCAATGTCTTGCTTCATATTAGACCACCAGAATCTCTGACGGATGTCTTGGTACATCTTTGTACTACCAGGATTGATACATAGAGGCGTATCATGAGCTTCTTTCATAACCTTCTGAGTCATATCCAGGTTTTCCCTCTTACTCGGAACTACTAGGCGACCTTTGAAGAATAAGGTGCAATCATCAGCAATAGTGAAGAATGAGGGCTTTCCTCCTGCGAGGAATCGTTTAATCCTCTCCACTTCATCGTCACATTTCTGTATCCATTTGATGGCGTCCACAAGATCTGGTTTCGCAACCAGGGTATTGAGAGAACCCCTGGGAACAGCATGGAGGTTCATCTTGCGAAACTCCTTAGGAGGGGGAGCGAGTGCACCCGGAGGAACAATATGGAGGTTCAGCTTTCTGAATTCTTTAACGAGTGAGGGCTGAACTTTGTGAACTTGGAGGTGGTTGCAGTAAGACTTGCGGCTCAAGGCATCAGCCATTACATTAGCCTTGCCTGGTGTATAGGAAATACCCAAGTCAAAGTCTGCAACAGTCTCCATCCATATCTGCTGACGGTGGTTTAGGTCTGGCTGAGTAAACAGATACTTCAGACTTTGGTGGTCAGTGAAGATCTCGCAACGATTACCGAGAAGGTAATGTTGCCACTGCTTCAGTGCATGAATGACAGCAGCAAGCTCGAGGTCGTGAACTAGGTAGTTCTCTTCGTGAGGGCGCAATTGTCGAGAGGCATAGGCAATCACTTTGCGCTCCTGCATTAGGACACAACCTAATCCCTGACGGGAAGCGTCGTAGTAAATGACGAAGTCCTTCTTAGTATCAGGAGGAGCTAGTACTGGGGTAGTAGTCAACTTGTCTTTGAGTGCCTGGAAACTTCCTTGACATTTATCTGTCCATTGGAACTTGACGCCCTTATGCAATAGGTTAGTCAGAGGCCTGGCAATCTTGGAGAAGTTCTCGATGAATCGACGGCAATAGCTGGCGAGACCGAGAAAACTTCTGACTTGCTTAACGTTCTTCGGAGGAGTCCAATCGAGAATAGCTTGAACTCGCTCAGGGTTGACGGCAATACCATCCTTAGAGATGACATGCCCAAGATAGGTTACTTCGGGAAGCCAGAATTCACATTTGGAGAACTTGGCATAAATTTGATGCTCTCGTAGCTTTTCCAGCACAAGACGAACATGTTCAACATGTTCTTCTTCGTTCTTGGAAAATACCAGGATATCATCCAGACAAACCACGACGAACTTGTCGAGGTAATCCATGAATATATAGTTCATCAGGCGAGAGAAGGTGGCTGGAGCATTGGTTAAGCCGAAAGACATGACGGTGTACTCGTATGAACCATAACGAGTCACGAATGCGGTCTGTGGGATATCCTCTTCACGAACACGGATCTGGTGGTAACCCAACCTCAAGTCGAGTTTAGAGAACACTGACGAACCAGCCAGTTGATCATATAGATCATTTATCCGAGGAAGAGGATACTTATTTTGAATGGTAGCTTGGTTTATAGGACGGTAGTCTTGGACCAATCGGTTTGTCCCATCTTTCTTCTTGACAAAGAGAGAAGGTGCTCCCCAAGGAGAGCAACTTGGGCGAATGAAACTACTTCGAAGAGATTTATCGATTTCCTCCATAAGCTCAAGGAGTTCATGCGGCGACATCTTGTAGGGCCGTTTGGCGATAGGGACGGTGCCTGGTTTCAAGCCGATGACGAATTCGACAGCTCTAGCAGGGGGAATCCCTGGAAGTTCTTCAGGAAAGATGTCTTGAAATTTGCGAACGACAGGAATGTTCTCTATGTCCTCGAGTGGTGCGGCGTTCAATGCATTCAATGCATAGAGCCTTGCCTCGGCATTCTGAACCAGATGGGCATTGTAGCTTATTATTTCATCAGAAGGGTGTAGCAGATGGACGGTCTTGGTGGCGCAAATGATAGAAGCAGTATGCGCCTTTAACCAATTCATTCCCAGAATGAGATCAATGCTACAAGACTTCAGTACGATGGGGGAGACAAGGAATTCCAGTCCTTCGATTTCAATGGGGACGTCGTTGCAAATCATGGAGGTTCGACATTGGCCCGTAGGGGTATGTACTAATAGTGAAGCATTCATGTCTTCCCTTTTAATGCCATGCATGAATGCAAAATCTTCTGACATGAATGAATGCGATGCACCTGTATCAAATAAAACGGATGCTGGTATTAAATTTACGAGGAGTGTACCCATCACAGTAGCAGGCTGGTCTTGAGCTTCGTTCAGATCAACGTGGTTGGCATGAAGTCGACCATAAGGCTTGGCATTGTTGTTGCGGGGCTGGTTGCTTCCACGGCCAGTTGCTGGAAGGGCCAGTTGATTCTGGTTCTGGTTGCATTCTCTAGCACGGTGCCCTGGTTGACCACACCTGAAGCACAAGCCATTGTTGGGAGTAGGAACAGGAGCTTGGGGTGGTGGAGCTGGAAGCCTTGGCTGCCTAGTTGGAGCGAGAGGCGACGAGGTGCACATAAGACCGCCATGGGGCAGGTGCATTCGGCTGGTACATGCTGTTGGGAATCCATATCTTGCGCTTCTGCAAGGACGGGCCTGAAGATGAGCCCGTGTCACGGCTGCGCCTGTGAGATCTCTGGTATTCCTGTAGACCAGTTTCGACATTGATGGCTTTGTTCACCAAGGTGGCGAAATCAGTAAAGTCATGCACTAGTAGTGCGAGCTTGATGTCAGCTTGAAGGCCGTCACATAACTTCTCTTGTCTGCGTGCATCAGTTGCAATGTCCTCTTCAGCATAGCGAGACAAGTCCAGAAACTCTCGCTGATAAGCTTCAACTGTCATGTTGCCTTGGGTGAGGTTGCGGAACTCACGCTTCTTCCAGTCCATGACTCCTTGAGGAATGAAGCGGGCACGGAAAGCAGCTTGGAAGTCTGGCCAGGTGATGATTGTTCCAACTGGCAGAGTACGCCTGTGGCTGTCCCACCATTGAGCTGCGGGTCCCTTCAGGAAGAAGGAAGCAAAGGTGACATAGCTGGCAGGGGCTACATCAGCAGACTCCATCTCATAGGTGATGTCACGGAGCCAGTCATCAGCATCCAGCGGCTTAGTTGAGCTGCGGTACACACTTGGGTTGAGGCGAATGAAATCCTGCAGAGTTACTGTGTTTGGCTGCTGGTTCATATTGGGGCGAGGAAACTGAGCCATCGTGTTCTCCATGAACTGGCGATTCATCTCAAGCTGTTGGATCATACCAGCCATGTACTCAGGTGGTGGTGGGAAGTCATCACCACGACCACGAGCACCTGGTCTAACCATCCTACTAATATATAACAGGGGTAGTTCAGTATTTGAGAAATTTGCAAAGGACAAGAATCATTCATGACGAAACATGCATAATGAAAGCAGCACGATAGATACTTCATAGTAGTCGGCATAACTTACAAAAGGGATCATGCATAGAGTTCGGTACACAGAGTTCAGTACATAGACTAAGACATCATAGGCAGCACGCAGGCTCGCGGCGAATGCATCTAACACTAACAAGCAAGCCTACATCACTCCCACGCGGTACTTAGGAGGTAGCTGTAGCCTAAAAGCTGGTAGTGTGGCATCGGGAACTCCACATCAGCAACCTGGGGTCCGCGGATACTCTGGTGCTGAACCCGACGCTCAGGTGGTAGAAGAGGACCAAGTGCGGGAGAGTAGCCTTCCATCTCTGGCCAGCCGACACCCTGGGGCATCACGGTCCTGGCTGGGTAGATCGCAGAGCGCGGCAGCTCTCTGGATCAGACAAAGGGGTGCAATAGCGTCAGTGCACGGTAAAGGTGCTGACGGGTGGTGTACAACTCGTGGCGAAGAGCTCGGTTAGCTCGATCCAGCCCATCAGCATGCAGAACAAAGTTCTGATGGTAGAAGGGCTCTCGGGTGACAGTGGAGTAGGCAGCAGTGTAGTAACCCTCCGCACCAACATCAGATGCGATAGCAATGTGCCTGAAGGGGGAGGTGTCCAACTCCCGATACTCTCCACGAAGACATGCCAGAGCAGCATAAGCAGCATCGCGGACTGCCATATCGATAGTCACCCCAGCACCATGTGCGGTGTGCAGCACAGTAGTGGAGTCATACTCCCGAGAGTAGAGGTGGACAATGGCACGATATTGCTCCTGGTTAATGTCCTGGTACTCCTCAAAGACGGTGTACTCAGGGTGCCAGCGATAACCCAGATAGGTCATCATATCAGCTAGCATGGCAGGTGATCCCGAGGCACCAATGGCCGTCGTGTGGCGCACGACCTGCCTCGTGGGTTCCATCTGAAATCAAAGATGTTTCAAAGGAGTCAAATGACAGTGTGAAAATTGTTCAAAATACTATTCTAAGAAATAGCTATGGCTCTATCCAACTTTGGGGTGAATGTGGTCACGGGAACCTAGTGTTAGTTAGTAAATTTGTTTAACCCGAGTAGAAGAGAGTTCAGAGTCCCAGAGTAAAGGTCGAGGAGTAAAAGATCCTAGTACCACCCGATGGCGACGTGGGCCCGTAAGGCACACAGCCATGTTAGTAAAAGTTTTTTTGCAATGTCTAGACTCGACTTCGGCCAAGGAGTGTGGAAGGGCTATTCCTACAGGCAGTCGGCTCTGATACCAACTTGTGACGCCCCTGATTCAATCGTACACTAATCATGCATGCAAATGTGTATGATCAAGATCAGGGACTCAAGGGAAGATATCACAACACAACTCTAAAACATAAATAAGTCATACAAGCATCATAATACAAGCCGGGGGCCTCGAGGGCTCGAATACAAGTGCTCGATCATAGACGAAGTCGTGGAAGCAACAATATCTGAGTACGGACATAAGTTAAACAAGTTGCCATAAGATGGCTAGCACAAACTGGGATACATATCGAAGAGGCGAGGCCTCCCGCCTCGATCCTCCTAAACTACTCACAGTCGAGTGCGTCGCTGGCTGCGTAGTAGTAGGCACCTCTAGTGTAGTAGTCGTCATCGACGGTGGCGTCTGGCTGCTGGGCTCCATCGTCTGGTCGCAGCAACCGGGTAAAGAAAGGGGGAAAGGGGGGAACAAGGCAACCGTGAGTACTCATCCAAAGTACTCGCAAGCAAGGAGCTACACTACATATGCATGGATATATGTGTAAAGGGCCATATCAGTGGACTGAACTGCAGAAAGCCAGAATAAGAGGGGGATAGCTAGTCTTATCAAAGACTACGCTTCTGGTCACCGCCGTCTTGCAACAGGTAGAAGAGGGTAGGTTGAAGTCCTCCAAGTAACATCGTATAGCATAATCCTACCCGGCGATCCCCTCATCGTAACCCTGATAGAGAGAGACCACCGGGTTGTATCTGGCACTTGGAAGGGTGTGTTTTATTAAGTATCCGGTTCTAGTTATCATAAGGTCAAGGTACAACTCCAAGTCGTCCTGTTACCGAAGATCACGGCTATTCGAATAGATTAACTTCCCTGCAGGGGTGCACCAGATAACCCAACACGCTTGATCCCATTTGGCCGGACACACTTTTCTGGGTCATGCCCGGCCGCGGAAGATCAACACGTCGCAGCCCCAACTAGGCATAACAGAGAGGTCAGCACGCCGGTCTAAACCTAAGTGCCCAGAGGTCTGGGCCCATCACCCTGAGCACACGTGCATGTTGCGAGGGCGGCCGAAAGCAGACCTAGCCTAGTGGCGTTCCAGTCCAATCCGGCGCGCGCTCCTCAGTCGCTGACGTCACGAAATGCTTCGGCTGATACCACGACGCCGAGTGCCCGTATCTTTCCCGCGTAGTTGGTTAGTGCATATAGGCCAGTAGCCAGACTCAGATCAAATACCAAGATCTCATTAAGCGTATTAAGTATCCGCGAACGCTGAACAGGGCCAGGCCAACCTCTCTCCTAGGCGGTCTCAACCTGCCCTGTCGCTCCGCCACAAAGATCCACTCGCGGGTGCTCCACAAGTCGACCCGACTTTAGTCTCCACATGTATCATGTATAAGTATATAGTATATACCCGTGATCACCTCCCGAGTGATCACGGCCCGATAGTATAGCACAGCAGACGGACAAGAATGTAGGGCCACAGATGGAAATACTAGCATCCTATACTAAGCATGTAGGATTCCAGGTAAAGGTAACAATAGTAGTAGCAAGGACAGGCTATGCATCAGGATAGGTATAACGGAAAGCAGTAACATGCTACACTACTCTAATGCAAGCAGTATAGAGTAGAGTAGGCGATATCTGGTGATCAAGGGGGGGGGGCTTGCCTGGTTGCTCTGGCAAGAGAGAGGGGTCGTCAACTCCGTAGTCGAACTGGGCAGCAGCAGCGTCGGTCTCGGTGTCTAGTGGAAGAAGAGGGGGAAGAAACAATGAATATTTAAGCAAACAGATGCATGACGATGCATGACAAAGCAAAGCGTGATGCTAGGCGTGCCCTAACGCGGTATGAGGTGATACCGACGAAGGGGGGAAGCATCCGGGAAAGTATCCCCGGGGTTCCGCGTTTTCGGGCAGTGAAGCCGGGGGGAAAGTTGCGAGTTCGATAGGTTAGGGAGGTGTGGCGGATGAACGGGCTGCGTATCCGGATTCGTCTCGTCGTTCTGAGCAACTTTCATGTTGAAAATATTTTAATCCGAGTTACGGATTAAAAGATATGATTTTCTAAAGATTTTATTAATTTCTGGAATTTAATTAATTATCTAAACCCAACATTATCCAGAATAGTAAATGATGACATCAGCATGACATCAGAGTGATGTCAGCAGTCAACGTTGACCATTGACCTGGTCAACCTGATGTGTGGGTCTAGTGGGACCCACATGTCATTCTCTATTTAGGTTAATTAGGGTTTAAGTTAATTAGTTAGCTTAATTAGTTGTTTAGTTTAATTAATCAAAATTAATTAAGTTTATTATTTCTGTAATTAATTATATATATATATATCTATTATTGTTTATTTATTTTAATTCCTTTTTGGAAAGCGTTACGTAGAGGCGCGGGCCCCATTTGGCGAGGGCTGAGGCCATAGCGGGTCGGACGCCGCCATGGGTGCACCCGAGCGGCAGTTCGAGTGGCCTTGCAGCCACGGGCGCATGATGGGCGCCGGCGTGGTGGCATGGCGAGCCTGGAGCGCGACGAGACGGGCGCGCCACCATGGGGCGTGGCGCAATGTGAGACGCAATGGCGGGGCGGCCGGCGGCGATGGCGTGGGGCGAGGCAGGCACGGTGGAGCGTCTTGGCAAGACGACGGCAGCAGTGAGCCGGCCGCGAAGGCGCAGAGAGTCTCCGGTGCGGAACACGGCAACGGGCGAAGCGGCGCGAGGTGGCGCAGAGTGGAGCCTCGGGCGATGGGCGAAGGCGCCGCCCCATATGCTGGGGCGTCGATGTCTGGCGGCCGCGGTGGCGGCGGCAGAGGCGAGCCGGGAGGGAGGACTCCATGCGACGTCGTGGCCTCGCGGGGCACCGGCGCGCGGCAGCAGAGGCCGGTGCGAGGGGGGCGTGGCCAGGTCCACGGCAACGGGAGCAGAGGTGGAGAGAAGAGGGGCGGAGGCGAGCGCGGCGGCGGGGCTCACATTGGGACGTAAGGGACGGGGCAGTGTGCTCGGTGTTGGTTGGGGAGGACGACGGGGACGAGCGGCGGAGCGGGAGGCAGTCCGGCGGGGTAGCGTTCCGGCGAGGCCCGTGGAGCTCCGGGCGCGGGGCGACGGTGGGGTTCGATCCGGGCGGCGGCGAGGGGCGCAAGGGAGGGCCCGACGCGGTGGCGTCTGGTGGCGGCGGGATCGGCGACGCCGGCGAGGAGTGTGGTGGCGACGGCAGGGGGTCGGGGTAGTTCGGTCCCAATCCGATCTGGATCGGGAGGGGGAGCGAGTTGGGGGGCGAGTGGGTGACGGGGTGGTTAGGGTTTCGGGGTCTCACCGGTGGGGGGGGATAAGGAGAGAGCGGGGGGCCGGCCGGGGCCTGGTGGTGGCCCAGTGGGGCCTGTGGTCAGCTGGGCCGAAGCCCGGGGGGTTTCTCTTCTTCCTTTTTTTCTGTTAGTTTTTGGTTTTAGTTTTTCTGTTTTGTTTTTATTTATTTTCTTTTCTGTTTTAAATCAGTTTAAATTGTTTAGACATTTTCTAAAAATGTGTTTACTTCACCACAATTACCTTTGTAATATTTGGCAACCACAGAACATTTTTGTTTCAAATTTTGAAAACTTTTATTGTTATCGTTAATTTGAATTTGAAATTTTGAACGGTTTTGAATTATTGCGAGGATAGCAACAGTAACCGAGGTGTCATGGCATGATTAGCGTGGGATTACTATAGCATGATTATCCGGGCGTTACAAGTGCCGAGGTGTATGAATCCAATTGTTCTATCCATCCACCAAGTAGCCAACCCAATGAAGATCATATCAATGCTAGCGCCATAGTACTCCATCATGATGCTATTCCTCATGTTGAAGAAGATGCTATTCCTCATGTTGAAGAAGATGCTGGTGGTCATGTTGATGATGATGCTATTGTTGCTCAAGAGGATGCTGATACGTCTCCAACGTATCTATAATTTTTGACTGCTCCATGCTACTTTATCTACTGTTTTAGGCAATATTGGGCTTTATTTTCCACTTCTATATTATTTTTGGGACTAACCTATTAACCGGAGGCCCAGCCCAGATTTGCTGTTTTATGCCTATTTCAGTATTTCGAGGAAAAGGAATATCAAACGGAGTCAAAACGGAACGAAATCAACTGGAGAAGTTATTTTTGGAAGGAAACCCACCTGATGGACTTGGACTCCATGTCAGAAGATACGGGAGGTGCTCACGAGGGTGGGGGTGCGCCCACCCCCCTGGGCGCGCCCCCCTATCTCGCGGGGCCCCCGTAGCTCCACCAACGTACTCCTTTCACCCATATATACCTACATACCCTAAAACTTCCAGAACAGAAGATAGATCGGGAGTTCTGCCGCCGCAAGGCTCCAGAGCCACCAAAAACCAATCGGGACCCCTTTCCGGTACCCTGCCGGAGGGGGAATCCATCTCCGGTGGCCATCTTCATCATCCCGGTGCTATCCATGACGAGGAGGGAGTAGTTCACCCTCGGGGCTGAGGGTATGTACCAGTAGCTATGTGTTTGATCTCTTTCTCTCGTGTTCCTCTATGGAACAATCTTGATGTATCCCGAGCTTTGCTATTGTAGTTGGATCTTATGATGTTTCTCCCCCTCTACTCTCTTGTGATGAATTGAGTTTCTCCTTTGAAGTTATCTTATCGGATTGAGTCTTTATGAGAACACTTGTTGTATGTCTTGCCGTGCTTATCCATGGTGACAATGGGATATCATGTGCCACTTGATGTATGTTTTGGTGACCAACTTGCGGGTTCTGCCCATGAACCTAGGCATAGGGTTGGCACACGTTCTTGATTCTCCGGTAGAAACTTTGGGGCACTCTTTGAAGTACTTTTATGTTGGTTGGATGAATCTGAGATTGTGTGATGCATATCGTATAATCATGCCCACGGATACTTGAGGTGACAATGGAGTATCTAGGTGACATTAGGGTTTTGGTTGATTTGTGTCTTAAGTTGTTATTCTAGTACGAACTCTAGGGCTGTTTGTGACACTTATACGAATAGCCCACCGGATTGATTGGAAAGAATAACTTTGAGGTGGTCTCGTACCCTACCATAATCTCTACGTTTGTTCTCCGCTATTAGTGGCTTTGGAGTGACTCTTTGTTGCATGTTGAGGGCTTGTTATATGATCTATCTATGTTATTATTGTTGAGAGAACTTGCACTAGTGAAAGTATGAACCCTAGGCCTTGTTTCCTATCATTGCAATACCGTTTACGCTCACATTTATCACTTGTTACCTTGCTGTTTTTATTACTTCAGATTACAATTACCTTTATCTACCATCCATATTGCACTTGTATCACCATATCTTCGCTGAACTAGTGCACCTATACAATTTACCATTGTATTGGGTGTGTTGGGGACACAAGAGACTCTTTGTTATTTGGTTGCGGGGTTGTTTGAGAGACACCATCTTCATCCTACGCCTCCCACGGATTGATAAACCTTAGGTCATCCACTTGAGGGAAATTTGCTACTGTCCTACAAACTTGTGCACTTGCAGGCCCAACAACGTCTACAAGAAGAAGGTTGTGTAGTAGACATCAGATGCTTACTCGGAGAATGAAGAGATCCATTACAATCCAATTGGTAACTTTGATGTCATTGTGCGGCAACAAGACGTGGACCGTACCCTCCCTTATAACCGTATGTGTGGGTATAACTCGGATAACGAGGGTCCGGAGGAAGAATTGGATGAGGATGGGTTGACTGCGCAAGAAAATGAAATCTACAAGAAGGTGACCGGCAAGGAGAGAGGGTCTCCGTTGTTTAGGGATGTGAGTCTTGTGGACAATGCCGTCATTGACGGTGGGCTGAGATTTTGGTTGTCTGAGCCAACGCCATGCCCCAAATTCGGTGATCCTCGACCAGAAAATGAGGATGAGAATGCTCATTTGAAGAAAGGCATCAATTTTGGTTCTTTGGTAGAGTTCAAGATATGGTTGTGTGACTATGCCATTAGGAACCATAGGCCGTTTGTTGTTGGTCATTCAAATAAAAAACTTCGGTACACAGTCAAATGTGACCAAGAAGGTTGCAAATGGAAGGTCCGCAGTAGAAAAATCAAAGAAACAGGGCAATGGGTGTTGAAGAGTCATGTTGGCACTCACACGTGCGTACCCCCGGACAAGGCCGACCGAAGCGAAGGACATCGTCAACTCACGTCTGAGTATCTGGGATACAAATTGTTGAATCAAATAGCACATGATCCAACCGTGAAGGTCAAGTTTCTCATGTCTTCGATTGAGGAACTTTTCGTATACCCGGTCAAGTATGGGAAGGCATGGATGGCGAAGGCAAACGCTATTAGGATGTTGCATGGTGATTATGAGGCCGCATATAACATTCTTCCCAAGATGTTGGCAGCCATTGCTCATCAAAACCCGGGAATGCGCCATCGGGTGGAGTCAATTGACGGAGTGTTTCGTCGTGCCTTCTGGAGCTTTGGACAATGCATTGAAGCATTCACGTATTGTCGCCCGGTCTTGTCTATAGATGGTACATTCTTGACCGTCAAATACAAGTGCACATTGATGATGGCGATGGCCCACTCTTCAAATGATAACGTGTTGCCGGTGGCATTTGCCTTGGTGCCTTCAGAGCACGATGATAATTGGGAGTGGTTCATGGGGCATGTGAGAACCAAGGTGATAGGCAAGCGACAGGTATGCATTATATCGGATCGCCATCATGGGATTCACAAAGCAATAAACGTTGACATTCCCGGTCTTCCAAAGCTTCAACACCGTTGGTGCATGAGACACTTTGTTGCAAACTTTTACCGGGCATGCAGGAGCAAGGAGTTTTGCAAAGACCTTACCCTTTTTGCGTTGCATTCAACACCGACACATTCAAAAGCCGATATGGTAAACTCCTCAAGGCTTTGGAGAAGAACAAAGGAGGGAAAGAATTCTTGCTTAGGCACGAGCCGGATAAAGAAAAGTGGTCGCGCGCTTACGATGAAGGAGGCATGCGATATGGGGACATGACAAGCAACATGGTGGAATGCTTCAACAATGTGTTGAAGGGTGTCCATTCCTTGCCGGTGACTGCAATACTCAAGTACACTTTCGTGAAGCTCAATGAGTACTTCCTAAAGCATTTTGAAAGCACGGCCAAGTGGATTGGCGAAAAGATGGACTATCCATTCAAGGTTCATGATTGGTTGTTGCATCAAGCGCGCAAGTTTGCCAAACAATAAGTGATCAAATATAATGAAAAAATAAATGATTTACCAAATCGATGAGCCAGGTGGGACAACAAGGGATGGTAGATCTTATGGTGGAGTTGCTTACGAGGTGCACATCAAAAACCGTTGGTGCCAGTGTGAGAGGCCACACAAGTATCATTGGCCTTGCTCGCATTTGATGACCGCAACACGGGCGAGAAACTTAACCGTATCCAATGGCACAACGGTGCGGTTGCATGAGTTCACATTGGAATGGACAGGGTTGACGTGGGCGCCTTTGTTCAATCCTTTCCTTGATGCCTCACAGTGGCCTGAGTATGTTGGGCCAGATATTGTGCCAGATCCCGCACTCATGGTGCCTATGGGGGGAAGAAGAAGAAAGAAGAGATTCCGGAGTGACATAGATGATCTAGCTGGATACACCGGAATGAAGCAATTTGGTAGTGGTCATTTCATGGAGCCACCGGAGAACATCAATTGTGGAGAATGCAACGACACAAGACACAACGTTAGGACATGCAAGAAACCTAGAACCAACACGGGCACTAGTCAAACACGTGGACAGAGGACTAGCCTTGGAGGTGGCCGTGGCCGTGGAGGAAGGGCTAGCCTTGGAGGGGGCCGTGGCCGTGGAGGAAGGACTAGCCTTGGAGGTGGTCGTGGACGTGGAGGAAGGACTAGCCTTGGAGTGGGCCGTGGCCATGGATCCGGTGGTTCTAGGACACGTCGTGTTGATAGGGGAAGGCCTATCGACGTGTTGTTCAATCCGGATGGTTGAAATAATGTGAATGGTACTACTTTTAATATGTTCATGTGTTCATGTGTTCACTTTTAATATATTTGCCTCTTTACATGTCAATGTGTTCATTTTTTGACTAAACATCTTTAATTATTGTAGGCATGGCTTCATCCGGTTCCATGACGAGGCCACCGTGTGCTAACCAAGAAGACATGCTGCACAAGTGGGAGAACGCATCTTTGGACAAGGTGAAGGAGATAGATGTGAAGATTCCGCCATGTTGGTGTGAAGATGTTTGCAAGGTGAAGGTGTCCACCGACCGAAAGAAGTCATGGACGGAAGGAAGGAGATATTTTGTATGCCCCAACTATGCTTATGATCGTGTGCTTCCAACTCATGCCTATGACCAACCACCGGTATGCTAGAGAAGTAACATGTTAATCAAAAATGTGTGTCAATACTAACATCCATTTTGTATGCAGTCACCGCCTCCTCTATGCAAGTACTTCACGTGGATAGATCATGAAGTGCCAGAAGATATCCAAAAGGACCAATATCAAGATTGTCTTAGGCACCAGCGGCTGTTTAAAGAAAGGTTTCAAAGAGGCTTGGAGGAAGAGCGTCGTCAGAAGGAGAGGATGGAGCGCAAGCAACACAAGGAGGAGAGGGCACGCCAAGCGAAGCTTGCTCATGAGGAGGAGAGGGAAAGAAAGCTTGCAAAGGCTCGCAAGGCACAAGAGGAGGATGCGGCACGTGACAAGAAGGGGAAATGGCCCCGTATGACTCAGTAAAGCCTTCGCTTCGGTGGACTCGTCATGTAACCGGATGAAGCCATGCCAAATGTATCATGAACTATGTAGTACTAATGCAAGAATGCATATGTTGTGAACTTGTCGTGAATGAATTTGCCATTTGAATTGAATTTGGTGTCGAGATGTTTGCAAGGTGTCATGAATGAACTTTAGTTTGTCAGCAATTTCTGTGATTTGTCTGCAATTTCTGTGAATTGTTGTGCTGGGAAGAGGGGCAAAACATAGGACAACTCTGTTTTGCTCTGTTTTAATTTAGCCCCCCCCCTACCGCCACAGGCCTTGGCGGTAAGGTACTTGACCTTACCGCCAGGGCCTGTGGCGGTAGGGGGGGGGGGGCAAACCTACTGTGACGGTAAAACCGGAGGCCTTGGCGGTAAGGGGGCCCCTACCACCACAGCCTTTGGCGGTAGGGTGCAGGAACCTACCGCCAGTGCCTGTGGCGGTAGGAGGGGTAATCTTGCTGTGACGGTTAAACGAAGGGCCTTGGCGGTAGGGCCCTTCATTTATAATTAACTGCTTTTTCTGATTGGGCATTAAGAGGATAGGATGGGGCCACCCCGTGAAAGTCCAGGGGATGGTTAATTAATTGCGAGGGGTTCCTAGTCACCACATAAATCTCCCTACATCTGCATGATAAAAGTGAGCATCTCTAATTGATCCCCTATCCTTTAACTCATCAAAAGCCACCCATGACCGTAGATGCTCTTATAGCCACGTACTATGTGCATGCATTAGCACGTGGTGTGTGATTAGATAATACTCATTCCGTTTTAAAAAATATAAGTCTGTTTTAGAGATTTTAATAAGAACAGCATACAGATGTATGAAAAAAAGTCAGATTGTGCTAGATTTTAAAGTGCGCTTAAATTATGCTAAACTATGACCAAAGGCTGAAAACAATGATTTTGCTCATGGTGGACAGTGCGCACTTGTTGCCCTGAGTGTATTGCATGTTCGTTCCGAAATCTACCGTGTGACCGGCCGACCGACCAGGTTGAGACGGAGCTCCCCCTCCTCCTGCCGGGCCCACTAATCAGCCAGACGGCGAGCCAACACGGCACGGGAGAAGTCGTTGCACGGTAGTGTAACGCGGCGGCCGGATCGCCGTGCGTACCTGCCTGCATCTGGCCACGGCCAAGGTGATGGTTAAGGAGGGATTTTTTTGAGGTGAAACTAGGGATTTTATTCAAAGTTCAAAATGGAAGGAATACAAATAATGTCTGGTAGGATCCCTGGCCACATGTGGCGACCCGCCGGGAGCGACGACGCTGCCTTAGCCAAAGCATGCGCCTCAAAGTTCGACTCCCTTCTCTCAAAACAGAAGCTAATCTTTACAAAATCATTCATCCTCTCATTGATCTCACTAAGCAGAAAAGCATAAGAGGCGTTGGCACCTCTCTTGATGTCTGTGACGACTTATATGCAATCGGAGGCTATTATCGCATGTGAAACATTGAGATCCGTGGCCAGAACAAGAGCTTCATTACATGCATGGGCTTCAAGGTTTGGAGCATCAACTAGTCCGTCAAGAACAATTGCCGAAGCTCCCAAATAATTTCCAAATCTGTCCCTGCACACTTCCGCTGCCGCCCCTGTGGTTCCTCGGCGAGAGATCATGCCGTCCACATTTATCTTCACACACTCCTCGTCATCAGGTGGTAGCCATCTCGTTGACCTATGTTGGATAGCAGGGCTCGGACTAGTCGCTCTTTCAGCATTTGCCATTTCAAGTTCTTCAAGATAGCGATTAACGAAACTGAAAGTTGATAATGGGCTTTGATTCTCATTGTCATGAATCGCTCTCCGCCGAGCCCACCATATAGCCCACATCGTGACAAGGATCTTGGCTAGATCATGCTGATGTTAAGGAGGGATTGTTGGATTGATTTGAGATGGATCACTTGGGCCGTTGGGCGGTTGTTTTACCAGGGGCGCGTGCTGTAATGTGACTGTGAGTGACATACTGACATGCCACTGTGCTGGACAGGTGGTGGCTGGGTGCATCAGGTTGGCGCTGCTGTTGCTGCAGCCGAATGGCAGGCCAGGCATAAGAGAAAAACAAAGCAGAGGAGACCGCTCCGCTACGGTCCAGACGCCACGCTAGTACCACGCAATGTACCCCGCATGTCATGTTGGCATGCATGTATCTTCTCTTTTCACTGCTGGTTAGATCGACCGAGAAGGGGTCCGTGTAGGAAGGAACTTACCACATGCTCTCTTTCTGTGTTTTGTGTTTGATACAATGACACTTTGGAGATTTTTCATGTGGTGTCGTTGCGACGTAGAGATAGATGGGGGCGGTTGGTTTACCCGGGCTGCGTGCCATGCCACCGTGCTTGGTGTTGGAAATATGAGCAATTTATCCCACGATTTTATTAACAGAAACAGTAGATAAAATATGACTATTGTAGCATAGATAAAACAAGTAGTGCAATCTGACAGAGAGAAGGTAAATAGCATATGCATATGTGAACTCGAACCGAACATATCTAGAGTAAACACTAGAGCAAGAAGCTGTGGCAGATTCTCAAACAGAAATAGCATGAGAACATACGGACAGGAGTGGAAGCACCGCTCTTGGGTTCAGTGTCCTCGCCAGCCATGTCGTCGAAGAGGTTGTCGACGTCGGGGAAGAAGTCGTCGGAGTCCGGGGCGATACATAATAGTTGAAATCCAAACATCCTATCCCTAGACAGCAGCCTTTGCTTCTGCATCCTACCCATTGCCCTCTTTTCATGACGATTCCTCTATATTTCTGCCTCACACCCTTTGACCCTACTCTCCACAGCTTCATGTTCTTTGTGGCAAGATCCCTAATGATTGTCTTAGAACTGCCTTCCACTCCCTTTCAATCCACTCAACATATGTGCAAGCACCAGCACCTTGCAATATATAAGCAACAACATAAAAAAAACATATCTGCATTTTTCACTTAACAGTCCCACATTGCAGCAGAAATTACCTCTATTTGGCAATCTAATAACCTCCTACTTGTGCCATCTCCCTCATTGGAAACATGACGAGCAGGGCTAACCAGAGACTCACGAAGCTTCTTCTGCTTGATTCCATTGTGCTCTGAACCGTGCTGATATTAATCAAGTTCCTACCATAATGCATATTTTTTGACATCATTCACTAATCTAAGGACGAGGTTTTTTAGCACACGAGAGTGGTGCGAAGAACTCAGATTCACCCCCATCATCTGGAGACGGATCAAATATTTTGGATGTAGTACTCGAACGAATAGAAGTACTACTTACTAACAATGAAGAATATGCTTTCCTCTCAGATGAGATCATACTATAAAGCAAGCTTATACTTAATTCCGCACTAGGCAAGAACGCTTACAATGGCACGTTGCTATTGTCTAAACATTGTATTACATTGTGATTTGTTTTGTTACCATGTACCATCATGCCTTTCCATGACTTTTCGTCCGATCGAGACAAGGAAGAATATAATATCACACTATCACTGCTACTTGATTAACCGGCTGTTATTTTTTAAACCAGTTGTTATTTCAAGAAAAAACAACATAGTTCGAGAAACTTATAGGGGATAAGAAGGATGGGATAGCGAGCTCAACGCATCGCTAGGAAACCGGGTTTTTTTTCTGATATCGGACCGAACACTATGTGGCGAAAACCGAGACAACTCCATAGCAGACTAGCCCTATTGCAAGCCAGGATAAACAGTGACAGAGTATCAAGTACTCGTACAAGGAAAAGCCACAACTAGCAAAATAAAACGCGCAGACTGTGCAGACGGCGACCACCAACAGGATCTTCCGCGGATAGGCCAGCAGTTCACCCCTCATGCATTCTCCTTTAATCGACCTACTGGGCGCATCATAAATCCTCACCAGGTTCACCGTATGGCTGCTAATTAACTGAACTGACATTAATTGTACCTGTTGTCTTTCTCTTGCTGTACATGCATATTCCCTCCCTTTGGAAATACTAGCACATATGCCCATGCATTGAATCGGGAGTTATTTTTTTGCGAGAAGCATCGGGAGAGGTAATTGATGTGTCCATCAAAACGGTCTCCGTAGTGGTGGGGCGGCAGAACAAGGAGTTACGGTGTTCTCACGGGTCATGTTTAGTCCGTGAGATCTTGATAGTAGTGGGGTTGGTCCATGTGGTGGCCACCACTCAACTCTTGCTTTTTTTCCTCCGTGTCTAGGTTATGGATGCCTCCTCATTTTGTGGCTGCACGGTGACCTTGGGGGCATAGTTGCTTCGACCACTCTCTCCTACGATGGCGTAATCGGATGGATTACTAATTCAATGAATCTCATTCCATTGCCATAATAAGCGCATAACCAGGTAGTCCCTGCTTTACCAGGGTTTATTCTCTTTAAATTTTTATAGCGCTTACTTGCCTATATTATTTCAATCAGAGTTAAACCAGCATATCCTCTTTTATTGGCATGTGCCTACAATTTCTTTTAATTATAGTCAACCAACATATTCTCTTTTATCGTTAAATGTCATGTGGGATGCACAACAATTCGTCTTTGGGTTAGGCCACTGGCAGTTACCAAAACGACGTGTGTTTGTAAGACACGAATCAAAATCCAAAACAACCGCTGAATTGAAGCATTACACTCATGACCTCAATATCTCGACCACGTGCTGATAGCCATTTAAAAAAAAAGCTCCAGCTAAAAAATGACTGGCACGAATGTTTACAAACATAATGTAGCCTAACATTCAAAACATTTTTTCATTTTTCTGATTTTTTTGATTTTCAATAAATAAAGTAATAATTATGAAATTCTGAATATTCTTCAAAATGTGAACAATTTTTCAAATACTGATTATTTTCCAAGAAAATGTGAACATTTTTTTATGAAAATTACATTAAATTTGCAAAAATACGAACACAACTTGAAACGATTTTAAAAAAAATCACAAACATTTTTTGAAAACATGAACCTCTTCTTAAGATTTTTTTTATTTTTTAACAATTTGTGAAAATGTAAACATCTTTTGAACATTGAAAACAATTTTTTTAAACGTGTTATTTTTCCAAAAAATAATTTAAATTTGTGAACATTTCAATAAAAATGAATATTTTTGGAATTTGCATCATTTTCTAGAATACAATTTATTTTGAAAATCTCAAACTATTTTGGAAAACATATACATTTTTCTAAAAATGCGAACATCTTTTTAAAATGTGAACATTTTTAGTTTTGAAAAATATAGGAGCGAGAAGAAAAATTTAAAGTTTCAAGCATATTACAAAATGGAACAAAATTTTGAAATTCTTTTGATTTTACGAAAATATAAATAAAAATAGAACACTGAAAAAATTGAATAATAGAATTTATGAAAATGAAGAAATATAAACTTGGAAGGAAAAAATAAAAAAGAAGGATAAAAGAAAAAAGAAAAAATAGAAAAAGAACAGAGAAAAAAGGGAAACGGTCCGGCCCAATCTTTGGCGCCATGTACGAAGTTCTGAGTATTTGCTGCCCCATGCGATAAATAATGTTTTGCAGATGCACTGTCAGGAAACCAATGGGCTTGCTTTGCTGGGCCGCAGCGTGTGCGGCCCACGTACCAAATTCGGGATAAAACTATTTTTCTTTTCTAACAGATGGATGCACAAAATTTTAGTACCACCTTGGATAGAATAAAAAACGGTGGTGAACGGATGAAAAAATTGGAGAAACGCACCTTATACTTTATTATATTATATTATTAGTATATATAGGTATAGATATAGATGTAAATATAGATATAGAAATGGGTAGGAGATCTCATTTGGGCCAAATAAAACCAAGTGAGTCTAGACAAGCATTTCAGATAATCAAATCATACGCAGATGTAAAATCAACAACATTTTAGGTTTTTCAATGATTCTATTACTGAAACCAACTTGCAAGTCACATTTGTTATGCCCTAGAAGTATCTACGAATATGATTGCCTAGTATATGCTAGAAACCACTATTTAAATATTTGTTAGTGTATATATGATTTGGAAATATCTACCATGATATATAGTTTGTGCAATATTAGAAAATTAAGTCAAAGCTTTTTTTAATAAGAAAGAGATTGTTTGTATATCATACAATTTAAATTTTGCAGAATAAAAAATTCAATGATATACATTACAATTGTATAACAACGAATAATATAGTTATTAGTTGGAAACATCATTATGTGGATAAGCATACAGAAAACTATATTACTTTGAATTGTAGTATGGTACACTTAGTTTAAAATAAGCATAAAAGTCAGTATAAAAATAGTTGCGTCGAGACCAGCCGCGGCGAGACCAGTGCAGCTATGAGCATTGAAGCAGCGAAAATCAAATCATAGTACTACCTAACCTCCTTTCTCAGGCCTGCCACCTCCTCCAAGATCAGCCCCTTCTTGTTGATGACCTGCATGGTGAGATACTCACAGTCGCGGCAGGAGGGCCAATGCTGCCCATCCACCGAGAAGGCAGCCCTGAGCAAAACGAACCATGAGGAGAGCGCACAGAGAAGACATGAAGGAAGAAAAAATACTACGGCACAAGCGCCGTAGCGCATGAGAGGAAAGAGGACAAGAGCTCACCTGACGCCAAGCATGGTAGTTGGGGCGCGCCCGCTTGCTTGCCTGCCGGCGGCCGTACCCGCGGAAGCCGCTCCGGACCTGTACAGTCAAAGCAAACCGAAAGTTAGACGGATGGACGGATAGGGCGCCCTCCCGCCCGCGCAGGCTGCGCACAAATCGACCAAGCGTATGGTGCGACTGCTTACCTGAGGCTGAGACCTGCCGCCCTCTTGACGCCGAGGCCGCCGGTGGCGGCGGCGAGACCGGTCGCCCTTGTGCCGGTGCCCTTCGCGCCGAGCCCAGCGCCAGGCGCGGCGGGGCCAGTGCCGGTGCCCTTCGTGTCAAGCCCAGTGCCGATGCCCTTCGCACCGAGCCCAGCGCTAGCGCGACGAGGCCAGTGCCTGTGCCGGCTGGGGTGACACCGGAGCCGCCGTCAAAGGCCCTTGCGTAGAAGGCGCGGTGCCTGCAAGGAATAGGTTGATTAGGGCGCGCGCTGAAAACCGATCTTGAGTAAACACAGCAACCCACAATAAAAAAGAGGAGGAAGGAAAGGACAGAGCACCTGAGACCGAGGTAGGCCTTGGCGGCACCGCCACGTCCATGCCCGCCGGTGACTAGTGCTCCGGCCCTGCGTCGTCAAAGAAGACAACGTGAGATGGAGGCCCACTCTCGCGTAGGCCAGGACGGGCGGATGAGAGGGGGAAAACGCATCGTTACCTGAAGCCAGCGATGAGTCCTTCCATGGCAAGACCAGCCGGTATTGCCGGCGCGCGGAGGTTGGCAGCGGCGAGCCCTGCGCCAGAAACGCCGTTGGCACCGACGCCGGTGCGCTCGGCGCTGATCGCGTCGGGACCTTTGGCGCCAGGCGCGGCGGTGCCGATGCCGTTGTCGGCCGGGGCAACACCGGAGCCGCCGTCGGAGGCTGTGGTGAAGAAGGCCCGGAACCGTCATAAGAGGATGGGTTAGTCAGAGGCATGTAAGAGGAAGAAGCAGAGGAGAGGGAGCAAGAGGGCGGGTGGCCGCCCGAGGAGGATATGTGTTTGCTTACTGTGAGATGGTGATCTTGCAGAGATCATCGTAGCCCGCGGCATGGCCGCCGCCTCGAGCGCCGTGCGAGAGATCTTGAGCGTCGACGCCATGGACTCTGTGTGGTGATTGCTGTTTGGTCGCGCTCGGGGGCCGGGTGGGGAGAGGAGGAGGCGGGGTGAGGCTGCAGGGGCTCGGCGCGCTCGAGGCAGATGAAAGATGGAGGCGGGATGGAACAAGGAGGAAGAAAGAGGAGAGGGGTGGCTTTATAGAGCGAGGGCATTGTGCATGTGTGCGTCGTGTCCGCCGCAGCTTCGAGCAATTTTGAAATCCGAGTCCAACTGATTCCTCGCCTCGTCGCGGCAAATTTGATGATTTTGACCTGTGGACGAAAGAAAATCACAGAATGAACTGCCCACAAATGTATTTCACACGGCTGACCTTTTTGTGTGGCGCCCGACACGCCGGCGCCACACCCTACAGTGCAGCGCCTAGCTCGGGGGCGTTGCACCTCTGTCCACCGTGGCAGCCCCTGGGCCCGCACCCATCAGTGTAGCGCCTCCGAGCTAGGCGCCACACACATAATGTGCAGCGCCTAGCGCTCGGACGCTGCACGGTGACTTAGATGCAGCCGTCGCGACCCTCTCCTCCCCCCACTAACCCCATTGCACCAGTTACAGAAGAAGCGGCGGCGGCGGCCCTCTCCTCTCCCCCTCTCAATCCCCTCTCCCAAATCCTTCAAATCTGACAATTTGGTCCGTGGATTCCTTCACCAATCCATCCTAGAAGGTACTCTCCTCCGATCCCCTTCTTTCTATCCATAGAATGTATGCTATTTTGAAGATTTAGGGAACCTTTGTTTGAATCTTGCATGTATTAGATTTGAGAAACCCTTGTTAGATTAGAATGTTGCATGTATTAGAATCTAGCATGTATTAGATACCTAATTTTGCAACCCTAGTTTAGTTGATTTAATTGAAAAGATATGGTTTGGATACATAGGTTGACATGTTATTTCTATGGAAAAGATATTTGTATTGAATGTTGCATGAAGTAGGCCTAGTTTTTTTATTTGTATTGAAATCATATTTGTATTGACAAGAATGATTTGGATACATGTGCTTTGAATTTTGCATATAGTAGGCGTACTTTAGTTTATTTTTATTCACAAGATAATCGTGTTGACAAGAAAGCTTTGTTTGAAATTGTTAGGATGGTTTGGCTTCTCAATAATCACTGGGACCATCAACACCGGTCGTACGCTATGTCGGTGGAGCAGCGGGTAATAATCAAATTGGCCGGTATTATGAATTTCGTGTTTATTCGAAACACAAATGCCCCATATGTAATTTTCAGATTTGCTTGTCTGTAGGAGCTTCAACCTCTGAAGAATCGGTCTCACGGGCTCAACCTTGGGGGGATGCGTTATGATGAGCGATACACACCGTATGTAAGGGAGACATGACTCCTCCCTTTCATTCAGTTGGTCAGCCGGTCGACGCCACCCCTCAATGCTGCAGCAATCACCGCGCTTGTTGATCGTTGGAGGCCAGAGACACATAGCTTCCATCTTCGAACCGGGGAGATGACCGTGACGCTCCAGGATATTGCTATGATCGCCGGTCTTCCTATCAAGGGGAATCATCTATGTATGAGCACCGATTCTGATGGGTGGCGCGTGCAGATGCATGCCCTTATCGGTATGGTTCCTCCGGAGCCTCCGGAACCAGCAACAGAAGACAAGAAGAAGGAAAGAGTCGCAGCCGGTGCACCTTTCAGCTGGATTGCATGGAACTTTGGTACTTGTCCCAAGGAAGCTAATGAGGATGAGGTCAAGACATTTGCTCGTGTCTACATGTGGTACATTATATCCAGGACTATGTTTGCTGATGGCACAGGCAAGAATGCTCCATGGATGTGGCTAAAGGCGTTGACAATCTTCGATAGCAAATGGAGTTGGGGTTCGGTGACACTGGCTTACTTGTATAGACAGGTACAAAGTTGTTTCTTTTTCACTTCATTGGTACATTACCAATGTGATCTTCCTGTTAATTAAATCATGTTCTCTTTTATGTGCAGTTGGATGACGCCTGTTGTATGGTCGCACTATCTATATGGAGCTGGGACCGATTGCCGGTTGGACGATCGATGACCGTGAAGTTCGAGGATTGGGACGACAAAGATGGCCCACTACGGCTCCCAACTTGGGCTTACAAGTGGGATGTGATAAATGAGACGACGGATGATCCCTTGGTCATGTACAAGTTGTACACGAGCGAGCTGGACACGATCACGGCTGAGCAGGTGACTCGACATTGCATAAGTGACTCTCATGCTTCTATCGTAACTCGAAATCAATTTTGCATTCTATGCTATTTTGCAGGTGGAATGGGAGCCGTATGGAAAGGGGATAGTTTTTGTAACCCTATAGAGTTCAGGCTGAATCCGATGTGCACTAGGGATGGGAATCTTTGGCATATGCGGTGCCCACTCATATGCAACTGGGCGGTTGAGCTTCACCTGCCACATCGGGTGTACCGCCAGTTTGGTTTGTTCCAGCCACACCCGCCGGAGTGGGAGGACACAGACAAGTTGCTACACACGTATGATATAATTAACCTTGAGCACTTAGCAGCTTCTCGGCGGTTTTGATGGTGCTAATATTCTGTTTCTAACTTGCAGGTTGGATAGGAAAAGGCAGCGGAAGATCAAGGATTGGGCCAAGCATCACAGGAAGTATGTTGTACAGTTCGCGCTTAGTGTGGAGCAAGCTAAGGCTGGAAAAAGAGCCCAGCTTCATGATCACTGCCCGTTGGCGTTCAACAACTATCTCACATGGTTTCTTGCAAGTACCCGTGTGGAGGTATGCAAGCCAGTGTATGCTGAGGCGATTTTGGAAGATCCCTCCGTTTTCGATGAGCTAACCCAGCACGAGTACAACGCATTAGTC
This sequence comes from Aegilops speltoides, assembly GCA_021437245.1. NCBI lineage: Eukaryota > Viridiplantae > Streptophyta > Magnoliopsida > Poales > Poaceae > Aegilops > Aegilops speltoides. The sequence continues at coordinate 493,570,290 of CM038146.1, forward strand.
AGGAAAGGCAACTCAGTCCCATCAGCTCCAATGATGAACATTGTGGTATTTGCCCATTTTGCTTTTCCATTCGCACTATTCACATCTTCGCTTGCCTAACACGTTAATGTCGTTTCTGTTCATAGCGTGCCCAGATCAAGAAAGCAGCTGATGAGACCAAGACTATTCTGGAGACAACCCCGGTTGGGAAAAGCGATGGGGAAGGTGCACTTCGAGCATTCATTAAGGTTCACGTCTCCTTCAAACTACCACTTAACACGTGTTGCTACATTCGATAGCTCATTCACTTGTACAGGTTGTAGCGCCAGGGCCAAAAGTTGAGGCGGCTATGTAAGTGCATCTAGTGCCCCTTAGTGATTTTGGTGTATTGAAGACTTATAGGTTAAGGGACTGATGCGTTTGTGAGTGTACACAGGTCTATAAGTCTATGAGGAGTTTGATATTTACAGAGAAAGTCGACCCTAAAAATGAAGTTCTTGTTGAAGACTCGATATTACGAAGACTTTGAAAGTGAAGAAATTGGTGTGACCTTGAAGACTTGGTATTCATTTGAGGAACATGAAGCGTGAAGACTTTTGTTTTCGTAGTTTCATTTTCTCTTTCTTGAGTCATAGGAAACACCGTCATTGTTAAAGGGGTCGAGGAAATACTAAGGAAAATTTTCCATGTGATGCTCAACTCAAAATCCTACACCTACCAATCCCTTGAGTGAAGCCATTGGAAATCTCATACGATTCAGTCAATCTCTTCAATGATGAGACGCAGTTCTTACAGTCTTGAGGACTTTGCTCGGCGAGGAGTTAGGAATTCGCCAGTCTGAATTTCCTACAAAGTGAGGAACATGATAATACGAGGAATTTGAGAGTCAAATTTCCGACCGTTCTTTGTCTTCTTGGCGGCTGTCCCAAAATATCTTATCCACCTAACGGTCATATCATTGAAGGGCATTTATGTCTTATCATGTCGGGCTGCTCCTAGGCTATAAATAGCCGCCCCTACAACCACTAGTTGGTTGGCTGCTCGAGAGAACTTGACACTTGTCATCCGAGAGTAACCCATCCTCCGAGGACTTTGGCGAAAATCATCAAGTGAGGAAAATCCAAAACCAAACCCCACAAATCCAAAGTGATTGAGCATCCTTGAAGAAATTGATCTGCGTGGATCCGGCGCTTATTACCTTTGAAGACTGTGCTTCTTCCAGACGGTTAGGCGTCAAGGTCTAGAGCATCAAGAGGAATTGTGGATCGCCGAGTGACCAAGTCTGTGAAGGTTTGGAAGTCACCAAGACTTACCACGAGTGATTGGACGAGGCCTGCGTGGTCTTAGTTCAAGGAGAATACGGTGAGGACTGGGTGTCTGAGTTGCGGCTCGATGATTGGGTGTCCGGGACTGCGTGTCCTCGAGTTTAAATACTCGGCCGCTCCAACCGGACATACTGGCCGAGACAATAGTTGGAACTGGTTTACCAAATCATTGTCTTCACCAACTAATCTGGTTCTATTTCCTCAACCCTTTCATTTCCTCATTCTTGTGTTGAGTGTTTGTTCATATCGTGCTTGAAGACTTTGGTGAAGACTTTCTCAAATTCCTCGTTCAATTTCTTGATCGTTTGTCTTCATCTTGTGTTATCCTGTGATTACGCTTTACGTACTCTATGCTTGTCTTCATTTCCTCATGATGACCATGCTTGTATCCTGTTATGCTTACTTTTGAGTACTTATTCCGCTGCTAGTAGTTCTTCAGTAAGGAATTTCCTCACTGGCAAATTCCTCAGTGAAGAATTCATAAAAATCGCCTATTCACCTCTCCTCTAGTCGATATAACGCACTTTCAATTGGTATCAGAGCAAGGTACTCCCTTGTTCTGTGTGATTTTGGTTTAACCTCCTGGAGTTTTAGTTATGTCGACCGCAGGTATGATCAAGGTCTCGGCTGGGTGTCCTACCTTTGATGGGACGGACTACCCCTACTGGAAGAACAAGATGCGAATGCATCTTGAGGCTATTGACAACGATCTCTGGTATGTTGTGCAAAATGGTGTCCCCTCTGTCTCACCCTCACTGAACGCTACCGATGTGAAGAGATTCAAGCAACTCGATTCTCAAGCGAAGAATATCATATGTGGCCATCTGAGTAAAGGACAGTATGGAAGAGTGAGTGCTTTGGAAACTGCTAAGCTTATCTGGGATAGGCTGTCCAAAGTGAATGAAGGAGTCTCAACTCAGCGTGACTCTCGAGTTGATGTTCTTCGGAATCTCTTCAACCGCTTCAAAAGACTCGACAATGAAAATGTCCAACAAACCTTTGATCGCCTCACTAACATCTCAAATGAGCTTCAAGCCTTCGGTGCCACCGACATCACTGATCATGAGGTGGTAAAGAAACTGTTGAGATCGCTTCATTCCTCATTTGATACTCTGGGACTGATGATACAAGAACGTGCTGACTACAAGTCTCTTGATCCTGCCGATATCCTCGAAAGGCTAAATACTCACGAGTTCGACTTCTTTGAAAAAGAGATCTCTATGGTTCAAGCTATGGCAAACCACGTGCCACGAAGGCCAAGGCGTGTGTCGACTCGAATGTGAGGATTACGGTAGTAGCCTTGGTGATCTGAAGAATTGAGCGAGGAGCTAGCACCTTTCGTGAAGAAATTCCGAAGTTCTCAAGACGTAGTCACTTTGGAAAATCCTCAAGAAGCAGTGATTCCTCATCCAGTGACTATAAGAGAAGGCTGTGCCACAAATGCAAGAAACCTGGTCACTATATTCAAGATTGTCCTCAGTGGGAAAAGGAAATGAAGAAGAAGAAATACAAGGATTACAGTTCTGATCATGCGAAGAAGAAGAAGAAATCGTCAAAATCTTCGTCATCAAAATCCTCGAAGTCTTCATCTCACAAGAAGAGCAGCTCCAAGAAGGCTCGGACATTCATTGGCAAGAAAATGGACTCTGAAGCTGAATCTGAGGAAAATGATGAAGAGGAGGCGTCTGAAGAATCTGAATCTCGCGTGGCGAGTCTGGCCGTCGCTACTGCTTTCGTCAGCAAGTCCATCTTCAACACTGAAGAAACTGACCCCACCGATAAGCCTGATGAAGATAACGATGGCTACGCTCCCACCTATTGCTTCATGGCGAAAGGTGCTAAGGTACTCAAATACAACTCCTCTGAATCTAGTGAAAATGAATCTGATGAGGATCTCAAGCCCAGCTACTCTAAACTTGCTAAGATTGCTGTAAAACAACAATGGGCTTTTGAAAAGGTTCAAAACATGCTAGACAAAAGTGATGATATGTTGGGTGAAGAAATGGATCGCACTAAAATACGGTGAAAATCTTCAGAGACTTGGTCTAGGTTTGATAACCTTCAAAGTCATCATAACACTCTCTTATCTGATCATGAGAAACTTTCTTATGAATTTCTTCAAGAAAAGCAAGATCACGAGAAGCTTTCCTCTGAATCTCTTCAAAGAAAGGAAGATCTTGAAAAGCTAAGAGTGTGTTATGAAGATCTTCAGAAGGAGCGCAATTCATTACTTGCTCAACAAATCAGCGCTTCTCAGGAAGAATTTGTTCCTCCATGCTTAAAGTGCATTGAACGTGAATCTGCTAATTCTTCACCTGAATGTTCAAATGCTTCAACTGTTACAAATTCTTCATCGCCTCTGCTATCATTAATTCCTCATCGAGGACATTGCTAGTATCCTTGACAATGCAGGTTGAAGGAATTGTACATGACAGCATGTACAAAAGCCTCAAAGGGCATCAGACTCTATGTGATGTGCTTAAAAGCAGATCCTCAACGAAACCCTAGGAAAGAGGGTATTGCCTTTGAGAGGAAACTCAATGCTGATGGAACATATTGGAAGCTTTGAGCGGTACCTCAAAACCTCATGGTTTGCTGCAAAGGGACCTCCAGTTGATCCATCTAACTTATCTGGCTTTACATGTGAATCTCCTCATTCTTCTGATGAGTCACTTGACTCCAACTATAAACTGTTCAAAAATCAGAATGGTGAAGTATTTGCTACATATGTTGGCACTAACTGCATGAACGGTTCCCCTATGAAGAAATTCTGGGTTCCCAATAGTTATGTTGAAAGTCTTCAGGTGAATGTCCTCATGACACCACCTGTGAAGAACAGGAACCCCAGATCAAATTCTTCATATGGACCAAATTCTTCATATGGATCCAAGTCCTCATACGGACCAAATTCCTCACATGGATCAAATTCCTCAAAAGGATCAAAGTCCTCATATGATTATCATTGTGCTAACAACTCTGTGTCGTAGGGTAGAGCTAAGGGCTATGAATATGTGCATTATTCTTCAAATCATTATGTTCATAAGTCCTCGAAGAATTTCTTTGCTTATTCATATGCTTACCCTAACCCCTCTTATGTGAAACGAAATGGTTTGGCATCTTTGCCACCATTCTCACATGGTGCTCGCAGAATGATGAACTCTTTGCCACCCCTTCAGATGTGGGTGGTGAAGAAAAAGAACTAATCTCTTCTGCAGGGTCAGGTCTCGGGCGTGCTTTAACGTCTGAAGAATTTCTTTGGGGACTGACGAAATTGCTCGAAAGGACGCAGGCTAATCATGATGAAATGAACTTTCATTTCACACGTCCTCATCTTGTTGTATCATTTATTGCTTGATGAAATTCATCGATGAACTTGATATCATATTCTTCACTGATGAAGCATATGAGATTGTAAGCTACACTAATTCATCTGCAGGATGATCAACCCAAAACTACTGAATGGGTCCTCGATAGTGGATGTACAAATCACATGACTGGTGACAAGAATCTATTGATGGATGCTCCCTTATCAGCGTCTGAAGCATATCATCTTTGCTGACAAAGGCAAAAGTCAGGTATTGGGTCTTGGTAAGGTTGCAATCTCTAAGGATAAACACATGGACAAAGTCATGCTTGTTGAGTCTCAATGTCAGTCTCAATGCTTTGTGATCTTGATATGGTTGTTGCCTTTGGCAAGTATCACTGTGTTGTGATTATGGAAGCTGACAATTCCAAAGTCTTCGAAGGCTTTAGGAGGAGATTTGTATATTGTTGATTTCTCTACAGGACCACAACCAGCCGTGTGTCTACTTGCAAAAGCTTTAGAAGGCTGGCTATGGCATCGACGACTTGGTCACGCAGACATGAGGAATTTGAACACGCTTGCGAAGAAGAAGCATGTCATTGGCATTGAGAATGTCAAATTCCTCAAGGATCACTTATGCGGAGCCTGTGAAGCAGGAAAAATGACCAAGGCCAAGCATCCAACGAAGACTATCATGACCACTACTCGTCCATTCGAATTGCTTCATATGGACCTCTTCAGACCTAACCATTACTCAGCAGTCACTAATGATGCATCTCTCTATGGTTTTTGTCATTGTTGATGATTATTCTCGATATACATGGGTACACATTGTTACTTACAAACATGAAGTGCAGGAAGTCTTCAAACGATTTTCCTCGAGGGCTTCAAACAACTTTGGTGTGAAGATCAAGCATATCAGAAGTGACAATGGCACTGAGTTCAAGAATTCCGGTCTTGATGCCTATCTTGATGAACTTGGTATTACTCATGAGTTATCTGCTCCCTATACTCCTCGGTGAGAATGGCGTCGTGGGGCGCAAGAACAGAACTCTTGTTGAGATGGCTCGCACTATGCTTGATGAATACAAAAGCGCCTCGGTGTTTTGGATTGATGCAATTGATCTGCGTGCCACATCATCAACGGAGTATATCTTCACAAATTCTTCAAGAAGGCGGCCTATGAACTCCTCAGCGACAAGAAACCCAATGTGAGTTATTTCAAAGTCTTGATTGCTAAATGTTGGATTAGAGATCCTCACCACAACTCTAAATTTGCACCGAAAGCACATGAAGGTTTTATGCTTGGTTACGGAAAGGACTCGCACACCTCTGAGTCTTCAACATTGTTCTTCACAAGATTGTTGACATTGTAGATGTGTGGTTCGATGAAACTAATGGCTGCAAAGAGAGCACCTACCTTCGTGTTAGATGAACCAGCACCGAGGATTCCATCAAGTTTAAAGGCAAGCGAGGATGTCATTCCTCTTGAAGAATCTCTTTGAAGAATTCATTCCTATTCATGAAGAGCGTCGAGCTGATGCACGTGAAGAGAATGCCGAGGAAAATGGTCTTTGAAGAAAATGCTGATCAAATTCCTCGGCGACAACCAGCTCATCCTCGCGTTGCAAAAGAAGTGCAAGTGGAGAAGATCATCGATGACATTAGTGCACCAGGTCCTCTCACGCTCAAAAGCTTCACATTTATCTAACTTTTGTGGGCTTTGTGCTTTTGTCTCTATCACAGAGCCCACTAAGGTAGATGAAGCATTTACGGAGCGAGTGGATTCAGGCTATGCAAGAAGAATTACATCGATTCGAGCTTAACAATGTGCAGGAATTGGTCAATCGCCCGGATCCTCGCAAGCATAATATCATTGGCACAAAGTGGATCTACCGCAACAAGCAAGATGAAAATGGCCTTGTGGTGAGGAATAAGACACGACTAGTAGCTCAAGGCTACACACAGGTTGAAGGAATTGATTTTGATGAAACTTTTGCACCTGTTGCTAGACTCGAGGCTATTCGCATATTACTTGCTTATGCTAACCATCATGATATCACTTTATATCAAATGGATGTGAAAAGTGCATTCCTCAATGGTAAGCTTGAGGAAGAAGTATATGTTGCTCAACCCCCAGGTTTTGAAGATCCAAAGAATCCTGACAAAGTCTTCAGACTCAATAAGGCCCTCTATGGACTCAAGCAAGCCCCTCGGGCGTGGTATGATACATTGAAGGAATTCTTCGTGAAGAATGGCTTCACACCCGGTTCACTTGACCCTACTCTCTTTACTAAATCTTATGATGGTGAACTGTTTGTGTGCCAAATATATGTTGATGATATTATCTTTGGCTGTACTGACCAATGTTATAGTGATGAATTTGCCTATATGATGAGTGAAGAATATCAAATGTCTATGATGGGAGAGTTGAAATTCTTCTTAGGTCTTCAAATTAAATCGGCAGTAGCGATGGCATATTCATATCTCGGAGAAATACCTCAAAGATGTACTAAGGAAATTGGCATGCAAGATTGCAAAGCGTCAAAATTCCTATGCCCACAAATGGCCATCTATGCCTCGATGAAAATGGTATTGACTTGATCACAAGGTATACCGCTCCATGATTGGTTCTTTATTGTACTTATGTGCATCTAGGCGGATATAATGCTTAGTGTTTGCATGTGTGCCCGATTTCAAACTGCAGAAGGAATCACACCATAAGGCTGTGAAGCATATTCTTGATATCTAGCTCACACCTTTGTTGGGGATATTACCACTAGGTGTAAACCGCCAAGCTTGGGCGGGTTAACTCCGCTAGTAGTGTAATCATGGAAAGGCCCAAGGCACATGGTTGGTTTAGAACTTGTAGCCGTAAACCGGCCTGATGTATAACTTGTGTTGTAAGTTAGGAATAGAGAGATACCAACGGGATACGAATATGAACGGTTGGGACTCGCAAACCCGGCGGGCGTCACTTTCGTGTATATAAGGGGCGACCGGCGGAAGTTCAAGGACAGACAACCACAACTCGAGCCTAGGCGAAGCTTATTTGCTCCCTAGCCATCGAGACTACATCAATTCCATCACAACTAGACGTAGGCTTTTACCTTCATCGAAGGGGCCGAACTAGTATAAACCCTCGTGTCTTTGTGTCGCTTTAACCCCTGCAAGTAAACTTCGTAGCGATGGCTCCACGACTAAGTCCTTATGCTAGGACATCTGCCGTGACAAATCCACGACGGTTGGCGCCCACCGTGGGGCTATCGCACGATGGTTTGACGATCTTGGAGGGCAAGCTCAAAGGACTCGAAGGCTACGTCGTGGGCGGATGACCAAGAGTCGTCGCGGCGGATCTACATCGGCGATCTTTGGATGGGGTCGAGGCGATTCAATCGAATATGGGTACCGGGTCCCCTTGGCGCATACTGCGTTTTCATCGGCAAGACCGGAGGCTGGACTGAGCGGACAACTGCACCGACTTCGTCGAGGCGGCATCATCGCGCGACCAGCCCGGGCTAAACCGGCCGTGAAGCATGTCTTCGTTGGAGCTACCCATGGAGAGGAGTATGATGCGGTTTGAACGCGGTAGCGAGACCGTCGTTTACTCGGTGATGAATCTTGACGGGAGACCGAGTCATTGTACCAGTTGCAGGATGATATGATCAGGGGCTGTTCCGACGATGACAGTATTCCGGACCCCCCAAGCCAGCTAAACTGGATCGGTGTGTTCATGGCCGGTACGCAGGCCGCACACCTTTCTTCAACCGCGGCAGCAATGCTTTCCGGTTCAGCAGCGGCAGCAGGGGCAGGAGGCCCGGTGCGCCCGCCGGTTCAAGTTTTGTCAGATCTGTTTGACGCGCTAGCAACGCTCATCGCGGAGGATAACCCAGCAGATCAGGAGGCCCATAACGCAGAAATTGCGAAGGTGAAAGAGCAGATCACGCAAGCCAAAGCGGATCTAGCGGCAGAGAAGGAGCGCATGGCGCGAGCGGGCGCTTTAGATGCACAAGCTTACAAACTCATGCTTGACGAGAGCGCGTCGTAGGAGGTGTTAAAGCGGAAATACGATCGCGCTGCCATCGATTTGACCCTAGAAACCTCTTCAGACCCGGGCGGACCCGATAACCCGCCCGGCCACAGAGAGGTAAACCGGATTGAGGCACCGGAGCAGCGGGCGGCGTTCCAACGCGCCCGATGGAGCCCCCGCAGAATCACGGTGATTCCTCCGCGGTCTGAGCGCCCGGGCCATTACTCTAACCCTATGGACAAACTTGTTGCGGCTGCCGCACGATTGGGCGATCGATCGAAGAGATTCCCCTGGCGGTTGAGACACGCCGGGTTAAGAGCTTCTCGGACTGCACTAATCCGGCGAGCGTATTCATATGGCCGCGATCGGATTCACTCGCCCGTCAAGCGAGCTACAGCAGGCGCATGGATGAACCGGCCCTATCAAGTAACGCGCGGGACCGTGAAGCGGCTCGAGGCAATCACCAGATAGGCAGCTCGTAATGCTCAGGAGGTGGTGGATCGGGCCCGGGCACGCAGGGAGGCCGAGTTAGCAGCACAGGATGATGCGGGTCAACACACACCGGTTCGCCCTACCACCCTCGCCGGTCCAGGAGTCGCATCCGCTCTGGGAGTGCCCTGTTTAATCCCCGCTCTACGCAATGTGCGTCTGCCTAAAGATTTTAAGGGCCCGCGCAAGGTGCCAAATTACACTGCAGATCTATCCCCTGAAGCGTGGATTGAAAGTTATGAGATGGCCATGGAGATGCTAGATGTTGATGAAGCAGCGTGTGCAAAGTACTTCACCATGATGATGGAGGGCACGGCCCGTACTTGGTTGAAAACCTTGCCGCCCAATTCTATCAGTTCATGGGGTCAGTTACGGGCCCAGTTTATCCAGAATTTCAAGGATACATGTAAACAGCCCAAGTCCATAGTAGACCTGGCGGCTTGCGTTCAGAGGAAGAAGAAGTCAACAACCCGTTGGGTACGCCGTGTGTGTCGAGATTTTGCACTCCTCGACCGGATCAATGCTGACTCGGCGATCATCACATTGGAAAGCAAGCGCGGTTTGAGCCTCTGAAGCTTAAGCTGGGGCGTATGAAGCGGTTACGCAATGATCGGGAACCCTCATGACCGCTTTGGTAAAATATGCCGATTCGAGCGGTACCAAGGATCTGAAGCGGATGATGACGAAGCAGGGAAGGAAAGAAGAATGGCAACTCAAGCAGCAGCATTTCAAACCGGCAGGTCATGGAACGGGGCAAGCGCAAGGCTGATGGTAATCCGGTTCGTAGCCAACACTAATGTGCGGAGATGAGAGGCCCGCAGCGAGAGGCAAAGCGAATCGGGGTCCAAATGCTGGTGCAAACCGTTTGAATTACTTGTTGAATCAGCCTTGTCCCAAGCAGGACGAAAGAATCCCCATCGAATCATCTTTGGAAAGACTGTTATATTATGCAAGAGTTCAAAAATTCCGATGCTTTCCGATATGACCGGGATCGGTGGTGGTTCGGGATCCGGTTTTCATGGGCGAGTCGGGGCGGAGACTTCGGTTGAGGGCATAACCGGGCAATTTCAATAACGAGTAATCAAGGTAGCGGAGCAGCAGCAGCGATCGAGCTATCGAGCCAGCCAAAGCAGTTGAATGGCGGCGATATCATGTTTTCACAACCAGCTTGGACAAGCGGGATCGGAAGCTTCACAAGCAGGCGATAAATTCTGTTGAACCGGCTTTGCCACGGTATTTGCGTTGGTCGAGCAGCCTATCGTATGGGCGAGAGGACCATCCCCGGGTTGATAATCCGGGTCGGTGGCTTTGGTGGTAGATCCCGGGTTGGGGGCTATAAGTTTACTAAGGTACTTATGGATGGAGGAAGCGGTATCAATATATTGTATTATGACACTTTCCGTCGCATGGGTCTCACAGATAAAGATCTCAGACCGTCAATACGGTGTTCCATGGTGTAGTGCCGAGCAAATCTGCTTATCCTATTGGCAAGATAGCCACGGATGTGGCCTTTGGAGATGAGCATGATTCCCGGTGCGAAAAGCTAACTTTTGAAGTGGTGAAAATCCGGAGCCCATATCATGCCTTGTTTGGACGGCGGCTTATGCTAAGTTCATGGCACGACCTTGTTATATCTACTTGCAGCTCAAAATGCGGGTTACAAAGGAACAATAACGGTGCATGGCAGCCGCCGAGTCGCTTTGGAATGTGAGGAAGGAGATGCAGCTTATGCAGAGGCGATGCGTGCCACGGAGGAGTTGAAATTTTATAAGGACAATGTTGATCCGGCGGATATGACCCCTTTGAAGAAGCCTACTACTGAGCATGAATCGGATCTGAAATTCAAATCGGCGGTGAAACCAAGCTTGTTGACTTTGTGCGGGCGATTCGTCCAAGCGATTCCTTGTCGATTGCCAACTGGATCCTAAATAGGAAAGCGCGCTCATCGAGTTCATCCGTGAGAACGGGACATCTTTGCATGGAAGCCATCGACATGCGGGTGTCTGAGGAACTCGCTGAGCACACACTTAATGTGGATCCTAAGTATAAACCGGTGAAACAGTTCCTCCGCCGGTTTAATGAAGAAGCGCGCAAGGCCATTGGGGAAGAGGTAGCGGGCTCTGGCGGCTGGCTTTATCATTGAAGTGTTTCATCGAGTGGCTTGCTAATCCGGTGCTGGTCCTTAAGAAAAACGGCACTGGCGTATGTGTGTGGACTACAGATCTCAACAAGGCCTGCCAGCCAGATCCTTTTGCTCTCCCCGCATCGATCAGATTATTGATGCCACGGCGAGATGTGGCGGTTAAGTTTTTGGGCGCATATTCGGATATCATCGAGATCAAAATGGCGATTAAGGACCAGGAGAAGCGGCGTTTATAACTCCCTTTGGAGCCTTCGCTATGTTTCTATGCCTTTTGGGCTCAAGAGTGCCGAGCTACTTATCGGCGGTGTGTCTGAATTGCTTGCACACGCAGATTGGCGCAATGTGCGCTTATGTAGATGACATTGTGGTGAAATCAAGACAAAAGGAGACTTTGGTGGAAGATTTGAAGGAGACCTTCGACAACTTGCGCATTTATAAGATGATGCTTAATCCGGCCAAGTGTGTGTTTGGTGTTCGGTGGCAAGTTATTGGGGTTCTGGTGTCTAACAGAGAGAATCGAGGCCAATCCGGAGAAAATTAAAGCCATCACTTCCTTGGCTAAACGAAGTGCATTGCGATGTTCAGCGCCTCGCGGGCGGATTCTGCATTAAGCGGTTTATCGGCCGCCTCGGAGAGAAGGCCATCCTTATACCGAATCTTTGAGGAAGGCAGATAATTTCATGCGAGTCCAGTGCTGATAAACCTTTGAGGATCTAAAGCGGCAATTGGCCAACCCACCTGTTCTTGCGGCTCCGGTTGACAAGGAGCCCTTGTTGTTATATGTGGCAGCCAATGCTCGGCGATGGCGTGGCCATTGTGGTGGAGCGCAAGGAGGCAGGAAAAGAGTATCCGGTTCAACGACGGTTTATTATATCAGCGAGGTGCTTATTGAGTCAGCAGAGATATCCGCATTGGCGAAGCTAGTCTATGGTGTTTTTATGGCTGGCGGAAATTGAAACAATATTTCCAAGGCCACCCTATTACGATGGTTAGTTCAGCTCCTTTAGGTGACATCATCTGAGCGGAGGCGGCGGCGGATTGCAAAATGGGCCATCGAGCTTGGGCGCATGGGCTAAAGTATATACCAGCGCGCAGCGGTGAAGTCACAAGCCCTTGTTGACTTCATTAACGACTAGACGAGTTACAAGCACCGGAGGAGAAGCGGATCACACATCTTGGACTATTCATTTTGACGGGTCCGAGCAATTGGAAGGCTCGGGGCTGGGGTCATTTTAACTTCCCACGGTGATAAGTTTTATTCGTTCTCCGTTTAATGTTCCCTTGTACTAATAATGCAGCTGAGTACGAAGCCTTGCTCCATGGCCTCCGGATGGCTAAGGAGATGAACTTAAGCCGGGTTAAGTGCTTTGGTGACTCGGACCTGGTGGCTCAGCAAGTATCTGGCACTTGGGATTCTAAGGACCCCCTCATGGCTGCGTATCGCCGAGAAGTGGACAATATTGCAGGTTGTTTCAAGGGCTATCAAGTGGATCATGTGGATCGCCGGAAGAACGAAGCGGCAGACGCTTTAAGCCATTTGGGTTCTCAGCGTAAACCGGTTCCCCCTAATATCTTCCTCGACGTCTTGCACAATCCGTCGGTTCAGCTCCCTGGTGAAGCGGATTTGGCAATTCCTGATCCGGAGCCTCAGTTGGTGGCAGCATTACATGCTATTCCGGATTGGACGGTTCCTTACCTTGCATATATGACTCGAGGAGAATTGCCGACGATGAAGTTACGGCGAGCGGATAATCCGGCGCTCAAGTCTATAGCGATTCTTAATGGTGAGTTGCATCATTGCGGTGTTTGAGGCGTTTCAACGCTGCGTTTCCCCGAGGAAGGTTGTGAAATTCTCGAGAAATCCATGAAGGGATTGTGGGCATCACGCCGGTTCAAAGTCCACAGTGGCGAAGGCATTCCGTCATGGATTTTCTTGGTTAACTGCTCATCTTGATCACGGAGGACTTGGTCAAGCGGTGCGATGGATGTCGAAATTCTCGAGCGTGCTCATGTACGGTAGCGAGAATTGCGTATGATCCCAATAACGTGGCCGTTCGCGACACGGGGCTGGATATGGTCGGGCCTTTTAAGCGATCCAAAGATAAGAAGACCCACTGTTAGTGGCGGTGGACAAGTTCACCAAGTGGGTTGAAGCGGAACACGTCGATAAGTGTGATGCGGCGGCAGTGATGCAGTTCATCAAAAGGTGATTTTCGGTTTGGCTTTCCACGGTATCATTCTCGACAATGGCACTAATCTGTCCAAGGAGCTATGAAAGAATTACGTGAGCGTGAGCATATCCGGCGATGTATCGTCGATGGCGCACCCCATCCAACGGGCAGGCGAGCGTGCTAATCGAAATCTTGCGAGGCATCAAACCCGACTTACGGTTCCATTACGAGAGAACACCGGTGCTGGGTTGAAGAGCTCCCATCGGTACTATGGAGTATCAATACTCGCCAAACGGTCTCGGCGGCTACGCCTTTCTTCATGGTTTATGGGCGAAGCAGTTCTCCCCAAAGTGATGTCGAGCACGATTCGCCCGATGTAGCGGCTTATGTTGAAGCGGACAATGAGGTGGCACGACGGGGCGCTTTGGACCTCTTGGATGAGGGCGTGATATGGCAGCCGCTCGGTCGGCGATTTACCAGCAGGATCTCCGTCGTTATCACAGCCGCCGGGTTAAAACGAGCCTTCGGGAAGGAGATTTGGTGCCGTCTCATCAAGACCGATCGATATGCATAAGCTATCCCGCCTTGGGAAGGACCCTTTGTGGTCGACAGAATCTACACAACGGTTCCTACTATCTGGTTGATATTCGAGGCGTAAAGACTCACGTACATCGAAGAGGAGACTAATAGGCCGTGGAATATAGCTCATCTTGACCTTACTACACTTGAGTCATCGGCTCGGTTTATGTACATAGCATAACAATGTATATATTATCTTGATATAATAAAAATCAGGGCCTCGGCTAAAGTGGGGTCTCTGTCTTTCTTTTCATGTGTGGTTACATGGAGTGCTTACATTTTTAAAGCGGCCTCCGGTTTACCCTTGACAGATTATATTTATCACTTGGGGCTTGGTGGTGTCCGAACCAATGCAACACCTCTTGATAAGCGTAAGCCACCGGATCATTGGGGACACGGTCACGTCTGAACCAGTCACGCCTCTTGGTCGGCCAATAGGGCCAGCGTCACTTGGAGGCTTGGTGAACCCGAACCAATGTCATGCCACTTGGCGGCGTACTCGCCAAGAGTCTTTTGGGGACTGGCCGACTAGCACCATCGCTTCGCCTTGGGGCTTGGTTGCGTCGACCATGGTAATGCCATCGACCAGCTCCATGAAGCTTTTCTTTTGCAAAGAGTTATTGCCTTTGTTGCCATATTTGGTATTCGATTTTTGTTGCGTTTTCAACTCGACGAATATTTTTATCCGGTTTAGCTGTCGATAACAAAGCGGCGATTACACGGTTTGGTATTACACGAAGTTTTTATTTTCGGTTTACCTTCTTCGGTTCATCCTTATGGAGAAACATGGGGGCTTGGGCTGATTCAGCACGCTTATGAGGAGTTATTGTTTCCCGGATGGTCATGGTTTTTAAAGGCCTCCGCTTCAAGATTAGCTCATGACTTTATGCCCAAATCGGCAGGTATTTGTATCACATACTAATCGGTTTTCAATACACAAAACATATTGGATGCCATAAACCGGCTGGCGGTGTCACCGCCGCCGAAGTTCAATCTTTTGGTTGCAGGGGATGTGAATCAAACAAAAGTTTCCTCGATGCACGAAGGCATACCCAGGCAGCAAAGTTTTGGCTACAGCTATTACAAGGCAATGCAGTGCCCAAATGACAATCATTGTTTTTTGGGAAAACAGGAAAGATGTTTAAATTGGTTCCGGTTCACGACTGTTCGTCATCCTCCGCCGCTTCAGCATCTTCATCTCTACCCATCGGCTGGAAATCCACAGAAGTCCAGTCGATTCCCATCAGCGCTTGAAAAACAGCTTCGTCGTGAATCAAAGACGACGGTTCAATGTCAGGTGCCTAGGTGTGCTTACGGATTGGAGGAATCAAGTTTTCCGGTTCAAAGGTTGGGCGGGCACGCTTGATACGCTCATTATATTGGGCTTGGTAGTGTTCCAAATCGGCTTCTTCCGCCAATTGACAAGCCGGTAGGCGTACCGCGACGGTTTATCATGACGCAAGTCCTCTTCACTAAAGTCGGAGCCGTCTTCCTTTACCTTTGGGATAGCCTTGAGCTGCTTCACGGGATCAAAATCCGGCACCCAAGCTTTGGCTCGGATCAAGGCATTGATGGCTCCGGTTCGTGCAGCAGATTTCTTTACCTCTTCAATCCGGGAGGAAGGATGGATAGCGGTTCAGGTATCTTGGATCGAGGGACGGCGCTGGATTGTTATGGGACATTGTGGTAATGGCGCTAGGCTCGGTATATAGCTGTTCCACTAAAGTGTAAACAGCTTTCGGTTTCTTCATGCGTCGTTACCCAAGTGCCCAACACGTGTGCTGCATATGATAACAGGATAGTTTTAAGCAGGAATAATGGGGTAGCGAGAAAAAGCATGTTGCGCTTATTCACGAGGAACTTACGAAGATGGCTGCCGTCATAGAATGCACTTGCCGCTTCACGGTGTCGGATCATCCACCACCGGTTTAAGGGCAGCTTCAGCATTCTCGGCCCGTTTGAGCAAGTTGGCCTTTTCGGTGGCCCAGACCGCCTGTTCCTTCTTCATGTTTTCCTTCACCTGTTCCGCAGCAGTCAAGGCACTGGTTAGCTCCTTCTTGGCTTTATGCATCTCGGCCTGCTTTGGGTTTTCGATACCGCTTTGTAAATCGGCGATTCGATCATCCTTGATTTTCACCTCAGCCTGTGCATATGATCAGCCAACAATTCAAGTTAAAGTCTCAATCATACAACACAGTTATATGCTTGACACTTGGGGGCTAATGTACCTTCAATTTTTCTACTGCTAATACATGGCAAAGTCCCAAGTTCAATACGAGTATTCAACTCGGCACTTGGGGGCTAATGGCTATTTGATTCTATTAAAGTGTCGACAAGAAGTTTTTGGAGTGCCGGTTTAAGTATGCATACTTAAACCGGCCTTGGTGGCTATGAGGGAAGATTGCAACGTCTATCAAAGAAAACTATCAAGTACCAGTTTGATCAAAGATTGCAAACCGGCCCTTGGGGGCTACAAGGATTACTATATGGGTAATAAGGAAAGGAGCGTTACCTCAAACTTGTCTCTCATCAGTTTCACCAAGCCAGCTTCATAATCACGGCTACTGTAAAGCCGGTTCAGATATCCGGAATGAAGGTCTTGGGCGCTCATAGCGGCATATGTTTCCAGCTCTACATTCCATTTTCCTTTGTTAAAAGTGGAAGAGTCCTCTTTCACGGTGTTCGGGTTAGAGTTGCGGCATTCCCGGTTCGAGTGGCTGTTCGATAATTACCACGTCGTCATCTTTCGATTCGACGGATCGGGTAAACACAGATTGTTTGGCAGGACCGTGAGGTTTTTCGACGGATAGTACTAGCAGGTGGATCAGCAGACATTGAGACATCCATAGGCCTCTCCTCAGAATAACATCTTCTTGAACCGGAGGTCGGTTGGAATATCTTGAAGCAACATTTTGAGATCGGTGCCCGCTCATGATCTCAAGCGGCAGCCTCTTGACTGTTTTGTCGAGCGAGCCTTTTTGCTGGGTTTCGGTTTGGTTACGAAGAAGCAAAGATTCAGGAGCAAGGCGTGTACACTCTGAAGAAATCAACAAGCATATGACTGTATGAACTTACCCGGCGGCTATCTTCAGCGGTGGTAGCTGAGTAGGTGATGATTCGCGGAGGGCGAATGGGAGGTGACCCGATAAATGAGTCGGACGGATTAAGAGGTTGTGGAATAAACCAGCTTTGGAATTCAAGGTAATAAAAGGTTGGAAACCTCGGTGCGGCGCTTTCGAGCGGGCTGTTTAGTAAACCGCGAGAGGTAACTACCTGTCCATTGTGCGGGTTGTGCGGCGAGCTTCATGCTCTTTGTGTCTTCATAAGAAGTTTGGGATCCAAGTAAGCAAGGGGTGAGAAAAGTTAACTTTCCGGTTTGCCCGGCGAAATTTCGGTGAAGGAAAATTTGTTGAATCGAGGAGAGAATGGTTACCTCAGCAAATCCTGCGTTGCTGGCTTCAGCGTCATCGACAAGCATCATCATCAATAAGGCGTGTAAAAACAAGCCAAGAGAATCAAGTTCGGATTACCCACATCATCATCGATGGCGGATCGAGACAAGCCGTGGTTTTCCTCTTGTGGGCGGATTTCTTAACAACTTTCGTTTTGGGCCGGTTTGGCCGCCCAGCCTTGTCCGTTTTGTCTTGAGAGAGTTTTTTGCTCCAAAACGGATTATCACCCTGGATTAGAAATAATTGAGAGTTGGAAGTATGAAAGTAATAGCAGTAGTTAATGATGACACGATCGAGAGACTTACCGCGGGAGGTGCGTTGAAGGTGCGATGAGGAGCCAAGCGGTTTGGGCACAAAGGTGTTCCGGTTCATTCAGCATCTTCCTCTTGAATCCGTGACTTCATCTTGAGCAGTTCGATTTGGTGTGTCGGAGTGGGTCATCGGCGCTGCCGTATATCTTGGCACATCAAACCGGAACGTCGGCTCAGAGGCAATATGCCCCAAGATAACCAGCAGCGTGCCAGATCGATCCCAGTCAAACCGTTGGCCATGAAGGCCCGAAGCTTGGATAGTTGTGGAGCGTATTTACTTCTTTCTTTGGCAGTCAATCGTTGCGGAAAGGGATGAGTGTTGCTGAGCCGCTCTGGACGAAAACCAGGCAAGGGATTTTCACCTTCAGGAGAAGTGTCTTTGCAGTAGAACCAAGTCGCGTTCCACTCTTTGGGATGAGTGTGGAGTTTGACGTGGGGATAAGTGATCTCCTTCCTCTTCTGGATAGCCATACCGCCCAATTCTGTATTGGGGCCATCAGTGAATTCGGTGCGGCGGTTTAGGTGAAAGAGATCCCTGAACAGTTCAACGAGAGGTTCCTCCTGCGGTATGCTTGGACAGCACTTGGAAGTGGCACAGTTAGTATGAGTTGGGGCCGATATCTTGGGGCCGGAGTTGAAAATTGGCCATTACATCCCGGTAAAATTTTGACCCGGGCGGTTTGAAACCCCGGGCCAGGTGATCCGTGAGAACTACAACTTCTCCTTCCTGAGGCGTGGGAGGACACTCCTCTCCAGGAACCCTCCAATGGATTGTGCGTTGATCATCTAGAGCGCCGATCGATACCAGTTCTTTTAACTGTGTCTCGGAGACACGGGAAGGAACCCAATTGCACTCGTACACCTGTTTGGCCATCATAAGATCTACAAAGGGGAAGGATCCGGTTTAAGAAGTTGCTTATCACAGAGTGATTGATTTAAGTTATGATAAATCGGAGGCGGTTCTTATAAATCAGCTTGTTATCAGATGATTTCAGATATGTTCTGGCGGTTCAACAAGGGGACTAATGGTATGCCGATGCCGGTTTAGCAACTTTTTACCATGGTGAGTTAAACCGCCTAATCTTGGCTTCGAAGGTAATTGAAGTCGTGGACAGAAACAGGTTTCACAAAAGTTCATGTTTACTACGGATCAAGCGCAGGTTTTCGAGAAAGCAGGAAAAGCGTCGCGAAGTAAAGAAGAAAGCGAAATGCACCATAAAGTGTATATCACGAGAAGATCTATGGGATTAAGATGAGAAAGTGCAGCAGATCGCAGGAGTCGTCGTTTGGTACGAGCGGGATTCGTAGCATGGCTCAAAAGCTAGAAAAGTGAAAACATACGAAGAGCGTGGTATGAAGCTCGAACCTAGAAAGCAGATCTAAGGTGAGGAACGGTGAAGAAGGGTAAGAGATTTACGGAAGCGGAGGAGACGCGGAGAAAGGCCGCGATGTTCTGGTCGAACAGGTTGATGCAGCGGCCTAGGGCGAAGCGGGCGTTGATGACGACGACGGAGCTCCAAAGGCAGCGGCGCGAGGAAGAAGAAGAAGAGGAAGCGAAGGAGAAAGCAGAATGACCCTTGAGTCCTATTTATAAAGCGGTAAAAGCTAGGTCAAGCGCGTGAATCCAGGGACGGTCATTAAAGAAGGCGTTATAAAGGATAAACTTCAAGATGACGTCATGCCGGTTTACAATGACCAGAAGCAACGATATCATGCCGGTTTACAGTGATCAGAAGCAATGACGACGTGACGGTTTATTAAACAAAGAAGATGTCTAAGAGGCAGGTTCATTGAAGGATTGATATGAACCAGTTCAAATCAATCTGGGGCCTAATGTTGGGGATATTACCACTAGGTGTAAACCGGCCAAGCTTGGGCCGGGTTAACTCCGCTAGTAGTGTAATCATGGAAAGGCCCAAGGCCTGTAGTTGGTTTAGAACTTGTAGCCGTAAACCGGCCTGATGTATAACTTGTGTTGTAAGTTAGGAATAGAGAGATACCAACCGGGATACGAATATGAACCGGTTGGGACTCTGCAAACCGGCGGGCGTCACTCGTGTATATAAGGGGCGACCGGCGGAAGTTCAGGACGACAACCACAACTCGAGCCCAGGCGAAGCTTATTTGCTCCTAGCCATCGAGACTACATCAATTCCATCACAACTAGGCGAGGCTTTTACCTTCATCGAAGGGGCGAACTAGTATAAACCCTCGTGTCTTTGTGCCCGCTTTAACCCCTGCAAGTAAACTCGTAGCGATGGCTCCACGACTAAGTCCTTATGCTAGGACATCTGCCGTGACAAATCCACGACACACACCAACACTAGGATTATGGTACCCCAAGGGCTCTGCTTTTGATCTCATTGGATATTCGACTCGACTATCTTTGGTGATCGTGTGGACCGCAAGTCAACATCGGCACTTGTCATTTCCACGAACCATCTTTGGTCTTTTGGTCCTCGAAGAAAGTAACTGTATCACCATCTCATCTGAAGCTGAATACATTGCTGCTGGCTCATGCTGTGCTCAACTGCTTTGGATGAAGCAAACCCTCAAGGACTATGGCATCAACGTGAAGAATGTGCCTCTCCTCTGTGACAATGAGAGTGCCATCAAGATTGCTCACAACCCAGTTCAGCACTCGAAGACAAAGCACATTCAGATTCGTCATCATTTTCTTCGTGATCATGTGTTGAAGGGCGACATCTCCATCGAGCACGTGAAGACTGAAGAACAGCTAGCTGATATCTTCACTAAGCCCTTGGATGAGAAGAGATTTAGCAAGTTGCGGTGTGAGCTAAATATCTTAGAATCTTTGAATGTTCTTTGAAAAGGACACACATCCTAACACTTATGCAAAATTGATGACTTAGATGTGCAACACATGAAGAAACGTTTTTCTTCAATCAATGAAGAATAACACTCTAAGTGTGAAGAAATTAATGAAGAATTTGATTCTCAGAACCCTACGACAATTGTACGCGGTGTCTGAAATCATCATTCTTATATGGTGGGTCACGCCACCACAAAAAGTTGAAATTCTTCAATTTGAGTTTTTCCTCATTTTTGAAATTCTTCAGTTTTTCAAATTCTTCAACTTTGCAAAATCTTCACTGTTTCCGTCGTTTTTCTTCATTGGCTATAGATATATAGGAGTTTATGTCCTCTACAGCATTCACTTATGGCTAATTCTTCAAGTTGCTTTTTCTGCTAAGTGAATGTGATCGGACCCTTCCCCCTCTATGCTATACTCAACCCAATCTATTCACAAATTCTTCATGTGCGTTCTATTTGAAACTCGTTCAAAATCTTCATTGTGTCCTTGACAGCTGAAGAAATTGCGAACGAAACTTTAAAACAAATCTTATCCAGATTTTCGGTTTTACCGCTCAAACCGTTCCGCATCCCACGATGCATTATTTTATTCACCCACGATCTTACACGATCTCATCTGCACAGTACGTGGGTGACACATGTCGCGTGAAGGAGAAAGGGCAGGGGCAGGTTCGTCCCAAAATCTTCGGGCGAACAGTTTTTACCGTGGCTATAAATACCCCTCTCCCCTTCCTCACTTCATTTACTCCGCTCGATCGCTCTCTCTCGCTCGAGCTCCTCAAACCCTAGCGCCGCCGCTACTCCATCGTCGCCGGTGAGGAAGAGCTTCGCTGCCTCGACCTCGTCGCCGTCGTACTCGCGCCGGTTGTGGAAATCTTCACTCCGCCGCCGCCGTAGCTGTCTCCCTCTGCCAAGTTAGGGCGTGGGAGATCTAACTTGACGAACTTCGCCTCTGTTCATCTCAGTTCATCGTGTTCTTCAGTTCGGGTAATTAAAAGTCACTTTTATTACTCACTTTGATTCTCAAGCTTTCCTGAAAATCTTCAAAGGTGTTTTATTCTTCAAATCTTCACATATGAACACCTCACACACTGTATGCTCTTGATCCATTTCTCTAAGCAATCATTTTCTTCAAGAGTCCTCAATTGTGTGGATTTTCGATCTGTACAACTATGGAACCTAAGACAAAGAGCGCTTAGTGAAATTCCTCAAGGTACAAGTGGTCAAATTCCTCAAAACTTGTCTTTTCGAAAAACCTTCTGAGAACGCATATGACCTCTCCAAATTCCTCGCACCTACACTCTGTTCACAGGTACTCATGTCCGCTGCTGAATCACTAGGTTCTCATCAACTTAACTCATTTGCAGCGTTCCTTGAAGAAAAATTGCATACTTCTTCAGAGTGTTCAATTGTTCAAATTCCTCATCTGAAGAATATGGCTGAAGGAAAGAGACCACAGAAAGGAGGAAAGAAACCTGAGGTCATGACTGCTTTCGAGATCCCTGATGACATATACAAGGACTATTGCACACCTAATGAAGCCAAGTTTGGCAAAGAGAACAAAAATCAACGCAAGGTGCGCATACAGAGGATTGAACGGAGATAGGCAAGAGAATGGAGGGAGTACAGATATGTAACTCCAAAGTACATGAAGAAATTCGCTTTAAATCCTCCATGCCCAAGAGCTCCATTGGCACCTGGCCAACTAGCTGATCCCACCAGCATCAAGCGTGGTGAGGACTTTCCTGAAGAATGGGCTAGGCGCCAAGCTAAATTGGCAAGACCAGCCAAGGAGGCAGTGAGGAAATTCAATGAGGATTCTGCTGCTGCTGCTACTGAGGCCTCGGTCAGACCGAGGAAATCAATGCCAAAGAAGCCGGCTCGTAAGCCAAGTGCTTCACCGACAGCGTCCTCACGACCAAGTTCCTCAGCTATGCCCTCACGGCAAATTCCTCAGACCGCTACTGCTCCACCAAAGTCCTCAACTCTTGTGCATCTGGCTACATGCCAAATGACTACTGGTTTTTCAATTGCTTCTGGTGTCTCAGCAAGTTCCTCAGCTGCACCAATGTCCTCATCATGCCCCACACTGTTGAAGACTAAAGCAATAGCTGGACGCGGTCCTCGGCCAAGTCCAAGGAAGAAACAGGTTGCATTCCAAGTGCCCTCTGATGATGAAGCTTCTGATGAAGAACCGACAGAAATCATCAGAGATAGACAAGTGAAGGCCGCTAGAGCCAAAGGCACATCTGTGCCACTGCTTTTGGATCCTAAGAAGATCCTCGATTACATTGATCTCTGGCACAAGGATCCAAACACTCCAATGCCTGATCTGCCTCTGACTCCTGGTCAAAGTCACATGCTGACCCATTTCATCACTCAAGAGAAATGGAAATTTGAAAAGGCAAGAGAGATCAAGAAAGCGCAATACAGGAAGGAGAAGCCCCTGAAGAAAAATGTTGTCGAGAATGACACCGAGGAACTTCTCGTGCTCGGTCTGAAATCCAAGCCCTCAAAGCAAAGACTTGATGCATACAATGCTGATTGGCAAGGAGCCAAAGTGAGATTCGTCAACGACAAAGAAAATGACAACTGTTGCAGCCCCATCGCAACAAGAAAGTCTTCAGCTGCAGACTCTGCTCAACCTCTTTGAAGAACATGCCAGCACGCTGATGACTTTCAGCCTCTTGAAGAAAATGTAAGTTCAGGCTGATGACTCCATTCCAGCCGCTGAAGAAATTGCCAGGGAATCCACTAGTGGTGCGCCTGAAGAAACTGAAGAGATCAGGGCAACTGCAGCAGTTGCGCCTGAAGAAAATCAACCAGATTCCTCAGCTCCTCCCGTGCCTACGCCAACTCCAATTCTTCCTTCTGCCTATGAAGTGAAGAAGACCAAGGTGAAGGAAATATGCCCTAGAGGCAATAATAAAGTTATTATTTATTTCCTCATATCATGATAAATGTTTATTATTCATGCTAGAATTGTATTAACCGGAACATGATACATGTGTGAATACATAGACAAACATATAGTCACTAGTATGCCTCTACTTGACTAGCTCATTAATCAAAGATGGTTATGTTTCCTAACCATTGACATGTGTTGTCATTTGATTAATGGGATCACATCATTAGGAGAATGAGGTGATTGACATGACCCGTCCCGTTAGCTTAGCACTTGATCGTTTAGTATTCTGCTATTGCTTCCCTCATGACTTATACATGTTCTCGTAACTATGAGAATTGTGTAACTCCGTTTACGGAGGAACACTTTGGTACTACCAAACGCCACAACGTAATCGGGTGATTATAAAGGAGTACTACAGGTGTCTCCGAAGGTACATGTTGAGTTAGCATAATTGAGATTAGGTTTTGTCACTCCGATTGTCGGAGAGGTATCTCTGGCCCTCTCGGTAATGCTCATCACCTAAGCCTTGCAAGCATGTAACTAATGAGTTAGTTATAAGATGAAGTATTACAGAACGAGTAAAGAGACTTGTCGGTAACGAGATTGAACTAGGTATTGGATACCGACGATCGAATCTCGGACAAGTAACATACCGATGACAAAGGGAACAACGTATGTTGTTATGCGGTTTGACCGATAAAGATCTTCGTAGAATATGTAGGAACCAATATGGGCATCCAGGTCCCGCTATTGGTTATTGACCAGAGATGTGTCTCAGTCATGTCTACATCGTTCTTGAACCGTAGGGTCCGCACGCTTAAGGTTTCGATGACAATTATATTATGAGTTTATGTATTTTGATGTACCGAAGTTTGTTCGGAGTCCCGGATATGATCACGGACATGACGACGGATATATTTGGACACCGGAAAGGTTCCGGAGAAGTTTGGAGCTCCGGGAGGTTACCGGAACCCCTCGGGAGGTATATGGGCCTTATTGGGCCCATGTAGGAGGAAGAGAGAAGGAGCAAGGGAGGGGGGCGCGCCCCCCAAGCCCAATCCGAATTGGGGAGGGGGGACCGGCCCCCCCTTTCCTTTCTCCTTCCCCCTCTCTTCCTTCTTACTACTAGTACTACTTCCTAATACTAGTACTCCTTCCTTGCCCCTCCAAATAAGATAAGGAAAAAGGGGGGAAACCTACTTGGAGTAGGTTTCCCCTCCCCATGGCGCACCCCCCCTTGGGGCTGGCCACCTCCTCCCTCCCTCCTTTATATACGGGGGTAGGGGGCACCCTAGGACACACAAGTTGATCATTGATCGTTCCTTAGCCGTGTGCGGTGCCCCCCTCCACGATATTACACCTCGGTCATATTGTAGCAGTGCTTAGGCGAAGCCTGCGGCAGAGAACATCAAGATCGTCCACCACGCCGTCGTCTTGACGGAACTCCCCCTCGGCGCCTCTGCTGGATCGGAGATCGAGGTGCGTCATCGAGCTGTCTGGCGTGTTAAGAACTCGGAGGTGCGAATGCGGTGCTTGGATCGGTTGAACCGGGAGGACGACGACTACTTCCTCTCGCTGCGTCAGCGCTTCGCTTGGTCTCACGAGTGCGTAGACAACACTCTCCCCTCGTTGCTATATCATCACCATGATCTTGCGTGTGCGTAGGAAATTTTTTGAAATTACTACGTTCCCCAACACAAGGCTGCAGAGCGAGCTACAGTGAAGAAAAGGAAGGCATTAGCTGCGTCAAATTCTTCGGCTGCGAAGAAAATGAAGCCAATGACCAGCTCTCTTGAAAATCCTAATGATGCTGTTCGAATTTCCTCCATGTCATCAAAGGAAATTGTTCCTTATGGAGAAGACTATAAGATCCCAAGCGGATCTGATGAAGAAAATCATTCTGCTGCTACGTCAGAGCAGCTTGATGATGAAATTGAAGTGGACGCAATCCCTTCAACGCCAGTCTTTTCCTCACCTATGCCTCAGTTCATAGCTGAAGAGGCTGGTGTTGAGGAAATTGAAAATGAAGATGAAGATGTGGATATTGGATGCACCACACCTGTGATGAATGATGACTTTTGGGAAAGTCAGCATCCCAATACTCCTCCATTCACACCTATCCAACAAATTCCTCAGCCCCCGGTAACAACAGTTCAGATGGGCTCTGAAGAAACTCATCCCACTCCCTCTATTCATGAAGAAATTCCAGCTGCAAGTGCTGAAGAACCTGCTGCTGCTGATCCCCAAGCTGCACAAGAAGAGGAACCAGAAATTCCTCAGCCTGAAGAACCTGAGCTCGCGATTCTCGAGGTTGTCTTTGCAAATCAACGACACTCCTCTGCCCAAGCCGAAGAATCCGTTCTCAAGCAAGCAAAAGTTCAAGGCTGAAGACTTCTTTTCGGAGCATGTGTTCTTCACTGACTATAATCCATATGACTCTGCTCGCATAAGGAAGAGGCGTTTCTGGACTGCTAGTCAAGCCAACTTCTATTCCTCAGTGCTATTTGACAAGGACAAAATCTTCGATCATGAACATATTCCTCATGTGGATATGGAATCTCTGCCGTGCTTCGAGCCAGTCCTCAGTGTTATTCACGATGCAGGACTACTGAATTTCTGCACTAACATCTGTGATTGGAATGAAGAACTCATTCTTCAATTCTACGCTACACTGCATATCACCGGAGACGCTGAAGATGTCAATTCATGGGTGCTGGATTGGATGACTGAAAACACTCACTACAAGGCACCGGCAACTGAATTGCTTCGTGTCCTTCCTCTTGATCCTCCCCATGACAGTGCACGTTGCATCTACAATGACCCTGAACTGACAAATCACTATATGCAAGTGCTCATGAAGCCTTTGAAGCCAGGGCAGGCCCCATGAACCAAATTCCTCGTCAAGGAGTTGCTCTATGTGCCTCGGACTGTCTATCGCATTCTGACGAAGACAATGAGTCCTATTAAAGGCCACGATTCAAATGATGAAGAAGTCATTGGCATCATGAAGAATATGCTTTTCAACATCATTCATGGCGTTCCCGTCAACTTCCATGATTTCTTCGTGAGGACTCTGGCAAATGTTGCCATGTCACCATTCGAGCTGAAGCCCTATGCGCCTTGGATTATGAGATTCATAAGGGCAATATCTTCACTGAATTACAAAGCTGACACTCTGAACCATGGTAGCTACTTGCCTCCCATTGAAGTCCTCGAGCGACCAGTTTCATCATCTGATGATAAAGGCAAGGCAGCTGCTGTGATCGATGAAGGCACTTGTCGATTGGATGGTCAATTTCGTCTGGCTACATCTTACTCTACCAATGACGACTCTGCCACACATGACAATGCCGCCAATACCTCAGCTAAGCAAAATCCTCAAGCCACAGCACCCAGGGTGATGACTGATCGAGAGTTACTCCTCAGTCTTCATCAGAAGGTTGATCGCAACCACAAATGGGTAAAGCGTCAGTTTGGTGCAATTCTTCACAACATGACCTCAACACACAATGCAGTGAAGAAAAACCACTACTACCTTCATGAAACCCTCAACCGCTTTTGGGCTGTTCTCACTCATGTTTATAGCTGAAGGCGAAGACTATGGGTCTTAAGGAAGAATTTGACTGGTCTGCACCTCCTCCGAAGAAATTCAAGAGGGTCAAAGTTCCTCCACTGGTGGCCAGCTCTTATTCTTCATCACACGACACTGATGAGTATGAAGATTTGGACGACACTGCGGCAGGCCCTACTACAACAAACAACCCCGACAACGCTGGCGCTCCTCCATCGACTTGAAATTCTTCAGGGGCGTTAGTCCTTAGTTTCGATCCTTTTGGTCATTTGATGACAAAGGGGGAGAAATCTGAGTTAGTCTTCAAGCGGGTCTATACTAAGGGCGTTTTTTTAAGTTACAACTCTCGTTCTTCCGAAACTTTTACTTGGATCGAGTTGTAATCTTAAACCCGATGGTGCCTTGATACTTTTCGACGGTGCTTTGATGCTTTTGATGCACTGAGCTCTGATACTTTTGATGTGCTATTCTGCATGCTTATTCCTCGTTAATATTATCGCACGCATGTTGAATCTCATCAGGCACCATATTTCATCATGCATTTCAAATTCTTCATATTATATATCAAATGCGTGTATGAATTACAAGATATAGGGGGAGATCTCCATGATTCAATTCTTCAAATGTGCATTGCCTCAAAAGCAAATTCCTCACTATGCACATCTTCAGGGGGAGTTCTTCTATATCTTGCAATCAAATTCCTCAATATCAGTATTTACACTTCATATGTTTATCCCCGTTGAAAACTTAAGCTATGTTGTCATCAATCACCAAAAAGGGGGAGATTGTAAGTGCATCTAGTGCCCCTTAGTGATTTTGGTGTATTGAAGACTTATAGGTTAAGGGACTGATGCGTTTGTGAGTGTACACAGGTCTATAAGTCTATGAGGAGTTTGATATTTACAGAGAAAGTCGACCCTAAAAATGAAGTTCTTGATGAAGACTTTGATATTCTCGAAGACTTTTCAAGACTTTGAAAGTGAAGAAATTGGTGTGACCTTGAAGACTTGGTATTCATTTGAGGAACATGAAGTGTGAAGATTTTTGTTTTCGTAGTTTCATTTTCTCTTTCTTGAGTCATAGGAAACACCGTCATTGTTAAAGGGGTCGAGGAAATACTAAGGAAAAATTTCCATGTGATGCTCAACTCAAAATCCTACACCTACCAATCCCTTGAGTGAAGCCATTGGAAATCTCATACAGATTCAGTCAATCTCTTGATGTGAGACGCAGTTCTTACGGTCACTAAGGACTTTTTTCGATCGAGGAGTTAGGAATTCGCCAGTCTGAATTGCCTACACTGATGAGGAACATGATAGCCCCGAGGAATTTGAGAGTCAAATTTCCGACCGTTCTTTGTCTTGCGTGCGGCTGTCCCAAAATATCTTATCCACCTAACGGTTATATCATTGAAGGGCATTTATGTCTTATCATGTCGGGCTGCTCCCTAGGCTATAAATAGCCGCCTCTACAACCACTAGTTGGTTGGCTGCTCGAGAGAACTTGACACTTGTCATCTGAGAGCAACCCATCCTCCGAGGACTTTGAGCGAAAATCATCAAGTGAGGAAAATCCAAAACCAAACCCTCACAAATCCAAAGTGATTGAGCATCACTGAAGAAATTGATCCTGCGTGGATCCGATGCTTGTTACCTTTGAAGACTGTGCCGCAACTTTCGGGCTATCAAACCTTTCTGGTTGTCGTGACCCCGAGTATGTATCACCTAAACGGTCTAGGTCGGCGACACCATCAGATCCCACTTCTGGCCATGGTGATACTTTGGATAATGAGGATTTGGGTGTGGTCACCCAAGAGGTATGGCATGAGCATATATTGAATTATTGATGCATGTTAACTTTATCCTCACACACGGTCTTTTCCATATCTTTTGTTGTTGTAATAGGTTCCTGATGGTATGACCTTGGGGACCTATCAAGTTCGGTCAGCATACGAGTTAAAGCCTAGGAAGGGAATCAATAAATACACACCTGAAGACTTCACCCAAAGAGGCAAAAGGACGGTCGGCACCTCACGGATGGCGGCTTTGGATGACTATGTGGATGACGCGGAGGAACCGGAGCCGGAGCCAGAGCGTGTAGCTCTTCCTAGGAAGGCAAAGAAGATAGCAAATCGGAGGGGGGAGGAGCCAAAAAGCTCACAAGGAACTAGTTGTCCTCTATTTGTTATGTAACTCGCCTAGTGGGCGTTTTGCTTATGTCGAACTTGTCATGTGGTTGAACCTGGAGTGGTGGTAGCTCTTAGTAATGTTGAACTTGAAGTGATCGTATGTCTTAGTAATGTTGAACTTGAAGTGATGCTCACTCTAAGAAATGTTGTCTTTGTTGAAGTTGAAGATGTGTGCCTGACATGACCCAGTTTATTCTATGATGCATGACTGAAATTTTGCCTGACATGCCCCAGTTTGTGGGAGAAAAAAACACTAAGTGTTGGTGTGGCGCCTAGCTTGGAGGCGTCACATTGTATAGTGCGACGCCCCCAAGCTAGGCGCTGCACTATACGGTGTGGCGCCTCCAGGCTAGGCGCCACACCAACACTTAGCGAATTTTTCGCCCCAAAGTGGATGCAAAGCTTCTGTTGTTCTCTGGACAGCTCTTCCCAGGCGTGCAACGCCTCTGAGCTAGGCGTCACATGAAGCAATGCGGCGCCTAGCTCGGAGGCGTTGCACGCCTGGGAAGAGCTGTCCAGAGAGCAACAGAAACTTTGCAAGTTACAGGGTGGTGCAACGCCTAGCGTGGAGGCGCCACATTGTATAGTGCAATGCCCCCAAGCTAGGCACTGCACTGTACGGTGTGGCGCCTCCTGGCTAGGCGCCACACCAACACTTAGCGAATTTTTCGCCCCAATGTGGATGCAAAGCTTTTGTTGTTCTCTGGACAGCTCTTTCCAGGCGTGCAACGCCTCCGAGCTAGGCGCCAGTGGCACCTAGCTCAGAGGCGTTGCATGCCTGGAAAGAGCTGTCCAGAGAGCAACAGAAACTTTGCAAGTTACAGGGTGGTGCAACGCCTAGCTTGGAGGCGCCACACCAAGCAGTGCAGCGTCTAGCTATTGGGCGTTGCACTGCTGGGTGTGGCGCCTCCAAGCTAGGCGTTGCAGCACCCTATAACTTGCAAGGTTTCTGTTGCTCTCTGGATAGCTCTTCCCGGGCATGCAACGCCTTTGAGCTAGGCGTCACACGAAGCAGTGCGGCGCCTAGCTCAGAAGCGTTGCATGCCTGGGAAGTGCTGTCCAGAGAGTAACAGAAACTTTGCAAGTTACAGGGTGGTGTAACGCCTAGCTTGGAGGCTCCACACCCAACAGTGCAACGCCCAAGAGCTAAGCGTTGCACTTGGACTTAGTGAATTTTTTTGGCATATGCACACATAGTACGATGATGTGAAGTATGATTGATACATAGCAAGCAAACAACTTGAGTAGTTCATACAACATAGTAGTTCATGACACATAGTAGTTCATAACACATAGTACTTCAACTTGAGGAGTAGTTCATACAACCAAATCGAGGAGGAAATACATAGTACTTCATGACACAGTAGTTTACAACCAAATCGAGGAGGAGACATAGTAGTTCATGACACATAGTAGTTCACAACCAAATCAAAGAGCATAGTTTATTGGATAACACGGTCATCATCCACAAGCAAGTTGAAGATGACATAGCTCTATTGCGTAGAGCAAGGCCCCTTTCCCTTCTTCTTCTTCCTCTCTTCTTCCTCTTTCTCCTCCCTTTTCCTTATGCGGTGAGCCTCTTAACCACCCTCTCCATGAATATCTGATTCTCCCTCTCTCTTTTTTCAGCTGCAATTGCCCAAAGCTTGGTTCTTTTGACGCTTCTTCTGTGCCTCCTCACAATTCCTCACCAAGGCTTGCTCCCTAGCGCGACACTCATTATCCATTCTCACTCTTTCCTTCCTCTTCTCTTCAAGCTCCTCTTCCTTCTTCTTCTTTAGTGCGGGCCATCCTCCTCCCTTAGCTTCTTCGCAGCCTTCTCCCACCATCCCGCCATCTCATCTTCGCCATCCTCCTTCATTGTTGGTTTGTTTGGTTGAGAAGCCGCCATACCTACAATGAGTGAAACATAATGGTTAGTAAAGACAATAAGAACATATGAAAAACAAGAACATGTGAAACATTATAGTTAGCGAGCAACATACGGAAATGGTCCATCGAGGTATCCAAACATTCCTCTATAACGACCTTGCCCTTGACCAACACCACGGCCAAGTCCACCACCAAGGCCGCGACCATCACCAAGGCCAAGACCATCACCCACTACTGGAATCAGGGATTTTGCCTTCTGCTAGTTCTTTGTCGTCTGCTTGCGGACTGCAAAGAAGGTTGTTGCCATCAGCTACCAAACAACCAACGACAAAGAAGGTCTTTGCCATCTGTCATTTCTTTGCCATCTGCTGACAGATGGCAAAGAATCTTTGCCGTCTGCCAGTGGACGGCAAAGAGGTGCTGGTGGGGTCCACTGGATGCCAGTACACTGCAATGGTCCACCCTCCCAGCAGACGGCAAAGATTCTTTGCCATCTGTTGGCAGGCGGCAAAGAGGGGTGGGGGTTCCCTTTCCGGCCGGATTAACCACAGTTTTACCCCACCACGTCAACATCAACGCCCACCCCACCTCACCTCCACGGCAGCCAGCCCATCGCCGCCTCTTCTTCCCTTCCCCCTCCCATCCCCCATTCCCACTCATCACTCCCCCCCGAACCTTCTAGAACCCCCCGAGGCCAGAACCCTACCCACCCATGGTGGCCTCGCTCCTCTCGCACGCCGCCTCGGCCGCCTTCGCCCTCCGCGGCGGCGCCCGGCTCCTCCCCAAGGAAACCCCCGTTCCTCCTCCCGCTCCTCCTAATCCTCCTCGCCACCGCCGCCGGCACGCTCCCCGCGGTCGTAACCCTGCCACTGCAACCGCCACCTCGATCCGCCAGGTCTGAGAGCATCTCCAACAACCGCGCTACGCGCCGCGCGCTAAAAACTACTTTGTCGCACGCCCTTCGCCTAGTTTTGCGCGGCCGGTAGCGCTGGCTCCAACAGCCACGCTAAAATGCAGCGCGCGCGTGCCGCTCCAGCAGCCGCACTAAAATGCAGCACGCGCTATCGCACGCACATAGAAAAAAATCATCGTGTCTTTTCCAATAGATATTTTACATTCATAGATAAACGATACATAGATATTTTACATAGTTCTAAAGTATAGATAGATAACTACGGTGCAACGACATAAAACTACACCGACATAAAAAAACTACTAGATAATGCAACTAGATAAAACTGCAACCTACTCCCAGTCGTCATCATCATCATCAATATCCTCACTTGTCTTGTCCGAGGTATCGAGCCACATGTCGTCCCAACGAGGATCATTATCCGAAAAGATCGACTGCCCACCATTTTCAACGATCTCACACTGCGATAACGCCAGGGCCTTCCGCCGACGCCTATCCAACCGGTCCGCGCGGCGCTTTGCCGTCTGCTCCGCCCAGTAGGCTTGCTCGTCGGCGACGTCCTCCGGGTGGCGCCGGCGCCACTCCGCCATGACCCGCTCGTCCTCCGCGGCGACGAGGAGGCGGCGCTGCCGCTCAGCGTGCTCCGCACGGTCTTGTGCCGTGATAAGATGAGGCGGCGGGGCGACGTCCAGCGCCTGCTGGAGCGTGTAAACGTCCTGGAAGTTCATCTGCGGGCACGGCCTGCCTAGGCGCCACGCCGCCGCGTCGTGTGCGCGGGCGGCCTCGTGCGCCGTCTCGAAGGTGCCGAGGGTGAGCCGGAGGTCGCCGGACCATATCTCGAAGTAGTACCAGCTGTTGGGGCGTTGGCGGACGCCGCGGTAGCCCGACGCTCCTCGGCTGCGCGGCGGCATGGTGGCACATCGGTGGCGGGGCGCTGGAGCGGCAAGGTAGCAACGAGGAAGCGGGGGAGGCGCGCGTGGCAGCGGAAGAGGAAGAGAAGTGTGGAATAGGCTTGTGGCAAGCGCCGCAATTTAAAGGCGCGCCGGAAGCGGTGTGCCAAAAATAGCGCGCGTCCTGGGCGCGCTAGTTTCCCGCCACCGCTGGAGCGCGCCGAAACGTCCCGCGCGCGCTAAAAACTCGGTTTACCCCGTGCGCGCGCCTTTTGGCGTGGCTGTTGGAGATGCTCTGATAGTGTTCGCCTCTTGGAAACTTGCAGGGCAGGGTCGGATGGGCGCGTGCGGCGGAGGTTGGGTGCGGGGCGTCGCTATCGCCGTCGATGACGCGGTTCGGGATCGCCGCGCGCTTTAACGCCACGTCGTCGGCCATCTCGGAGGCCGCCGCCGCCAACGCCGCGTCGGGCGTCGTCCACACGGTGCCGCGGACCGAGCCTGTCGTGTCCGCCGAGTGGCTGCACGCCAACCTCAGGGACCCTGATGTGAAGGTATAGCACTTGCCGTTCTGCTGCGCCCGCCCTCTGAAATCTCAATGTCAGTTGCACAATTGGTATAGTCTAGATTTAGGACAGGGTGCTCATATGGCTGGGGTTCTGCTGCCGTGGCAATTTGGTAAGCGCTGCTACAAGTGATAAATCTGTTTGCTTAACTAGTGATGCTAGCTAGTACGTGAATTGGTATTTTAGCTGAAAGAGGATTTTGGTGGGCTTTGTTTTAGCACCAGCAGTAATCTCAAGTCTTTCAAAAAAAAATGAAGAGCCTGTATTACAGTATGTGACGAAGGTCAACGCCCCTCGGATAAACCTATTTCCGAAAAGAAAATCTTGCTACTGAAAAAATGCTACATTTTGGAGGCCTTTTCTTTCTCGACATTATTGACATAGTCTCGGGCTCTCATCACTATGAATAATAGAACAGATACTACTAGGAGGAATCACATTTAACTATGCTATTCATAGGGTAGTTTTCTTGCTGTTAAACATGTCCACCGGCATACATTGTATCTTATTTTATGCTCTTACTTTTTTGTCTAGGTACTTGATGCCTCTTGGTCAGAAGATGATGGCGAGTTCCTCATTCCAATTGAGTTTATATTGTGTAGGTTTCTTCGTCGTGATCTGGATTGCCGCAGTCATGTTCAAGTCCAATGATATCTTGCGCAAGCAGACTGCTCTCAAGGTTGGTGCTTCATAATAACTTGTCTATCAACGTGCTTCTTCGGCTTCTAGAGGTTAATTAATTGTTCTGCCAAGCAGACTGCTCTCAAGGGCTTGTGCATACCAAGTGTATCAACGTTCTTGTTCTGCTTCTAGCACTGGGTCTGTCCCTTCTATTGAGGAAGCCGGCTGGCAGACTGCTGCCGTCACTAAATATTTGCTGCATACTTAATCACCATGCTGTAGATGAATTTTTTTTTTCTTCATATATGTAGTTCATCTGTCCAACGCTCTGCACTATAAATACTAATTTGTGTGCCAGGCCACCGCTGTGGTAGTGCCCATGTCTCTTCTCCAGTCAGTCACATCGTGCTATGATGCACACATCCTCAAGTCTGGGAAGCAACCCTGGTAAGCCAATTATTAGAAGCACATTTTTTTGTCCCATCACATGCACAATCTCATCAATGGTTAATTTTCCAATATCATGTTCAAGAGTTTTTTGGTCAGCTCTGATAGTTGGGATCTCATGGATGCCACCAATGCACACAATAAATAAACATATTTGATGATGATTTCTTGAACAGATCAGCCTCCCCCCTTGCAAAAGAAAAAACGATCAGCCTCCCTATATGAAATCAATAAACTGGAGCACTCCAATCTATCTACTACTTAGCCCTCAGAAACCAGTATGACTACTAGCCAACTACACTCAAATCATAGAGCTCTAAAATCTACTGTAACTATCTCACATGGTATTGTACTAAAAAAACAAAGTTTTTCAATTTTTCACTAAACTACTACTCAAATCATTCTATTGTTGCGAAGTTGTGAGGTATATATATGATAGCTTACAATTGTTTGAAAAACTAAGACCATGGTCTATCCTAAATGTGAGATTTCATTTTGAATTAGTTGGTATGCTTAATTCTTTTGTTCTGCTTCAGCTCACTCTTACATAATGCCAATTCGTGTCAAGAGCCCTTCGCTGGCAACTCACTGGATGTAGAAACCCAAGTGGACGCAGCCGTTGAGCCCTAAATTGTTGTTTTTGTGACGATTATGGGTATGTATTTACATCAGCCAGAACATCTTATATGGGTGTCTTATCGTAATATTTCTACCTGGCAAAGATTTCGTCTTGATTCTTGAATTTTACCAGGTCCTTTCCTACTTTTACCATTCAATTATTACAATTGTTGTATGTACCATATTTGTTGTCAGGTGAGCCTTGAAACATACTTCCTTTGTATCAAAATAAAGATGTTTTTTGACACTGGAGTATATGGCTTGCCAATCCCATCAGGATTATGAATATATATGTTGTTTGCTGCTGGAGAAAAATAAATTTGCTGTCCATTGATTGAGTGCGTTACAGTAATAACTTCCAAACGTCATATGAAACAAGGAAATATTTTCACGTGACTTCCTGTTTTGACAGATATAACAAGGAAACATCCACATCAATTTTGTTCTTGATATATTTTATATTGGTTTATAGCTCACTGATCATACCATTTTTTTATTTGTGACATAAGAATATTTGCCTTCTCGAACTTCCATTTTTTGGGATTGTATTATGCTCAATTAATTTGATAGAAGTATACCCAGAGTACGATAAACAAGGAAACAGAGCACACTCGCATAATTAAATTAGCTTTGCCAAGGATATAGGGCAAAACTTCCTTGTGTAGTTCTTCTGCTTGTATTGCACTAAGCTCTTGGTTACCATTTGGAGTCTTATTCCAGGATCCATGTTAATCCCATACATATTTCCGAGCTTGTAGGATGACTGGAATATTGCCCTGTTTTACGTCGAATATATCAAGCGACAAAATTTGCTCTTAATGTACTGCTGCAGGATCTGGATATCTCTACAAATTTAGTACTTTCTGGTGTTGATCTCAAGTGCTGGCTCCTACAGCATTGCATTTCACCAAGTGAAATGCTAAATTTCTACTCCTAACCCATTCTCTCTTTCTTAGTGTTTTTGTTATGCAGGTTGGAAGAAAAGAAGAAGATCCAGAGAAGATCTTAGTGATAAGATAGTTTTTAGGACAATAGATATTTAGTTTTAGGTCATTTCTTGTAATTTCGGATATGGAGTGCTTGTCTTTAATTTTTGTTTTGACTTTGTGAAACTTGCTACCTATGGATGAAACTGTGTAATATTGATGAAACTATGTATATGTATGGATGAAACTTGCTACTATTGGTAACATGTGTTGGATATGCTATATTGGTCATATCTCATCTATATAAATATATATCTGTGTTTGATTTTCTATGAAAATGAATTGATATAAGAAGAAACAGAATTAATTCCTATTTGGTCTCTTTGCCATCTGCCAGCCTGCAGCCTTTGCCGTCTGCCAGCAGATGGCAAAGCGCCATGCCCTTTGCTGCCCGCCAGCAGATGGCAAAGAGCCATGCCCTTTGCCATCCGCTGGTTGACGACAAAGGCCTTTACATCTCTGTCGTCCGCCAGCAGACGGCAAAGTGCCCTTTGCCGTTGCTCGTTCAGCCGGACGTTTTGCCGTCTGCTGGCTGACGGCAAAGACCTTTGCTGTCCGCAAGGCATGTCTTTGCCGTCAGCCATGGCAGATGGCAAAGTTCCTGATTCCTGTAGTGACCACGGCCAACACCACCACCACGAGCTCTACCACCACCACGGCCTCTTGTAATTCCTAGTTGCCGACCTCTTTGTTGCCTAGATCCTCTTTGGCTACCACTAGGTTGGCTACCACTTGGTTGGCTTGGCACTTGTTGGCTACCACTTGGTTGCCTTGGCACTTGTTGGCTACCACTAGGTTGGCTACAACTTGGTTGCCTTGGCACTTGTTGGCTACCACTAGGCTGGCTACCACTTGGTTGCCTTGGCACTTGTTGGCTACCACTTGGTTGCCTTCGCACTTGTTGGCTACCTCTTGGTTGGCTTGGCACTTGTTGGATACCACTTGGTTGGCTCCCTTGTGTAGCTCCTTGTTGGCTTGTGCTTGCATCATTTTTCTTGGACCTTTTCCTTGGTTTCATACATTTTCTTTTGTTGTGGTCATGACCTTTGCATTGCCCACAACGGGAGCTCTCACGAGGCTCTTGGAATTGGTCATTTCCCGCTTCCCGGCGGCCACCATGGCCCCATCCGTCCATGTCGCCTCTAAGACGCTTTGTCTTACGTCTACCCCGTTTAACAGCCTTCAACTCCGGATCTGACCATAGTTGAAATTCATGGTACTCCGGCCATTGCGATTGGTCAAAGTACGGGTGAAAGCAGGGAGCCCATGTTTTCTTGACCGTCATGATTGAGAACTCCGACTCCCTCACGGTGAGGCAGTGATTGATGTCCACATTCCTAACGCGACCGGCGGTATACAAGTGTGAGCATGAAAGCCCGACCTCCATGTTGGCGGCCATCGTTTGTGGTTCCTCCTGGCTCTTTCACTTCGTACTTCCACTCTTTGTTGTCATATAGTATAGCTTCTTCTGAGTCCGCCTTCCGTGATTGAAATTCCAACCATTCATCAACCTTGGGTGGGAACTTGTACTTGTACTTGCGCTTGTTCTCACCCGCTATCTGTGCATCCATTTCCATCGAGTACGTTAGAAAGTACGCATTCAAATTGTGAAATGTGTATTGAATTATTGCCGTCACGGGTAATCCACGTGCACCTTTGAGAACCTTATTGAAGCATTCGGCCATATTGCTTGTCATTTGACCGTATCTCCGGCCATCTTCATCAAAAGCACATGCCCACTTGTTCCGGTATTCATTGTGCCTATTGAGAAAGTCTTGACCCCCGGGATCAAGTTTTTTGTGTGCGAGCAATTTGTTGTACAAAGTGGCGAACCGCTTGTCGTTGAAAGCGAGACAACAATATTGAAGATCATCGGCCAACTCCTTAAGGCCACATGCCCTATAGAAGTTCGAACAGAAGTGCCTCTGTTGGGGAACGTAGTAATTTCAAAAAAATTCCTACGCACACGCAAGATCATGGTGATGTATAGCAACGAGAGGGGAGAGTGTTGTCTACGTACCCTCAGAGACCCGGCGAAGCGATCACAACGTAGAGGAAGTAGTCGACGTTCTCCTCGCGATCCGACCGATCGGCGCGTTACATCCGACGCCCGAGTTCTTGACACACGACAGCTCGATGACGCCCTCAGACTCGATCCAGCCGAGTGTCGAGGAGAGTTTCACAAGACGACGGCGTGCAGGACGATCTTGATGTTTCACCGCGCAGGGCTTCGCCTAAGCTTCGCGACGGTATGACCGAGGTGGAATATGGTGGAGGGGGGCACCGCACACGGCTAAGGAACGATCTCAAGATCAAATTTGTGTGTTCCAAGGTGCCCCCCTGCCCCCGTATATAAAGGAGCAAGGGGGGAGGGGGCCGGCGGCCGGGGAGGAGGCCAGGAGTCCTACTCCCTCGGGAGTAGGATTCCCCCAATCCTAGTTGGACTAGGATTCCTCGGGGGGAAAGAGAGAGAGGGGCGGCCCTTCTCCTAGTCCTAGTAGGACTAGGGAAGGGGGAGGCGCGCCCACCTAGGGCTGGCCCTTCTCCTTTCCACTAAGGCCCATCGAGGCCCATTTACCTCCCGGGGTTCCGTAACCTCCGGTACTCGATAAATTCCGTTTCGCCTCGAACCATTCGAACTCCAAACATAGGCTTCCAATATATCAATCTTTATGTCTCGACCATTTCGAGACTCCTCGTCATGTCCGTGATCACATCCGGACTCAACTTCTTCGTACATCAAAATACATAAACTCATAATAACCATCATCGAAACCTTAAGCGTGCGGACCCTACGGTTCGAGAACAATGTAGACATGACCTAGAACTATTCACGGTCAATAACCAACAGCGGGACCTGGATGCCCATATTGGTTCCTACATATTCTACGAAGATCTTTATCGGTCAGACCGCATAACAACATACGTTGTTCCCTTTGTCATCGGTATGTTACTTGCCCGAGATTCGATCGTCGGTATCCAATACCTAGTTCAATCTCGTTACGCAAGTCTCTTTACTCGTTCCGTAATACATCATCTCACAACTAACTCATTAGTTGTAGTGCTTGCAAGGCTTGATGATGTGCATTACCGAGAGGGCCCAGAGATACCTCTCCGACAATCGGAGTGACAAAACCAAATCTCAAATACGCCAACCCAACATCTCGCCTTTGGAGACACTGTAGTACTCCTTTATAATCACCCGATTACGTTGTGACGTTTGGTAGTACCAAAGTGTTCCTCCGTAAACGGAGTTGCATAATCTCATAGTTACAGTGAACATGTATATGTCATGGATAGAAGCAGTAGCAACATTCTAAACGATCGTGTGCTAAGCTAAGGGAATGGGTCATGTCAATCGATCATTCTACTAATGATGTGACCTTGTTAATCAAATAACAACTCTTTGTTCATGGTGGGAAACATAACCATCTTTGATTAACAAGCTAGTCTAGTAGAGGCATACTAGTGACATGTTGTTTTGTCTATGCATTCACACATGTACCATGTTTCCGGTTAATACAATTCTAGCATGAATGATAAACATTTATCATGAAATAAGGAAATAAATAATAACTTTATTATTGCCTCTAGGGCATATTTCCTTCAGTCTCCCACTTGCACTAGAGTCAATAATCTAGATTACATAGTAATGATTCTAACACCCATGGAGTCTTGGTGCTGATCATGTTTTGCTCGTGGAAGAGGCTTAGTCAACGGGTCTGCTACATTCAGATCCGTATGTATCTTGCAAATCTCTATGTCTCCCATCCGGACTAAGTCCGGATGGAATTGAAGCGTCTCTTGATGTGCTTGGTCCTCTTGTGAAATCTGGATTCCTTCGCTAAGGCAATTGCTCAAGATTGTCACGAAGATTTTCATTGGACCCGATGCACTAGGTATGACACCTAGATCGGATATGAACTCCTTCATCCGCACTCCTTCATTAGCTGCTTCGAAGCTGCTATGTATTCCGCTTCACATGTAGATCCCGCCACGACGCTTTGTTTAGAACTGCACCAACCGACAGCTCCTCCGTTTAGTGTAAATACGATCCGGTCTGCGATTTAGAATCGTCCGGATCGTGTCAAAGCTTGCATCAACGTAACTGCCACGATGAGCTCTTTGTCACCTCCATATACGAGAAACATATCCTTAGTCCTTTTCGTATTTCAGATGTTCTTGACCGCTGTCCGATGATCCACTCTGGATTACTTTGATACCTCCTGCTAGGCTTATAGCTAGGCACACATCAGGTCTGGTACACAGCATTGCATACATGATAGAGCCTATGGCTGAAGCATAGGGAACATCTTTCATTTCTCTCTATCTTCTGCAGTGGTCGGGCATTGAGTCGACTCAACTTCACACCTTGTAACACAGGCAAGAACCCTTTCTTTGCTTGATCCATTTTGAACTTTTTCAAAATTTTGTCAAGGTATGTGCTTTGTGAAAGTCCAATTAAGCGTCTTGATCTATCTCTATAGATCTTAATGCCCAATATGTAAGCAGCTTCACCGAGATCTTTCATTGAAAAACTCTTATTCAAGTATCCCTTTATGCTATCCAGAAATTCTATATCATTTCCGATCAGCAATATGTCATCTACATATAATATCAGAAATGCTACAGAGCTCCCACTCACTTTCTTGTAAATACTGAGCTTCTCCAAAATCTGTACAAACCCAAATGCTTTGATCACACTATCAAAGCGCTTATTCCAACTCCGAGATGCTTGCACCAGTCCATAGATGGATCGCTGGAGCTTGCACACTTTGTTAGCTCCTTTGGATCGATAAAACCTTCCGTTGCATCATATACAACTCTTCTTCCGTAAATCCATTCAGAATGCAGTCTTTACATCCATTTGCCAAATTTCATAATCATAAAATGCGCAATCGCTAACATGATTCGGACGGACTTAAGCATCGCTACGGGTGAGAAGGTCTCATCGTAGTCAATCCCTTGAACTTGCCGAAAACCTTTGCGATAAGTCGAGCTTTATAGACGATAACATTACCGTCGGCGTCGGTCTTCTTCTTGAAGATCCACTTGTTTTCTATTGCTTGCCTACCCTCGGGCAAGTCAACCAAAG
Source organism: Aegilops speltoides (assembly GCA_021437245.1). Lineage (NCBI taxonomy): Eukaryota > Viridiplantae > Streptophyta > Magnoliopsida > Poales > Poaceae > Aegilops > Aegilops speltoides. The sequence goes on from CM038146.1 coordinate 493,611,580, forward strand.
TCCACACTTTGTTTTCATACATGGATCCCATCTCGATTTCATGGCCTCAAGCCATTTTATGAATCTGGGCTCACCATCGCTTCTTCATAGTTCGAGGTTCATCATGATCTAGTAGCATGATTTCCGAATAGGATTACCGTACCACTCAGTGCGGATCTTACTCTGGTTGATCTACGAGGTTCTGTATTACTTGATCTCAAGTTTCATGATCAACATCATCAACTTCCTCACTACTTGGTGTAGGTGTCTCGTAAACCGGTTTCTGCGATTTAACTACTTTCAAGTAAGGGAGAAGGTACTATTACCTCATCAAGTTCTACTTTCCTCCCACTCACTTCTTTCGAGAGAAACTCCTTCTCTAGAAAGGATCCATTCTTAGCAACGAATGTCTTGCCTTCGGATCTGTGATAGAAGGTGTACCCAACTGTTTCCTTTGGGTATCCTATGAAGACACATTTTCGATTTGGGTTCGAGCTTATCAGGTTGAAGCTTTTTCACATAAGCATCGCATCCCCAAACTTTAAGAAACGACAACTTTGGTTTCTTGCCAAACCACAGTTCATAAGGTGTCGTCTCAACGGATTTCGACGGTGTTCTATTCAGTGTGAATGCGGCCGTCTCTAGAGCATAACCCCAAAACGATAGCGGTAAATCTGTAAGAGACATCATAGATCGCACCATATCTAGTAAAGCACGATTCGACGCTCGACACACCATTACGTTGTGGTGTTCCGGTGGCGTGAGTTGCTAAACTATTCCGCATTGTTTCAAATGTAGACCAAACTCGTAACTCAAATATTCACCTCCACGATCGATCGTAGAAATTTAATTTTCTTGTTACGATGATTTTCAACTTCACTCTGAAATTCTTTGAACTTTTCAAACGTTTCAGACTTATGTTTCATTAAGTAGATATACCCATATCCGCTTAAGTCATCTGTGAAGGTGAGAAAATAACGATATCCGCCACGAGCCTCAACATTCATTGGACCACATACATCCGTATGTATGATTTCCAACAAATCTGTTGCTCTCTCCATAGTACCGAGAACGGTGTTCTAGTCATCTTGCCCATGAGGCACGGTTCATAAGTGCCAAGTGATTCATAATCAAGTGACTCCAAAAGTCCATCAAGATGGAGTTTCTTCATGCGCTTTACACCGATATGACCTAAACGGCAGTGCCACAAATAAGTTGCACTATCATTATCAACTCTGCATCTTTTGGTTTCAACATTATGAATATGTGTATCACTACTATCGAGATTCATCAAAATAGACCACTCCTCAAGGGTGCATGACCATAAAAGATATTACTCATATAAATAGAACAACCATTATTCTCTCGATTTAAATGAATAACCGTCTCGCATCAAACAAGATCCAGATATAATGTTCATGCTCAACGCAGGCACCAAATAACAATTATTTAGGTCTAAAACTAATCCGAAGGTAGATGTAGAGGTAGCGTGCCGACCGCGATCACATCGACTTTGGAACCATTTCCCACGCGATCGTCACCTCGTCCTTTGCGGTGTTAAGCTAATCCGTAGTCCCTGCTTTGAGTTGCAAATATTAGCAATGAACCAGTATCAAATACCAGTGCTATCTGCGAGCTCTAGTAAGGTACACATCAATAACATGTATATCACATATACCTTTGTTCACCTTGCCATCCTTCTTATCCGCCAAATACTTGGGGCAGTTCCGCTTCAAAGGACGAGTCGCTTGCGAGAGAAGCACTCAGTTTCAGGTTTAGGGCCGACTTGGGTTTCTTCTCCGAGCAGCAACTTGCTTGCTGTTCTTCTTGAGATTCCTTTCTTCTTCCCTTTGCCTTTCTTCTTGAAACTAGTGGTCTTATTGACCATCAACACTTGATGCTCCTTCTTGATTTCTACCTCGCAGCCTTTAGCATTGCGAAGAGCTCTGTATAGTTTTCACTAACCCTTGCATATTATAGTTCATCACGAAGCTTTTGTAGCTTGGTGGCGTGATTGAGAATTCATCAATGACACAATCATCCGGAAGATTAACTCCCAATTGTGTCAAGTGATTGTAGTACCCGGACATTACGAGTATATGCTCACTAATGTAACTGTTCTCCTCCATCTTGCAGCTATAGAACTTATTGGAGACTTCATATCTCTCAATCCGGGCATTCTGTTGGAATATCAACTTCAACTCTGGAACATCTCATATGCTCCATGACGCTCAAAACGTCGTTGAAGCCCGGTTCTAAGCCGTAAAGCATGGCACATGAACTATAGAGTAGTCATCAGCTTTGCTCGCCAGACGTTCTTAACGTCGGTTACAGATCAGATCAGTTCTGTCACCTAGCGGTGCATCCGGGACGTAACTCTTACGTGCAGCAATGAGGATGATCCTCAAGTTACGGACCCAGTCCGTGTAATTGCTACCATCATCTTTCAACTTTGCTTTCTCAAGGAACGCATTAAAATTCAACGGAACAACAAAGACGAGCCATCTATCTACAATCAAACATAAACAAGCAAGATACTATCGGTACTAAGTTCATGATAAATTTAAGTTCAATTAATCATATTACTTAAGAACTCCCACTTAGAAAGACATCCTCTAGTCATCTAAGTGATCACGTGATCCAAATCAACTAAACCATAACCGATCATCACGTGAAATGGAGTAGTTTTCAATGGTGAACATCTTATGTTGATCATATCTACTATATGATTCACGCCGACCTTTCGGTCTCCGTGTTCCGAGGCCATATCTGCATATGCTAGGCTCGTCAAGTATAACCCGAGTATTCTGCGTGTGCAAAACTGGCTTGCACCCGTTGTAGATGGACGAGAGCTTATCACACCCGATCATCACGTGGTGTGTGGGCACGATTTAACTTTGGCAACGGTGCATACTCGGGAGAACACTTCTTGATAATTTAGTGAGAGATCATCTTATAATGCTACCGTCAATCAAAGCAAGATAAGATGCATAAAAGGATAAACATCACATGCAAATCAATATAAGTGATATGATATGGTCATCATCATCTTGTGCTTCATGATCTCCATCTTGCGGCATCACCATGATCACCATCGCCACCGGCGCGACACCTTGATCTCCATCGTAGCATCGTTGTCGTCTCGCCAAACTTATGCTTCTACGACTATCTCTACCGCTTAGTGATAAAGTAAAGCATTACGATGCATTGCATTGCATACAATAAAGCGACAACCATATGGCTCCTGCCGATTGCCGATAACCGGTTACAAAACATGATCATCTCATACAATAAAATATAGCATCACGTCTTGACCATATCACATCACAACATGCCCTGCAAAAACAAGTTAGACGTTCTCTACTTTGTTGTTGCAAATTTTACGTGGCTGCTACGGGCTTAAGCAAGAACCAGTCTCACCCACGCATCAAAACCACAACGATATTTCGTCAAATAGACTCCGTTTAACCTTCTCAAGGACCGGCGTAGCACACTCGGTTCAACTAAAGTGAGAGAGCAGACACCCGCCGGTCACCTTTAAGCAACGAGTGCTCGAGCGGTGAAACCAGTCTCGCGTAAGCGTCTGCGTAATGTCGGTCCGGGCCGCTTCATCTCACAATACCGCTGAACCAAAGTATGACATGCTGGTAGGTAGTATGACTTGTATCGCCCACAACTCACTTGTGTTCTACTCGTGCAAAACATCAAACCATAAAACCTAGGCTCGGATGCCATTGTTGGGGAACGAGTAATTTCAAAAATTTCCTACGCACACGCAAGATCATGGTGATGTATAGCAACGAGAGGGGAGAGTGTTGTCTACGTACCCTCGAGACCCGGCGGAAGCGATCACAACGTAGAGGAAGTAGTCGACGTTCTCCTCGCGATCCGACCGATCCGGCGCCGTTACTCGACGCCCCGAGTTCTTGACACACGACAGCTCGATGACGTCCCTCGACTCGATCCAGCCGAGTGTCGAGGGAGAGTTTCACGTCGACGACGGCGTGGGACGATCTTGATGTTTCACGGGCAGGCTTCGCCTAAGCTTCACGACGGTATGACCGAGGTGGAATATGGTGGAGGGGCCACCGACACGGCTAAGGAACGATCTCAAGATCAAACTTGTGTGTTCCAAGGTGCCCCCTGCCCCGTATATAAAGGAGCAAGGGGAGGGGGGCGGCCAAGGGGAGGCGGCCAGGAGTCCTACTCCCTCTGGGAGTAGGATTCCCCCAATCCTAGTTGGACTAGGATTCCTGAGGGGGGAAAGAGAGAGAGGGCGGCCCTTCTCCTAGTCCTAGTAGGACTAGGGAAGGGGGAGGCGCGCCCACCTAGGGCTGGCCCTTCTCCTTTCCACTAAGGCCCATCGAGGCCCATTTACCTCCCGGGGTTCCGGTAACCTCCGGTACTCGATAAATTCCGCCGCCGGAACCATTTCAACTCCAAACATAGGCTTCCAATATATCAATCTTTATGTCTCGACCATTTCGAGACTCCTCGTCATGTCCGTGATCACATCCGGACTCGAACTTCTTGGTACATCAAAATACATAAACTCATAATAAGCGCCATCGAAACCTTAAGCGTGCGGACCCTACGGTTCGAGAACAATGTAGACATGACCTAGAACTATTCACGGTCAATAACCAACAGCGGACCGGATGCCCATATTGGTTCCTACATATTCTACGAAGATCTTTATCGGTCGACCGCATAACAACATACGTTGTTCCTTTGTCATCGGTATGTTACTTGCCCGAGATTCGATCGTCGGTATCCAATACCTAGTTCAATCTCGCTACCGGCAAGTCTCTTTACTCGCTCAGTAATACATCATCTCACAACTAACTCATTAGTTGTAGTGCTTGCAAGGCTTGATGATGTGCATTACCGAGAGGGCCCAGAGATACCTCTCCGACAATCGGAGTGACAAAACCTAATCTCGAATACGCCAACCCAACATCGCCTTTGGAGACACCTGTAGTACTCCTTTATAATCACCCGATTACGTTGTGACGCTTGGTAGTACCAAAGTGTTCCTCCGTAAACGGAGTTGCATAATCTCATAGTTACAGGAACATGTATATGTCATGGATAGAAGCAGAGCAACATTCTAAACGATCGTGTGCTAAGCTAAGGAATGGGTCATGTCAATCGATCATTCTACTAATGATGTGACCTTGTTAATCAAATAACAACTCTTTGTTCATGGTCAGGAAACATAACCATCTTTGATTAACAAGCTAGTCTAGTAGAGGCATACTAGTGACATGTTGTTTTGTCTATGCATTCACACATGTACCATGTTTTCGGTTAATACAATTCTAGCATGAATGATAAACATTTATCATGAAATAAGGAAATAAATAATAACTTTATTATTGCCTCTAGGGCATATTTCCTTCAGCCTCATGCACCATCGATGGTGCAATGGAGCATGCCCGAGAATGTCAATCCCCACTGCGTTAAGAATTCCTTGATGCCGATCCGATATGACATAAATTTCCCTCTGAGCGGGTAACACCTTCGTCCTCAAAGACGCAAAAACCACTCCCAGTTGTCATTGTTCTCTACCTCAACCAAAGCAAATGCCAATGGCAACACCCGGTTATTGGCATCACTTGCTATCGCAACCAACAAGGTGCCCGTGTATTGTCCGGTCAAGAACGTGCCATCATTGGCGATGACCGGCCTACAGTGTTCGAAAGCCCTCACGCGTTGCTCGAACGCCCAAAATGCACGGCCAAATACTCGGACTTTCATTCCTTCATGAACCGTTGTTTTTCCCCCATGAGGCTCGACCACATGAACCATGCCCGGGTTTGTCGCGGCCATGGCTAACAACAACGTAGGGATTCGGTTGTATGCTTCCTCCCAAGTACCATACAACATCTTAAATGCGGCTTGCTTCGCCTTCCTTGCCTTGCCGTACTTCACCTTGTAATGAAATATGGCTTTCACAAGGTCAATTACATGTTGGATGCTCATTGTTGGAAGTGTGGATATTGAGTATGAGAGCCTGTTGATACGTCTCCAACGTATCTATAATTTTTCATTGCTCCATGCTACTTTATCTACCGTTTTAGGCAATATTGGGCTTTATTTTCCACTTTTATATTACTTTTGGGACTAACCTATTAACCGGAGGCCCAGCCTGATTCTTTGCTTTATGCCTATTTCGGTGTTTCGAGGAAAAGGAATATCGGACGGAGTCAAAACGGAACGAAATCAACTGGAGAAGTTATTTTTGGAAGGAAACCCACCTGATGGACTTGTACTCCACGTCAGAAGATACGGGAGGTGCTCACGAGGGTGGGCGCGCGCCCACCCTCCCCTAGGCGCGCCCCCTGCCTCGTGGGGCCCCCGTAGCTCCACCGACATACTCCTTTTACCCATATATACCTACGTACCCTAAAACTTCCAGAACAGAAGATAGATCGGGAGTTCCGCCGCCGCAAGCCTCTATAGCCACCAAAAACCAATCGGGACCCTGTTCCGGCACTCTGCCGGAGGGGGATCCCATCACCGGTGGCCATCTTCATCATCCCGGCGCTCCCCATGACGAGGAGGGAGTAGTTCACCCTCGGGGCTGAGGGTATGTACCAGTAACTATGTGTTTGATCTCTCTCTCTCTCTCTCTCGTGTTCCATCTATGGCACGATCTTGATGTATCCCAAGCTTTGCTATTGTAGTTGGTTCTTATGATGTTTCTCCCCCTCTACTCTCTTGTGATGAATTGAGTTTCCCCTTTGAAGTTATCTTATCAGATTGAGTCTTTATGAGAACACTTGATGTATGTCTTGCCGTGATTATCTGTGGTGACAATGGGATATCATGTGCCACTTGATGTATGTTTTGGTGACCAACTTGCGGGTTCCGCCCATGAACCTATGCATAGGGGTTGGCACACGTTCTTGATTCTCCGGTAGAAACTTTAGGGCACCCATTGAAGTACTTTTATGTTGGTTGGATAAATCTGAGATTGTGTGATGCATATCGTATAATCATACCCACGGATACTTGAGGTGACAATGGAGTATCTAGGTGACATTAGGGTTTTGGTTGATTTGTATCTTAAGGTGTTATTCTAGTACGAACTCTAGGGCTGTTTGTGACACTTATAGGAATAGCCCAACGGATTGATTGGAAAGAATAACTTTGAGGTGGTTTCGTACCCTACCATAATCTCTTCGTTTGTTCTCCGCTATTAGTGACTTTGGAGTGACTCTTTGTTGCATGTTGAGGGATAGTTATATGATCCAACTATGTTATTATTATTGAGAGGACTTACACTAGTGAAAGTATGAACCCTGGGCCTTGTTTCCTATCATTGCAATACCGTTTACGCTCACTTTTTACCGCTCGTTACCTTGCTGTTTTTATTATTTCAGATTACAAATACCTATACCTACCATCCATATTGCACTTGTATCACCATCTCTTCGCCGAACTAGTGCACCTATACAATTTACCATTGTATTGGGTGTGTTGGGGACACAAGAGACTCTTTGTTATTTGGTTGCAGGGTTGCTTGAGAGAGACCATCTTCATCCTATGCCTCCCACGGATTGATAAACCTTAGGTCATCCACTTGAGGGAAATTTGCTACTGTCCTACAAACCTGTGCACTTGCAGGCCCAACAACGTCTACAAGAAGAAGGTTGTGTAGTAGACATCACCTGTAAGCGATGAACTCAGATGTGAGCTGTCTGTGGTCTTGGGAAACAACCTTGCCATCCACCCGTTTGCCTCGGCACATGTGAGTTGGCACACAACCCACTACGTGCCAAGTGGGACCTCCTTTCCATGGTCTTGCATGCACAATCCACGGACATATTTCATCTCCACATGCACATGCAACCGTGTAGCGCACATTGATGTCCGAGTTCACCACCTTGTGTGGACGATAATGTGTAACCGAGTAGTTGTCGAGCCACACCTTCAATTCCAAGAAGGTTTCGAACTTAGACCCTTTAGCAATCCGGTCCTTGTCGTCTTCCAAATCACGGTGAGAGCTTGGCCTAACCCCAAGAGATATACCTTTGCCACCATCTACCACGGCTTCATCCGCGAGACTAACATCCTTGAACAATGTAGTTCGATGATCCCGATCGAATACCTTCTCGAAAGCTTTGTCCTCCTTCACCGTGAACCCCTCCTCATCAACTTGTTCATCGGGACCTTCGTCATCCGAATCTGATGCATAGCCACGGGAATAAGGGATGGAAGGGTTCATTATCTCTTGCAAATGATATTTGTCAAGATCACCCACATTGTTGTCATGGAGATCAACTTCATTGTCATCATCCGCATACTCATCATTCTCCTCTTGCAAAGCTTCATCTTGGTTGTTTGTAAACGGGCTCAATGTTGGCCTCACTTCTAGGGTCAAAAGAGGTTCAACAATTTCATCTCGCTTCAAGGGTGGGGGGCTACTAGCAACCAAAGGGGAGGGGTCCGGTTCAAGTCCAAATGCAAACTTGAATCAACTTTCTTCGTTGCAAATAACTCAAGAGCCTTGTCTAGTGATTCGGCCACCGTCTCCTTGTATGCAACCCAACGTTGCTCCGAGTTGACACGCATTGTCTTCCAACGGGTGTGCATTCCAAAACCTACATTATGCCTTCCCTCCAACTCAACGATATCACTAGGGTCCATCCAATTCAAATCTTTCCTCACTTGTTGCAAGACCTCCGCATAGCTAGGACTACTATCAAACACCATGTCAAGCTCATCCGGGTCTGGTTCAATATTGCCTTTGAAGAAGGCATCTTTGTCCCCACGATGAACAAAGACACATGTTCTTCCCATCCCTATAAGCATTTAAACAACACAATGTAACATTGCTTCCATGAGTACTAATCCAAGGATTAACACGGAATACAAACCCTAACATGCATATGAAACAACAACCCTAACCCTAACCCTAGCACCAACATAAGAACACCCATAGGAATAACCCTAACATACTAACAAGTCTAATAATAGGAAATTGGCAAACAAACATCTCACATCTCCATGCAAATCTCTAGATCCATACAAAACTAGGGTTTCCCCAAACTAGCAACAAATGAGAAATTTGATAACATTACTTGGATCAAAACAAGGGGATCGGAGAATATTACCATGAGGGAGGGTTTGACTTTGAAATCCATGGACAAATTCTTCAAATTCGCAAGATTTGGGAGAGGGTTTGAGAGGGGGAGAGAGGGGGTGAGGGGGAAAAGCTCGGGTCGGATGCTATGGGGATTGGGGTGTGTGGGGGGAGTGGGGGAGGGGGGGCCAGCCAACTAGTAACAGACAGTGCAGCGCCCGAGCGACAGGCGCTGCACATTACAAGTGTGACGCCTAGCTCGGAGGCGTTGCACTGATTGGTGCAGGCCCAGGGGCTGCCATGGTGGACAGAGGTGCAACGCCCCCCGAGCTAGGTGCCACACCGTAGGGTGTGACGCTGGCGTGTCGGGCGCCACACAAAAAGGTCAGCCGCGTGAAATAGTTTCACTGGGAGTTTATTCTGTGATTTTCTTTCGTCCCGAGGTCAAAATTGTCAAATTCGCCCCTCGTCGCGTCCGGTCAGTCAGCACCTGCGGGGACTGGCAACGCCAAAAGATTTCTTTTTTCCCATTCTTTAACTTTGGCGTGGGTGTGTGTGTGCACTGTGCATGCCGTGGGGCCGCGTACTGCATCTTCCTACCGATCCTATCCCCGAGGGTTTGCGCTGGAATCTTCTGGTGGCTCGCTCACTCGCCTCTCCTCCTGCCGGGCCCACCAGCCAGCGACACAGGCTTAGGGTGGCGTGACTAGCAAGCCACCATCCATGGATGGATGGATGGATGGATGAGGCCGCTGGTTCACCCGCGGCACTCGCCTAGCTCGGCTAATTGATGTTGTTGGACTTGCAGGGAGGGAGGCAAATGAAAAAGGAAACTCTCCTTTTCTTTTTTCCGTTTTTACTTTTTACCAGGACCAGTCCACCAACCCCAACCGTAACGGCTTTCTTGTTTCTTGTTTTTGTTTTGCCAGGACCGGCTGCGGGCTGCGGCTAATTAAGGAGGCTAGGTGACGGTGCATGTGCGGTGCGGTACACGTGTGCGAGATCGGCAGGCCAGGCCATGACAAAAGTTCAAACGGCCGGGCGCTTCTTCTCCATGGAACAAGGAATTGGATATTTGCGTTGCGGTGCCGGTGCGGACGAACCAACGGCCACTACTCTGTCCTGACCACCGGTTCCCCTTCCTTGGGCAATGTACAACCTTTACAAAAAGAGAATCAGGGATATACGCCTCCTGCGCTGGCGGTTTGCGCTTGCCTGTTGACCGCCTCAACAAAAGCACTGCTTCTTGCTGGCATGCCTGCCTCCCTGCCTCTGAGCTGGTCGCTCGCCGCGCCGCCAAGCATAAACAGATGCCTGCCTCCCTGCCTCTGAGCTGGTCGCTCGCCGCGCCCCCAAGCATCAACAGATGCCTGCCTCCCTACCTCTGAGCTGGTCGCTCGCCGCGCCCCCATGCATCAAAAGTTGCAGGTGGACGGGGAGTGCGCCATGCCACCATGCTTGGCAGGTGGAGGTTGCATGTTGGCGCACTGGCTGGCGTTACATGAAATCCGTTCACCCATGAGTAGAATTATTGTTCAAAGCGGCACATTAGGGCAACTCCTAAATCCACGTCCGTTTCGTCATGATTTTGGCCGTATGAGGCAGAAAAACGGATACGTCCGTCCACTTGCTTTCGTGCGGCTCATCGCATCCCAAACTGTCCGCTTATTTGAACTTTAAATATTACCCACATTACAAATAATATAAAAACATTAATACAAACATTAAAACGTCCACACTAGCCAAGTTCACCGCATTAATATAAACAATAACTTAAAAAAACTAGATAAGGCCCGTCAACGCTGCGGCCGCCGTCGTCTGCTGTAGCCGCCGTCTTACTCGTCGTCACCGGTGAGGTCGATGCGGCCCCTGCCGGGCTGGAGGCGACTGCCAGAGGTGGGTTGGCGGGCCCTGCTGGGCCGGAGGCGTCTGTTGTGGAGGTTGCGGTGGCGCCTGCACAACCTCTTCGCACAGCGGGGATGGTGACCATGGGTCGACGTCCACCTCAGGCGTGCATGGCAGAGTCTCCGTCCACGACCAGGACTGCCCGACCAAGGCCGGGTTCCATCCCGTCGGCGCCTCCAGAAGGACGTTCTCCATGGCCTCCTTGACGAAGGCGTCCAGCTCCGGGAAGGTGACATCGCCGGAAGCTGACAGGGCCATCATCTCCTCAAGGCCCTGCCATTGGTGCTCGTCGTGGGTGCGGACGGAGTCCTCCATCACCTGCCTCATGAGCTTCGCCTCCTCCTCGAATGTCATTGGAGCGGGTGGCGGCGGGGACGGTGACGATGACGGTGTTGGGGTCAGGCCGCAAACCAGCCTACTCCCACGTGGCTGGGGCAAGCTGGGAGTGCGCGGCCACAGTGGGCCCGGAGCACGTCCGGTAACGAAAGATTGCCGACATATGTCATGCTCGCCGCGCAGCCACGTACCCACAGCGGGGAGTCGATGGCGTATCTCAAGTCGTCAACGAGGTCCGGCAGCACGCGAGCACGATGCCAGTTGATCTCCTCCCGGCGGGGATCGGGGGAATGGGGACCCGATCCGCGGAGAGATGTCAGTTATTGGGGAGGTGCGCGTCGTTCCACGGCGGCGATGTGCGCGTCACCTAGTAACGCTTGCATACCTCCGCCTTGACGTACGGCCGCGACCGAGATCCAGTCGCCGGTGGCGCGATGTGGAAGGCGGGTGCCGGAGGTGGAGGTAAAGGAGTGGAGCGGCGGCGACGGTGACGGCCGGAGGACAACCAGGCCTCGTGGTCGTGCTTGCCCTTACGGTTGGGGATCCAATGCTATCCCTGAGTGGCGGGCTAGGGTTTGGTTATCGGGGCTCGAGAAGGCACGCGTGCCCGCGAGTGGAAGTGTGGACTCCCGCCGGCCCATGGCTACCACATTAAAAAAGACGGTGACCGCTCGGCCGAGGTGGCTGCCAGGCGGGGCCGCCCGCGCATGCGCAGTCAATATGGAGGTGGGAGTTAGGTGGCCGGCTACCTAGCGGGTCCGATGCGTACACGGAGCGGACGCGTAGGCATTCGTTCGACATTTGTCTAGATGCAAACCTGTGGACGGGCCGTACGCCAAACGGATCGAAAATGCGTATGCGGCCGCGCATTGGGCCATCCAGTCTGTTTGTTTGCGGACGATTTGAAGCCATGCAGTCCATTTTTTTGTGCCCAATCGAACAGGTTCATCCTACGTCCGTGGTCGAGCATTACTGTGACTCGCATGCCACGTCCCAGGCTTGCAGACGGTGGGTAGTGTGCACTGTTCATCCTGCCTGTTCGTACTGATCACCGTTGGCAGTTGACCAGGCCGAGACGGAGCCCGGGAAAAGTCTCGGCGACGGCGGGTGGCGTGGCCGGGTACCAACCACCATGGAGATGGATCGATAGATGGGGCATCGGCGGCCGCCGCGCGCCATGCCACCGTGCTTGGCAGGTGGTGGCTGGCCTGGCTCTGGCTAGGTGGTACACGGTCGGGTTGCATGTCGCGGACCACGGGAAAGGAAAAAAGCGAGCGGAGGACTGGTCTACCCTGCGCGCTCCGCCTGCCCGTACGCACGCACGGCGCTTACACCTGCCACCACATGGCCCCGGCCCCTCCTCCTCCTCTCGCGTGATTTGTGACTAGTCCTGGCTATGCGCAGCCCGGCCCGAATGGCCCGGCCCGAAAAAGCCCGCCCCGGCCCAGCCCGACGCCGCTCCCGGGCCGGGCTCGAGCCTAGATTTTGAGCCCGAAGGCCTAGCCGGGCCGGGCCTGGGCCCATCGTTTTCGCGTTTCCTAAAGGACGGGCTGGGCCGGCCGAAGCCCGACGGGCTTTTACGTGTTCGGGCTGCTCTCGAGCCCAGAAAACAGGCCCGACGGCCGGGCCGGGCTGGGCTCAGGCCTGGGTTTTTTGCGCCGGGCTTGGCTAGGCCCGACCCGAAGACCGGCCAGGCCCGAGGTATGGCCAGGTATATTTGTGACTCCAAAAATGTTACATCAACGGATGATTACGGACAAAATAATACGGACCTATCCCATAATACTAACCCTCCGCCCCCTGATTTTCAGGGGTTGGATCCCGCTTCCCCACTAATAACCAACTAAAAACTGCCACGTATTCCCATCCCCGTAAAATCCCGTAACCAGTCCGTCGATGTAGAATTGCTCTTTGTGACTCTGGCAGCGCAACACAGCAAAGGTGCAGGTGCAGCTGCGCCGCGGTAGGGTTCAGCTTACCGAGACCATTACCAATTCATGCATTTTATCAAATAATCCCTCCATCCCGTAATATAAGAATATTTTTTCCACTGCACTACTGTAAAATACGCTCTTATATTATAGGACGGATGGAGTAACAAATAACAAGAAAACCATTACACATGGATGCATTCATGCATGGTGCCTCGGGGGACCGGGCAAAACCACTTCCCCACGCCGTCTCTACATCCTCCCCCTACGTCGCCGGTTGGGATGACTCTCGAGCAATGCTACACCTACGTAAAATTATTTACGATTTTTACGGAACAAATAACATGAAAGCATGGGATTGAATCGACGGAGGAGGAAGGACCCACCCCCCTAGAAAACCCGGGGGGAATTAGTTAGGAAGGTTACGAAGATGTAGGATTATGATCTTCCTACCTTCATTTGTTTTTTTAGAAAGTATGCTTGTATTCAAATCAAAAAAATTTGGCCCATACAAGCAGACCCTAACACACGTGTAAAGAATCCGAAAAACAGAGAGCACCCTAAAACAATCAGTAAAACACGAAGATCTTCGGAGTTCTGTGTCATCATTCCTAAATCTTGTGAGCAGACACCCGCAACACAAGAATCTGCAACCAGACACTAGCAGGTCATCATTTTCAACCACGGCATAATCGTCGCCACGTTGCTTCCCTTGTTCTTTGCAACGGCGCCAAAAGGACAAGGACACACATGTGCATCCAACACGCTTGCACCAGCCTTCGCCATCTATGGCTTTGAATACCGCTATATGTGCCCCTTTCCAGATGGAAGAGAATTAGGATCCGGTTCCGGCGTCGCGGCCGGACCAACCGCCCGAACAAAGCAGGGCATCCCTCCAGCAGTAGCACAAAGAATGAAGAAGAGCAGCAACAGAAAATCATACCGATGAGGAGGAAGAAAAAACATCGTCTCCACACAACCACCTCCCATCCACAGACCCAACCAACCAGTGACGCTTGATCTCCAGACACCATAGCCCGTGACCCCGAATGTAGACCGAGGAAACTTATTCAGACGTGATGCCGCCGCAACGGCCTCGGCAACGTCTCCCATAACCCTAACCCAACTATGAACCCACCCCACGCATAGATCTGAGGTTCCCCCTCCCTCCCGCCATCGGAGCGGCCGGCGGGGGGAGAGAGAACCAGCGGCAGCGCCGGCGGCGCGCAAAGGGAAGCCGCGTCGCCTCCTTTCCGCATGCGTACGAGATCCTCTTTTTTCGGGCGAAGGCAGTTCCCGCGTCAGTTTAACCATTTGTTCTCTGTTGTAGCTACTCGCAGGGTGTTGTACATTTTACTAGTTTATAAGCACAAAGATGGGGTGCTAAAGCATGACCTATGGGTTATGGACATATCAGCTAACCAGGTCAAGTGGAGAGTAAACTGTCAGAAGATAGACGAACACAGTGTAGCAGAATTTCACTGGACCGAGAAATTGGATACAAAGACATGGGTCAAAGCATATTCCACTGATTTTTCTTAATGTGACATCTTACTAAGCAATAATTTTGAAGTTTTTAATAACGGGTATAGGTGTTGTGTGTTTTTTGTTATAAGTCATCTGAACTATCATGTGAGTGTACTGTTTGCATAAGTGACCTGAATTGTCATGTGAGTGTGTTGTTTCTATAAGTCAAGTGCATTATCATATTAGTACGTATCACATATAAGTAATGCTGCCTTTCTGATGTAAGTGGCTGACTTATCACATATAAGTAGAACTACTTATCACATATAAGTAACCTGACTTATCGCATATAAGTACTAATGCCAAATATTCACTTAAGTACCACATTCACTCATCTACTAAATATTCCATCATTTCAACATCAAACAATATATCATGATGTCTCAACAGCACAATAGCATCACTCATTACACATGTCCTATGTGCTAACAATGATAACAAACTTAAAAGAACAATGGCAGCAAACATAATGGCAAACATGGGAAGATACATAACAGTTGAAATCCCGACATCCTATCCCTAGACAATAGTCTTTCCTTCTGCATCCTACCCATTGCCCTCTTTCATGACGATTTCTCTGTATTGTACTTTTGCCTCACACTCGTTGACCCTATTCTCCAGCTACATGTTCTTCATGGCAAGATCCCTAATGATTGTCTTAGATATGCCCTCCCACTCCCTTTTAATCCACTCAGCACATGTGCAAGCACCAGCAACTTGCAATAGATAAGAACCAACATATGTGCTTTTTTTCACCTAACAATCCCTCATCGTAGCAAAAATAACCTCTATTTGGCAGCCTAATAACCTCCTACTCGTGCCATCTCCCTCGTTGCAAACACGACGAGCAGGGCTAACCAGATGCCCACGAAGTTGCTTCTTGTTGATTCCATTGTACTCTGAGTCGTACTTGTCGACATTCTGGGAACGGGGGTCCCAAGACTTGCCTACCTGCGGCCCATGGCGTGGCTAAGCCAGCAGGCCGTACGGCCCATCTTCATCGACAAGGCATCCAAGACCCTCGCAAGGGGCCAAGCCTCGCGAGGCGGACGACGCAAGACCTCCTCAGGAGTGGCCTGGCCAGGCAGGCTCACGAGGAGCAGAGATATCAAGGCGGGGCAAACCTCACGAGGCTCTCGTGACGTGAGCCATGACGATCGGCACCAGGCGGGCACCAGCGCGCGCAGCGTCCTTGTTTCCTCTTTGGTGCTAAGGAGGCCAGTGCAGACGAGGAGTACCGAGGCATCATGCAAAGGTTGCTATATCGGTGCAACGAGACCAAGACCAGCAGGACGGCAAGGCGGAGGTCACCGTGGAGCCCGAGACGGCGTCACCACCAGAGCTTTTCGCAGGCAAAGACCGCTTTTGGCAAGATAGCTTGTACTGGCTGTCCCCTTCAAATTTGCCCGCCGTTGTTAGCTCCCTTCCCTCTCAATATTTGGGAAGAGGACTAGGGCCCCTATAAATAGGTTTAGCCACCGCAGTAGTAGGCATCTAATCTTGTCTAGATCCACTCCATCCTCGACGCACAAGCTAGTAGAGCACAAGAACACCTCAACCTCTGTACTGTTCATCATCAGCCCAAGAGGCAATCCACCACCACCACACTGGAGTAGGGTATTACACCACAACGGTGGCCCGAACCAGTATAAATCCCGTGTCTCTTTGTGTTGTGAGTTCGTCGAGTTCGTCCGCGAGATCTTAGCGAGCTAGGGCGTAGATCGGTAGGAGGGAAAGGCTTCGCACGCACCCCAGTGTTCGAACCTTAAGGGTTTGCCGGAACCCCACATCCGACATTTGGCGCGCCAGGTAGGGGTGCGCCGGAGCTTCTTCCTCGACAATCAACTCGCCAACGCTCCACGGTCAAGATCTCCGGCGACCCAAGAGCTGACTCCGACCGTTGGGCAGCCTGGCCGGCCCGGGCGACGACGCCAGCTCATGAAGACCTCGACCCCGTGCTCCAGGCGGCACGGGCAACCTCCAATGCCGCGGGGCGCGGGCGGCGCGGCCAGGCGTCGTCCGCCCTCACTCCACGACAAGTACGAGCCGTGATAATCCACAAGTATAGCGGATCGCAACAGTTTTCGAGGGTAGAGTATTCAACCCAAATTTATTGATTCGACACAAGGGGAGCCAAAGAATATTCTCAAGTATTAGCGGTTGAGTTGTCAATTCAACCACACCTGGATAACTTAGTATCTGCAGCAAAGTATTTAGTAGCAAAGTAATATGATAGTAGTGGTAACGGTAACAAAAGAAACGGTAGCAAAAGTAATATTTTTGGTATTTTGTAGTGATTGTAACAATAGCAACGGAAAAGTAAATAAGCGAAGAACAATATGTGAAAAGCTCGTAGGCATTGGATCGGTGATGGAGAATTATGCCGGACGTGGTTCATCATGTAACAATCATAACATAGGTGACACAGAACTACCTCCAATTCATCAATGTAATGTAGGCATGTATTCCCAATATAGTCATACGTGCTTATGGAAAAGAACTTGCATGACATCTTTTGTCCTACCCTCCCGTGGCAGCGGGGTCCTAATGGAAACTAAGGGATATTAAGGCCTCCTTTTAATAGAGTACCGGAACAAAACATTAACACATAGTGAATACATGAACTCCTCAAACTATGGTCATCATTGGGAGTGGTCCCGATTATTGTCACTTCGGGGTTGCCGGATCATAACACATAGTAGGTGACTATAGACTTGCAAGATAGGATCAAGAACACACATATATTCATGAAAACATAATAGGTTCAGATCTGAAATCATGGCACTCGGGCCCTAGTAACAAGCATTAAGCATAGCAAAGTCATAGCAACATTAATCTCAGAACATAGTGGATACTAGGGATCAAACCCTAACAAAACTAACTCGATTACATGATAGATCCCATCCAACCCATCACCGTCTAGCAAGCCTATGATGGAATTACTCACGCACGGCGGTGAGCATCATGAAATTGGTGATGGAGGATGGTTGATGATGACGACGGCGACGGATTCCCCTCTCCGGAGCCCCGAACAGACTCCAGATCAGCCCTCCCGAGAGGTTTTAGGGCTTGGCGGCGGCTCCGTATCGTAAAACACGATGAATTCTTCTCTCTGATTTTTTTTCTCCCCAAAAGCAAATATATAGAGTTGGAGTTGAGGTCGGAGGAGCTCCAGGGGTCCCACGAGGTAGGGGGCGCGCCCTAGGGGGGAGGGCACGCCCCCCACCCTCGTGGATAGGGTGTGGGCCCCCTGGTCTTCATCTTTTGCAACGATTTTTTATTATTTCCAAATAGACGTTCCGTGGAGTTTCAGGTCATTCCGAGAATTTTGTTTTCTGCACATAAACAACACCATGGAAAGTCTGCTGAAAACAGCGTCAGTCCGGGTTAGTTCCATTCAAATCATGCAAGTTAGAGTCCAAAACAAGGGCAAAAGTGTTTGGAAAAGTAGATACGATGGAGACATATCAAGCCGCTGCGAGGGCAGCAAGCCACGCCGCGGCAACGGCGCCGCACTCAAGGCGGGACCAGGCAAACATGCGGGCAGCACTCACCGTGGCAAGGGAGCTGCTGCGGTGCCGGCTGATAGAGAGCGGCCGGGACACGCTACTGGAACGCATTGCTGAGCTGCTGGAAGCGGCGGCCTCGGGGCGCCACCCTTCTGCTATCGACTCCCTTATCAGGCCGTTACGGGGTCTCCTTGCGGGCCTCGCCGCAACCACGCGCCGTCGGGCGCGCATGGGGGCTTAGTCAACAACAGCGCGGCCGGCGGCGCCGGGGGCTCCGCCGCCCCCGCACCGCCTGCAACAAGCACGGGCACAAGCGTCGCCCCCCAAGGTCCCGGCGAGATGCCATGCTACTACCCTTAGGACGCTGCGCTGGCCCGGGCAACGTGGAGTGTGGGGCACTTCGGCGAGGTGTTCGGGGTAACAGCCCCGGAAGCCTACGTGCCCCGCGTGACGGACCAGGAGTACACCCCGGAGGACAACCCCGGCTTGTTTGTTGGAGAAGATTGGGAAGAGGGGGCGCTAGGAGTCAAAGCCTTCCAGAAGCCGCCGGGGAACCACCACGACCGCGTGTGCAACGACCACTACAGGGTACCTCTAATCCTTCAGGAGTAAGCTTACGCTAACCATGGGTCGCAGGAGGAACAGATCACCACAACGATCGGCGGCCCCAGCTCGGCGGCCTCCCTGCCGGCAGGGGGATCGCGTTGGGGGCTGCAGGAGAAGCCAGGCCCCTCCCCACGGCATGCGAAGCCAGGGGACACCCGGAGGTAGGCCCTCTGCCGGGGAGGCTTCGACAACCCTTCCCCCGGCAGAGGACCTGTGGTCGCCGAGGGCACCGCTGGCGTCCTCTTTCCCTCTTTTGTGCCGTCCTGGCGACCGGTCGGCTCAAAGGAGGTCAAGGGTGGTGCAAGGCAGGGCCCTCGTCTGGCGATATGAAGCAAGGCTGGTACCTGTGAAGAAGGCCCAGTGCCTGTGAAGCTCGCCGCCCGTGACACTCTCACGTAATAATGAGTTGGGGCTGTACACGCCCCGGAATCTCAAGAGCGCCAGCCTCAGGCCCTGGGGCTCCCTCCCACGCCTAGTGGCAGCACTTAGCTCCGCGCTGGTGAGAAGACTTGACGACCGGAAGACTAACTAGGTGCCGGACGCGGCCTTTTGCTTTGGATCTCTCTTTCTGTAGCTTTGCTTTCTGAATCTGGATTTAAGTTGAAGCCGAATTTTTATCGATGCGCGCGGGGGGTCCTTTTCTCGTTCGAGCAATTTATTGCCTTCTGGATCTTGTTTTGTCTGGGACTCACGTCCATCGCCTTTCCCTCACGAGCTCCTCGCGAGATGGATCGCACGAAGCGCACGCTCGTCAAGCGCATGCCAGCACTGCAGCTGGTGCTCAACCCTTGCGGGGCCCCCTCAGACGGGGCGATAAGCTCCGCATGATTCTCAGAAACTCGTCACTTCACGACCCAGCTCGAAGCTGGCGCTGGCTAAGGTAAACCGCGAAGGAAAACTCGCCCCCAGATTCACGGGTTCACGAGGACACATACTCACATCGCATGGGAAGTAAAAACCGCAATCTTCTTACATGAGGGACTCCCCCTCTCAAAATGCTCTTACAAGTCTTTCAAGGGCCACGCCCGAGTTTTGTGTACCGGGTGAAACGATAGGAGGACATGGGGTCAGCCAGAAATGTCACTCGCTACATCACCCGCGGATGCGTCACTCGCATCGTCATCGTCTTCGTCGGTCATCGTCAACGCCGTCGGCGATGCCCCCGACGCCGTCGTCAACCACGTCGCCTTCGTCTACGACGACCACCACTGCGTCATCCTACGAAGTGAAGGCCCTGAACACCGCGTCCACATTGTCCTCAACCCAACGCGCCAGGTCACCCCAGACGGCCGTGGGTACGGGGGCGATGGCGGCGTAGAAATCAAAGTTGGGGTCGGCATTCAGAAGGTGGCTGAAGACACGGGAGAAAGCGCGCTCAAGCAGGCCACGCCCCCTTTCCTCCACAAGCTGGCGAGCTCTGGCAGATCGAGCCTCCAGGCGCGTCACCACCTTGGTGAAGAAGGTCAGGTGGCTGGCATAGTCATTCGAGTGAGGGGCCGGCACATCCACATCGCAAATATGGCCCAGGGCGGTATTGGCCCTGTTCCGGAGATCCTGAAGGATAGGGGCATGCTCGCGCTCCAGCGTCCGTCATTGGAGCACTTACTCCGCGTTTTGTCGTCCGACGGCCTCAGCGTCATCAACCCGCCTCCGAAGCGAACGCAGCTCGGCGCGGGCAGAGGCCAAGTCTGCCTGCGCCGTAACCAGGGCTGTGGCCGTGGCTTCACGCGCCTCTTAGCCTCATCCATCCTGGGCCTGAGGGCAGCGGCCCTGCCCGCATCCTTCGTACCCGTGAGCTTCAGCTTCAGGTCGTATCTACCCTCCAGATCTGCATGAACCTCGGCCACCCGGCGACTGACCTCCTCCTCGACTCTGGCCTCGCGAGCCCCGACGGCATCTTCTGCTTGAGCAACTTGACGCTCCCTCGTCTCCAGTTGCTCGAGCTCGAGGCTGTGCTCCACGGCTTCCAGGGCCAGCGCCTCATCGCGCTTCCGGACCTCCTCTTCCTCCGCGGGCGTCCCCCTCAGCGATGCAAGAGCGGCCCCGCGCGCCTCCACCTGCTGCTCAAGGGGTGCGCTCCAGGCCTGGAGCTCCCACGCGCGCTCCTCCGCAGCCTCGTTACGGCGGTCAGCCTCGCGAGCTTCTTCCAATGCTCGCGAGCGAGCTTCATGGGCGATCTTGAGGGACGCCTCGGCCTTCGCATTCTCAAGGTCGCGCTGATAGCGACCGAGGTTGATAGCCACCCTTAGCTTGCGCCGCTCCTCCACCAGCCGGAGACCTTCAGCCTCAAGGCGCGAGTAGACACCTGCAAGCTCTTCACCAAGTCGACTCATCGCACTCATTGCCTCCTGGAAGAGCTCGTGACGAACAACGCTCCGCCCGCGCTCGAGCTCGAACGCTCGGCCCACCTCGTCCTCCACCTTCGGGGCAGCGGGCGGGGCGCCAAGTGGCACGCCACCCCCCGGCAGGGGGCAGGGGCTGACGCCGCACCAGACATCAGCCAGTCCTCGCGAGGAGCTCGAGCCGATCGGGGCTCGTTGCTTGAAGAGGAGCCGAAGATCGAAGCCAACCAGCTGTTGTCCATGAGCAAAGGAGGAGTTTTGGGCACGCCCGCCAAGCTCCACGCCAGACCGTGGGGGAGGGGCGACGAAGACGCAGGCTCAGCATGCCATGAAGGCAGGAACGCTCCCTCAGCTGACCCTGCTCCAGGGGCGGCGAGCGGACCAGGAATGCTTGAGGTGTTGGAAATATGCCCTAGAGGCAATAATAAAAGGATTATTATATTTCAATGTTCATGATAATTGTTTTTTGTTCATGCTATAAATGTATTATCCGGAAATCGTAATACACGTGTGAACACTTAGACCCAATGAGTCCCTAGTGAGCCTCTAGTTGACTAGCTCACAGATCAATAGATAGTCATGGTTTCTCGACTATGGACATTGGATGTCGTTGATAACGGGATCACATCATTAGGAGAATGATGTGATGGACAAGACCCAATCATAAGCATAGCATAAAAGATCGGATAGTTCGCTTGCTAGAAGCTTTGCCAATGTCAAGTATCTATTCCTTCGACCATGAGATCGTAACTCCGGTTACCGTAGGAGTGCCTTTGGTGTATCAAACGTCACAACGAATCGGGTGACTATAAAGGTGCATTACGGTATCTCCGAAAGTATCTGTTGGGTTGACACGGATCGAGATCGATTTGTCACTCCGTATGACGGAGAGGTATCTCTTGGGCCCACTCGGTAATGCATCATCATAATGAGCTCAATGTGACCAAGGTGTTGGCCACGGATCATGCATTATGGTACGAGTAAAGTGACTTGCCGTGAACGAGACCGAACAAGGTATTGGGATACCGACGATCGAAGTCTCGGGCAAGTAACGCATCGATTGACAAAGGGAATTGCATATGTGGTTTGATCGAATCCTCGACATCGTGGTTCAACCGATGAAATCATCGAGGAGCATGTGGGAGCCAACATGGATATCCAGACCTCGCTGTTGGTTATTGCCCGAGAGTCGCCTCGGTCATGTTGCAAGGTCTCCCAACCCGTAGGGTCTACACACTTAAGGTTCGGTGACGCTAGGGTTATAGGAAGTCAAGTATGTGACCACCGAATGTTGTTCGAGTCCTGATGAGATCCCTGACGTCACGAGGAGTTCCGGAAGGGTCCGGAGGTAAAGAATAATATATAGGAAGTGGTGTTTCGCCATCGGGAAAGTTTGGGGTTCTCAGAAAGCACGGACCACGGAAGGGTCCGGGGTCCACCGGTGGGGCCACCTATCCGGAGGGCCCCATGGGCCAGAGGGGAAGGAACCAGCCCACAGGGGGCTGGTGCGCCTCAGGCCCACCCCGCGCCTAGGGTTGAAACCCTAGGGGTGGGGCGCCCACCGGCTTGGGGGCACTCCACCCCTTGTCGCCGCCCCTTGAGATTGGATCTCAGGGGCCGCCACTGGGGCCTATATAAAGGGGGAGGGAGGGGCTGCAGGACACAACTCCCAAGGCGCAGCCCTCCCTCCCAACACATCTCCTCCTCCGTAGAGCTTGGCGGCCCTCGCTTGAGATATCGCTTCTCCACCATCATCACGCCGTCGTGCTGCCGGTGGAGCTGTCTTCCTCAACCTCTCCTTCCCCTTGCTGGATCAAGAAGGAGGAGACGCCGATCGTCCCGCACGTGTGTTGAACGCGGAGGTGCTGTCCGCTCAGACTTGGCATCGGTGATCTGAATCACGCTCGAGTACGACTCCATCATCACCTTGCAAGCTTCCGCACGCGATCTACAAGTGGTATGTAGATGCATCTCTCTCCGCTACTCGTTGCTTAGATGAACTCATAGATGGATCTTGGTGAAGCCGTAGGAAAAATTTTAATTTTCTGCAACGCTCCCCAACAAAGGGCATCATGAGCTAGGTCTATGCGTAGTTCTCTAATGCACGAGTAGAACACAATTTGTTGTGGGCGCTGATCTTGTCATCTTACTTGCCTCTACTAGTCTTTTCTTGCTCAACGGTATTGTGGGATGAAGCGCCCGACCAACCTTACACGACGCTTACGTGAGACCGGTTCCACCGATCGACATGCACTAGTTGCATAAGGTGGCTGGCGGGTGTCCTGCTCTCCCACTTTAGTTGGAGCGGAATCGATGAACAGGGCCCTTATGAAGGGTAAATAGAAGTTGACAAAATCACGTTGTGGTGATTCGTAGGTAAGAAAACGTTCTTGCTAGAACCCAATCGCAGCCACGTAAAAGATGCAACAACAACTAGAGGACGCCTAACTTGTTTTTGCAGCGATTGATCATGTGATGTGATATGGCCGAAGTTGTGATGAATGATGAATTGTGATGTATGAGATCATGTTCTTGTAATAGGATTCACGACTTGCATGTCGATGAGTATGACAACCGCAGGAGCCATAGGAGTTGTCTTTATTTTTTGTATGACCTGCGTGTCATTGAAGAACGCCATGTAAACTACTTTACTTCATTACTAAACGCGTTAGTCATAGAAGTAGAAGTAGTCGTTGGCGTGACAACTTCATGAAGACACGATGATGGAGATCATGATGATGGAGATCATGGTGTCAAGCCGGTGACAAGATGATCATGGAGCCCCGAAGATGGAGATCAATGGAGCTTGATGATATTGGCCATATCATGTCACAACTATATAATTGCATGTGATGTTTATTATGTTTTACATCTTGTTTACTTAGGACGACGGTAGTAAATAAGATGATCCTTACAAAATTTCAAGAAGTGTTCTCCCTAACGTGCACCGCTGCTACAGTTCGTCGCTTCTAAGCACCACGTGATGATCGGTGTGATGGATCCTTACGCTCACATACAACGGTGTAAGACAGTTTTACACAGTGAAAACACTTAGGGTTAACTTGACGAGCCTAGCATGTGCGGACATGGCCTCGAACACGGAGACCGAAAGGTCGAACACGAGTCGATGGAAGATACGATCAACATGAAGATGTTCACCGACGATGACTAGTCCGTCTCACGTGATGATCGGACACGGCTAGTCGACTCGGATCGTGTAACACTTAGATGACTAGAGGGATGTCTAATCTAAGTGGGAGTTCATAATTTTGATTAAGAACTTTATTATCATGAACTTAGTCTAAAACCTTTGCAAATATGTCTTGTAGATCAATGGCCAACGCTAATGTCAACATGAACTTCAACGCTCCTAGAGAAAACCAAGCTGAAAGATGATGGCAAGAACTATACGGATCGGGTCCGGAACCCGAGGATCATCCTCATAGCTGCCAGAAGCAATATGTCCTAGAAGGACCGCTAGGTGCCGCTCCGTCTGCAGAACCAAGACGTTATGAACGCTTGGCAAACTCGTGGCCGATGATTACTCCCTCGCTCAAGGCGGCATGCTCTACAGCTTAGAACCGGGCTCCAAAAGCGTTTTGAGCATCACGGAGCATATGAGATGTTCAAGAGCTGAAACTAGTTTTCCAAGCTCATGCCCGGTCGAGAGATATGATGTCTCCGACAAGTTCTACAGCTTGTAAGATGGAGGAGAACAGTTTCACAAGGAACACATCCTCAAGATGTCCGGGTTGCACGCCAGATGACCCAGTTGAACATTAACCTCCCGGATGAGGCGGTCATTGACAGAATCCTCGATCGCTCCCACCAAGCTACAAGAGCTTTGTGATGAACTACAACATGCAGGGATGGTAAAGACCATTCTGAAGTGTTCTCGATGTCAAGTCAGCAGAGGCTGAAATCAAGAAAGAACATCAAGTGTTGATGGTCAATAAGACCACTAAGTTCAAGAAGGGCAAGGGTAAGAAGAACTTCAAGAAGGACGGCAAAGATGTTGCCGCGCCCGTAAGCCTTTTGCCGGAAGAAGTCAAAGAATGGACCCAAGCCCGAGGTGAGTGCTTTTATTGCAAGGGAAGGGCATCGAAGCGGAATCGCCCCAAATACTTAGCGGATAAGAAGGCCGCAACACCAAAGGTATATTTGATATACATGTAATTGATGTGTACCTTACCGAAGACTCGTAGTAACTCCCGGTATTTGATACCGTGCCGTTGTTCACATATGTAACTCACAGCAGAGCTGCGGAATAAACGGAGATCGGCGAAGGACGAGGTGACGGCGCGTCGGGAATGGTTCCAGGTCGATGTGATCGCCGTCCGCACGCTGCCTCTACATTTACCCACGGATTAGTTTTAAACCTCAATAATTGTTATTTAGTGCCAAGTTTGAGCATGAACATTGTATCCGGATCTCGCTTGATACGAGATGGCTACTCATTTAAGTCCGAGAATAATGGTTGTTCGATTTATATGAGAGATATGTTTTATGGTCATGCTCCGATGGTCAATGGTTTATTCTTAATGAATCTCGAGCGTAATATTACACATGTTCATAGTGTGGATGCAAAAGATGTAAAGTTGATAACGATAGTCCCACATACTTGTGGCATCGCCGCCTTGGTCACATTGGTGTCAAGCGCATGAAGAAGCTCCATGCCGATGGACTTTAGAGTCTCTTGATTATGAATCGCTTGACACATGCTAACCTTGCCTCTTAGGCAAATGACCAAGACTCCGTTCTCGGAACAATGGAGCGAGCAACCAACTTGTTGGAAATCATACATACCGATGTGTGCGGTCCAATGAGCGTTGAGGCTCATGGAGGATATCGTTATGTTCTCACTCACACGATGACTTAAGTAGATATGGGTATGTCTACTTAATGAAACACAAGTCTGAGACCTTTGAAAAGTTCAAGGAATTTCAGAGTGAGGTAGAGAATCAACGTGACCGAAAGATAAAGTTCTACGATCGATCGTGGAGGAGAATACTTAAGTCACGAATTTGGTACACACTTAAGAAAATGTGGAATCGTTTCACAACTCACGCCTACCGAACACCTCAAAGAAACGGTGTGTCCGAACGTCGAATCGCACTCTATTGGATATGGTGCGGTCTATGATGTCTCTTACCGATTTACCGCTATCATTTTGGGGATACGCCTAGAGACAGCTACATTCACTTTAAATAGGGCACCGCCTAAACCGCTGAGACGACACCGTATGAATTATGGTTTGGGAAGAAACCTAAGCCGTCGTTTCTAAAAGTTTGGGGATGCGATGCTTATGTCAAGAAACTTCAACCTGAAAAGCTCGAACCCAAGTCGGAAAAATGCGATTCATAGGATACCCTAAGGAAACTGTCGGGTATACCTTCTACTTAAGATCCAAGGCAAGATCTTTGTTGCTAAGAACGGATGCTTTCTAGAGAAAGAGTTTCTCTCGAAAGAAGTAAGTGGGAGGAAAGTAGAACTCGATGAAGTACTACCTCTCGAACGGGAAAGTGGTGCGCGCAGAAACCGCTCTGTGATGCCCACACCAATCAAGAGGAAATCATTGATGATGATCAAGGTACTTCGGATCAAGTTACTATCAACTTCAAGGTCCACAAGGACACGCTCCGCACTGCAGTGGTACGGCAACCCTGTCATGGAAATCATGTTGCTAGACAACAATGAACCTTGAACTATGAAGAAGCAATGGCGGGCCCGGATTCCAACAAATGGCTTGAGGCCATGAAACCGAGATAGAATCCATGTATGAAAACAAAGTATGGACTTTGACAGACTTGTTCGATGATCGGCGAGCGATAGAAAATAAATGGATTTTTAAGAAGAAGACGGACGCGATGGTAATGTTACCATCTATAAAGCTCGACTTGTCGCTAAGGGTTATCGACAAGTTCAAGGGATTGACTACGACGAGACATTCTCTCCGTAGCGAAGCTTAAGTCCGTCTCAATCATGTTAGCAATTGCCGATACTATGATTATGAGATATGGCGATGGACGCCAAAACGGCATTCCTTAATGGACATCTTAAGGAAGAGCTGTATATGATGCAGCCGGAAGGT
This sequence comes from Aegilops speltoides, assembly GCA_021437245.1. NCBI lineage: Eukaryota > Viridiplantae > Streptophyta > Magnoliopsida > Poales > Poaceae > Aegilops > Aegilops speltoides. Next base: position 493,638,897 of record CM038146.1, read on the forward strand.
TTTGTCGATCCTCGTAACGCTAACAAAGTATGCAAGCTCCAGCGATCCATTTATGGACTGGTGCAAGCATCTCGAGTTAGAACATTCGCTTTGATGAGATGATCAAAGCGTTTAGTTTATGCAGACTTATGGAGAAGCCTCGTTTACAAGAAAGTGAGTGGGAGCTCGTAGCATTTCTCCTATTATATGTAGATGACATACTCTTGATGGGAAATGATACGACACTCTGGACAGCATTAAGGCCTACTTGAACAAGTGTTTTTCAATGAAGGACCTTGGAGAAGCTGCTTATATATTAGGCATCAAGATCTATAGAGATAGATCGAGACGCCTCATAGGTCTTTCACAAAGCACATACCTTGATAAGATTTTGAAGAGGTTCAAAATGGATCAGTCCAAGAAGGGTTCTTGCCTATGTTACAAGGTGTGAGATTGAGCTCAGCTCACCACCCACCACGGCAAAAGATAAAGAAGAGATGAGTGTCATCCCTATGCTTCAGCCATAGGATCTATTATGTATGCCATGTGTGTACTGCACCGATGTAAACCTTGCCGTAAGTTTGGTTGCAAGATACCAAAGTAACCCCGCAAGGAACACCGGACAGCGGTCAAGAATATCCTGAAGCACCGAAAAGGACAAAGGACATGTTTTCGCTTATGGAGGAGACGAAGAGCTCGTCGAAGGGTTACGCCGACGCTTAGCTTCGACTCAGATCCGATGACTCTAAGTCACAAACCGGATCGTGTATATGTTGAATGGTGGAGCGAGAAGCTGGTGCAGCCGCAAGCAGAGCGCCGTGGCGGGATCTACGTGTGAAGCGGAGTACATGGCAGCCTCGGAGGCAGCGATGAAGCGATTTGGGTGAAGGAGTTCATCACCGACCTAGGAGTCATACCCAACGCGTCGGGCCGATCAAACTCTTCGTGACAACACCGAGCTATTGCCTTGCCAAGGAGCCTGTGTTTCACAAGAAGACCAGCACATCAAGCGCCGTTTCAACTCCATCCGTGAAAATGTTCAAGATGGAGACATAGAGATTTGCAAAGTGCACACGGATCTGAATGTCGCAGATCCGCTGACTAAACCTCTCTCAGGCAAAACATGATCAACACCGTAACTCTATGGGTGTTCGATTCATCACAATGTAACTAGATTGGTGACTCTAGTGCAAGTGGGAGATCTGGAAATATGCCCTAGAGGCAATAATAAAAGGATTATTATATTTCAATGTTCATGATAATTGTTTTTGTTCATGCTATAAATGTATTATCCGAAATCGTAATACACGTGTGAACACTTAGACCCAATGAGTCCCTAGTGAGCCTCTAGTTGACTAGCTCACAGATCAATAGATAGTCATGGTTTCGACTATGGACATTGGATGTCGTTGATAACGGATCACATCATTAGGAGAATGATGTGATGGACAAGACCCAATCATAAGCATAGCATAAAAGATCGATAGTTCGCTTGCTAGAAGCTTTGCCAATGTCAAGTATCTATTCCTTCGACCATGAGATCGTAACTCCGGTTACCGTAGGAGTGCCTTTGGTGTATCAAACGCCACAACGAATCGGGTGACTATAAAGGTGCATTACGGTATCTCCGAAAGTATCTCATTGGGTTGACACGGATCGAGATCGATTTGTCACTCCGTATGACGGAGAGGTATCTCTGGGCCCACTCGGTAATGCATCATCATAATGAGCTCAATGTGACCAAGGTGTTGGCCACGGATCATGCATTATGGTACGAGTAAAGTGACTTGCGAGTGAACGAGACCGAACAAGGTATTGGGATACCGACGATCGAAGTCTCGCAAGTAACGCATCGATTGACAAAGGGAATTGCATATGTGGTTTGATCAATCCTCGACATCGTGGTTCAACCGATGAAATCATCGAGGAGCATGTGGGAGCCAACATGGATATCCGCACCCGCTGTTGGTTATTGCCCGAGAGTCGCCTCGGTCATGTCTGCGTGTCCCGAACCCGTAGGGTCTACACACTTAAGGTTCGGTGGCGCTAGGGTTATAGGAAGTCAAGTATGTGACCACCGAATGTTGTTCGAGTCCTGATGAGATCCTGACGTCACGAGGAGTTCGGAAGGGTCCGGAGGTAAAGAATAATATATAGGAAGTGGTGTTTCGCCATCGGGAAAGTTTCGGGGTTCGGTAAAGCACGGACCACCGGAAGGGTCCTGGGTCCACCGGTGGGGCCACCTATCCGGAGGGCCCCATGGGCCGAGGGGAAGGAACCAGCCCACAGGGGCTGGTGCGCCTCAGGCCCACCCCGCGCCTAGGGTTGAAACCCTAGGGGTGGGCGCCCACCGGCTTGGGGGCACTCCACCCCTTGGTCCGCCCCCTTGAGATTGGATCTCAAGGCCGCCACTCGGGGCCTATATAAAGGGGGAGGGAGGGGCTGCAGGACACAACTCCCAAGGCGCAGCCCTCCTCCCCAACACATCTCCTCCTCCGTAGAGCTTGGCGAAGCCCGCCGAGATCGCTTCTCCACCATCATCACGCCGTCGGCTTTGCCGGTGGAGCTGTCTTCCTCAACCTCTCCTTCCCCTTGCTGGATCAAGAAGGAGGAGACGCCGATCGTCCCGCACGTGTGTTGAACGCGGAGGTGCTGTCCGCTCAGCACTTGGCATCGGTGATCTGAATCACGTTCGAGTACGACTCCATCATCACCTTGCAAGCTTCCGCACGCGATCTACAAGTGGTATGTAGATGTCATCTCTCTCCCGTTACTCGTTGCTTAGATGAACTCATAGATGGATCTTGGTGAAGCCGTAGGAAAAATTTTAATTTTCTGCAACGTTCCCCAACATGAGGTCGATGGGGGAGTCGAGGAAGGAGGAGGCCGCTTCTCAGGAGATGCAGCAGCCTCAACGGAAGGAGCCCTGAAGAACTGATGTCACGAGGAGGAAACAACATGCAAGAAGCCACAACAGTACGGTACTTACACGTCGATGGCGATGTACTTCCGTCGCTTCAACGGCCCGAAGATATTGCTGCCGCTAGGGGATCCTTTCCTCTTGCGGAGCTCCTCGATGTCCATGCTGTTGGAAATATGCCCTAGAGGCAATAATAAAAGTATTATTATATTTCAATGTTCATGATAATTGTCTTTTGTTCATGCTATAACTGTATTATCCGGAAATCGTAATACACGTGTGAACACTTAGACCACAAATGTCCCTAGTGAGCCTCTAGTTGACTAGCTCGTTAGATCAACAGATAGTCATGGTTTCTGACTATGGACATTGGATGTCATTGATAACGGATCACATCATTAGGAGAATGATGTGATGGACAAGACCCAATCCTAAGCATAGCATAAAAGATCGTGATAGTTCGCTTGCTAGAAGCTTTGCCAATGTCAAGTATCTCTTCCTTCGACCATGAGATCGTGTAACTCCGGCGAGGGAGTGCCTTTGGTGTATCAAACGCCACAACGAATCGGGTGACTATAAAGGTGCATTACGGTATCTCCAGAAAGTATCTGTTGGGTTGACACGGATCGAGGCTGGATTTGTCACTCCGTATGACGGAGAGGTATCTCTGGGCCCACTCGGTAATGCATCATCAAATGAGCTCAAGGTGACCAAGGGGTTGGCCACGGGATCATGCATTATGGTACGAGTAAAGTGACTTGCCGGTAACGAGACTGAACAAGGTATTGGGATACCGACGATCGAGTCTCGGGCAAGTAACGTACCGATTGACAAAGGGAATTGCATACAGGTTTGATCGAATCCTCGACATCGTGGTTCAACCGATGAAATCATCGAGGAGCATGTGGGAGCCAACATGGGTATCCGGACCTCGCTGTTGGTTATTGCCCGAGAGTCGTCTCGGTCATGTCTCAAGTGTCTCCGAACCCGTAGGGTCTACACACTTAAGGTTCGGTGACGCTTAGGGTTAGTAGGAAGTCAAGTATGTGACTACCGAATGTTGTTTGAGTCCCGGATGAGATCCGGACATCACGAGGAGTTTCGAATTGTCCGGAGGTAAAGAATAATATATAGGAAGTGGTATTTCGCCATCGGGAAAGTTTGGTGTAACCCAGTAATGTACCGACCACCGGAAGGGTCCGGGGTCCACCTGTGGGGCCACCTATCCCGGAGGGCCCTGTGGGCTGAAGTGGGAGGGGAACCAGCCCATAGTGGGCTGGTGCGCCCCCCTAGGCCCACCCCCTGCGCCTAGGGTTGAAACCCTAGGGGTGGGGGGGCGCCCCACTTGGCTTGGGGGGCACTCCACCCCCTTGGCCGCCGCCCCCTTGGAGATTGGATCTCCAGGGGCCGGCCTCAGGGGGCCTATATAAAGGGGGGGAGGGAGGGGCTGCTGTACCCATCTCCAAGGCGCAGCCCCTCCCCTCCCCAACACTTCTCCTCCTCCGTAGGCGCTTGGCGAAGCCCTGTCGGAGTACTGCTTCTCCACCATCACCACGCCGTTGTGCTGCCGGTGGAGCTGTCTTCCTCAACCTCTCCTTCCTCCTTGCTGGATCAAGATGGAGGAGACGTCGCTCGTCCCGTACGTGTGTTGAACGTGGAGGTGCTGTCCGTTCAGCACTTGGACATCGGTGATCTGAATCACGTTCGAGTACGACTCCATCATCACCTTGCAAGCTTCCGCACGCGATCTACAAGTGGTATGTAGATGCAAACTCTCTCCCTTGACTCGTTGCTTAGATGAACTCATAGATGGATCTTGGTGAAGCCGTAGGAAAACTTTTAATTTTCTGCAACGTTCCCCAACATTGGCATCATGAGCTAGGTCTATGCGTAGTTCTCTAATGCACGAGTAGAACACAATTTGTTGTGGGCGTTGATCTTGTCATCTTACTTGCCTCTACTAGTCTTTTCTTGCTCAACGGTATTGTGGGATGAAGCGGCCCGGACCAACCTTACACGACGCTTACGTGAGACCGGTTCCACCGATCGACATGCACTAGTTGCATAAGGTGGCTGGCGGGTGTCTGTCTCTCCCACTTTAGTTGGAGCGGATTCGATGAACAGGGCCCTTATGAAGGGTAAATAGAAGTTGACAAAATCACGTTGTGGTGATTCGTAGGTAAGAAAACGTTCTTGCTAGAACCCAATCGCAGCTATCACGTGAAAAGATGCAACAACAATTAGAGGACGCCTAACTTGTTTTTGCAGCGATTGATCATGTGATGTGATATGGCGAGAAGTTGTGATGAATGATGAATTGTGATGTATGAGATCATGTTCTTGTAATAGGATTCACGACTTGCATGTCGATGAGTATGACAACCGCAGGAGCCATAGGAGTTGTCTTTATTTTTTGTATGACCTGCGTGTCATTGAAGAACGCCATGTAAACTACTTTACTTCATTGCTAAACGCGTTAGTCATAGAAGTAGAAGTAGTCGTTGGCGTGACAACTTCATGAAGACACGATGATGGAGATCATGATGATGGAGATCATGGTGTCAAGCGGTGACAAGATGACCATGGAGCCCAAGATGGAGATCAATGGAGCTTTATGATATTGGCCATATCATGTCACAACTATATAATTGCATGTGATGTTTATTATGTTTTTGCATCTTGTTTACTTAGGACGACGGTAGTAAATAAGATGATCCTTCATAAAATTTCAAGAAGTGTTCTCCCCTATCGTGCACCGTTGCTACAGTTCGTCGCTTCTAAGCACCACGTGATGATCGGGTGTGATGGATTCTTACGTTCACATACAACGGTGTAAGACAGTTTTACACAAATAAAACACTTAGGGTTAACTTGACGATCCTAGCATGTGCGGACATGGCCTCGGAACACGGAGACCGAAAGGTCGAACACGAGTCGATGGAAGATACGATCAACATGAAGATGTTCACCGACGATGACTAGTCCGTCTCACGTGATGATCGGACACGGGCTAGTCGACTCGGATCGTGTAACACTTAGATGACTAGAGGATGTCTAATCTAAGTGGGAGTTCATAATTTGATTAGAACTTTATTATCATGAACTTAGTCTAAAACCTTTGCAAATATGTCTTGTAGATCAATGGCCAACGCTAATGTCAACATGAACTTCAACGCTGTTCCTAGAGAAAACCAAGCTGAAAGATGATGGCAGCAACTATACGGACCGGGTCCTAACCCGAGGATCATCCTCATAGCTGCCGAGGAAGCAATATGTCCTAGAAGGACCGCTAGGTGACGCCTCCGTCCCTGCAGAACCAAGACGTTATGAACGCTTGGCAAGCTCGCGTGTTGATGATTACTCCCTCGTTCAAGTGCGGCATGCTTTACAGCTTAGAACCGGGGCTCCAAAAGCGTTTTGAGCACCACGGAGCATATGAGATGTTCGAAGAGCTGAAACTAGTTTTCCAAGCTCATGCCCGGGTCGAGAGATATGATGTCTCTGACAAGTTCTACAGTTGTAAGATGGAGGTGTTGGGGAACGTTGCAGAAAATTAAAATTTTTCCTACGGCTTCACCAAGATCCATCTATGAGTTCATCTAAGCAACGAGTAACGGGAGAGAGATGACATCTACATACCACTTGTAGATCGCGTGCGGAAGCTTGCAAGGTGATGATGGAGTCGACTCGAACGTGATTCAGATCACCGATGCCAAGTGCTGAACGGACAGCACCTCGCGCTCAACACACGCACGGACGATCGACGTCTCCTCCTTCTTGATCCAGCAAGGGGAAGGAGAGGTTGAGGAAGATGGCTCCACCGGCAGCACGACGACGGCGTGATGATGGTGGAGAAGCAAGATCTCGGCGTGGCTTCGCCAAGCTCTACGGAGGAGGAGATGTGTTGGGGAGGGGAAGGGCTGCGCCTTGGGATGTGTGTCCAGCAGCCCCCCCTCCCCCCCTTTATATAGGCCCCCCAGAGGGGTGGCCGGCCCCCTGTAGATCCAATCTACAAGGGGGGGCGGCGGCCAAGGGGGTGGAGTGCCCCCTGCCGGTGGGCGCCCACCCCTAGGGTTTCAACCCTAGGCGCAGGGGGTGGGCCTAGGGGGGCGCACCAGCCCCCTGTGGGCTGGTTCCCTTCCCCCTCTGGCCCATGGGGCCCTCCGGGATAGGTGGCCCCACCCGGTGGACCCGGGACCCTTCCGGTGGTCCCAGATTTTGCCGAGAACCCGAAACTTTCCGATGGTCAAACACCACTTCCTATATATTATTCTTTACCTCCGGACCCTTCCGAACTCCTCGTGACGTCCGGATCTCATCCGGACTCAACAACATTCGGTGGTCACATACTTGACTTCCTACAAACCCTAGCGCCACCGAACCTTATGTGTAGACCCTACGGGTTCGGAGACACGCAGACATGACCGAGACGACTCTCGGGCAATAACCAACAGCGGGTCTGGATATCCATGTTGGCTCTACATGCTCCTCGATGATTTCATCGGTTGAACCACGATGTCGAGGATTCGATCAAACCTCGTATGCAATTCCTTTGTCAATCGGATGCGTTATTTGCCCGAGACTCGATCGTCGGTATCCCAATACCTTGTTCAGCCTCGTTCTCGGCAAGTCACTTTACTCGCATCCGTAATGCATGATCCCGTGGCCAACACCTTGGTCACATTGAGCTCATTATGATGATGCATTACCGAGTGGGCCCAGAGATACCTCTCCGTCATACGGAGTGACAAATCCGAGCCTCGATCCGTGTCAACCCAACAGATACTTTCGGAGATACCCGTAATGCACCTTTATAGTCACCCGATACGTTGTGACGCTTGATACACCCAAGGCACTCCTACGGTAACCGGAGTTACACGATCTCATGGTCGAAGGAATAGATACTTGACATTGGCAAAGCTTCTAGCAAACGAACTATCCGATCTTTTATGCTATGCTTATGATTGTCTTGTCCATCACATCATTCTCCTAATGATGTGATCCCGTTATCAATGACATCCAATGTCCATAGTCAGGAAACCATGACTATCTATTGATCACAACGAGCTAGTCAACTAGAGGCTCACTAGGGACTCATTGGGTCTAAGTGTTCACACGTGTATTACGATTTCCGGATAATACATTTATAGCATGAACAAAAGACAATTATCATGAACATTGAAATATAATAATCCTTTTATTATTGCCTCTAGGGCATATTTCCAACAGTCTCCCACTTGCACTAGAGTCACCAATCTAGTTACATTGTGATGAATCGAACACCCATAGAGTTCTGGTGTTGATCATGTTTTGCACGCGAGAGAGGTTTAGTCAACGGATCTGCGACATTCAGATCCGTGTGCACTTTGCAAATCTCTATGTCTCCATCTTGAACATTTTCACGGATGGAGTTGAAGCGACGCTTGATGTGCCTGGTCTTCTTGTGAAACCTGGGCTCCTTGGCTAGGGCAATAGCTCCAAAGTGTTGTCACGTAAGAGTTTGATCGCCCCGACGCATTGGGTATGACTCTAGGTCGGTGATGAACTCCTTCACCCAAATTGCTTCATGCGCTGCCTCCGAGGCTGCCATGTACTCCGCTTCACACGTAGATCCCGCCACGACGCTTCGCTTGCAGCTGCACCAGCCATCGCTCCACCATTCAACATATACACGTATCCGGTTTGTGACTTAGAGTCATCAGATCCGAGTCGAAGCTAGCGCCGACGTAACCCTTTACGACGAGCTCTTCGTCTCCTCCATAAACGCGAAACATGTCCTTTGTCCTTTCGTGTACTTCAGATATTCTTGACCGCTGTCCGGTGTTCCTTGCCGGGTTACTTTGGTATCTTGCAACCAAACTTACGGCAAGGTTTACATCGGTCCGTACACAGCATGGCATACATAATAGATCCTATGGCTGAAGCATAGGGATGACACTCATCTCTTCTTTATCTTTTGTCGTGGTGGGTGATCGAGCTGAGCTCAATTTCACACCTTGTAACATAGGCAAGAACCCTTCTTGGACTGATCCATTTTGAACCTCTTCAAAATCTTATCAAGGTATGTGCTTTGTGAAAGACCTATGAGGCGCCTCGATCTATCTCTATAGATCTTGATGCCTAATATATAAGCAGCTTCTCCAAGGTCCTTCATTGAAAAACACTTGTTCAAGTAGGCCTTAATGCTGTCCAGAGTTTCGTATCATTTCCCATCAAGAGTATGTCATCTACATATAACAGGAGAAATGCTACGAGCTCCCACTCACTTTCTTGTAAACGCAGCTTCTCCATAAGTCTCAAGATAAACCCAAACGCTTTGATCATCTCATCAAAGCGAATGTTCCAACTCCGAGATGCTTGCACCAGTCCATAAATGGATCGCTGGAGCTTGCATACTTTGTTAGCGTTCGAGGATCGACAAAACCTTCCGCTGCATCATATACAGCTCTTCCTTAAGATGTCCATTAAGGAATGCCGTTTTGACGTCCATCGCCATATCTCATAATCATAGTATCGGCAATTGCTAACATGATTCGGACGGACTTAAGCTTCGCCACGGAGAGAATGTCTCGTCGTAGTCAATCCCTTGAACTTGTCGATAACCCTTAGCGACAAGTCGAGCTTTATAGATGGTAACATTTCCATCCGCGTCCGCCTTCTTCTTAAAAATCCATTTATTTTCTATCGCTCGCACGATCATCGGCAAGTCTGTCAAAGTCCATACTTTGTTTTCATACATGGATTCTATCTCGGATTTCATGGCCTCAAGCCATTTGTTGGAATCGGCCCGCCATTGCTTCTTCATAGTTCAAGGTTCATTGTTGTCTAGCAACATGATTTCCATGACAGGTTGCCGCACCACTCAGTGCGGAACGTGTCCTCGTGGACCTTGAAGTTCAAGAGTAACTTGATCCAAGTACCTTGATCATCATCAACGTTTTCCTCTTGATTGGTGTGGGCATCACAGAACGGTTTCTGCGCTGCACCACTTTCCCGCTCGAGAGGTAGTACTTCATCGAAGTTCTACTTTCCTCCCACTTACTTCTTTCGAGAGAAACTCTTTCTCTAGAAAGCATCCGTTCTTGGCAACAAAGATCTTGCCTTGGATCTTAAGTAGAAGGTATACCCGACAGTTTCCTTAGGGTATCCTATGAATACGCATTTTTCCGACTTGGGTTCGAGCTTTTCAGTTGAAGTTTCTTGACATAAGCATCGCATCCCCAAACTTTTAGAAACGACAGCTTAGGTTTCTTCCCAAACCATAATTCATACGGTGTCGCCTCAACGGATTTAGACGGTGCCCTATTTAAAGTGAATGTAGCTGTCTCTAGAGCGTATCCCCAAAATGATAGCGGTAAATCGGTAAGAGACATCATAGACCGCACCATATCCAATAGAGTGCGATTCTGACGCTCGGACACACCGCTATTTGAGGTGTTCCAGCGGCGTGAGTTGTGAAACGATTCCACATTTCCTTAAGTGTGTACCAAATTCGTGACTTAAGTATTCTCCCCACGATCCGATCAGAGGAACTTTATCTTACGGTCACGTTGATTCTCTACCTCACTCTGAAATTCCTTGAACTTTTCAAAGGTCTCAGACTTGTGTTTCATTAAGTAGACATACCCATATCTACTCAAGTCATCGGAGAGTGAGAACATAACGATATCCTCCATGAGCCTCAACGCCATTGGACCGCACACATCGGTATGTATGATTTCCAACAAGTTGGTTGCTCGCCCATTGTTCCGAGAACGGAGTCTTGGTCATTTGCCCAAGAGGCAAGGTTCGCATGTGTCAAACGATTCATAATCAAGAGACTCTAAAGTCCATCAAGATGGAGCTTCTTCATGCGCTTGACACCAATGTGACCAAGGCGGCAGTGCCACAAGTATGTGGGACTATCGTTATCAACTTTACATCTTTTGGCATCCACACTATGAACATGTGTAATATTACGCCGAGATTCATTAAGAATAAACCATTGACCATCGGAGCATGACCATAAAACATATCTCTCATATAAATCGAACAACCATTATTCTCAGACTTAAATGAGTAGCCATCTCGATCAAACGAGATCCAGATACAATGTTCATGCTCAAACTTGGCACTAAATAACAATTATTGAGGTTTAAAACTAATCCCGTAGGTAAATGTAGAGGTAGCGTGTCGACGGCGATCACATCGACCTCGAACCATTCCCGACGCCAAGATCGTCACCTCGCCCTTTGCCGATCTCCGTTTATTCCGCAGCTCTGCTGTGAGTTACATATGTGAGCAACGGCACCGTATCAAATACCTGGGAGTTACTACGAGTATCGGTAAGGTACACATCAATTACATGTATATCAAATATACCTTTGGTGTTGCGGCCTTCTTATCCGCTAAGTATTTGGGGCAGTTCCGCTTCAAATGTTCTTTCCCTTGCAATAAAAGCACTCGGCCTCGTGCTTGGGTCCATTCTTTGACTTCTTCCCGCAACAAGCTTACGGCGCGGCAACATCTTTGCCGTCCTTCTTGAAGTTCTTCTTACCCTTGCCCTTCTTGAACTTAGTGGTCTTATTGACCATCAACACTTGATGTTCTTTCTTGATTTCAGCCTCTGCTGACTTCAAAGATCGAGAACACTTCAGAATGGTCTTTACCATCCCCGCATGTTGTAGTTCATCACAAAGCTCTTGTAGCTTGGTGGGAGCGATCGAGGATTCTGTCAATGACCGCCTCATCGGGAGGTTAATGTTCAACTGGGTCATACGCGTGCGTGCAACCCGGACATCTTCGGATGTGTTCATCGACGTAACTGTTCTCCTCCATCTTACAATGTAGAACTTGTCGGAGACATCATATCTCTCGACCGGGCATGAGCTTGGAAAACTAGTTTCAGCTCTTCAACATCTCATATGCTCCGTGATGCTCAAAACGCTTTTGGAGCCCCGGTTCTAAGCTGTAGAGCATGCCGCACCGAACGAGGGAGTAATCATCAAGACGAGTTTGCCAAGCGCTCATAACGCCTTGGTTCTGCAGGGACGGAGCGGCACCTAGCGGTCCTTCTAGGACATATTGCTTCCCGGCAGCTATGAGGATGATCTCGTGTTAGGACCCAAATCCGTATAGTTCTGCCATCATCTTTCAGCTTGGTTTTCTAGGAGCAGCGCTGAAGTTCATGTTGACATTAGCGTTGGCCATTGATCTACAAGACATATTTGCAAAGGTTTTAGACTAAGTTCATGATAATAAAGTTCTTAATCAAAATTATGAACTCCCACTTAGATTAGACATCCTCTAGTCATCTAAGTGTTACACGATCCGAGTCGACTAGCCCGTGTCCGATCATCACGTGAGACGGACTAGTCATCGTCGGTGAACATCTTCATGTTGATCGTATCTTCCATACGACTCGTGTTCGACCTTTCGGTCTCCGTGTTCCGAGGCCATGTCCGCACATGCTAGGCTCGTCAAGTTAACCCTAAGTGTTTTTTTTCGTGTAAAACTGTCTTACACCCGTTGTATGTGAACGTAAGGATCCATCACCCGATCATCACGTGGTGCTTAGAAACGACATTTAACTGTAGCAACGGTGCACGCTTAGGGAGAACACTTCTTGAAATTTTGTAAGGATCATCTTATTTACTACCGTCGTCCCTAAGTAAACAAGATGTAAAAGCATAATAAACATCACATGCAATTATATAGTTGTGACATGATATGGCCAATATCATCAAGCTCCATTGATCTCCATCTTCGGGCTCCATGATCATCTTGTCACCGCTTGACACCATGATCTCCATCATCATGATCTCCATCATCGTGTCTTCATGAAGTTGTCACGCATAACGACTACTTCTACTTCTATGACTAACGCGCTTAGTAATGAAGTAAAGTAGTTTACATGGCGTTCTTCAATGACACGCAGGTCATACAAAAAATAAAGACAACTCCTATGGCTCCTGCCGGTTGTCATACTCATCGACATGCAAGTCGTGAATCCTATTACAAGAACATGATCTCATACATCACAATTCAACATTCATCACAACTTCTGGCCATATCACATCACATGATCAATCGCTGCAAAAACAAGTTAGACGCCCTCTAGTTGTTGTTGCATCTTTTACGTGGCTGCGATTGGGTTCTAGCAAGAACGTTTTCTTACCTACGAATCACCACAACGTGATTTTGTCAACTTCTATTTACCCTTCATAAGGGCCCTGTTCATCGATTCCGCTCCAACTAAAGTGGGAGAGACAGACACCCGCCAGCCACCTTATGCAACTAGTGCATGTCAGTCGGTGGAACCGGTCTCACGTAAGCGTACGTGTAAGGTTGGTCCGGGCCGCTTCATCCCACAATACCGTTGAGCAAGAAAAGACTAGTAGAGGCAAGTAAGATGACAAGATCAACGCCCACAACAAATTGTGTTCTACTCGTGCATTAGAGAACTACGCATAGACCTAGCTCATGATGCCACTGTTGGGGAACGTTGCAGAAAATTAAAATTTTTCCTACGGCTTCACCAAGATCCATCTATGAGTTCATCTAAGCAACGAGTAACGGGAGAGAGATGACATCTACATACCACTTGTAGATCGCGTGCGGAAGCTTGCAAGGTGATGATGGAGTCGTACTCGAACGTGATTCAGATCACCGATGCCAAGTGCTGAACGGACAGCACCTCCGCGTTCAACACACATACGGGACGATCGACGTCTCCTCCTTCTTGATCCAGCAAGGGGGAAGGAGAGGTTGAGGAAGACAGCTCCACCGGCAGCACGACGGCGTGATGATGGTGGAGAAGCAAGATCTCGGCGAGGGCAAGCCAAGCTCTACGGAGGAGGAGATGTGTTGGGAGGGAGGGCTGCGCCTTGGGATGTGTGTCCAGCAGCCCCTCCCTCCCCCTTTATATAGGCCCTGTGGTGGCTGCCCCGAGATCCAATCTACAAGGGGCGGCGCCAAGGGGTGGAGTGCCCCCTGCTGTGGGCGCCCCACCCCTAGGGTTTCAACCCTAGGCGCGGGGTGGGCCTGGGGCGCACCAGCCCCTCGTGGGCTGGTTCCTTCCCCTCTGGCCCATGGGGCCCTCCGGATAGGTGGCCCCACCGGTGGACCCAGGACCCTTCCGGTGGTCCGTGATTTTGCCAGAACCCCAAACTTTCCGATGGCAAACACCACTTCCTATATATTATTCTTTACCTCCGGACCCTTCCGAACTCCTCGTGACGTCAGGGATCTCATCCGGACTCAACAACATTCGTGGTCACATACTTGACTTCCTACAAACCCTAGCGCCACCGAACCTTAGTGTGTAGACCCTACGGGTTCGGGAGACACGCAGACATGACCGAGACGACTCTCGGGCAATAACCAACAGCGGGTCCGATATCCATGTTGGCTCCCACATGCTCCTCGATGATTTCATCGGTTGAACCACGATGTCGAGGATTCGATCAAACCTCGTATGCAATTCCCTTTGTCAATCGGTGCGTTATTTGCCCGAGACTCGATCGCGGTATCCCAATACCTTGTTCGGCCTCGTTCTCGCAAGTCACTTTACTCGCATCTGTAATGCATGATCCCGTGGCCAACACCTTGGTCACATTGAGCTCATTATGATGATGCATTACCGAGTGGGCCTAAGAGATACCTCTCCGTCATAACGGAGTGACAAATCCCGCCTCGATCCGTGTCAACCCAACAGATACTTTCGGAGATACTGTAATGCACCTTTATAGTCACCCGATTCGTTGTGACGCTTGATACACCCAAGGCACTCCTACGGTAACCGGAGTTACACGATCTCATGGTCGAAGGAATAGATACTTGACATTGGCAAAGCTTCTAGCAAACGAACTATCCGATCTTTTATGCTATGCTTATGATTGGGTCTTGTCCATCACATCATTCTCCTAATGATGTGATCCCGTTATCAATGACATCCAATGTCCATAGTCATGAAACCATGACTATCTATTGATCACAACGAGCTAGTCAACTAGAGGCTCACTAGGGACTCATTGGGTCTAAGTGTTCACACGTGTATTACGATTTCCGGATAATACATTTATAGCATGAACAAAAGACAATTATCATGAACATTGAAATATAATAATCCTTTTATTATTGCCTCTAGGGCATATTCCCAACAGAGGAAAACAGTTACATCGGTGAGCACATCCACGAAGATGTGCAGGTTTACAACCGTATGACCCAGTGAACATAAACCTCCCAGATGAGGCGGTCATTGACAGAATCCTCGATCGCTCCCACCAAGCTACAAGAGCTTTGTGATGAACTACAACATGCGGGGATGGTAAAGACCATTCTGAAGTGTTCTCGATGTGAAGTCAGCAGAGGCTGAAATCAAGAAAGAACATCAAGTGTTGATGGTCAATAAGACCACTAAGTTCAAGAAGGGCAAGGGTAAGAAGAACTTCAAGAAGGACGGCAAAGATGTTGCCGCCGCCCGGTAAGCCTCATTGCCGGGAGGAAGTCAAAGAATGGACCCAAGCACGAGACCGAGTGCTTTTATTGCAAGGGAAGGGTCACTAGAAGCGGAACTGCCCCAAATACTTAGCGGATAAGAAGGCCGCAACACCAAAGGTATATTTGATATACATGTAATTGATGTGTACCTTACCAAGACTCGTAGTAACTCCACGGTATTTGATACGGTGCCGTTGCTCATATTTGTAACTCACAAAGCAGAGCTGCGGAATAAACGGAGGCGGAAGGGCGAGGTGATGATCTTGCGTCGGGAATGGTTCGAGTCGATGTGATCGCCGTCGCACGCTGCCTCTACATTTACCTACGGGATTAGTTTTGAACCTTAATAATTGTTATTTAGTGCCATGTTTGAGCATGAACATTGTATCCGGATCTCGTTTAATCTGAGATGGCTACTCATTTAAGTCCGAGAATAATGGTTGCTCAATTTATATGAGAGATATGTTTTATGGTCATGCTCCGATGGTCAATGGTTTATTCTTAATGGATCTCGGCGTAATATTACACATGTTCATAGTGTAGATGCCAAAAGATGTAAAGTTGATAACGATAGTCCCACATACTTGTGGCACTTTGCCGCCTTGGTCACATTGGTGTCAAGCGCATGAAGAAGCTCCATGCTGATGGACTTTTGGAGTCTCTTGATTATGAATCGTTTGACACATGCTAACCATGCCTCTTAGGCAAAATGACCAAGACTCCGTTCTCGGAACAATGGAACGAGCAACCAACTTGTTGGAAATCATACATACCGATGTGTGCGGTCCAATGGCGTTGAGGCTCATGGAGGATATCGTTATGTTCTCACTCTCACTGATGACTTGAGTAGATATGGGTATGTCTACTTAATGAAACACAAGTCTGAGACCTTTGAAAAGTTCAAGGAATTTCAGAGTGAGGTGGAGAATCAACGTGACCGAAAGATAAAGTTCCTACGATCAGATCATGGAGGAGAATACTTAAGTCACGAGTTTGGCACACACTTAAGGAAATGTGGAATCGTTTCACAACTCACGCCGCCTGGAACACCTCAGCGAAACGGTGTGTCCGAACGTTGTAATCGCACTCTATTGGATATGGTGCGGTCTATGATGTCTCTTACCGATTTACCGCTATCATTTTGGGGATACGCTCTAGAGACAGCTACATTCACTTTAAATAGGGCACCGTCTAAATCCGTTGAGACGACACCGTATGAATTATGGTTTGGGAAGAAACCTAAGCTGTCATTTCTAAAAGTTTGGGGATGAGATGCTTATGTCAAGAAACTTCAACCTGAAAAGCTCGAACCCAAGTCGGAAAAATGCGTATTCATAGGATACCCTAAGGAAGCTATCGGGTATACCTTCTACTTAAGATCCGAAGGCAAGATCTTTCTTGCCAAGAACGGATGCTTTCGGAAAAGAGTTTCTCTCGAAAGAAGTAAGTGGGAGGAAAGTAGAGCTCGATGAAGTACTACCTCTCGAGCGGGAAAGTGGTGCAGCGCAGAAACCGTTCTGTGATGCCCACTCCAAGCGAAGAGGAAAACAATGATGATGATCAAGGTACTTGGATCAAGTCACTCTTGAACTTCAAGGTCCACAAGGACACGTTCCGCACTGAGTGGTACGGCAACCTGTCATGGAAATCATGTTGTTAGACAACAATGAACCTTGAACTATGAAGAAGCAATGGCGGGCCGGATTCCAATAAATGGCTTGAGGCCATGAAACCGAGATAGAATCCATGTATGAAAACAAAGTATGGACTTTGATGGACTTGCCCGATGATCGGCGAGCGATAGAAAACAAATGGATTTTTAAGAAGAAGGATGACGCGGATGGTAATGTTACCATCTATAAGGCTCGACTTGTCGCTAAGGGTTATCGACAAGTTCAAGGGATTGACTACGATGAGACATTCTCTCCGTAGCGAAGCTTAAGTCCGTCCGAATCATGTTAGCAATTGCCGCATACTATGATTATGAGATATGGCGATGGACGTCAAAACGGCATTCCTTAACGGACATCTTAAGGAAGAGCTGTATATGATGCAGCGGAAGGTTTTGTCGATCCTCGAAACGCTAACAAAGTATGCAAGCTCCAATGATCCATTTATGGGCTGGTGCAAGCATCTCGGAGTTGGAACATTCGCTTTGATGAGATGATCAAAGCGTTTGGGTTTATGAGACTTATGGAGAAGCCTGCGTTTACAAGAAAGTGAGTGGGAGCTCAGAGCATTTCTCATATTATATGTAGATGACATACTCTTGATGGGAAATGATACGAAATTCCTGGACAGCATTAAGGCCTATTTGAACAAGTGTTTTTCAATGAAGGACCTTGGAGAAGCTGCTTATATATTAGGCATCAAGATCTATAGAGATAGATCGAGACGCCTCATAGGTCTTTCACAAAGCACATACCTTGCTAAGATTTTGAACAGGTTCAAAATGGATCAGTCCAAGAAGGGGTTCTTGCCTATGTTACAAGGTGTGAGATTGAGCTCAGCTCAGTCACCGACCACGGCAAAAGATAAAGAAGAGATGAGTGTCATCCCCTATGCTTCAGCCATAGGATCTATTATGTATGCCATGCTATGTACGGACCGATGTAAACCTTGCCGTAAGTTTGGTTGCAAGATACCAAAGTAATCCCGCAAGGAACCTTTGGACAGCGGTCAAGAATATCCTGAAGTACCGAAAAGGACAAAGGACATGTTTCTCGTTTATGGAGGAGACGAAGAGCTCGTCAGAAGGGTTACGTCGACGCTTAGCTTCGACTCAGATCCGATGACTCTAAGTCACAAACCGGATCGTGTATATGTTGAATGGTGGAGCGAAGAGCCGGTGCGGTGCAAGCGAAGCGTCGTGGCGGGATCTACGTGTGAAGCGGAGTACATGGCAGCCTCGGAGGCGGTGCATGAAACGATTTGGGTGAAGGAGTTCATCACCGACCTAGAGTCATACCCAATGCGTCGGGCCGATCAAACTCTTTACGTGACAACACCGGAGGTATTGCCCTTGCCAAGGAGCCAGGTTTCACAAGAAGACCAGGCACATCAAGCGCCGCTTCAACTCCATCCATGAAAATGTTCAAGATGGAGACATAGAGATTTGCAAAGTACACACAGATCTGAATGTCGCAGATCCGTTGACTAAACCTCTCTCGCGTGCAAAACATGATCAACACCGTAACTCTATGGGTGTTCGATTCATCACAATGTAACTAGATTGGTGACTCTAGTGCAAGTGGGAGACTGTTGGAAATATGCCCTAGAGGCAATAATAAAAGTATTATTATATTTCAATGTTCATGATAATTGTCTTTTGTTCATGCTATAAGCGTATTATCCGGAAATCGTAATACACGTGTGAACACTTAGACCACAAATGTCCCTAGTGAGCCTCTAGTTGACTAGCTCGTTGTGATCAACAGATAGTCATGGTTTCCTGACTATGGACATTGGATGTCGTTGATAACGGGATCACATCATTAGGAGAATGATGTGATGGACAAGACCCAACCCTAAGCATAGCATAAAAGATCGTATAGTTCGTTTGCTAGAAGCTTTGCCAATGTCAAGTATCTCTTCCTTCGACCATGAGATCGTGTAACTCCCGGTTACCGTAGGAGTGCCTTGGGTGTATCAAACATCACAACGTAACTAGGTGACTATAAAGGTGCATTACAGGTATCTCCGAAAGTATCTGTTGGGTTGACACGGATCGAGACTGGGATTTGTCACTCCGTATGACGGAGAGGTATCTCTGGGCCCACTCGGTAATGCATCATCAAAATGAGCTCAAGGTGACCAAGGGGTTGGCCACGGGATCATGCATTACGGTACGAGTAAAGTGGCTTGCCGGTAACGAGACTGAACAAGGTATTGGGATACCGACGATCGAGTCTCGGGCAAGTAACGTACCGATTGACAAAGGGAATTGCATACAGGGTTTGATCGAATCCTCGACATCGTGGTTCAACCGATGAAATCATCGAGGAGCATGTGGGAGCCAACATGGGTATCCAGACCCCGCTGTTGGTTATTGCTCGAGAGTCGTCTCGGTCATGTCTGCGTGTCTCCCGAACCCGTAGGGTCTACACACTTAAGGTTCGGTGACGCTAGGGTTAGTAGGAAGTCAAGTATGTGACTACAGAATGTTGTTCGGAGTACCGGATGAGATCCCGGACGTCATGAGGAGTTTCGGAATGGTCCGGAGGTAAAGAATAATATATAGGAAGTGGTATTTCGGCCATCGGGAAAGTTTCGGGGTAACCCGGTAATGTACCGGGACCATCGGAAGGGTCCCGGGGGTCCACCGGGTGGGGCCACCTATCCGGAGGGCCCGTGGGCTGAAGTGGGAGGAACCAGCCCATAGTGGGCTGGTGCGCCTAGGCCCACCCCTGCGCCTAGGGTTGAAACCCTAGGGGTGGGGGGCGCCCCACTTGGCTTGGGGGGCACTCCAACCCCTTGGCCGCCGCCCCCCTTGGAGATTGGATCTCCAGGGCGGCCTCCCTGTGGGGCCTATATAAAGGGGAGGGCGGGGCTGCTGTACCCATCTCCAAGGCGCAGCCCTCCTCCCCAACACTTCTCCTCCTCCGTAGGCGCTTGCGCGGCCCTCGCCGAGTATCGCTTCTCCACCATCACCACGCCGTCTGCTGCCGGTGGAGCTGTCTTCCTCAACCTCTCCTTCCTCCTTGCTAGATCAAGACGGAGGAGACGTCGCTCGTCCCGTACGTGTGTTGAACGTGGAGGTGCTGTCCGTTCAGCACTTGGACATCGGTGATCAGAATCACGTTCGAGTACGACTCCATCATCACCTTGCAAGCTTCCGCACGCGATCTACAAGTGGTATGTAGATGCAAACTCTCTCCCTTGACTCGTTGCTTAGATGAACTCATAGATGGATCTTGGTGAAGCCGTAGGAAAAATTTTAATTTTCTGCAACGTTCCCCAACACATGCAAAGACGATCGAAGCGCTGGACGTGACGGCCGGTGCGCAGCGGGGCCGAAGAAGAGATGGGGAGGACAGCTTCAGGGGTGCCCGGTTGCGGCGAACAGCCGGGCGCCGTCTCACCATAACCTCTCGAGGCCCCTGGAGCCTTGGCCTCAGGAGCCGCATGCTGCGTCTCCTCGGTGACCGACGCCTCAGGAGAAGGGTCGTATGCCCCCGAGGATGATACCCCGGGATCAGCACTCAGTGGTACGTCTCCGACATATCTACTTTTCCAAACACTTTGGCCCTTGTTTTGGACTCTAACTTGTATGATTTGAATGGAACTAACCCGGACTAACGCTGTTTTCAGCAGAATTGCCATGGTGTTCTTTTATGTGCAGAAAACAAAAGTTCTCGGAATGACATGAAACTCCACGGAATATCTTAGAATAAATAATAAAAAATCCTCGCCAAAGATGAAGACCAGGGGGCCCACACCCTGTCCATGAGGGTGGGGGCGCGCCCCCCTACCTCATGGGCCCCCTGGATGCCCTCCGACGCCAACTCCAACTCCATATATTGGCTTTCGGGGAGAAAAAAACAGAGAGAAAGTTTCATCGCGTTTTACGATACGGAGCCGCCGCCAAGCCCTAATCTCTCTCGGGAGGGCTGATCTGGAGTCTGTTCGGGGCTCCGAAGAGGGGGATTCGTCGCCATCGTCATCACCAACCATCCTCCATCACCAATTTCATGATGCTCACCGCCGTGCGTGAGTAATTGCATCGTAGGCTTGTTGGACGGTGATGGGTTGGATGAGATTTATCATGTGATCGAATTAGTTTTGTTAGGGTTTGATCCCTAGTATCCATTATGTTCTGAGATTGATGTTGCTATGACTTTGCTATGCTTAATGCTTGTCACTAGGGCCCGAGTGCCATGATTTCAGATCTGAACCTATTATGTTTTCATGAATATATGTGTGTTCTTGATCCTATCTTGCAAGTCTATAGTCACTTACTATGTGTTATGACCCGGCAACCCCGAAGTGACAATAATCGGGACCACTCCCGGTGATGACCATAGTTTGAGGAGTTCATGTATTCACTATGTGCTAATGCTTTGTTCCGGTTCTCTATTAAAAGGAGGCCTTAATATCCCTTAGTTTCCAATAGGACCCCGCTGCCACGGGAGGGTAGGACAAAAGATGTCATGCAAGTTCTTTTCCATAAGCACGTATGACTATTTACGGAATACATGCCTACATTACATTGATGAACTGGAGCTAGTTCTGTGTCACCCTATGTTATGACTGTTACATGATGAACCACATCCGGCATAATTATCCATCGCTGATCCGGTGCCTACGAGTTTTCCATATACTGGTTTACGCTTATTTACTTTTTCGTTGCTACTGTTATCATCACTACAAAAATACCAAAAACATTACTTTTGCTGTCTTTACTTTGTTACCGTTACCACCACTATCATATTACTTTGCTACTAAACACTTTGCTGCAGATACAAGTTTCCAGGTGTGGTTGAATTGACAACTCAGCTGCTAATACTTGAGAATATTCTTTGGCTTCCCTTGTGTCGAATCAACAAATTTGGGTTGAATACTCTACCCTCGAAAACTGTTGCGATCCCCTATACTTGTGGGTTATCAAGACCTTTTTACGGCGCCGTTCTTGGGAGCATAGCTCTATTCTTTGAGTCACTTGGGATTTATATCTCTGGACACTATGAAGAACTTGAAAGACGCTAAGACAAAAATTTATCCCTCAACTACGAGGGAGGTAAGGAAGCGCCATCTAGCTCGCACTTGATTCACCTTACATTATGAGTAAGCTAGCGACACCTAAACCAGCTTCTGCTATTCGTTGCGATATGTCGCATGTTATTGATGATGCCACTTCTGCTATGCATGATACTTATGATGAAACTACTTCTATGCTTGATACTACTGTGCCACTTGGTGAATATCTTGATGAGCAAATTGCTAGGTCTAGAGAAAGAGAAATTAGTGAACCTGAACACGATAATGTGAGTGATGATGAACCTATGCCTGTTATTCCTGAGGGTTATCTTTTTAATGCTGAATCTTTTGAAGCTCTTCTTGCTTGCCAGGATAAACTTGAACGTAAGAGGTTATTAATTAAGTGGGTAAAGAATCTTTTAGAGGTAGGATGAGACCCGACCCTGCTTTTGCTACTTCACCTATCTGTGTTCCTGATCAGGATTATTATGATATTTCTGTTGATCCAGATATAATTACTTTGGTTGAATCTGATCCTTTTTATGGCTATGAAGCTGAAACTATTGTGGCACATCTTCGTAAGCTAGATGATATAGCTGCCCTGTTTACTAATAATCTGAGATCGCGCCACTTTTATATACTCAAAATATTTTCGTTCTCATTAAAGGGTGATGCTAAGAAATGGTTTAATTCTCTTGATCCTGGTTGTGTGCAAACTCCCCAGGATATGATTTATCACTTCTCTGCTAAATATTTCCCTGCTCATAAGAAACAAGCTGCTTTGAGGGAAATATACAATTTTGTGCAAATTGAAGAAGAAAGTCTCCCACAAGCTTGGGGGAGGCTTCTCAAGTTACTTAATGCTTTGCCTGATCATCCTCTTAAGAAACCTGAAATATTTGATATCTTTTATAATGGACTAACTGATGCTTCCAGAGATTACCTGGATAGTTGTGTTGGTTCTCTTTTCAGGGAAAGAACACCGGATGACGCTGAAATTCTATTGAATAATATGTTGGCAAATGAAAATAATTGGGCACCCCTTGAGCCACCTCCTGAGCCAACTTCTGAACCAACTCCTGAGCCAGCTCCTGAGCTAGTTACTGAGCCTATTCCTAAACCAACTCCGAGGAAGAGAGGTGTTCTATCTCTCAGTCCCGAAGATATGCAAGAGGCACAGAAATCTATGAAAGAAAAAGGTATTAAAGCTGAAGATGTTAAGAATTTACCTCCTATTGAAGAAATACATGGTCTTAATTTACCGCCTGTTGAAGAAGTATATGATCTCAATTACTTATTTACTGAAGAACCTCCCGATATCCCGACACAGGTAGTAAAGGTAAATTCTCTCTATAGGTATGATAAAGCTGAAGTCCCTCCTACTAAAATTGCTAGTCAGTGCTTGGATGAGTTTGATGACTTTACGTTTAAGCAAGATGACTTTAATGCTTATTTTGGTAGACAATTAAAACATAATACCTTTATGATTAAATGCTTGAGTGATTATATGGCTGATATTAGAGGTGAACTTAAACTTGTTAGCAAACATGCTTCTATGGTTACCACTCAAGTAGAACAAGTACTTAAAGCTCAGAAAGAAATGCTAGATGAAATGAATAGTAAGAAAAATGATTATGCTGTTAGAGTGGCTACAAGAACTGGTAGAATGACTCAGGAACCTTTGTATCCTGAAGGCCACCCTAAGAGAATCGAGCAAGATTCTCAAAGAAATAATATTGATATGCCTAGTTCTTCTAAGAGGAAGAAAAAGAAAAATGATAGAACTATGCAAACTTCTAGTGAACCTATTGTTGAGCCACCTGATAATCCAAATGATATCTCTATGTCTGAAGCTGAAACACAATCTGGTAATGAACATGAACCTAATGAAAATGTTAATGATGATGTTCATGATGATGCTCAACCTAGTAATGATAATGATGTAGAAGTTGAACCTGTTGTTGATCTTGATAACCCACAATCAAAGAATCAACGTTATGATAAAAGAGACTTCGTTACTAGGAAACATGGTAAAGAAAGAGAACCATGGGTTCAGAAACCCATGCCTTTTCCTACGAAACCATCCAAGAAAAAGGATGATGAGGATTTTGAGCGCTTTGCTGAAATGATTAGACCCATCTTTTTGCATATGCAATTAACTGATGTGCTCAAAACAAATCCTTATGCTAAGTATATGAAGGATATCATAACAAATAAAAGAAAGATAGCTGAAGCTGAAATTTCCACCATGCTTGCTAATTATACTTTTAAGGGTGGAATACCAAAGAAACTTGGAGATCCAGGAGTACCTACTATACCATGCTCCATTAAAAGAAATTATGTTAAAACTGCTTTATGTGATCTTGGAGCCGGTGTTAGTGTTATGCCTCTCTCTTTATATCGTAGACTTGACTTGAATAAATGGACACCTACTGAAATATCTTTGCAAATGGCTGATAAATCAACTGTCATACCTGTCGGTATTTGTGAGGATGTGCCTGTTGTGGTTGCGAACGTTACTATTTTAACGGACTTTGTTATTCTTGATATTCCCGAGGATGATAGTATGTCTATTATTCTTGGAAGACCTTTCCTTAATACTGCAGGGGCTGTTATTGATTGCAACAAAGGCAATGTCACTTTTCATGTTAATGGTAATGAGCATATGGTACAGTTTCCGAGGAAACAACCTCAAGTTTATAGTATCAACTCTATTGGAAAAATTCCATCGATAATATTTGGAGGTTTTGAATTTCCTCTTCCTACTGTTAAGAAGAAATATGATATACTTATTATTGGGGATGTCCATATCTTCGTTGAGGTAACATAGTGTTATTCGAAATTTCTCCGGTTCCATGTTAATCGAAATGAGTTTGTTAACAAGACTTGATCAACCTTGTTAGTGGATTCTTTTTTATGAGCATGAGATGGATGAAACTAGAAGCACAACCTTCTGTACCCTCTTTATATTTTCTGTTACTTAGTAGAAATAAAGTAAAATAGTATTTTTACATGCATTTCTGGCTTATCCGTGCAATATAAAAATATCCCGAAAATAAAAGTCCTCATAATGCCATGCCAATTTAATATGATTTTTTAAGGAATATTTGAGGATTTTTAGCATAAAAATTACATGGGAGCTGCCACTGCCACGAGGTTGGAGGCGCGCCTACCCCCAGGCACGCCCCCTGCCTCGTGGGCCCACGGTGGCCCTCCTCCACTTATCCCTGCACCCATCTTCTTCTTCTGTCTCACACAAACCCGAAAAACCAACTCAAGCACGAGTTCCAGCCCCCGTTGCTGTGATTTTCGATCTCCTTGCTCAAAGCACCTCTCGCAAAACTGCTTGGGGAGATTGTTCCTTGGTATGTGACTCCTCCATTGGTGCAATTAGTTTTTGTTCTAGTGCTTTATTTATTGCAAATTTGTGCTGCATAGGTGACCATGTTCTTGAGCTTGCATGACAAATTTATATGGTTCCAAGTAGTTCTAATGCTTGATATATGCTCTAGGCACTTGTATGAGTAGTTGCTATCAGTTTTATTGAAGTTGGTTCACTTTTGTTTGAAGTTACTAAAAATTTCAGAATTATTTTTCAGAGAAAACAATATGCTTAGGAAGATGTTCCAAGGTGGTTCTTCAAGGAAGAAAGGCCCTAGGCTTGCAATGCGTGATGGTGATGAGGAACCACCAAGAGAAGCTCTCGTGAGGCCCTGTGAATGGCCTTCGGAAAATTTTATGAATCAAGGGGTAACTAAAGAAGAATTCTACGCATATTTGCGTAATGCCGGTCTTGAGGACTTTGAAGCTGATAAGTGCCCCCAGTATCGTGACCTCACAAGTTCATTTGTGGGGAGGTTTGATTATTCATCTTCGCGTAATTCTCCTTCAGTCATGTTTGACCTTTACGACAAATCTTATACCATGGACTTAGAGGATTTCACTCTTGCATGCAAACTTCCATCTTGGGGTAGTATCAGGGATCCCCCTAAATCTGAATATAGAGACTTTCTTGCTAGAATAACTTCGGGGGAATCTAGAGATATAGCGCAGGCCACTATAGGGAGCATTCACTTTCCTGCTATACATTATTTTGCTCTCTTCATTGGTAGATGCATAACTGCTAAGGATGAAGCATGTCACATGTGTGCCCCTGATCTCAGCATTCTCAGAAGCGCTGTGTTAGGGGACCAAGCTTATCATATGGGAGCCATTGTAGCTCGTACGTTGCATCTTAATAGACGTAACGGAGATTTCTTTGGAGGAATTTATGCAACCCGCTTAGCTAATTTTCTTGATGTAGACATTCGTGAGGGTGATGTGGAGTTGCCCACTTCATATTTAGATCTTGATTCTATGTTTTCCCACCAGTTCATTGAGAGGACTGGACCACCTTACCAGTATCGACTAATCTTTGACAAACGGCATGTGGTCCGTGTTTCTCTTCCTGCTCCTACCTTCTTTGATTTTCAGGTGAGAGGAAAATATATTATTACCAGAGAGGAGGCAGATGAGTACGAGAGGGGAGTGGAGGCAGCTCGACGACACGCCGCTCGCTTTCGATGAGCGGTAGCACGCTGCATCGTGATCACGACCCAGCTACACCTACGGGTATCAGCCAGGCTATCCCTGGCAATAGACCAACTTAGGCCAAAAGCCTAAGCTTGGGGGAGTACGTATTTCCCACCGACATTACATTCATGTTCACACACACTCATTGCTAGATGTCCGTGCTCATACTCTTTCACTGTAATATCCATGTTAGTTTAAATTTCTTTTTCCTGCTTTCTTCTTGTGTGTTTAATAAACCTTAGAAAAAACAAAAAAATTAGTAGTAGTTTACTTTTCCTGTTGTAGTAGTAATAATTAAAAAGAAAACCCAAAAATATTTCCCGTTCTTCTTTTGCTTGTTGGGAGCTTTCCCGTGTAAATAGTTTTTATTTCTTTTCCTTTCTTTGGGGGTCGAGAAGACCATATTGAAAATGCTTAGTGGCTCTCATATGCATGATTGTTTATTTAACTTAGAGCCCATATTACTTGTCTTCTCTCTTGAGTTGAATGCTTGCAGATTCCAGCTTAGTCCAATGCACGTGCACTCTTATTATTATACACACCGTTCGGTCGTGCAAGTGAAAGGCTATAATGATGATATATAATGTACTTATTGGGAAGAGAAAAGCTGGTATGAACTCGACCTCTCTTGTTTTTGTAAATATGATGATTCATCGTTCCTGATTCAGCTATTATGAAGTAAACATATTTGCAATGACATTTAGAGATTATAGTTGCTTGTGCCATGCTTGATTAGCTATGAGTTATAATGGTTTACCTTGTGTGCCAACATGCTATTGAGATGATTATGATGTGGTATGATAGGATGGTATCCTCCTTTGAATGAATTGAGTGACTCGACTTGGCACATGTTCACGCATGTAGTTGAATCAAATCAACATAGCCTTCATAATATTTATGTTCATGGTGGATTATATCCTACTCATGCTTATATTCGGTGTAAATTAATTTTAATGCATGTTTACGAATGTTGTCGCTCTCTTAGTTGGTCGCTTCCCAGTCTTTTGCTAGCCTTCACCTATACTAAGCGGGAATACTGCTTGTGCATCCAAACTCCTTAAACCCCAAAGTTGTTTCATATGAGTCCACTATACCTTCCTATATGCGGTATCTACCTGCCGTTCCAAGTAAATTTGTATGTGCCAAACTCCAAACCTTCAAATAAACATTCTGTTTTGTATGCTCGAGCAGCTCATGTGCAACTAGGGCTGCCTATATCT
Organism: Aegilops speltoides; assembly: GCA_021437245.1. Taxonomy (NCBI): domain Eukaryota; kingdom Viridiplantae; phylum Streptophyta; class Magnoliopsida; order Poales; family Poaceae; genus Aegilops; species Aegilops speltoides. The sequence goes on from CM038146.1 coordinate 493,666,764, forward strand.
TCCATGCTAAGTGGGTTATTCTCAAGAGGAGTGGACTCCGCTCCTCATTCACGAGAAAGGGCCGGTAACCGGGATGCCCAGTCCCATGATCCAAAAAGATCAAAGCAAATCAAAATAATTAAACAAAGCTCCCCCTGGGACCCGTTGAATGTTGGAGGCACTCGTTGTTTCGAGCAAGCCATGGATTGATGCTTGTGGAGGCAGGGGAGTATAAACCTTTACCATTCTGTTTAGGAACTGCCTATAATGCATGTAATATGGAAGATACAGCCATCTCATAGTTGTTGCGTTGACAGTGAAAGTATGCCGCTCAAAATCTAATTTATCTCTATTTCAAAATCGAGCTCTGGCACCTCTACAAATCCCTGCTTCCCTCTGCGAAGGGCCTATCCATTTACTTTTATGTTGAGTCAACACCCTTCTTATTAAAAAGCACCCGCTAGAGAGCACACTATCGTTTGCATTCATTATGATTGGTTTATATTGGGTATGACTTGACTGGATCTCTTTTACCATGAATTACAATGTTTAGTCAGTCCTTGATCTTTAAAGGTGCTCTGCATTTATGTTTTGCGGTCTCAGAAAGGGCTAGCGAGATACCATTTCGTTATATCATGTTATGATTATTTTGAGAAAGTGTTGTCATCCGAGTTTTATTATTATGGCTCGCTAGCTGATTATATTATTGATATGAGTAATTGTGAGACCTACGTGTTATTGTGAGTATGGTTAGTTCATAATAATTGCTGAAACTTGAATGCTGGCTTTTCATGTTTACAACAACAAGAGCAAACAGAGTTTGTAAAATTTTTTCTTTTTCTCTTTCAATTTGTCAACTGAATTGCTTGAGGACAAGCAAGGGTTTAAGCTTGGGGGAGTTGATACGTCTCCGACGTATCTACTTTTCCAAACACTTTTGCCCTTGTTTTGGACTCTAACTTGTATGATTTGAATGGAACTAACCTGAATCGCTTTGTTTTTGTGAGAATTGCCATGGTGTTGTTTTATGTGCGAAAACAAAAGTTCTCGGAATGACCTGAAACTCCACGGAATATCTTAAAATAAATAATAAAAATCCTCGCCAAAGATGAAGACCAGGGGCCCACACCTGTCCACGAGGTGGGGCGCCCCTCCCAGGCGCGCCCCTACCTCGTGGGCCCCTGGATGCCCTCGGCGCCAACTCCAACTCCATATATTGGCTTCGGGAGAGAAAAATCAGAGAGAAAGTTTCATTGCGTTTTACGATACGGAGCCGCCGCCAAGCCCTAATCTCTCTCGGGAGGGCTGATCTGGAGTCCGTTCGAGGCTCCGGAGAGGGGGATTCGTCGCCGTCGTCATCACCAACCATCCTCCATCACCAATTTCATGATGCTCACCGCCGTGCGTGAGTAATTGCATCGTAGGCTTGCTGGACGGTGATGGGTTGGATGAGATTTATCATGTAATCGAGTTAGTTTTGTTAGGGTTTGATCCCTAGTATCCATTATGTTCTGAGATTGATGTTGCTATGACTTTGCTATGCTTAATGCTTGTCACTAGGGCCCGAGTGCCATGATTTCAATCTGAACCTATTATGTTTTCATGAATATATGTGTGTTCTTAATCCTATCTTGCAAGTCTATAGTCACTTACTATGTGTTATGATCCGGCAACCTCGAAGTGACAATAATCGGGACCACTCCCGGTGATGACCATAGTTTGAGGAGTTCATGTATTCACTATGTGCTAATGCTTTGTTCCGGTTCTCTATTAAAAGGAGGCCTTAATATCCCTTAGTTTCCAATAGGACCCCACTGCCACGGGAGGGTAGGACAAAAGATGTCATGCAAGTTCTTTTCCATAAGCACGTATGACTATTTACAGAATACATGCCTACATTACATTGATGAACTGGAGCTAGTTCTGTGTCACCCTATGTTATGACTGTTACATGATGAACCACATCCGGCATAATTATCCATCGCTGATCCGGTGCCTACGAGTTTTCCATATACTGGTTTATGCTTATTTACTTTTTCGTTGCTACTGTTATCATCACTACAAAAATACCAAAAGCATTACTTTTGCTGTCTTTACTTTGTTACCGTTACCACCACTATCATATTACTTTGCTACTAAACACTTTGCTGCAGATACAAGTTTCCAGGTGTGGTTGAATTGACAACTCAGCTGCTAATACTTGAGAATATTCTTTGGCTCCCCTTGTGTCGAATCAACAAATTTGGGTTGAATACTCTACCCTCGAAAACTGTTGCGATCCCCTATGCTTGTGGGTTATCACTCAGCATATGCTCCACAGTGCTCGAGCCACCGGCCCCCGTCGGAGCTCGCCCTCCTGCACCTTCACCTAGGGCGAGCTCGGCACCGGCGGCGAGGAAGGGAACCACATTGACGGGGTTCTCGTGGGACCCCACCAGGCCGATTGGGCGCAACCCCCACTCATCAAAGGAAGGCATGCTCGCGGCTAATGCGGCTTTGTTCTTGCAGCGGTACAGCAGGCAGCTATTCCTGGGCATGTTGTCCGGCAGAGGCACACCCGACAGGATCGTGAGCACCTTTGCCGCGTCGCAAGAGGAAGCCCCTTCTCCTGAAACCTCATATGATCCTGGCTGCTGAGCAAGTCCCACATCGGGCGGGAGTGGCGCTGAAGCGGAGCGACTCGGCGCTTGATGAACTCCTTCACCACCATAGGCGCAGTCACGCCGTGGTCCTTCAACCTCCTCAGCCTAGCCCAGACGAGGGCAAGGCGGGGGCTCGCGAGATTCTGATGGCCCCAGCCGGAGTTTGGAATAGCAGGTCCCGCCGAAACTTGGAGCAGAGGGCTGAGCACGCCGGCGTCAACAAACACCCAACATGTACGGAACTCGCTCGTGGATGGAGGAAGCTCGAGGTCAATCCCCGCGCCCGTTGTCGCAGCCACGGCTTGGAAGCCCACGCACCCCGAGCTCTGTCGGGGACCGGTCAGATGCAATGAGAAGAAGTGGCGGAGGAGGGCCACGGAAGGAGCGATGCCCACCATGGCCTCGCACAAGAAGGTGAAGACGGCAAGGAGGGTCACAGATTGAGGGTCGAGATGAAGCATGTGGATCTGATAATGCTCGAGCACCGTGTTGAAGAAGGCGGAGAAGGGAGGAATCAAGCCAGCCCAGAGGGCATCAATGAAGATCGGGACCTCAGTGGCTGCCTGATCCATGCGAGTGCGGGACGCGGGCCAAGCCACCGTCTCTCCCCACTCGTTGAAATCAGAGGCGAGCATGGGGCGCACCTTGATCATGGCCTCGTCGTTGAGCACCCGAGGCCGGCCGAGCGCAGGCTCAGAGGACGGAGGCACGGTTGGCAGACACAGAGGTTTCTTCCCCTTTCCAGGCTGTTTCGGCGCCATGGCGATGAAGCAGGAGGAGCACAAGTCAGATTGGAAGGGCGAAGCAGGGCCTTGAGGAAGCAGGGAGATTGGAGGAGCCAGACGTGGGCAGAGGAAGAATAACTGTGTGAGGTGCGGGGGCCGCATAGCCAGGCGGATTCAAGGGCAGCGTGGGGAAGCGGAGACGCCCACGTCCAATCAACCGCCACGCGTCAACCGAGGCCGCAGACTTTTGGGGCCCGCGGTGCTCCGAACTTCACCATTGGCTTCGCCGCGAAGCCAAGCCCGAGCGCACCTTGGGCCGGGGGGGCTACTGTCGGCGTTCTGGGAACGGGGGTCCACAGACTTGCTTGCCTGCGGCCCGTGGCGTGGCTAAGCCAGCAGGCCGTACCGCCCATCTTCATCGACAAGGCATCCAAGACCCTCGCGAGGGGCCAAACCTCGTGAGGCGGACGACGCAAGACCTCCTCAGGAGTGGCCTGGCCAGGCAGGCTCACAAGGAGCGGAGATATCAAGGCGGGGCAAACCTCACAAGGCTCTCGTGACGTGAGCCATGACGATCGGCACCAGGCCGGCGCCAGGCGGGCACCAGCGCGCGCAACGTTCTTGTTTCCTCTTTGGTACTAAGTAGGCCAGCGCAGACGAGGAGTACCGAGGCATCAGGCAAAGGTTGCTGTGTCGGTGCAACGAGACCAAGACCAGCAGGACGGCAAGGCGGAGGTCATCATGGAGCCCGAGACGGCGTCACCACCAGAGCTTTTCGCAGGCGAAGACCGCTTTTGTCAGGATAGCTTTTACTAGCTGTCCCCCTTCAAATTTGCCCGCCGGTGTTGGCTCCCTTCCCTCTCAATATTTGGGAAAAGGACCAGGGGCCCTATAAATAGGTTTAGCCACCGCAGTAGTAGGCATCTCATCTTGGACTGGATCCACTCCATCCTCGACGCACAAGCTAGTAGAGCACAAGAACACCTCAACCTCAGGAGGCTGTTCTTCCCTCTGTACTGTTCATCATCAGCCCAAGAGGTAATCCACCACCACCACACTGGAGTAGGGTATTACACCACAACGGTGACCCGAACCAGTATAAATCCCGTATCTCTTTGTGTTGTCAGTTCGTCGAATTCGTCCGCGAGATCTTAGCGAGGTAGGGCGTAGATTAGTAGGAGGGAAAGGCTTCGCGCGCATCCCAGTGTTCGAACTTTAAGGGTTTGCCGGAACCCCACATCCGACAGTACTAATATTTTGGTAGCCCATAAACAAGTTGCTACCAAAATGCATATTTTCCGACATCATTGACGAATTTAAGAAGAGGTTTTTTAGCACGCGAGAGTGGTGCGAATAACTCATCCGATTCACTCCATCATCCAGAGACGGGCGGATCAAATATTTTAGATGTAGTAATCAAACGAATAGAAGTACTTTCCTGCCTCATACGAAAGTTCTGTTTTCTTGCTCGAATGAGATCATACTACAAAGCAGGACGGGGCTTGCCTGCTCCCGTCGGGTGCTCCCCTCCGTGCTCACCATCGCTAATTTTTCATCTAACGGCAGCGCCAGTTTCCCTTCCCCGCATGCCTTCTGTCAAAAAAAAAATACCCGAGCTCCAGATTCCGTGATATCCTCGCCTCGGTCCCTCACGTAATATCCACAACTGTTTACGGAGGAAAATGTCCGCCAATCTAACTATTTTGGCGCCAATATAGAAAACAGAGGCACTAGGCAAACCTTTACAAACACAAGATCCTAAATATCAGGCAGAAGAGATTTCAATCTGGAGCCTGATTGCATCCACAAACCAAATTCAGGCAGATAGCAAAGTCTGCAAATATCAAGCGATCCGAGGTTTAAAGTAAGGAAATGGATCTTCAGGACCAAAAGTAAGAAATCTGACTCGTATTCTTCTTTATCTCCTCTTTTCATTGTTCTTGTCCTTCTTGTTGAACTAGTTGCACCATTTCCTCTGCTGAAGAACAAATCAAAAATGTTGATGATTGTATAAGATCTATGCAAATCGACACAAAAGGAATAGCGATTCGCACAACTTACTTTGTCGGTCAATCATGTTATTTCACTCATATATACAAGAATATGTTATTCTTTCCAGGCCTACTGTACGTAATAAAACCAGATGTCTGATTGTTGTTTTAGCCATAATCAATATTAGTTTCACAAAATCAACATTATGATCTTCTGCAATTGACTTAGATTCTGGGAGTTGAAAATAATTTAGTGTACACATAGTATTCAATTAGTGTGTTGTTTCACAAATCTAACTGCCAAACATATGAGTATTAACTAAAGCGAATACTGATTCATATAGGATTTGCATGAAACTGCTCCTAGCAATGCAACAGATTGCGTTGATGAAAGGATACCAAAGGTTGGCATGCAATTTGTATCTGAAGAGGAAGCTTACTCCTTTTATAACAAGTATGCAAAGGCTATCGGTTTTAGCATCCGAAGAGGGAGTCACCATAAAGTAAAGAATTCTCCCGTGATACAACAAAGAACATTTACATGCTCCCGTCAAGGTATGGGTTGCTTGTATTTTGTTTTGGTTATATTACTATTGGTATCACTAAGATACTTATTTCAATTGACAGGATTCTGTGCAGAAGATAAGAGAGAGGATTCTTTCAGTTACAATAGGCCCGAAACACGATGTGGCTGTCAAGCCCATATGAAGATAAGTCTCAAAAACGGATTATATTATGTGTACGAATTTGAGGCTGCACATAATCATAATCTTGCTACTGGAGACATGGCCTTATACTTAAGATCCCAAAGAAAAGTGACGGAAGCACAAATAGCAAGCGCTGAGGTCGCAAAGTCTGTAGGCATTTCGAATAAAGCAACTATTGATCTTATGGCCAAAGAAGCATGTGGACTTCCAAATCTTGGGTTTGCACCTGAAGATATGAAAAATCGTTTGTACTCTAAGAGAACATTGCAAGCAAAGAAAGGAGACATAGGGGGGGTGTTAGAATACATGGAGAAGAAGGTAAAAGAAGATGCCAATTTTTTCTATTCAATTCAAGTTGATGAGGATGATCTGATAACTAATATTTTCTGGGCTGACTCCAAAATGATATCGGACTATGCAATGTTTGGTGATGTTATATGCTTTGACACCACATATAGGAAACTACATGATGGGCGTCCCTTTGGCTTGATTGTTGGGGTGAATAATCACAAGAAAACTATGGTCTTTGGTTGGCTTTTTAGAACATTTCTAACAGCCATGTCTGGGAAACATCCAAGGACTATTCTGACCGATGAAGATGCTGCAATGGCCAAGGCAATTAGTAAAGTTCTTCCTCACTCTCACCATAGACTTTGCGTGTGGCATATGAATCAAAATGCTTGCAAGCACCTTGCCGGGGTTGTTGAAGAATATAAGAAGTTCAATGCTGATTTTCAGCATTGTATCTACGATATTGAGGAAGAAGAAGATTTTATAAATGAATGGAATAGAATGCTAGACAGATATGGACTAGGTGACAATACGTGGCTGCAAAGGTTGTTTGAGAAAAGGGAGCAATGGGCACTAGTGTATGGCAGAAATACATTCTCAGCCCACATGAGCACTACCCAAAGAAGTGAAAGCATGAATAATGAACTAAAGCGGTACATTAGTATTAAATATGACATGCTTACTTTTTTCGAGCATTTTGAGCGCCTAGTTGCAGATAAAAGATTTGTAGAGGTGAAATGTGACTTCAAGGCATCACAGGGCGTCTCACTCTCATCCCGCCCTCTCTTTGCTCTCTTCCTCTCCCTGCCTGTGCGTGCGTGTGGGGGCGTAGGTTAGCTCGGCGACGGTCACGTGCTCCGTCCGTTTCCAAACATATGCTGCTGAGTGGAGATACGAACCGGGAACGGACGGATCAAACATTTTTGGAAGTATATTATATTGGTCAAACGAACAAAAGTAGAGCACTGCCTTTTCTGCCTCTGAACTCAGCTCAGCCTTAGTCCTTACTGCTTTGCAGTTGCAGATGGTACTATCAACACACGCACGAACTGCTGGCCGGATCGACCGAGAAGGGGTCCGCGTAGGAAGGAACGTACCACATGCTCTCTCTCTCTTTCTGTGCTTGATACTGAAGTTTTGCGGAATGTGTTTCTCAATCCATTCAGAGAGCATACAGTGTTACATATGTTAGGGAACGTTGCAGAAAATTAAAATTTTTCCTACGGTTTCACCAAGATCCATCTATGAGTTCATCTAAGCAACGAGTCATGGGAAAGAGTTTGTATCTACATACCACTTGTAGATCACGTGCGGAAGCTTGCAAGGGGATGGTGATGATGGAGTCGTACTCGACGTGATTCGAATCACCGATGTCCAAGTGCTGAACGGACAGCACCTCCGCGTTCAACACACGTACGGGACGGGAGACGTCTCCTCCTTCTTGATCCAGCAAGGGGGAAGGAGAGGTTGATGATGATCCACCAGCACGACGGCGTGGTGGTGGATGCAGCAGAACTCCAGCAGGGGTTCGCCAAGCGACTACGGGAGGAGGATGAGGTGTAGCAGGGGGAGGGAGGCGCCAAGGCAATGGGTGCGGCTGCCCTCCCCCTGCCCTCCTTTATATAGGACCCCAGGAGGGGGCGTTGGCCCTGGGAGATGGGATCTCCCAAGGGGGCGGCGGCCAAGGGGGGAGGAGTGCCCCCAAGGCATGTGGTGCGCCCCCCCCCCCCCACCCTAAGGTTTCAACCCTAGGCGCAGGGGGTGGGCCTAGGGGGGCGCACCAGCCCACTATGGGCTGGTTCCCCTCCCACGTCAGCCCATGGGGCCCTCGGGATGGGTGGCCCCACCCGTGGACCCCAGGACCCTTCCGGTGGTCCCAGTACAATACCGGTGACCGAAACTTTCCCGATGACCGAAATACCACTTCCTATATATTATTCTTTACCTCCGGACCATTCTGAAACTCCTCGTGACGTCCGGGATCTCATCCGGGACTCCGAACAACATTGGTATGCCGCATACTCATATTCATACAACCCTAGCATCACCGAACCTTAAGTGTGTAGACCCTACGGGTTGGGAGACACGCAGACATGACCGAGACGACTCTCGGGCAATAACCAACAGCGGATCTGGATACCCATGTTGGCTCCTACATGCTCCTCGATGATTTTATCGGTTGAACCACGATGTCGAGGATTCGATCAAAACCTGTATACATTTCCCTTTGTCAATCGATGCGTTACTTGCCCGAGACTCGATCGTCGGTATCCCAATACCTTGTTCGGCCTCGTTACGGCAAGTCACTTTACTGCATCAGTAATGCATGATCCGTGGCCAACACCTTGGTCACCTTGAGCTCATTATGATGATGCATTACCGAGTGGGCCCAGAGATACCTCTCCGTCATACGGAGTGACAAATCCCGATCTCGATCCGTGTCAACCCAGCAGACACTTTCGGAGATACCGTAATGCACCTTTATAGTCACCCAGTTACGTTGTGACGTTTGATACACCCAAGGCACTCCTACGGTATCCGGGAGTTACACGATCTCATGGTCGAAGGAAGAGATACTTGACATTGGCAAAGCTCTAGCAAACGAACTACATGATCTTTGTGCTATGCTTAGGATTGGGTCTTGTCCATCACATCATTCTCCTAATGATGTGATCCCGTTATCAACGACATCCAATGTCCATAGCCAGGAAACCATGACTATCTGTTGATCACAACGAGCTAGTCAACTAGAGGCTCACTAGGGACATATTGTGGTCTATGTGCTCACACGTGTATTACGATTTCCGGATAATACAGTTATAGCATGAACAAAAGACAATTATCATGAACAATGAAATATAATAATACTTTTATTATTGCCTCTAGGGCATATTTCCAACAACATATAGGTCCAGAGTACAACTGCAGCCGCATGGGCTAGTGGAGAACGTGGGCGATCGTGGCTGAGGCCCAGGCGATCGTGGTGAACTGACGAAGACTGCATGTCGACTAACACTTCGCAGTGTCAACGTCGGGCTCCACGACATTGAGACTGGCACGGATGTCGATGAAGGATGCGGGCGGCAGCCCCTTGGTGAAGATGTCAGCAAATTGAGCACTTGTCGGGACATGAAGAAATCGAACTTCTCCTAGGGCTACCTTGTCACGAACAAAGTGAATATCTATTTCTATGTGTTTTGTTCTACGATGCTGAACGGGATTACATGATAAATACACAGCGGATACATTGTCGCAATACACGATGGTAGCCTATTGAATGGGTCGATGTAGCTCAGCTAGTAGTTGACGAAGCCATACTGTCTCAGCGACGGTGTGAGCAACAGAGCGATACTCTGCTTCGGCTGAAGACCTGGAAACAGTTAGCTGCCTTTTGGAAGACCAAGAAATCAGATTATCACCCAAATACACACAGTAACCAGAAGTAGATCGTCGAGTATCCGGGCATCCTGCCCAGTCCGCATCAGAGTACGCGGTGAGAGAGGTAGGATTGGAGGGAATAATGGAGAGGCCATGATCGAGAGTCCCTTTGATATACTGAAGGATACGCCGGATGTGCTTGAGATGTGGGAGACGGGGATCATGCATGTATAGACATGCCTGTTGGACAGAATATGCTAGCTCGGGTCTGGTGAGGGTCATATATTGAAGAGCACCGGTGATGCTACGGTAAAAAGTGGCGTCAGGAATGGGATCACCGTCAGAAAGCTTGGAGCCGATCTCAGCGGGGGTGCGGGATGGTTGACAGTCTAACATGCCAGCCTTGGAAAGCAAGTCGAGAGCATATTGGCGCTGAGAAAGGAAAAGACCGGAAGGAGATCGAGAGATAGCGATGCCGAGAAAGTGATGCAGTGGACCAAGATCTGTCATGGAAAATTCTGTGCGGAGAGAGCTGACAACATGGTGAAGGAAAGAATCCGAGGATGCGGTGAGAACAATGTCATCAACATAGAGAAGAAGATATGCAACATGATCATTGTTTTTGAAGACAAATAGAGATGAGTCAGATCGAGAGGGAAGAAAACCAATCGTCTGAATGAAGGATGCAAAGCGCTGAAACCAAGCGCGAGGCGCCTGTTTGAGACCATATAGGGATTTCTGAAGATGACACACGTGATCAGGGAAGGTGGGATGCGAAAACCCGAGCGGCTGACGACAATAAGCTGTCTCATTGAGAGAACCATGAAGAAAAGTGTTCTTTACATCGAGTTGGTGGATAGGCCAAGACGAGGAGACGGCGAGGCTAAGAACAACACGGATGGAGCTGGGTTTCACAACAGGAGAAAATGTCTCGTCGAAATCTAGGCCTGCTTGCTGGGAGTCACCGCGACAAACTCATCGTGCTTTGTAACGCGCAAGAGAACCATCGGAATGAAACTTATGGCGAAAAACCCATTTTCCAAAGACTACGTTTGCACCAGGGGGACGGGGAACCAGCGACCATGTGCTGTTAAGGAGGAGGGCATCGTGTTCTTCTTTCATGGCTTTGAACCAATTTGGATTAAGAAGAGCAGCTTTGTAGGACTTGGGGATGGGAGAGAGAGGAGTGGCCGATGCATGGAGGTTGAGACGGTCGACAGGGCGACTGAAACCAGCCTTTCCACGAGTACGCATGGTGTGCTCATTTTTAGGAATAGGAACGGGCACGGCTTTGGGTGGTAATGGCGGAGGGGTGGCTATGATGGGAGAAGAAGGGGATGTAGGAGAGTTGGGGGTAGGCGAAGAGGTACAACGAGCGAGCGGTGGTGATTGGGGCTCGAAGGAATAGGCAGGAGGAGGGCTGGTGGGTGGTTCCGGCGTAGTGGGAGAAGCAGCATGGGGTGACGCTGTGGGAGTAGAATATTCAGCAGCACTGGCAGCGGGATGCGGGGTGGGGGCAGCCGTAGCAGAGTGGTGCGCAAGTGGTGGGATGTGAACATGGCCATGCAGGCCATGCACGTCGATCGGGCTGGGTTTGGAAGCGAGCTGACGAGGAGAAGAGAGGGGGGCGCTAAGGTCTGATGGTTGAAAAGTGGCGAAAGGAAAAGATGTTTCGTCGAAAGTAACGTGGCGAGAGACAAGAACTCTACCGGTTTGGAGGTCGAGGCAGCGGAAACCTTTGTGAGAGTCAGAGAGACCAAGAAAGACACAAGGTAGGGAGCGAGTAGAGAGTTTGTGTGGTGTAGTAGGAGCAATATTAGGGAAGCAAAGGCAACCAAATATGCGAAGATCAGAATAAGAAGGAGGGGAGAGAAAGAGGGAGTCGTATGGGGAGTATCGTGGGCAACTTGGAGTGGGTCGGATATTGAGAAGATAGGTGGCATGGCGTAGTGATTCAGCCCAATATTGTGGTGGCATGGAGGCTTGGATGAGAAGAGTGCGGAGAATGTCGTTTATGGTGCGAAGAGATCGTTCGGCTTTCCCATTTTGTGGTGAGGTGTAGGGGCAGGAGAAGCGGAGAAGAACACCATGAGCAAGAAAGAAATCACGGTTATGAGTGTTATCGAACTCGCGGCCATTGTCGCATTGTAAGAACATAATGGGGAGAGAGAAGTGAGAGGCGATATAGCGCTGAAAATTGACAAAAAGGTTATGAACATCAGATTTTGCGCGAACGGGAAAGGTCCATACATAATGAGAATAATCGTCAAGGATTACAAGATAGTACTTAAAACCTGATACACTAGGGATAGGTGACGTCCACAAGTCACAGTGCAATAACTCAAATGGAAAAGAACTACGAGTACTAGAAGTGCTAAAGGGCAAGCGCACATGCTTGCCCATTCGACAAGCGTGACACAAAGACGCATCATGAACATCTCTAAGATGAGGAAGCTGAAATTCTTGGAGAAGGCTAGTTGTCGTGGAGGCGTTGGGGTGACCGAGACGACGATGCCATAGCGTGACGGAGGCGAGCATGGCATGGGGCGATGAGACGGAGGTGGGGCTGCGGATGGTGTAGAGATCGCCAGAACTATTGAACTGAGCTAGCACCTCCTTGGTTCGAAGATCCTTCACAGACAAGCCAAAGGGATCAAATTCGACAGAAACATAATTGTCAGTGGTGAAGCGACGGACGGAGATAAGATTATGAATTAAAGCAGGTGCAACTAATACTTCACGAAGAAGAAGAGGGGAACGGGAAGAAGAGAGAGTGGATGTGCCAACGCAAGAAACTGGAATAGAAGAACCGTCACCAATCATGATAGAATGAAAAAGTGCAGAGGGACGAAGAGAAGAAAGCGTACTAGGAGATGCGGACATATGCGAGGATGCACCAGAGTCAAAGATCCATTCGGTACCTGAGTCTTGGGTGGTAAGTGAGTTCATGGCGGCGATGAAGGCTGCTTGATCCCATGTTGGTGTAGCCGAAGAAGAGGCGGGTGAAGCCGACGGGTACGGCACGGAGGAGACCGGCGGTGGTGCAGTGGGAACAGCCGAATCCCAGCTTGGAGAAGGGAACATGCCGTAGGGGTACACCGAGGAGGCAGTGGGAGCGGCCGCCAACTGATACAGCGGAGCATACGCCGTGTACGCATGCAGCGGAGGCCGCGAGCCAAGAAGACCAGGTGCGCCGGTGGATGGGCGCATGCCGGGCGCCCAGGCCCCACTGTATGGTGGTGGAGCGTTGTATGGAGAAGGCGCAGACCATGGCATCGGCCATGCCTGAACCAGCCCCGTCCAGGGGTCATGCGATGGGCGCCAGGCCGCCGGTGCTGTTGAGGAAGACGAGGGTGCCGTAGGTGCTGGCGCAGGAGCGGAGGAAAACTATGAAGACGACGTAGCCTGCTTGGGAGGCCGATAAACAGGGTTCTTACCCTTGTAGTTTGGGCTAGGACGCCACCCAGGAGGCGGCTGAGGAGGCAGTGGCGCCGGTGGTGAGGCTGAGGACGACGCAGCAGATCGCGCCGTAGTGTGGAAGAGGCGCGGCGTGGAGGCCTTGCGCGCCTGATTCTGCTCCTCCATCTGAAGCATGGAGCGAGCTTCGGCGAGCGTCGGCAGAGGGCGAAGAAGCGGGATCAGAGTTGCTTGCTGGGCGAAGCGTTCGTCCAGCCCGCCCATGAGCGCGTGGAGGAGCGAGCGATCGGCAACCACCTCCCCAAGCTCGCGGAGTTCGTCGCCGATAGCCTTGATGCGCTGACAGAAAATGCCCACCGGACGATCACCCTGCGTGATGGTGCGAAGCTCGGTGTTGAGAGCAGAGATGCGGGCGTCGGAGTTGTCCTGGAAGAGCCGGCGAAGTTCAGCCCATATGTCGCGCGCAGAGGCATCGTCCTTGACCAGAAGGTTGAATAGTTCAGTGGAAATGTGGGTGTAGAGCCACTGAATGATTGCAAGGTCATCCTTGAGCCATCGTGGGTCGTGAGGAGCGGCAGGGGAGTCGCCGGTGATGTGGTGAAGTAGAGAGCATCGTCCGAGATGAATCTCGAACAGGTGGCGCCAGTGATAGTAGTTGTGGCTGTGTAGATCAAGGACAATGGGGATGAACGGAGTAATATGAGTGATGGTGTCGCAAAAGGAGAGTGGAGAGGAGAGGGTGAGGGTGGAGTTGGAGGTAGAAGAAGGGAGGGTGGCTTGGGCGGCAGCGGGGAGAGTTGGTTGGCCGCCGGAATAAGGCAGGTGGGGCGGGCCGCCGGGGAGGGTGGGCTGGCCGCCGGGAATTGTCATGGCGAGGGAGGACTAAGAACCGGTGTCTGATACCATGAAGTTTTGCGGAATGTGTTTCTCAATCCATTCATAGAGCATACAGTGTTACATATAGGTTCAGAGTACAACTGCAGCCGCATGGGCTAGTGGAGAACGTGGGCGATCGTGGCTGAGGCCCATGCGATCGTGGTGAACTGACGAAGACTGCATGCTGACTATCAGATACAACGACACTTTGGAGCTGGTACACGGCCGGCTGGCATGTTGGCGCTGCAGCACGGAGGCGGACTAGGGGACTGTACATACCTCCACTGCGCCGCGGCAGCTACGGTCCAGCTCGGCAGGCTCGTACAGTACAGTCGTCGTCGCCCATCTCGCAGCCTCCTATGCGCGCTCCGCCTGCCACACCACGGCCCTCCTCCTCGGTGGTGATTTGTGACTGTGGCAGCGCACCGAGCCCGACGATCAAGAACCATCGACTGACAGCCCGCCCTGCATCGTTTCGTTCTCACCAACGAGGGCCGGTAGACGAGCCAACCATGCACACTTCACCCATCAGTGGAGGTGCAATCACTGTTCAAAGCAGCATATAACTCATGCGTGCATTTTATCCAAAACAAAATTGCACATGGATGCATACGTGCATGCACATGCATGGTGCCTCACTTTCCCACGGCAAACGCAGTTTCCCCACGCAGCCTCTACAGCCTAGCCACCTTGCCACACGGGCTCGACCACAGTCTACCAACCGATAAATTGAATGCAAAGACATGGGTCAGAGCATATTTCAGTGATTTTTTTCTTCTAAATGACCTGAATTGTACATGTGCATGTGTTGTTTCTATAAGTCAAGTGAATTGCCATCTTAGTGCGCATATCACATATAAGTAATGCTGCCTTTCTGCTGTAAGTGACCTGACATACCACATATAAGTAGTACCACTTTTCATATATAAGTAACCGACTTATCACATATGTGCTTGCAATAGATAAGCAACAACATATGTGCTTTTTTCCACTTAACAATCCCCCCATTGCAGCAAAAATAAACTCTATTTGGCAACCTAATAACCTCCTACTCGTGTCATCTCCCTCATTGCAAACACGACGAGCAGGGCCCACCGGATGCTGACGAAGCTGCTTCTTGTTGATTCCATTGTACTATGAGTCGTAATGATATTTCGGTAGCCCATAATCAAGTTCCTACCAAAATGAGGATTTTCCGACATCATGCACTAATGTAAGGATGAGGATTTTCCGACATCATTCACTAATGTAAGGATGAGGTTTTTTAGCGCACGAGAGTGGTGTGAATAACTCATCCAGTTCACCCCATCATCTGGAGACGGACGGATCAAATACCGAACGAATAGAAGTACTACTCCTACTTACTAACAATGAAGAATATGCTTTCCTCCCTCATATGAGATCATACTACAAAGCAACCTTCTGTTTAATTCCGCACTAGGCAAGCACGCTTACTATCGCACGTTGGCATTGTCTAAACATTGTATTTTGCATCGTGATTAGTTTTGTGACCATGTACCATCATGCCTTCCCATGCATGACTATTTGTTCGATCGAATATAGTATCACGCCAGATCAAACGAATGCCTTTGTATGTTTAGCATTATTGGGGCGGTCCATGTCATGTCTGGATTGATTTGGTGGCCGGGGCATCGTCGAGTCGTCCTGTGCCGGCTCGAGCGAACCGAAGCACTACCTACTCTAAAAGAAGCAGCAGATGGATGGAACAAAAGTACTGTATTGTACTCCCTCTGTTCCTAAATATTTGTCTTTTTAGGATTTCAAATGATCTACCACATATAGATGTATATAGACACAATTTAGAGTGTAGATTCACTTATCTTGCTCCGTATGTATCACTACAAGGATTCCGGTCTATTGCAACAAAAAATATTGCTACAACCATCTTTTGTTGCAATAAAATGCTATATTACCACAAAATTCCAGCTTGTGGTAATAGGATCTACATGTTGCCACAATTTTGTTTCATCGCGCTAAGTACTTGTTTTGTTGCAATAGAAGCCATGTATTGCCACAAGCTGCATCGGCGTTGTAATATGGTAGTGATATTGCAACAATTCCGTCCCGTTCCATGAATTGGTCATCTTGTTGCAATAATGGCTAGGTATTGCAACAAAGTACATCTTTGTGGTAATATTTAGACATATATTGCAACAACTCTGACATGTGGCGCTAGTCATAGATACTATTGCAACAAAGCATGTATTGGTTGTAATAGGGTGACTTTTTGCCTCACCTTCCTTGTGTTGCAATAACTATTACATATTGTGACAAATTGAGCATGGTAATACGTACAACATAATGCAACAATCCTCTAGGGTGACTTTTTCACGACGCGATAACTATTTCGCCACCAAAGCAAGTTTTGTTGAAATAGAGTATCGCCACAAAAAGTTTAAATTGTCGCAATAATTTCTTGCTACAAATATTTTATTTGTTGTGATACCTGTTTATCACCACCAAAACAAGTATGTTGCAATTTACTGTTACAACGACTGGAATATTTGTTGCCATAAGTTAATGCCACAAGTGTAGTGGGTCGTGGCAACATGTCTAATGCCAGGAAAAAATGATTGTTGCCATAGTTTATTGCCACAAGTGTGGTGGGTCGTGGCAACATGCCTAATGCCACGAAAACAAGGATTGTGGCCATAGTTTATTGCCACAATTGACTATTGCCACTGAAGAGTATTGTGCCACGAAACGGCCGTCGTTGGCATAGGTTGTTGCCACAAATGTCTATCGCTACGAGATATCAGTCGCCACGATTCGTTACATGTTGCATTAAAGCTATCTCCACAAATCAAATTGTGGCATCAGGTGAGTGTTGCCACGGGAAACATGTGGCAACTTCCCGCCTAGATGTTGTGATAGCACGCTTTATTGCCACAATTGCTTTTTTGTGGTAATAAGCTATTACCATGTGTCCAGTCGCAACGGCTGCCAACGAATGTCGTTTCGTGGCAATAGGTACTTATCGCCACGAAACAACATCTATTACAACAAACGGGTTTGTTGCAATAGACCCGGATCCTTGTAGTGGTAGTTACTTGTTGAAATATCTAGAAAGACAAATATTTAGAAACGAAGGGAGTACTTGTCAACAACAAGAATCCGTATGATATTCTCCTTTTCAGGTTTGTCCGCTTCCGCCTGCCTGCCTGCCTCTGAACCCAACCCAACTGACAGTGTGCGTGCCCCGCATGCTTTGCATTTGCAGTCGATACGTGTAGGTGGGGATACGTACAGTCTCTTCTCCCTTCGCAAGGAGACAAGAAAACCACTAGAGGCAGATCAACTCTGATTAGTTCCCCACTGGACAAAGGTTGCTCGCTGTATTAGTAGCACTGCTACTACTAGTCTACTAGGACTACTCGATCGATCAACCAGCTGATAATTAACTCAACTGAGATATACTACTACCACCACAAAAGGAGTAGGCATCGTCGTCTGGTGCTCTGGTATGACGATCCGACCTACTCGTGTCCGACTCCGGCCCGCGCGGCCTGCTCGGTCGACGCGGCACCGATCAGTAGCCCTGCCCGTGGTCCGGAGCCTGCACCAGAGGAGCGTACCAAGCCGCAGCGGCGGCGGGCACGCAAGGCCTGGGTAGCAGGAGGACGACGGCCACACGGGTACGCCGCGCCGTAGATGGATGTCCGTTTTGTCCGGATTCACCCATGAGGCCAATTTCACCGGGCGATCCCAGATGGATGTCCGTTTTGTCCGGATTCTGTCCGTTTGCAATGGGGTCATGTCCGGGCCTGTTTTGGGATGCGGTGGCCGTGCGCCCAGTGCACGGCCGCATCCGTTTGCCCCATCTCGTCCGTCGGAGCCTAAAATGCCCATATTTTCATATGAAAACAAGTTTACACGTTTAAATATTAATTGTTCGAAAATTAAAATAGTTTTACAACCCAATCGAAATTGTTTCTAATAAAGATAGTTTTACAACCAAATCAAAATTATCTTGAATGAACATAAAACGAACCAATACATCTATCGGTCGTCAATATGCTCTCACACGTGCTCAACCAAGTCATTTTGAAGAGCCTTATGAGTGTGCCAATCACGCAGCTCACGATGGAACTGGCAGAACTGATCAAACGTGGCCGGTTCTTGGTGCAGGGGCTCAACATTGTCACCTTGAAAATCAAATTCTTGGTCGAAGATACTGTCATCGCGTTCGTCCTCGACGATCATGTTGTGCATGATCACACAAGAAGTCATCACCTCTCAAAGCTTCCTTTCATCCCATGACAGTGCAGGGTATCGAGCATGCCCCATCGGGATTCAAGCACACCAAAAGCACGTTTCACATCCTTTCTAGCACTCTCTTGCATTTGGGCAAATCTCTTTCTCTTCTCACATTGGGGCTTCGAGATTGTCTTCACAAAAGTTGACCACTGAGGATATATACCATCAGCTAGATAGTATCCTTTGTTGTACTGGTGGTCGTAGATCACAAAGTTGACAAGTGGGGAGCGGCCTTCTGCAAGCCTCGCGAAGACTGGAGAACGTTGCAGCACGTTGATATCATTGTGAGAACCTGCCATGCCGAAGAAAGAATGCCATATCCAGAGATCCTGCGATGCCACCGCTTCTAATATGACAGTGCACTCGCTGACATGCCCCTTGTACTGGACCTGTCAAGCAAATGGACAGTTCTTCCACTCCCAGTGCATACAATATATGCTGCCAAGCATGCCTGGAAAGCCTCTAGCTGCGTTGGTCGCCAACAATCTCTCTGTATCAGCGGCAGTTGGCTGCCTCAAGTACTCTGGGCCAAACACCTCGATCACAGCCTGACAGAACTTGTACATTGACATCAGACATGTTGTCTCGCTCATACGCACGTACTCATCTACCAGATCGCCTGGAATTCCATACGCAAGCATGCGGACGGCCGCGGTGCATTTCTGGTAAGAGGAGAACCCAAGCTTGCCAAGGGCATCCGTCTTGCACTCGAAGTATGGGTCATGAGCAACCACTCCCTCTCGGATACGATTGAACACATGCCTTGCCATATGAAAACGGCGACGGAATTTATCCGGCTTGAAGAGCGGTTTGTTGGAAAAGTAATCGGCATAGAGCAAGGCGTGGCCTCTGTCGTGGAAACGACTCCGACAGTAAAAGAGGGGTAGGATAACGGAGCATGATCTATCGAGATGCATATGGGTGACACGGTGGTTTTAGCGAGTTCGGGCCTCTCATGGCGGAGATAACAACCCTACGTCTCGTGCTCCGGAGAGGCTTTGTTTTATCTGAGTATATATCCGGAGATTATAATATGTGTATGAGAGAGAGGAACGGATCCCCATGCCTGAGCTAAGTCCTGAGACTAATGGTGAAAAGAGAGAGAGGTGGAAGAAAAAGCCCCCCCAAGTCTAGTGGTGGGGGGTGGCTTATATAGAGTGCGCCACCCCCTCACCTCCTATGTTACAAAGTGGAGTATCAATGCCATAATACATGGCCACTACAAAACCGCTATGTCGACTATTGGTCTTCGTGATATCCGAGTGAGTTACACTGCCGAGTGGAATGAGCTCATCGAGTGGAGTGTTGTGCTCCGAGTGGTTGTTGCCGTCCGAGTGACTTTGAAGTTGCGGCACGCTGCGACGGGCGATCCGCCCAGGGCCCAAAGACAAAGTGAATGGTGTCCATGGGTAGGGTCTTTAGGTCAGCCTGTTACCCTACCCCTAATACATGTCCTCGTCATTAGCCCCGAATCGGTCGAGGTTGAGCGGTCGAGTTGAGGTGAATTTCGTGATGAGTCGAGTGCTACGGAGGCACTTATGAACTTCCTCCGTCACCCGGTGGTCTTATCTCCGCGTGTTGCCTTGACGGATTCCTGCATCGCACGATGTCCGAGTGAAATGAGCTCGGTCGGGTCCATGGAGGAGCGTTGAACTCATCTTATAGCAATTTTTGGAGTGATTTGAGTTGGTCCTCCATCGAGTGGCGATTACTCGGAATTTCTTCACGCCTGGAACGTGTCTTTTTTTTGTTTGGCCGTCACTCGGACCGGGCGGACCGTTCCGAGTGGATACCATTCCAGTGGGGGCACGCTGAGTGCACCCACTGGGTGTAGTCCTCGAGATCGCCGCCGATTGCGGGCATCGGCGGGAGTCTTAGAACTGTATTTTTGTTGTTGTTTGGCGTCACTCGGACCGGGCGGACTGTTCAGTGGATACCAACAATCGGCGGAGTCTTCTGACTGTCTTTTTGTTGTTGTTCATCACTTGACTGGTCAGCCGCATCGAGTGGAGATTACTCCATGGGGGCACGCTGAGTGCACCCAGGTGTAGTCCCACGAGACCGCCGATCGGCTGGAGCGGAGGAGGTCCGAGAAAACTAAAAATCTTCTTAGCTGGTACCAGTCGAACTTGTTCCTCTCCGACTCGAAGGTCGAGTAGTACTTGAGGATCTGGTATTGGTCTAGCTTGTTTCTCTTTGACTCAGAAGTCGAGTAGTACTTGAGTGATCTGGAGGTAGCCCCGAGTGATGCTCGAAAGAGGTAAGCTCGCTAGAGAATGTGATATGAGGTTTGATCATATGAGTAATCTAGTCATTCCCATGTTGGGGGTGTAGAGGTGAGGACATGTCCAACTGATGGTGACGCGCGGGGCGGCCGAGGAGCGAGGACGTGTATAACTGAGTGGCGACGCGCGGGGCGGCCGAGTGGTGAAGACGTGCAAAACCGAGTGGCGACGCGTGGGGCGGCCGAGTGGTGAAGACGTGCAGAACCGAGTGGCGACGTGCGGGGCGGCCGAGTGGTGAAGATGCGCACAACCGAGTGGCGACGCGCGGGGCGGTCGAGCACGGGGCGGCCGAGTGGTGAAGACGTGTGTAACCGAGTGGCGACGCGCGGGGCGGCCGAGTGGTGAAGACGCGCACAACCGAGTGGCGACGCACGGGGCGGCCGAGTGAAGGACTAAGTGTCCAGCCGAGTGGCAAAAATGGTCCTTGAAGGAGTTAGCCAGATGCTTTTGAAGCTGATGTAGCGACAAGGTCGGTGTAGTGTGGCTGTGGCGCAACAAGACTGGTGCGACAACTAAATTTGAGTAGGAACGAAGATTGCATGCAGAGTGTCTGGGTGATTATGAAATTCGTCAAAGTGACGGATTGAATGTACTTGTTGAAGTGAAGGGTCTGATTGGTGATGAAGTACTCGACCACGTAGAAGAGTGTCATTCCAAATGAGATGCAGCCCCCGAGTGCGGCGTAGCCCCCGAGCATACTACAGGCTTCGACAACGGACATGTCGGAATACGAGAAATATGGTTTTGAATGGATGATTTGCAATTCATCGAGTTAGACTCGGGTAAAGATGAGGAGAACCTTCCGAGTGATGCTCGAAAGAGGCAAACTCGCAAAAGAGTGAAGTGTGAAGTTTAATTATGAAAGAGACTTATCATCTCATGCCCGACGAGGTCTATATCATTGATACGATGAAGAGAATTCCATAGAGGGTTGGCCGGACGTGTTTGAAGTCAACAGAGCGACAAGGTCAGTGTTGTGGTGCGCTAGGACCAGTATGGTGACCGAGTCCGAGCAATGATGAAGTTGGCACGTAGGGCCATCGAAAGTGATCGCAGAACTTGTGTAAAAATGGCACAAGTCAACACAATAATTTCTTGAGGAAATTTGATGTGTGCTGAAATGATTTGTGTGAATAACACCCATAGACACCACCGGGAGTGCAAGGGCTTGCTGGTTGACCGGTAAAAGTCTAAAAGAGCGAAGGATTCGTTCGACTTGTCGGGCGAGTGATCCCTTGAACTCGTTGGAATCTCGCTAAAATAAAACGGAAGTGTAGTGTTTCGTTGAGTTGCAGCCCGGAGGACCGATGCAAACTCGAAATGAAGAACGACACATGGTGTTCGTGAATGATATGTCTTGAAAAAATGGAAGTTGGACTTGGGAGTCACATAACCAGTACTAAGAAAGTATGTGAAAATAAGCAGTCGAGTGTAGAAGTACACTCGGTGGTGTGGCCTCCGAGTGAACGTGATGTGTGAATTATGGAATACTCGGGAAGACGAAAATAACAGAATGCAAAATGACTTAGCTGTCTGAAGGCACGCGGGGCGGTCGAGTGGTGATGAGGTGACCAACCGATGGCGACGCGCGGGGCTGTCGAGTGGTGATGAGGTGACCAACCGATGGCGACGCGCGGGGCGGTCGAGTGGTTATAAGGTGACCAACCTGGTGGCGACGCACGGGGCGGCCGAGTGGTTATGAGGTGACCAACCTGCTGGCGACGCACGGGGCGGCCGAGTGGTTAAGAGGTGACCAACCTGGTGGCGACGCACGGGGCGGCCGAGTGGTTATGAGGTGACCAACCTGTGGCGACGCACGGGGCGGCCGAGTGGTTATGAGGTGACCAACCTGGTGGCGACGCACAGGGCGGCCGAGTGGTTATGAGGTGACCAACCTGTGGCGACGCACGGGGCGGCCGAGTGGTTATGAGGTGACCAACCTGAGTGGCGACAAGGGCGGCCGAGTGGTGATGAGGTGACCAACCGAGTGGCGACGCACGGGCGGCCGAGTGGTTATGAGGTGACCAACTCAGATCGTGTTTTTAAACTTAGGTAGTCTTGATCTGCATCTAAGCCCCGAGTGGGAGGTTGCTCTCCACTCGGCAGGATTTTTTTGAAACTTAGTAGTCTTGGACTGCAGCTAAGCCCCCGAGTGGGAGGGTTGCTCTCCACTCGGTAGGATTTTTTGAAACTTAGGCGAGTACTGGACTGCAGCTAAGCCCCCGAGTGGGAGGGTTGCTCTCCACTCGGTAGGATTTTTGAAACTTAGGCGAGTACTGGACTGCAGCTAAGCCCCCGAGTGGGAGGGTTGCTCTCCACTCGGTAGGATTTTTGAAACTTAGGTAGTCTTGGACTGCAGCTAAGCCCCGAGTGGGAGGGTTGCTCTCCACTCGGTAGGATTTTTTGAAACTTAGGCGAGTACTGGACTGCAGCTAAGCCCCCGAGTGGGAGGGTTGCTCTCCACTCGGTAGGATTTTTTAAACTTAGGCGAGACGGATTCGCAACTAAGTCACCCACTGGGGGATTGAGAGCATATAAAAAGAATAACAATTATTTATGAGATTGTAAAAATTGTGTCGCGGGGTTACCGAGTGGTGATGAGGTGACCAACCGATTGACGAGGCCCGGAGCGGTCGAGTGGTGATGAGGTGACCAACCGATGCAGGGCGTCCGAGTGACGTAGACGCGTCCCGTAGAGTGGCGACGCGTGAAGCATCCGGATGATGTGGATGCGTGCCGCAGAGTGACGAGGCGCGTGGCGTCCTGGTGAAGTAGAGGCGCGTGCCGCAGTGACGACGAGCGAGGCATCTGAGTGATGTAGACGCGTCCCGCAGAGTGGCGGCGCGCGGAGCGTCCGGATGATGTAGATGCGTGGCCCGGAGTGACGATGCGCGGGGCGTCCTGATGAAGTAGAGGCGCGTGCCGCAAATGGCGATAAGCGAGGCGCCCGAGTGACGAGACGCGTCCGCAAAGTGGCGGCGCTGAGCGCCCGGATGATGTAGACGCATGGCCCGGATCGACGGCGATGCGGGCGCCCTGATGAAGTAGAGGCGCGTGCCGCGCGATGCGGGCGGCAAGCGCGGCGCCCGAGCGTAAACGCGTCCCCAAAGTGGCGGCTGAGCGCCCGGATGATGTAGACGCGCGCCGGAGTGAGCGCTGGGCGCCCTGATGAAGTAGAGGCGCGTGTCGCGCAGTGGCGACAAGCGAGGCGTCCGAGTGACGTAGACGCGTCCCGCAGAGTGGCGGCGCGCGGAGCGTCCGGATGATGTAGATGCGTGGCCCGGAGTGACGGCGAGCGCGGGCGCCCTGATGAAGTAGAGTGCGTGCGCGCGAGGGCGATAAACGAGGCGCCCGAGTGACGTAAACGCGCCCCGCAAAGTGGCGGCAGCGGAGCGCCCGGATGATGTAGACGCGGGGCGGAGTGACGGCGCGCGAGGCATCTGATGAAGTAGAGGCGCGTGTCGCGCAGTGGCGACAAGCGAGGCGTCCGAGTGACGTAGACGCGTCCCGCAGAGTGGCGGCGCGCGGAGCGTCCGGATGATGTAGAGGCGTGGCCCGGAGTGACGGCGCTGGGCGCCCTGATAAGTAGAGCGCGTGCGCGCAGCGGGCGGCAAGCGAGGCGCCCGAGTGACGTAGACGCGTCCCGCAAAGTGGCGACGCGCGGAGCGTCCGGATGATGTAGACGCGTGGCCCGGAGTGACGATGCGCGGGGCGTCCTGATGAAGTAGAGGCGCGTGCCGCGCAGTGGCGACAAGCGAGGCGTCCGACCGAGTGATCAAGTGCCTGCACGTTAGTCGCCTGAACGTGTCTAAAAAAATGTTGTGTGCCCAAGTGTTGGGTTGACCAGTCGGGCTGGTTGTGTGTTGCATATGTCGAGTGTACTTGTCCGAGCGTACCAGAGTACCGAGTCGGAGTAGCGGAGCGGCTGGGCCAGCCTGAAGTCAACGCAAGATGTGTGTGCGCTGGGACCTGGTGCAGGTGGCTGCGGAAAGAAATGAATCCACGCACCTTGTTTTAATGGCTGATTAATGAGGCAGCCAATTAATCCGGCGTTGAAGATTTTTTCCGCTTCCAAATTTTCCGCATGCGGTTAATTGATGGAAGAAACAGCCACGCCCGACCATGCAGGAGTAAGTAGAATCTGCATGTAAGAGGCATTAATTAGCGCTAATTAAGCCGAATTAAAACATGGAAGTTTCGCATGTGATACGGGTTGAAATTAGGAGAGTTGAGAAGGCAGCCCGAGTCCGGAGAGCTCGCTGCGGTGTAAACGCCGTCACGCCGAATCGACGGCAGCCGAGAGATGTCGATGAAGAGGATATCCAGCGCTGGAGTCGCGGGCGGCACAGCCAAGGACGAGGCGGTGCAAGCGTTGTGGTTGCGTTTGATCGCCGGGGCGAGCCGCGCGCGGTCGGAGTCGCACTCGACACCCATGAGCTGAGCCGAAAAGCCGCAGCCAGCCTCGTCGTCCGAGAGCCGGGTCGACCGCCGGTGGCCGTCCTCCGCCGCCGAGGAACCAGGCCAAGCGTTAGCGATCAGGCGTGTGGGCGCCGCGATGACGCTTGCGATGAGGCCGAGATGATGACATGCGGATAGCGGCGCTTCATCGTTCGGGAGCCGAGCCACCAATCGGTGCAAAAGGAGGCATCCTATTGTATGAACTCGTGCATACGTAAAAAGAACAAACCATAGTTAGATAATTTGTAATGTTTGATTGTAAAGAGGACGATTTGGGATGAGCAACTCCCTGATCCTTTTGTATGATGAGGAGTATTTTGTGAGATGGCCGGGACTCCAATAGTTAAAATTGGTGGCGGTGATTGTTTGATCTCGGGAGATCATCCCAAGAAAGCTTGGGTTACCCGTAGAAATTAGTCCGCTTCGGCGATTGAAGAAAAACCATCGCATCATGGCTCGATAGACGCCATGCCCCACGGTGGGCGCTTAACTCGTCGGGAAACGACTCGACAAAGAAAAGAGGGTAGGATAACGGAGCATGATCTATCGAGATGCATATGGGTGACACGGTGGTTTTAGCGAGTTCGGGCCTCTCATGGCGGAGATAACAACCCACGCCTCGTGCTCCGGAGAGGCTTTGTTTTATCTGAGTATATATCCGGAGATTACAATATGTGTATGAGAGAGAGGAACGGATCCCCATGCCTGAGCTAAGTCCTGAGACTAATGGTGAAAAGAGAGAGAGGTGGAAGAAAAAGCCCCCCCAAGTCTAGTGGTGGGGGGTGGCTTATATAGAGTGCGCCACCCCCTCACCTCCTATGTTACAAAGTGGAGTATCAATGCCATAATACATGGCCACTACAAAACCGCTATCTTGACTATTGGTCTTCGTGATATCCGAAAGTGAGTTACACCGCCGAGTGGAATGAGCTCATCGAGTGGAGTGTTGTGCTCGAGTGGTTGTTGCCGCCCCGAGTGACTTTGAAGTTGCGGACGTGCGACGGCGATCCGCCCAGGGCCCAGTACAAAGTGAATGGTGTCCATGGGTAGGGTCTTTAGGTCAGGCCTGTTACCCTACCCCTAATACATGTCCTCGTCAGCCTCTCTCCCTGTTGCGGTTCAGGTTGGGAGCACGGCCAGGGACTGACCCCCTTGTACCGAGGAAGTTGCCGTTGAATGTGATCGTGAACGACTAATGTAGCCACCACAAGATCTTCATCATCCAACGATGAATCGTCCGATGAACAAAGGAAGTGGTGGAAGAAGAACTCGTCTCCACTGTCCATACCTTTGTGGGCAAAATGTCGAACACCTTGCGGGCGTGGTGGTGAAGAGGCCCCGATGATCACCTCGACGCAGTAGGGGTGGTTGCCGGCCGGCTACTGGACGCTCTAAAGCCGTCGGAAGCTACCGCGGCCGCCGTGGTACGTCGCCGGCTGTCGTGTCTCCTCTGCCACCGGCAAAGACGGCGACCGCCAAACCTCCTCCGATCAACGGCCAAAACTACGGCGAAAGCGCGGGCGTGGTGGCGGCCATGTCTACACGTGGTTTTGTATGGACTGCGGGGGGCTGCGTGGTGAGGAGGCGGCCGGAGAATAGCGGCGGCGCCGGCGGCGGGGCGGGGCGGGAGAGAGAGTGTCGAAGCGTTGGGAGGGAGGGACTGATAGTGTCCCCGACAGGCGGGCCACGGGGGGAGGGGGGACAAGGGCGTGCGTCGCGGTCGTCCGCGCGGGTCCGTTTCACCCCAAACCGAGCGTAACTTTGGGCCGGGATGGGTCGAAAACGGACAGATTCCGGACATTTGTCCGTTTGAGGTTGCGCGTTGGGCCGCGCTATTCGTCCGTTTTACCCCAAACGAACGCTCCCGGACAAGATAGGGTCGCGCGGTGGAGTTGGCCTGACGCCGGACCCGCGTACAAGTGCACTGTTGTCTGTTGGTGTGGACCCTCTCGCGTCCTGTCCTGACCGCAGCCTGCACGGTCACACGGACGGACGGACGGACGTACTCGTACGCACACGGATCGGGTCAGCACTCAGGCCAACTCCACCACTCGACCCCAAACAAACGTCCGTTTTGTCCGGTTCTGTCCGTTTGGGTATGGATTTGGGGTCGTGTCCGGGCCTGTCCTGGGATGCGGTGGCCGTGCGCCCAGCGCGCGGCCGCATCCATTTGCCCCATCCTGTCCGTCAAGGCCAAAAATGCCCAAATTTGCATCAAAACTAGTTTCCAACCCAAATATTTCTCTGAAAATTAAAATAGTTTTACAACCCAATTGAAATTGTCTTTAATAAAATAGTTTACAACCAAATCGAAATTGTCTTGACTGAACATAAAATAGTTTTACATCTATTGGTTGCCAATGTGATCCCAGACGTGCTCAACCAAGTCATTTTGAAGATTAAAATGAGTGTGTCAATCACGCATCTCACGGTGGAATTGGGCAAACTGTTCAAATGTGGCTGGGTCTTGGCGCAGGGGCTCAATATTTTCACCTTGATAATCAAATCCTTGGTCGAAGATACTCTCATCACGCTCGTCCTCGACGATCATGTTGTGCATGATCACACAAGCAGTCATCACCTCCCAAAGCTTCCCTTCATCCCATGACAGTGCAGGGTTTCGAACGATACCCCACCGGGATTGAAGCACACCAAAAGCACGTTTCACATCCTTTCTAACACTCTCTTGCATTTGGGCAAATCTCTTTCTTTTCTCACCTTGGGGTTTCAAGATTGTCTTCACAAAAGTTGACCACTGAGGATATATACCATTTGCTAGATAGTATCCCTTGTTGTAATGGTGGCCGTTGATCTCAAAGTCGACAGTGGGGAGTGGCCTTCGCAAGCCTCGCGAAGATCGGAGAACGCTGCAAAGACGTTGATATCATTGTGAGAACCTGCCATGTCAAGAAAGAATGCCATATCCACAGATCTCGCGATGCCACCGCTTCTAATATGATAGTGCACCCGCTAACATGCCCCTTGTATTGGCCCCGCCAAGCAAATGGACAGTTCTTCCACTCCCAATGCATACAATCTATGCCGCCAAGCATGCCCGAAAACCTCTAGCTGTGTTGGTCGCCAACAATCTCTCAGATCGCTGCAGTTGGCTGCTGTTGGAAATATGCCCTAGAGACAATAATAAATTAGTTATTATTATTATATTTCCTTGTTCATCATAATCGTTTATTATCCATGTTATAATTGTATTGATAGGAAACTCAGATACATGTGTGGGTACATAGACAACACCATGTCCCTAGTAAGCCTCTAATTTACTAGCTCGCTGATCAACAGATGGCTACGGTTTCACGACCATGGACATTGGATGTCGTTGATAACGGATCACATCATTAGGAGAATGATGTGATGGACAAGACCCAATCCTAAGCCTAGCACAAAGATCGTAGTTCGTATGCTAGAGCTTTTCTAATGTCAAGTATCATTTCCTTAGACCATGAGATTGTGCAACTCCCGGATACCGTGAGGAATGCTTTGGTGTACCAAACGTCACAACGAATCGGGTGGCTATAAAGGTGCACTACGGTATCTCCGAAAGTGTCTGTTGAGTTGGCACGAATCAAGTCAGGATTTGTCACTCCGTAACGGAGAGGTATCTCTCGACCCACTCGGTAGGACATCATCATAATGTGCACAATGTGACCAAGGGGTTGATCACGGATGATGTGTTACGAATCCAGTAAAGAGACTTGCGGTAACGAGATTGAACAAGGTATCGGCATACCGACGATCGAATCTCGGGCAAGTACAATACCGCTAGACAAAGGGAATTGTATACGGGATTGATTGAGTCCTTGACATCGTAGTTCATCCAATGAGATCATCGTGGAACATGTGGGAGCGAACATGGGTATCCAGATCCCGTTGTTGGTTATTGGCCGGAGAACGCCTAGGTCATGTCTCAGATGGTTCCCGAACCCGTAGGGTCTACACACTTAAGGTTGATGACGCTTAGGGTTATAAAGGAAGTTTGTATGTGGTTCTTGAATGTTGTTCGAGTCCGGATGAGATCCCTGACGCCACAAGGAGTTCCGTAATGGTCCGGAGGTAAAGATTTATATATGGAAGTCCTATTTTGGCCACCGGAAAATGTTCGAGATTTTTCGGTATTGTACCGGGAAGGTTCTAGAAGGTTCGGAGTGGGGCCCACCTGCATGGGGGACCCACATGAACGTGGGTAGTGGGGTCAAGGCCCCACACCCCTGGTCAAGGCGCACCAAGATTCCCCCTTAGAAGGAATAAGATCATATCCCGAAGGGATAAGATCAAGATCCCTAAAAAGGGGGATAACAATCGGTGGGGAAGGAAATGATGGGATTTCTTTCCTCCCACCTTTGCCAATGCCCCAATGGACTTGGAGGGAAAGAAACCAGCCCCCTCCACCCCTATATATAGTGGGGAGGCGCATGGGAGCTTCAACCAAGTTCTGGCGCAAGCCCTCCCCTCTCTCCTCCTCTCCCGTGGTGCTTGGCGGCCTCGCAGATTGCCACGCCTCCATCACCACCACGCCGTCCTGCTGCTGCCGGACGGAGTCTTCCCAACCTATCCCTCTCCTTGCTGGATCAAGGCGGGAGACATCACCGGCTGCACGGTGTTGAATGCGGAGGTGCCGTCTGCTCGCACTAGGATCTCCGGTGATTTGGATCACGACGAGTACGACTCCTTCAACCCCGTTCTCTTGAACGCTTCCGCTTAGCGATCTACAAGGGTATGTAGATGCACTCTCCTTCCCTCGCTGCTGGTTTCTCCATAGATAGATCTTGGTGACACGAGGAAAATTTTGAATTTCGCCACGCTCCCCAACAAAGGGCATCATGAGCTAGGTCTATTGCGTAGATTCTTTGCACGAGTAGAACACAAAGTAGTTGTGGGCATTGATTTTGTTCAATATGCTTACCCTTACTAGTTCAATCTTGATTCGGCGGCATTGTGGGATGAAGCGGCCGGACCGACAATCGAAATTGTCTTGACTGAACATAAAATAGTTTTACATCTATTGGTTGCCAATGTGATCCTGCACGTGCTCAACCAAGTCATTTTGAAGATTAAAATGAGTGTGTCAATCCATCTCACGGTGGAATTGGGCAAACTGTTCAAATGTGGCTGGGTCTTGGCCAGGGCTCAATATTTTCACCTTGATAATCAAATCCTTGGTGAAGATACTCTCATCACGCTCGTCCTCGACGATCATGTTGTGCATGATCACACAAGCAGTCATCACCTCCCAAAGCTTCCCTTCATCCCATGACAGTGCAGGGTTTCGAACGATACCCCACCGGGATTGAAGCACACCAAAAGCACGTTTCACATCCTTTCTAACACTCTCTTGCATTTGGGCAAATCTCTTTCTTTTCTCACCTTGGGGTTTCAAGATTGTCTTCACAAAAGTTGACCACTGAGGATATATACCATTTGCTAGATAGTATCCCTTGTTGTAATGGTGGCCGTTGATCTCAAAGTTGACAGGTGGGGAGTGGCCTTCTGCAAGCCTCGCGAAGACTGGAGAACGCTGCAGCACGTTGATATCATTGTGAGAACCTGCCATGCCGAAGAAAGAATGCCATATCCACAGATCTCGCGATGCCACCGCTTCTAATATGATAGTGCACCCGTTAACATGCCCCTTGTATTGGCCCTGCCAAGCAAATGGACAGTTCTTCCACTCCCAATGCATACAATCTATGCTGCCAAGCATGCCTGGAAAGCCTCTAGCTGTGTTGGTCGCCAACAATCTCTCTGTATCAGCGGCAGTTGGCTGCTGTTGGAAATATGCCCTAGAGACAATAATAAATTAGTTATTATTATTATATTTCCTTGTTCATCATAATCGTTTATTATCCATGTTATAATTGTATTGATAGGAAACTCAGATACATGTGTGGGTACATAGACAACACCATGTCCCTAGTAAGCCTCTAATTTACTAGCTCGTTGATCAACAGATGGCTACGGTTTCCTGACCATGGACATTGGATGTCGTTGATAACGGGATCACATCATTAGGAGAATGATGTGATGGACAAGACCCAATCCTAAGCCTAGCACAAAGATCGTGTAGTTCGTATGCTAGAGCTTTTCTAATGTCAAGTATCATTTCCTTAGACCATGAGATTGTGCAACTCCTGGATACCGTAGGAATGCTTTGGGTGTACCAAACGTCACAACGTAACTGGGTGGCTATAAAGGTGCACTACAGGTATCTCCGAAAGTGTCTGTTGAGTTGGCACGAATCAAGTCTGGGATTTGTCACTCCGTGTAACGGAGAGGTATCTCTGGACCCACTCGGTAGGACATCATCATAATGTGCACAATGTGACCAAGGGGTTGATCACGGGATGATGTGTTACAGAACGAGTAAAGAGACTTGCCGGTAACGAGATTGAACAAGGTATCGGCATACCGACGATCGAATCTCGGGCAAGTACAATACCGCTAGACAAAGGGAATTGTATACGGGATTGATTGAGTCCTTGACATCGTAGTTCATCCAATGAGATCATCGTGGAACATGTGGGAGCGAACATGGGTATCCAGATCCCGTTGTTGGTTATTGGCTGGAGAACGTCTAGGTCATGTCTGCATGGTTCCCGAACCCGTAGGGTCTACACACTTAAGGTTCGATGACGCTAGGGTTATAAAGGAAGTTTGTATGTGGTTCTTGAATGTTGTTCGAGTCCGGATGAGATCCGGACGTCACAAGGAGTTCCGAATGGTCCGGAGGTAAAGATTTATATATGGAAGTCCTATTTTGGCCACCGGAAAATGTTCGGGATTTTTCGGTATTGTCCGGGAAGGTTCTAGAAGGTTCGGAGTGGGGCCCACCTGCATGGGGGACCCACATGAACGTGGGTAGTGGGGTCAAGGCCCCACACCCCTGGTCAAGCGCACCAAGATTCCCCTTAGAAGGAATAAGATCATATCCGAAGGGATAAGATCAAGATCCCTAAAAAGGGGGGATAACAATCGGTGGGGAAGGAAATGATGGGATTTCTTTCCTCCCACCTTTGCCAATGCCCCAATGGACTTGGAGGGAAAGAAACCAGCCCCCTCCACCCCTATATATAGTGGGGAGGCGCATGGGAGCTTCAACCAAGTTCTGGCGCAAGCCCTCCCCTCTCTCCTCCTCTCCCGTGGTGCTTGGCGAAGCCCTGCAGGATTGCCACGCTCCTCCATCACCACCACGCCGTCCTGCTGCTGCTGGACGGAGTCTTCCCCAACCTATCCCTCTCTCCTTGCTGGATCAAGGCGTGGGAGACATCACCGGGCTGCACGTGTGTTGAATGCGGAGGTGCCGTCCGTTCGGCACTAGGATCTCCAGTGATTTGGATCACGACGAGTACGACTCCTTCAACCCCGTTCTCTTGAACGCTTCCGCTTAGCGATCTACAAGGGTATGTAGATGCACTCTCCTTCCCCTCGTTGCTGGTTTCTCCATAGATAGATCTTGGTGACACGTAGGAAAATTTTGAATTTCTGCTACGTTCCCCAACAGTGGCATCATGAGCTAGGTCTATTGCGTAGATTCTTTGCACGAGTAGAACACAAAGTAGTTGTGGGCATTGATTTTGTTCAATATGCTTACCCTTACTAGTTCAATCTTGATTCGGCGGCATTGTGGGATGAAGCGGCCCGGACCGACCTTACACGTACACTTACGTGAGACAGGTTCCACCGACTGACATGCACTTGTTGCATAAGGTGGCTAGCGGGTGCCAGTCTCTCCCACTTTAGTCGGATAGGATTCGATGAAAAGGGTCCTTATGAAGGGTAAATAGCAATTGACATATCACGTTGTGGTTTTTGCGTAGGTAAGAAACGTTCTTGCTAGAAACCCATAGCAGCCACGTAAAACACGCAAACAACAATTAGAGGACGTCTAACTTGTTTTTGAAGGGTATGCTATGTGATGTGATATGGCCAAGAAGAATGTGATGAATGATATGTGATGTATGAGATTGATCATGTTCTTGTAATAGGAATCACGACTTGCATGTCGATGAGTATGACAACCGGCAGGAGCCATATGAGTTGTCTTAATTTATTGTATGACCTACGTGTCATTGAACAACGCCATGTAATTACTTTACTTTATTGCTAAACCGTTAGCCATAGTAGTAGAAGTAATAGTTGGCAAGACAACTTCATGAAGACACGATGATGGAGATCATGGTGTCATGCCGGTGACGATGATGATCATGGAGCCACGAAGATGGAGATCAAAAGGAGCAAAATGATATTGGCCATATCATGTCACTATTTGATTGCATGTGATGTTTATCATGTTTATTCATCTTATTTGCTTAGAACGACGGTAGTAAATAAGATGATTCCTCATTAAAATTTCAAGAAAGTGTTCCCCCTAACTGTGCACCGTTGCGAAAGTTCGTCGTTTTGAAGCACCACGTGATGATCGGGTGTGATAGATTGTTACGTTCACATACAACGGGTGTAAGCCAGATTTACACACGCGAAACACTTAGGTTGACTTGACGAGCCTAGCATGTACAGACATGGCCTCGGAACACAAGAGACCGAAAGGTCGAGCATGAGTCGTATGGTAGATACGATCAACATGAAGATGTTCACCGATGATGACTAGTCCGTCTCACGTGATGATCGGACACGGCCTAGTTGACTCGGATCATGTAATCACTTAGATGACTAGAGGGATGTCTATCTGAGTGGGAGTTCATAAGATGAACTTAATTATCCTGAACATAGTCAAAAGACCCTTTGCAAATTATGTCATAGCTCGCGCTTTAGTTCTACTGTTTTAGATATGTTCCTAGAGAAAATATAGTTGAAAGTTGACAGTAGCGATTATGCGGACAATAGAAAGCTTATGTACTTAATGCACCGCTCAGTGTCCTGAACCCCAAACGTCGTCTGTGGATATTGCAAACATCGGACATACACGTTTTGATAACTACGTGATAGTTCAGTTAAACGGTTTAGAGTTGAGGCACCAAAGACGTTTTTCGAAACGTCGCGGAACATATGAGATGTTTCGAGGGCTGAAATTGGGATTCCAGGCTCGTGCCCACGTCAAGAGGTATAAGACCTCCGACGATTTTCTTAGCCTGCATACTAAGGGAGAAATGGCTCAATCGTTGAGCTTGTGCTCAGATTGTCTGAGTACCACAATCACTTGAATCGAGTGGGAGTTAATCTTCCAGATGAGATAGTGATGTTTCTCCAAAGTCATTGCCACCAAGCTGCTAGAGCTTCATGATGAACTATAACATATCAGGGAAAGATATGATGATCCTTGAGGTATTCGCGATGTTTGACACCGCGAAAGTAGAAATCAAGAAGGAGCATCAATTGTTGATGGTTGGTGAAACCACTAGTTTCAAGAAGGGCAAGGGCAAGAAGGGATACTTCATGAAACGGCAAATCAGCTGCTGCTCTACTGAAGAAACCCAAGGTTGAACCCAAACCCGAGACTAAGTGCTTACGTAATAAGGGAACAACCATCGGAGCGGAATTACCCTAGATACTTGGTAGATGAGAAGGCTGGAAAGGTCGATAGAAGTATATTGGATATACATTATGTTAATGTGAACTTTACTAGTACTCCTAGTAGCACCAGGGTACTAGATACCGGTTCGGTTGCTAAGTGTTAGTAACTCGAAATAAAAGCTACGGAATAAACGGAGACTAGCTAAAGGTGAGCTGACGATATGTGTTGGAAGTGTTTCCAAGGTTGATGTGATCAAGCATCGCACGCTCCCTCTACCATCGAGATTTTGTGTTTGCGTTGAGCATAGACATGATTGGATTATGTCTATCGCAATACGGTTATTCATTTAAGGAGAATAATGGTTACTCTGTTTATTTGAATAATACCTTCAATGATCTTGCACCTGAAATGAATGGTTTATTGAATCTCGATCATAGTGATACACATTTTCATGCCAAAAGATATAAGATAATAATGATAGTACCACTTACTTGTGGCACTGCCATGTAAGTCATATTGGTATAAAACGCATGAGAAGCTCCATATTGATGGATCTTTTGGACTCACTCGTTTTGAAAAGTTTGAGACATGCGAACCATGTCTATTGGTGTATACGCATGAAGAAACTCCATGCAGATGGATCGTTTGGACTCAGTTGATTTTGAATCACTTGAGATATGCAAATCATACCACATAGGCAAGATGACTAAAAGCCTCGTTTTTGGTAAAATGGAACAAGATAGCAACTTGTTGGAAGTAACACATTTTGATGTGTGCAGTCCAATGAGTCTTTGAGGCATGCTGATGAATATCATTATGTTCTTACTTCACGATGATTCGGTAGATGTTGAGTATATTTACTTGATGAAACACAAGTCTGAATTATTGAATGGTTCAAGTAATTTCAGAGTGAAGTTAAAGATCATCGTGACAAGAGGATAAAATGTCTATGATATGATCATAGAGATGAGTATCTGAGTTCTGAGCTTTGCACATAATTAAGACATTGTGGAAATTGTTTCACAATTAATACCGCCTGGAACACCATAGTTTGATGGTGTGTCCGAACATCATAGTTGCACCCTATTGGATATGGTGCGTACCATGATGTCTCTTGTCGAATTATCACTGTCGTTTATGGGTTAGGCATTAGAGACAACCGCATTCACTTTAAAATAGGGCACCACGTAATTCCGTTGAGACGACACCGTTTGAACTATGGTTTGGAGAAACCTAAGTTGTCATTTCTTAAAGGTTTGGGGCTGCGACGCTTATGTGAAAAAGTTTCAGGTTGATAAGCTCGAACCCAAAGTGGATAAAATGCATCTTCATAGGACACCCAAAAACAGTTGGGTATACCTCCTAATTCAGATCCGAAAGCAATAGGGATTGTTTCTTTAATCGGGTCCTTTCTCGAGGAAAAGTTTGTCTCGAAAATTGAGTGGGAGGATGGTGGAGACTTGATGAGGTTATTGAACCGTCACTTCAACAAGTATGTAGCAGGGCACAGGAAGTTGTTCCTGTGGCTCCTACACCAATTGAAGTAGAAGCTTATGATAGTGATCATGAAGTTTTGGGTCAAGTCACTACCGTACCTCGTAGGGTGACAAGGATGCGTACTGCTTCAGAGTGGTACAGTAATCCTGTCTTGAAGGTCATGTTGCTAGACAACAATGAACCTACGAGCTATGGAGAAGCAATGGTGGGCCCAAATTTTGACAAATGGTTAGAAGCCATGAAATCCGAGATAGGATCCATGTATCAGAACAAAGCATGGACTTTGGTGGACTTGCCCGATGATCGGCAAGCCATTGAGATAAATGGATCTTTAAGAAGAAGACGGACGTGGATGGTAATGTCACCATCTATGAAGCTCGACTTGTGGCAAAGAGTTTTTCACAAGTTCAAGGAGTTGACTGCAATGAGATTTTCTCATTCGTAGCGATGCTTATGTCCGGCGGAATCATGTTAGCATTAGCTGCAATGAAATCTGGCAGATGGATGTCAAAATGAGTTTCCTTACCAGTTTTCGTAAGGAAAGGTTGTATGTGATACAATCCGAAAGTTTTTGTCGATCCTAAGGATGCTAAAAGGTATGCTGGCTCCAGCGATCCTTCTAAGGACTGGAGTAAGCATCTCGGAGTTGGAATATGTACTTTGATAAGATGATCAAAGATTTTGGGTTTATACAAATTTATGAGAAACTTGTATTTCCAAAGAAGTGAGTGGGAGCACTATAGAATTTCTGATGAGTATATGTTATTGACATATTGTTGATCAGAAATGATGTAGAATTTCTAGAAAGCATATAGGGTTATTTGAAAAGTGTTTCTCAATGGAAAACCTGGATTAGGCTACTTGAACAATAAGCATCAAGATCTATAAGATAGATCAAAATGCTTAATAGTACTTTCAAATGAGCACGTACCTTGACATGATCTTGAAGGTGTTCAAGATGGATCAGTCAAAGAAGGAGTTCTTGCCTGAGATGTAAGGTATGAAGTTAAGACTTAAAAGCTCGACCACGGCAGAAAAGAGAGAAAGGACGAAGGTCGTCCCCTATGTTTCAGACGTAGGCTCTATAGTATGCTATCTTTGTGTACCGACCGAAGTGTGCCTTGCCATGAGTCAGTCAAGGGTACAAGAATGATCCAGAATGGATCATTGGACATGGTCAAAATTGTCCTTGGAGTAAATAAGGACATGTTTCTCGATTATGGAGGTGATAAAGAGTTCGGCGTAAAGGGTTACGTCGATGCAAGCTTTAACACCTATCCGAGTGACTCTGAGTAGCAAACCGGATACGTATAGTGGAGCAACCATATGCAATAGCTCCAAGTGGAGCGTGGAAGCAGCGTTTTACAATATGACCTAGAAATTTGCAAAGCACATACGGATCTGAATGTTGCAGACCCGTTGACTAAAACCTCTCACACAAGCAAAACATGATCAAACCCCAGAACTCATTTGATTATGTTGGTCACATGGCGATGTGACCTGTGAGTGTTAATCACATGGCGATGTGAACTAGATTATTGACTCTAGTGCAAGTGGGAGACTGTTGGAAATATGCCCTAGAGGCAATAATAAAAGTATTATTATATTTCCTTGTTCATGATAATTGTCTTTTATTCATGCTATAACTGTATTATCCGGAAATCGTAATACACGTGTGAATACATAGACCACAATATGTCCCTAGTGAGCCTCTAGTTGACTAGCTCGTTGTGATCAACAGATAGTCATGGTTTCCTGGCTATGGACATTGGATGTCGTTGATAACGGGATCACATCATTAGGAGAATGATGTGATGGACAAGACACAATCCTAAGCATAGCACAAAGATCGTGTAGTTCGTTTGCTAGAGCTTTTCCAATGTCAAGTATCTCTTCCTTAGACCATGAGATCGTGTAACTCCCGGATACCGTAGGAGTGCTTTGGGTGTATCAAACATCACAACGTAACTGGGTGACTATAAAGGTGCATTACAGGTATCTCCGAAAGTGTCTTTTGGGTTGACACGGATCGAGACTGGGATTTGTCATTCCGTGTAAACGGAGTGGTATCTCTGGGCCCACTCGGTAGGACATCATCATAATGTGCACAATGTGACCAAGGGGTTGATCACGGGATGATGTGTTGCGGAACGAGTAAAGAGACTTGCCGGTAACGAGATTGAACAAGGTATCGGTATACCGACGATCGAATCTCGGGCAAGTAAAATACCGCTAGACAAAGGGAATTGTATACGGGATCGACTGAGTCCTTGACATCGTGGTTCATCCAATGAGATCATCGTGGAACATGTGGGAGCCAACATGGGTATCCAGATCCCGCTGTTGGTTATTGACCGGAGAACGTCTCGGTCTTGTCTGCATGGTTCCCGAACCCGTAGGATCTACACACTTAAGGTTCGATGACGCTAGGGTTATAAAGGAAGTTTCTATGTGGTTACCGAATGTTGTTCGGAGTCCCGGATGAGATCCCGGATGTCACGAGGAGTTCCGGAATGGTCCGGAGGTAAAGATTTATATATGGGAAGTCCTGTTTTGGTCACCGGAAAAGTTTCGGGTTTTATCGGTAACGTACCGGGACCACCGGGAGGGTCCCGGGGGTCCACCAAGTGGGGCCACCAACCCCGGAGGCTAGTATGGGCCTAGAGTGGAAAGAGACCAGCCCCAGAGTGGGCTGGTGCGCCTCCCACCCTTGCCCAAGGCGCAGCTAGGAGGGGAGAGGGGAAACCCTAGCCTCAGATGGGCCTAAGGCCCATCTAGTGGGGCGCCTCTCTCTTCCCCCCTCTTGGCCGCCTCCCCAAGCCCCATCTAGGGCTGGCCGCACCCCTTTGGGGGGGAACCCTAGATGGGGGCGCAGCCCTCCCCTCCCCTATATATACTTGAGGTTTGGGGCTGCCATCAACACACGAGAATCTCTCCCTTCTCCTCTTGGTGCAGCCCTACCTCTCTCCCTTCTCCTCATATCTCGCGGTGCTTGGCGAAGCCCTGCTGGACTACCACGCTCCTCCATCACCACCACGCCATTGTGCTGCTGCTGGATGGAGTCTTCCTCAACCTCTCCCTCTCTCCTTGCTGGATCAAGGCGTGGGAGACGTCACCGGGCTGTACGTGTGTTGAACGCGGAGGTGCCGTCCGTTCGGCACTAGGATCTCCGGTGATTTGGATCACAACGAGTACGACTCCTTCAACCCCGTTCTCTTGAACGCTTTCGCTTAGCGATCTACAAGGGTATGTAGATGCACTCTCCTCACCCTCGTTGCTGGTTTCTACATAGATTGATCTTGGTGATGCGTAGAAAATTTTGAATTTCTGCTATGTTCCCCAACATCATATTGGTATAAAACGCATGAAGAAGCTCCATGTTGATGGATCTTTGGACTCACTCGTTTTTGAAAAGTTTGAGACATGCGAACCATGTCTATTGGTGTATACGCATGAAGAAACTCCATGCAGATGGATCGTTTGGACTCACTTGATTTTGAATCACTTGAGATATGCAAATCATACCACATGGGCAAGATGGTGAAAAGCCTCGTTTTCAAAGAAGATGGAACAAGATAGCAACTTGTTGGAAGTAACACATTTTGATGTGTGCAGTCCAATGAGTCTTTGAGGCATCTGATGAATATCGTTATGTTCTTACTTCACGATGATTCGAGTAGATGTTGAGTGTATTTACTTGATGAAACACAAGTCTGAATTATTGAATGGTTCAAGTAATTTCAGAGTGAAGTTGAAGATCATTGTGACAAGAGGATAAAATGTCTATGATATGATCATAGAGATGAGTATCTGAGTTACAAGCTTTGTACGCAATTAAGACATTGTGGAAATGGTTTGAATTAATATCGCTCGAACACCATAGTGTGATGGTGTGTCCGAACATCATAGTTGCACCCTATTGGATATGGTGCGTACCATGATGTCTCTTGTCGAATTACCACTATCGTTCATGGGTTAGGCATTAGAGACAACCACATTCACTTTAAATAGGGCACCACGTAATTCCGTTGAGATGACACCGTATGAACTATGGTTTAGAGAAACCTAAGTGTCATTTCTTAAAGGTTTGGGGCTGCGATGCTTATGTGAAAAAGTTTGAGTTGATAAGCTCGAACCCAAAGCGGATAAAATGCATCTTCATAGGACATCCAAAACAGTTGGGTATACCTCCTAATTCAGATCCGAAAGCAATAGGGATTGTTTCTTGAATCGGGTCCTTTCTCGAGGAAAAGTTTGTCTCGAAAAGTTGAGTGGGAGGATGGTGGAGACTTGATATGGTTATTGAACCGTCACTACAACTAGTGTGTAGCAGGGCACATGAAGTTGTTCCTGTGGCACCTACACCAATTGAAGTAGAATCTTATGATAGTGATCATGAAACTTTGGATCAAGTCACTACCGTACCTCGTAGGGTGATAAGGATGTGTACTGCTTCAGAGTGGTACAGTAATCCTGTCTTGAAGGTCATGTTGCTAGACAATAATGAACCTACGAGCTATGGAGAAGCGATGGTGGGCCCAAAATTCTGACAAATGGTTAGAAGCCATGAAATCCGAGATAGCATCCATGTAGAACAAAGCATGGACTTTGGTGGGCTTGCCCAATGATCGGCAAGCCATTAAGATAAATGGATCTTTAAGAAGAAGACGGACGTGGATGGTAATGTCACCGTCTATGAAGCTCGACTTGTGGCGGAGAGTTTTTCACAAGTTCAAGGAAGTTGACTACGATGAGATTTTCTCATCCGTAGCGATGCTTAAGTCCGTCGGAATCATGTTAGCATTAGCTGCATTGATGAAATCTGGCAGATGGATGTCAAAACGAGTTTCCTTACCGGGCCAGTATGGAAAGGTTGTATGTGACACAATCGTAAAGGTTTTGTCGATCCTAAGGATGCTAAAAGGTATGCTAGCTCCAGCGATCCTTCCATGGACTGGATTAAGCATCTCGGAGTTGGAATATACACTTTGATAAGATAATCAAAGATTTTGGGTTTATACAAAGTTTATGAGAAACTTGTATTTCCAAAGAAGTGAGTGGGAGCACTATAGAGTTTCTGATAAGTATATGTTGTAAACATATTGTTGATCAGAAATGATGTAGAATTTCTAGAAAGCATATAGGGTTATTTGAAAAGTGTTTTTCAATGGAAAACCTAGATTAGGCTACTTGAACAATAAGCGTCAAGATCTATAAGATAGATCAAAATGCTTAATAATACTTTCAAATGAGCACATACCTTGACGTGATCTTGAAGGTGTTCAAGATGGATCAGTCAAAGAAGGAGTTCTTGCCTGAGTTGTAAGGTACGAAGTTAAAGACTTAAAGCTCGACCACGGCAGAAAAGAGAGAAAAGGACGAAGGTCGTCCCCTATGCTTTAGACGTAGGCTCTACAGTATGCTATGCTGTGTACCGGACCTGATGTGTGCCTTGCTGCATATCTGGCAAGAGGGTACAAAGTTGATCAAGGAGTGGATCACCAGATAGCGGTCAAAATTATCCTTAGAGGAATAAGGATATGTTTCTCGATTATGGAGGTGATAAAGAGTTCGATGTAAAGGGTTACGTCGATGCAAGCTTTAACACCTATCTGAATGACTCTGAGTAGCAAACCGGATACGCATAGTGGAGCAACCATTTGGAATAGCTCCAAGTGGAGCGTGGAAGCAACATTTACAATATGACCTAGAGATTTGCGAAGTACATACGGATCTGAATGTTGCAGACCCGTTGACTAAAACCTCTCTCACAAGCAAAACATGATCAAACCCCATAACTCATTGAGTCTTAATGACATGATGATGTAAACTAGTTTAGCGACACTAGTAAACTCTTTGGATGTTGGTCATATGGCGATGTGACCTGTCAGTGTTAATCACATGGCGATGTGAACTAGATTATTGACTCTAGTGCAAGTGGGAGACTGTTGGAAATATGCCCTAGAGACAATAATAAATTAGTTATTATTATTATATTTCCTTGTTCATCATAATCGTTTATTATCCATGCTATAATTGTATTGATAGGAAACTCAGATACATGTGTGGGTACATAGACAACACCATGTCCCTAGTAAGCCTCTAATTGACTAGCTAGTTGATCAATAGATGGTTACGGTTTCCTGACCATGGACATTGGATGTCGTTGATAACGGGATCACATCATTAGGAGAATGATGTGATGGACAAGACCCAATCCTAAGCCTAGCACAAAGATCGTGTAGTTCGTATGCTAAAGCTTTTCTAATGTCAAGTATCATTTCCTTAGACCATGAGATTGTGCAACTCCTGGATACCGTAGGAATGCTTTGGGTGTACCAAACGTCACAACGTAACTGGGTGGCTATAAAGGTGCACTACAGGTATCTCCGAAATTGTCTGTTGAGTTGGCACGAATCAAGACTGAGATTTGTCACTCCGTGTAACGGAGAGGTATCTCTGGGCCCACTCGGTAGTGTTGGGGAACGTTGCAGAAAATTAAAAAATTTCCTACGGCTTCACCAAGATCCATCTATGAGTTCATCTAAGCAACGAGTAACGGGAGAGAGATTGCATCTACATACCACTTGTAGATCGCGTGCGGAAGCTAGCAAGGTGATGATGGAGTCGCACTCGAACGTGATTCGGATCACCAATGTCCAAGTCTTTGAACGGACAGCACCTCCGCGCTCAACACACGTAAGGGACGGCGGCGTCTCCTCCGTCTTGATCCAGCAAGGAGGAAGGAGAGGTTGAGGAAGACGACTCCACCGGCAAAGCTGGCGTGGTGATGGTGGAGAAGCAAGATCTCGGCAGGCTTCGCCGAGCTCTTACGGAGGAGGAGAAGTGTTGGGGAGGGAGGGCTGCGCCTTGGGAATTGGTACAGCAGCCCCCTCCCTCCCCTTTATATAGGCCCCTGGTGGTGGCCTGGAGATCCAATCTCCGGGGCGGCGGCCAAGGGGTGGAGTGCCCCTGCCAAGGTGGGCGCCCACTAGGGTTTCAACCCTAGGCGCAGGGGTGGGCCTGAGGCGCACCAGCCCCTTGTGGGCTGGTTCCTTCCCTTTCAGCCCATGGGGCCCTCCGGATAGGTGGCCCCACCGGTGGACCCGGGACCCTTCCGGTGGTCCGTGATTTTACGGAGACCCCAAACTTTCCCGATGGTCAAACACCACTTCCTATATATTATTCTTTACCTCCGGACCCTTCCGAACTCCTCGTGACGTCCGGATCTCATCCGGGACTCAACAACATTCGGTAGTCACATACTTGACTTCCTACTAACCCTAGCGCCACCGAACCTTAGTGTGTAGACCCTACGGGTTCGGGAGACACGCAGACATGACCGAGACGACTCTCGGGCAATAACCAACAATGGGTCTGGATACCCATGTTGGCTCCTACATGCTCCTCGATGATTTCATCGGTTGAACCACGATGTCGAGGATTCGATCAAACCCTGTATGCAATTCCTTTGTCAATCGGTGCGTTACTTGCGAGACTCGATCGTCGGTATCCCAATACCTTGTTCAGCCTCGTTCATCGCAAGTCACTTTACTGCATCGTAATGCATGATCCGTGGCCAACACCTTGGTCAACTTGAGCTCATAATGATGATGCATTACCGAGTGGGCCCAGAGATACCTCTCCGTCATACGGAGTGACAAATCCCGCCTCGATCCGTGTCAACCCAATGATACTTTCGGAGATACCGTAATGCACCTTTATAGTCACCCAGTTACGTTGTGACGTTTGATACACCCAAGGCACTCCTACGGTAACCGGGAGTTACACGATCTCATGGTCGAAGGAAGAGATACTTGACATTGGCAAAGCTTCTAGCAAACGAACTATACGATCTTTTATGCTATGCTTATGATTGGGTCTTGTCCATCACATCATTCTCCTAATGATGTGATCCCGTTATCAACGACATCCAATGTCCATAGTCAGGAAACCATGACTATCTATTGATCACAACGGGCTAGTCAACTAGAGGCACACTAGGGACATATTGGGGTCTAAGTGTTCACACGTGTATTACGATTTCCGGATAATACAGTTATAGCATGAACAAAAGACAATTATCATG
This sequence comes from Aegilops speltoides, assembly GCA_021437245.1. NCBI lineage: Eukaryota > Viridiplantae > Streptophyta > Magnoliopsida > Poales > Poaceae > Aegilops > Aegilops speltoides. The sequence goes on from CM038146.1 coordinate 493,710,861, forward strand.
AACATTGAAATATAATAATACTTTTATTATTGCCTCTAGGGCATATTTCCAACAGGTAGGACATCATCATAATGTGCACAATGTGACCAAGGGGTTGATCACGGGATGATGTGTTACAGAACGAGTAAAGAGACTTGCCGGTAACGAGATTGAACAAGGTATCGGCATACCGACGATCGAATCTCGGGCAAGTACAATACCGCTAGACAAAGGGAATTGTATACGGATTGATTGAGTCCTTGACATCGTAGTTCGTCCGATGAGATCATCGTGGAACATGTGGGAGCCAACATGGGTATCCAGATCCCGCTGTTGGTTATTGGCCGGAGAACGTCTAGGTCATGTCTGCATGGTTCCCGAACCCGTAGGGTCTACACACTTAAGGTTCGATGACGCTAGGGTTATAAAGGAAGTTTGTATGTGGTTACCGAATGTTGTTCGAGTCCGGATGAGATCCCGGACGTCACGAGGAGTTCCGAATGGTCCGGAGGTAAAGATTTATATATGGGAAGTCCTATTTTGGCCACCGGAAAATGTTCAGATTTTTCGGTATTGTACCGGAAGGTTCTAGAAGGTTCGGAGTGGGGCCCACCTGCATGGGGGACCCACATGAACGTGGGTAGTGGGGTCAAGGCCCCACACCCCTGGTCAAGCGCACCAAGATCCCCTTAGAAGGAATAAGATCATATCCCAAAGGGATAAGATCAAGATCCCTAAAAAGGGGGGATAACAATCAGTGGCGAAGGAAATGATGGGATTTCTTTCCTCCCACCTTTGCCAACGCCCCAATGGACTTGGAGGGCAAGAAACCAGCCCCCTCCACCCCTATATATAGTGGGGAGGCGCATGGGAGCTTCAACCAAGTTCTGGCGCAAGCCCTCCCCTCTCCCAAGTCCTCCTCCTCTCCCGCGGTGCTTGGCGAAGCCCTGCAGGATTGCCATGCTCCTCCATCACCACCACGCCGTCGTGCTGCTGCTGGACGGAGTCTTCACCAACTTCTCCCTCTCTCCTTGCTGGATCAAGGCGTGGGAGGCGTCACCGGGATGCACGTGTGTTGAACGCGGAGGTGCCGTCCGTTCGGCACTAGGATCTCCGGTGATTTGGATCACGACGAGTACGACTCCTTCAACCCCGTTCTCTTGAACGCTTCCGCTTAGCGATCTACAAGGGTATGTAGATGCACTCTCCTTCCCATCGTTGCTGGTTTCTCCATAGATAGATCTTGGTGACACGTAGGAAAATTTTGAATTTCTGCTACGTTCCCCAACAGCTGCCTCAAGTACTCTGGGCCAAACACCTCGATCACAGCCTGGCAAAACTTGTACATTGACATCAGACATGTTGTCTCACTCATACGCACATACTCATCCACCAGATCGCCTGGAATTCCATATGCAAGCATGCGGATGGCCGCACTGCATTTCTGGTAAGAGGAGAATCCAAGCTTGCCAAGGGCATCCGTCTTGCACTCGAAGTATGGGTCATGAGCAACCACTCCCTCTCGGATACGATTGAACACATGCCTTGACATACGAAAGAGGCGACGAAATTTATCCGGTTTGAAGAGCGGGGCATTGGCAAAGTAATCGGCATAGAGCAGGGCGTGGCCTCTCTTCCTGTTGCGGTTCAGGTTGGGAGCACGGCCTGGGAGTGACCCCCTGTACCAAGGAAGCTGCCGTTGAATATGGTCGTGAACGACCAGTGCAGCCACCACAAGATCTTCATCATCCGACGACGAATCGCCCGATGAACAAAGGAAATGATGGAAGAAAAACTCGTCTTCACTGTCCATACCTTTTGAGGCCGTGCGCTGGGCTGCCTCTTTTGTCCCTTTACCCCAAACGGACGGAGCCGGACAGGATGGGGTCGCGCGGTGGAGTTGGCCTCGGCAGGCCGGCCTTTGAACGGTGGCTGATCCCTGGCCGGTCGATGCCTCGATGGATTTGGTGTGCCGTGTCTCGCTCTCGCGGGCTGTGGCCGGCTTGGCGAGGGTGCGTCCACGCGCACGCACATGACATCCGCGTGGTTTTACTGAGATGAGCCGTCAGGCGGCCACGTACTGTCACAATGCAGTTGCAGGAGGCAGCTCTTGCAAGAGGAGCCTGTAATGTACTGCAACAAGTGGAGTGGAGATAGCGGTGCGCCTCCCAGGCAACCGAGGCAATCAAACTCAACTGGGTGGGACGATGGAGCTTTCCGTGTACCCAAGTCGCTCACTCACTGTGCTAGCTCCTGCATGCATGCACGCACGCACGTACCCCGGCAGGCTCGAGTGGGAGAGCTAGCCTAGCCTCTTTGACCGGGAGCACGGTCCAAGCCAAGGACCGGAACTCGGATGCAACTGCAAACGAGTTCATTGCACAAAAACTAGGTATACAACTGTGGCTAGTTTAACGGATTGGTGCTATTCTTCATTTTTCTTTTGGAGCATCTATATACGTCCGGTATCTGAAATTTTCTTATGTTTCAGCCACATTGAATTTGGTCCATTAGATAATGAATCAATGGATATGAAAGAAAACAGAAGAAAAGGTGACTGAATTATATTTCTTTTCAATCAAATCACCCGGAGGCCACAAAAACGAGTTGGCAAACTAACCGGGTTAAAGGTGCTATCCTTTAACCTATTATTAATTCCGTCCCCCACACCAACTTCTTCTTCCCCACGCCATCGAGCGCGTCCATTCCCTAGCCACTGCCGGTAACAACCAGGGAAAGATGGATGAAGATGAAGAAAATCAGAAGATCAGAAAATTGAAGGGGAAACAAATTGCAGAAGAGGGATCAAAACCCAAGATATGGATGGGGTTGCTTAACATGTCAGAATTATCTAAAACCCTACCAGCTACAACCCTGGATGAGACATGATCAAGAAAACAAGCTTATCTGACCCAAAAAAATAAAAATAGATCATAAAAACATTTAAAAATGGATGTTGCTTAGCGCATCCACACAACATAACTAGGGGATCGTCATATACACCAACTTTCTTAGAACCATGAACTGTAGAACAATTGTTCTACAATGTATTTAATTAATAGTAATAATGTACACCAACTTTTAACCGAGCAACTAGTTACAAACCGTATCTAACCATAATATCAAGTGTGAACGGTCAAATTTGAGCCTAATTTCCATATAAATTAGTAAAATATTGTTTACGATATTTGCAAGTGGATCTTCATCATGAGAAAAAAAAAGGCGACGAGTTGCTGCTATGTGGAATGTTGGTTTCGACATTCCGGATAACCAAAAGTTTGCCATCAAATTGACTTACATTATTTTGGAGATTGGATGGATCAAGGCGATGAGATTCGAACCTTGAGCAGTATGGACGTTGGATGAATCAGTTGCGTGTTAATGTCGTCACCATCTTCACCTAAGCGAAACAAAGTTTTGACAGCAAACCAGCACCATGATCTTGTCTTGCATCTGATCTCAGAAACCCGTCGTGCTCGTGGACGAGCGCGACCTTGGATCTTGAAACACGTCGGCTCTGCCTGCGTTTTCTGGGCTGTGCTGTGCTGGTGTTTCTTCAGCGGTTAGTTGCTCTGTGATTTACAGAAACCTCTATCTAGTCTGAACCGCTGTCTGTTTGTTTGCATCGTCCAAGCTTGAGCGTAAGGATTTGATTTCATTCATTTATTTATCACTCGAGCTGTTCGTGGTTTCAAGCCGGCTGTAACTGGTGCTGAGGCTTCATGACTGGAATTGTTTTATTAATTATCCGTAATACTTTGTGCAACTCTGATTAATAATATATCCGTCTGGAATGCAGTTCAATGTTATCCTCGCAGCCGTGCCCAACTTTTGCCAGCGGGATGCTTCTGTGAGTCTTTTTAACGAACACCTACAAGAGACTGAGTCGGCATATCATGTCGATATTGACAAAGTTATCAAAGGCGTCCCGCGGTCGATGATGACGTCTCTTTTAACTGAACGCGCACCGCCGAAAATCCTGAAATGAACCCATAAATAAATGCGAGCATCAAGATTTTAAACCTTAATTGTGCCGGGATACCTCTATCCTCCTAAACATCCAACCACAGATTGGTTCGCAAGGCTTCTCTTAATTAAACGGTAGTACTACACGTGTCTAGCATCAGGAAAGGCCGAACGCAAATAAGCCGCTGGCATACTCTTACCACCAACCTTTTTTGTCGGGTAAATATGCCTTGTAGTTGCCTTCGACTACTTTGTCTGACCTGCAAAATCATTTGTCTTTATCCGTGCAATTCTTTTCAGCTTAATTAATCAACTCCGTGTTGAAAAAAGAAAGAAGTATTTTGCAGGGCCTCCGTCGTGATTTTCATTCCGCTTTTTTCTAAGTAACTAAATATTTCTCTTACTAAGTAAAGAATATAAAAAATATAAAAGCGTTTAGATCACTATTTTAATTGGAAGCTAAATCTCTCCCTAATAATAAAACACGGATTGGGTCTCCGGGTTCACCGTCACAATACGCTTTTTCCCGTGATTTTACGCTTTCAGTTTGAATTTAAAACATATTCAAGGTGGTACTAAATTTTTGTCTCGGTTATTCAATCAGGCGAATCCTGCGCCTGTTGCGCTTGTAATTGGGCCGGCCCGTTTTCCCTTTATTTTTTAAATCCAAGCAAAAAAGGTGATGCCGGCGGGGTTTGAACTCAGGATCTCTACATGGAGAAAGCAGCGCACTAACCACTAGGACACTAACTCACTTGTGTATACATACATGTTACTTCCTTTTATTCTTTCGCCGGTCGCGGTTCTTATTCCTTTTTCCTTTTTTTTTGTTTTCTTCATTGCACGAACTTAGTTCAAATTTGTGATTCTATATTCACGAAATTTTTCCGAATATCATGAACTTTCATCAAATTCGATGATTTTTTTTGAAAATTTATGAGTTTTTTAAAAAATTCATTGAACTCTTTTCAAATTTGATGAACTTTTTCAAATTCAATGAACTTTTTTTCAAATTCGATGTAATTTTTTCAAAATCGATGAACTTTTTTACAAATTGGATGAACTTTTTTACAAATTGGATGAACTTTTTTGAAAATCGAAGAACTTCTACAAATTCGATGAACTTTTCTCAGAATCGATGAACTTTTTTTTGAATTCGATGAGCTCTTTTCAAATTTGATGAACTTTTTTCAATACCAACAATTTTTTTTGAATTTGATGAACTTTTTTTAAAATTGATGAACTTTTTTCAAATTCGACAAACTTTTTATCAAATTCCATGAACTTTTTTCTAATTCTATGAACTTTTTGAAAATCAATGACGAGCACTAACGGCCGCCTAATCGACAAACGCGTGGGCGCCAGAGCTTCCTGGCGCTGAAGCGCCGACTAAGGACTCCCATTCAATCATCGTCTTCCGCGCTGGCGATCTTAAGCGCTTGGCATCACCATCCGCATGCATCTCCCGCGTCTGGGCGATGCATACTGTATGGCGGCAATGCGTGGGGTGTTCAGACGGTCAACGCCGAACCAGATCTAACATCAAGGCGGCAAAGAAATTGGGCGACGATAGTGCAGAACTCCCACAGGGCTTTCGCGGGCGAGCATCTGAAGTCGGATGATGGCGGCGATCACTCCCAATGGATCCAACGAGGAGCGGCGTCATGGCGTGGATCAGAGCAAAAGCGATGGCGGCGAAGCTCGCCATGGCGGCTCGCTAGGTTCTGCTATTTGGAAGGAGAGAGAGATAAGGGAGGAGATACACAGGAGAAGATAAGAAGGGAGAGGAAGGAGGAAAGGAAGGGAGAAGGCAGGGAAGAGGGCGGCGGTCGCTAAGCTATACTGCCATGGCGGCTCCGCTGAGTTCCTGCATGGAGGGAGGAGAGAGACCGGAGAAGAAGAGGACCAGGGAGAGGGAGGAAGGGAGTGGAGAAGGCATAGAATGATAGAAGAGGGCGGCGGCGCGAGGTTATCGGCGACAGTTGGGCTCACGGCCAGAGGCAGGAGGAAGGCGGCGGAGATGCCATCCCGAGGAAGAGCTCGGCCTATCCTCGCTCGCTCGGTAAGCATGGCATTCTTGGCCAGAGCACTGAGCTCCCTTTTTAGGAGAAACATTTTTATTTCACTTTTGTTTAGGGGAAAGCGTTCTTTATTTGACGGTCACGGGATGCCATGTCCTATGATTAAGCCCATCCAGTTTGCTATTCTCTTTATTGGGCCAGCTTTTGGTACTATAAAAAATTCTTTATTGATTAATAGTACCATCTATTCCTAAAAGGAAAATTAGTAGTACCACCTCGCAAATATACACAGGATCCCACTAATTTATATATGGCCTTAAATAGACAACCAACAAGCCTCTTTAAAAATAATAAAAAAACTGCGGGTGAGGTGTAGCTATAATATGGCAATGACGGAAATAAACAAAACAAAGGGTGAGGTGTGGGTATAATCCGACAATGATAGACCCAGTAAAGAAGGAGGCGGCGTGAGGAGAGCTTAGAGGTCATGGCAGCAGAGTCGGTGCTTGAATGAAATAGACATATGCAAGTTAGTGGTTAGGTTAGTAAAATCTTGAACCATGTGTTATGTTTTTTTCCCGTTGCAACGCACGGGCCCTTTTGCTAGTTTGTTTTAATGTGCGGAAGCCTCTCTTGGGTGGATTTTGTCTGCACTATGGCACGGTGGCGGAGAAGAAGATACCGTGGAGAGATGCCTCCAAGGCCCGGGCGACAGATTCCGTTACGGCAGCCTCCAAAACCCGGCGAGTCGCCGTCGTCGTCGTCGTCGCCTCGTATCCGTTAGCAACAACAACAGACGGAGCACCCAACCCCACGTCCCCCCCTCCTCTTCCCTCCACTCTCCGCTCTCCACGCACGCGCGCACCTCACCTCATCCCCTCTCCCCCTCCCCCCTGCCCCGACACGGCGGCAGCGTCCGCCCATGCCGCTGCCGCTGCACCCCTGCTGCGCCGCCGGCGCCGCGGCGACGCCCGCCATGGCCACCACCGCCGGCGGTTGTAACGTGTCCTCCTCCGCCGCCGCCCCGCCGTCCCGGTACCTCGGCTCCGGCCAGGGCCGGCTCCGCCTCGCCCCCGCCGCCAGCCGGCGTAACAGCCCGCTCCTCCGCTGCTCCGCGTCCGGCGGTGACGGGCCCGACAAGGTTCTTGAGAAGCGCCGGGCCGAGCTCACCGCCCGCATTTCCTCCGGCGAGTTCACCGCCCAGGGCCCCGGGTCAGTCACTTCCCCCCCGGCCAATCCCTTATCCTCTCCGCGCATTTCTTTCCCCTCCTGCAGCTCCGGTGCTGATTGGATCAGGCGCGGTGCTTGAATTGCTCTGTTCAGATGGCTCGCGCCCGTCGCGGCGAGGCTGGCCAAGCTCGGCCCGCCGGGGGAGCTCGCGGCCGGGCTGCTCACCAAGGTAGCGGGCGGCGAGCGCAGGGGCCCGGAGCTGCCGCAGGCGGTCGGGTCGCTGGCGTCCGTCGCCGGGGAGGCCTTCTTCCTGCCGCTCTACGACCTCTTCCTCACCTACGGCGGCGTCTTCCGCCTCAACTTCGGGCCCAAGGTCAGCGAGCCATCCATCGATTTGCCCCCCAAATTGCTGTCTTTTGAACCCTGTCATGTTGCTAATGCTCTGCACCTTTCTTTACATCTTCTTCATCCAGTCTTTCCTTATCGTCTCTGATCCGGATGTAGCTAAGCATATCCTGAGGGACAACTCCAAGGCTTATTCCAAGGTTTGGTTCTGAATTTGGTTCTAGTCATTTCCAAACAGTAGAGAAATGTTTCAACAGGCTTCAGAAATCAGTAGCATGCCTGTTTGATTCAGTCCTGGTTTGATCATGGTGGGTGCAGGGTATCCTTGCGGAAATACTGGAGTTTGTGATGGGCACCGGCCTGATCCCGGCTGATGGGGAGGTCTGGCGTGTTCGACGGCGTGCCATTGTACCAGCATTGCATCAGAAGGTTCTAACTTTCTGATTACCATATCAATGTTTTGTGTTTATTGTTTTCCTATTTGTGTAACTAACTTTACTCACCTGAATAATGTGTTCGGCAGTATGTGACAGCGATGATAGGTCTCTTTGGAAATGCTTCAGATCGGCTCTGCCAGAAGCTGGACAAGGCGGCTTCGGATGGGGAGGATGTGGAGATGGAATCTCTCTTCTCTCGACTAACGCTGGATGTCATCGGGAAGGCAGTGTTCAATTATGATTTTGATTCATTATCTTACGATAATGGAATAGTTGAGGTTATTGCTCAGATTTTGTCGTTTTCCTGAGTACATTATGAAATTTCATTTGCTTATGTTTTCTGTCAACTTTACTTATTCGGTTTGCTGGTTCATCATCAGGCTGTGTATGTAACATTACGGGAAGCGGAAATGCGGAGTACATCTCCTATTCCAACTTGGGAAATACCCATCTGGAAAGACATCTCCCCTAGGCAGAGGAAGGTCAATGAAGCTCTTGCACTGATAAATAATATTCTCGATGAGCTAATTGCTACATGCAAGGTAAGCCTTCTCTTATACTTTGACATTAGTAAATACGTAGTAATTATTGTGTTTAGAAAAATCATGACAGACAATTACTGCAGAGGATGGTAGATGAAGAAGATCTGCAGTTTCATGAGGAATACATGAATGAGAAAGATCCTAGTATTCTTCACTTTCTATTGGCATCTGGAGATGATGTATGTCACATCTGCACTGGCAAAGTCTTTAGATATTTTAACCTGCTGATATTCACATTGCTCCATTGTTCAATCCATCTATCTTAGGTGTCCAGCAAGCAGCTCCGTGACGATCTGATGACAATGCTCATAGCTGGCCATGAGACCTCTGCAGCAGTCTTGACTTGGACATTTTATCTTCTGTCTAAGGTGTGATACTGCCAATAACTGAAAACTCAATGCTATAGTAGTATAACAATGTCAAATGATAATGTGTCGTTCATCATTTTCATATTCATCAAGCCATCAATATTGGTACTTATTCTCACTGTGTTATCTATTGCTAACTTGCAGTATCCGAATGTAATGTCCAAGCTCCAAGCTGAGGTAGACTCAGCTTTTATGCTCAATGTGGGTTTCCATGGAGGTACACTTCTGAATCGTACAAATGCCAATTAACTTTTCTTTTCTCAATTATCCACAGGCTGATGCTGTTCTAGGAGATGGTTTACCAACACTTGATGATGTGAAGAAACTTAAATATACTACTCGAGTTATTAACGAAGTAAGTACCAAAACCTGTTGCCTTGCCACATAATGAGTTTCGTCGTTGAATGATAACATTACATTTATTGCAGTCTTTGAGACTATATCCACAGCCGCCAGTTTTAATTCGCCGCTCCCTTGAGGATGATATGCTAGGGGAGTACCCGATCGGCAAGTAAGCATTTTCCAGCAGAATTCCATCTGTTAAGTCACTAAAGAAAAGGCTAGCTTAGTCTCTAGTCAAGTGTAAGGAGTAAGGACCGTTTATTATTTTGTCACAAAACCACCTTGATTACCATGGGAGTTCTACTCCTTTTATCTTATTTGGGCTTTTCCACATCTTTTCCCCTTATTTAGATACCGTGTGAGTAACATTAGGGTGTTCCAGCATTTTCCCAGTCTTGTGCAGACTATTTTATTCAACATGTTCTGTTTTCTGCTTGTCCTTATGCTGTTGCTGGTAGCGAAGTTTGTTTAGTTGTTGCTGTTGGGTATTTATATGTCTGATACTGTTTATTTATATTTAGCATTTCTATGGGAAGCTAAACTTTTCGTATTTCTGAAAATATATATTGCTCTTCTCTAGGGGAGAAGACATTTTTATATCCATCTGGAACCTTCATCGCTGCCCAAAGCATTGGGATGATGCGGATGTTTTCAATCCAGAAAGGTGGCCTTTGGACGGACCGAATCCAAATGAGACAAACCAAAAATTCAGGTTCCATTCCTATTACTGTAATAAAATGCTTTTTGGTAAACCATGTGTCACTCTAGTTAGTACTCCATCCGTTCCTAAATATAAGTCTTTTTAGAGATTCCAATGCGGACTACATACGGATGTATATAGCTATATTTCTTCTTGTTTTAGAAAATGTATTTGGACAGTAGCATGGAATATAGTTAGGTGGATCTTATTGAGGGTGAACATGATGCAGAGATAAACGAGATGAATATTAAAATGCTACTCCAATTAGCAACAGGAAATCACACTTCTGATCAAACAAAGCAGCAATTATTTTTCACCTTGAGATTTTACCAAAAGCAGGAAGCCATCACACTTAAACATCCTCTGTTGCATTTTTTTATGACTGTTGTTCCTTTATGAGTGTCCCAGAAAAGATTCTTCCAGTAAACATTGGATATTATAAAGAGAAATGTATTAGAAATTGTAACTTTTCATAGATTGCCTTAATGGGAGATACATTAATGGGTTATATATATTGTTTAGTGTTACGGGTGATAAATTATAATGCTCAATGGGTACATTCTAAGAGTATGAACTATGTGGTATCTTCAGCTGCGATGAATCTAACAATTTGAAATATTACGGTGGGTTGGTGCAATGGCATATTGGTTGATAAAGAAGTGATGACTGTTGTTCCTTTATGGCATATTGGTGTGATGAATCTAACAAGTATCTACTAACCGTTTAGTAGATAAAAGTCGCCTTCTAAACATACCATTGAAACTCGAAATTAGTAATAGATAAATAAATATGCAATACAGTTACGTTCTTGTGTTTGTTAGGCTTTTGCTTCTCTGTGTCGCTATGTTCTGTTACATACATGAGCACCATTATAACGTTGTGATCCTAGTTGCCACTGTCAAACTCTTAGAGATCCATTGTGTGATTGTGGTTGCTTTCCTTCTTAAGAATAGTGGTGGCATCTGCTTGCTGCACTGTTTAATTAATGCCTAACAAACCTGCTTTAAGTTATAACTCACTTGCATTCATAAAATCTTGTTGAATTTTCAGTTACTTGCCATTTGGTGGTGGGCCAAGGAAATGTGTAGGCGATATGTTTGCTACTTTTGAGGTAATCCATTTTGATTATTTAGGGTTTCAGCTGATAATATTGAAATAGTGTTTTGCCATTTCATGAATTTTGCTGGTAATTAGTAATTTGCTTTAGTCGTATTAAGGCCTTCTTTCTTTCGGCTTCTTGGGATATGAGACTTTTTTTTTTGTGAAAACAAAGATTTGTTGCTATCCCAGCCTATGCGCTACGAGGGTGCACTGCTCACAGTCATTTGTTCCTTGACTATTGGGAGAATCACTGACATTCTGCAATTTCTGTGCAGACTGTGGTAGCAACAGCAATGCTTGTCAAGCGATTTGATTTTCAGATGGCTCCAGGAGCTCCTCCGGTATGTTTCCCACCAGCTTTCTGATTCATCATAGCTGATAAAATATATTTATCATAGCTCTATTGTAGGTCGAGATGACAACCGGAGCAACGATTCACACAACTAAGGGACTGAACATGACTGTTACTCGGAGGATAAAGCCACCTGTAATTCCAAACTTAGAGATGAAAATTGTTTCCGATTCAGAAGGAAGCACAAGTTCTACTGCATCCGGAGAAGGTCAACAAGTAGAGGTGTCGACAAGTCAAGTGTGATTTATCATTTTTGATGCTCAGATTGCATTGAGATACATAATGAGTACGTTCTCATCTCAGTTCTACTTGGAAATTTAAATAGTTATAGTTCCTTCACATTTGAATTGGTTATATTCCCTGGTATGGGCATTCATTTGCCTTTTCCCCTCCTTTCTCTTTCATTGTCCTGCTGTAGTTTTCGTATGGCACACTTCATTTACCTGAAGTGCTCAAAGATGTTGTATGTCCAATAAATAAAGGCACTGTTTTTTCTTTGAAAAATGAAGTGCCCAAAGGCATATAGTCCTCGTCTGTTGAGTGTCTAGGACAAAGGAACTTCGTTTGCACTTCTCGTTGTTAATCATGAAGTCGTATATTTTATTTAGTAAGTTACATCGTGCTATACATCTTTGGTGATAAAACTATTGTACTGCTTCTGGAAACCGTATGCTATACCATCATTGTCTATGAACACGCGTGGCTGCACCTAATTAAATTTCATGATCAATTTAGGCAAGTCCTTTTTAAAAGCATATTGCCTCCATTCTTCTGAAACATTATTATGATTTTTAGTTAATCTTACTGTGGAATGCGGAAGTCATTGCTCATGGAAACATTTTTCATGCGCAGATACCAGATACGGTACATAACAGAGCAGAAGCTTCCGGGCGTGCTTCTTTACAAGGAAAAGCTCTCCTAAAAGTTCCCAGGCTTATTTTTGCGATACAGGCTACAACACTTTTACAGACTATAGATCTGCCTGCTACTCAAAAGCACCGCGGACACACATATTTACAAAATCCACAAGTACCGGGCATGGACTCCTGCATCTCTAAAACTTCAGCATGGCCTCCAACGCGCGAAGAACGTCATCGCGGGTAACTATACCTGTTAGCAGTGTTTAGAATATCCTGTTAAGCTTGAAACATACTCCAAACAATAGTCGATGTTAAGGGGATGATACAGATCTACTCCCTCCGTCCCATAATATAATATCGTTTTTTACACTACATTAGTGTAAAAAACGCTCTTATATTATGGGACGGGGGGAGTAGTATATATAAGTCCTTTACTGCTGGTTTTGTCGTGTTTTCTGTTACTCACCTATTACTTGATTGTCCTGGTTTACTATGGGTAATCTGTGGATCTTCTTCTTGAGCATCAGAGCTGCGGCATCTGTTGGCATCACACGTGTGTACTGTTAATTAACTGGAAACTAATATGGGAAAAAATGATGAGTGGAAACAACAATTACCAGTCACTGTTTTATCGCATGATAGCGTGATTGCTGGAGATGTCATCACATCTGCAATCTTTGTCTTTGGCTGTTGCAACAAATAGGAACTAGATTAGCAAACACAAGTTGGTGATATTGTTGATGTAGCAACTTGTATATGTATATGTGGGTGTGGGTGTGTTCTCTTTTTCTGTCTGTTTTTTTCTTCTTCTGCCGGACCCGAAAGGCGGCAAGAGTTGTGTGTAAAACAGATGAAGAGAGAAGGGGGAGGAGCTGAGCTGACCCCATGTGAAGCCCTCGCGCAATCGCTCTTGACGACGACCCCGATGCATCTGCGAACGCTGTCGACAACCGGGAGGCCTGACACGAGCTGAAAGTGGCCTTCAACCTCCACCAGCGCCTGCTCCGCTGTGACCATCAGCACAGGCGTCGACATGGCCTCGCGCAGGAGCGGCCCCCGCTGCTGCAACCAGCCAACCAAGTACAAAGTCAAGCAAGGGGTCAAGAAGAAGAAGAAGAAGCACCATCAAGAGAGGAGATGACAGAGACTACAAGATCAGCAGGGAGAAGAAGCATCAAGAGAGGAGCTGGACAGAGACCACAAGATCAGCAAGAAGAAGCACCTGATCGGCAGCGTGGGAAGGTGGTTGCTGTTGTTGCTGCTGCTGGGACTGGAGGTAGGCGCGGAGGTCGTCGTAGCTGAGGAGGGAGAAGTTCTCGGGCCACTCGCCGGAGATGATGGCGTCGGGGTTCTCGTCGAGCCCGAGCCGGAGCCCGCTCCCGTCCATGAACGTGGACGCCCTGCACCCAAAGCTCCCACCACTGGCTCTACCCCTTCTGGCTTCAGTCTTGGCCCCTTTGAACATGGAGCAGCTCTGCAAGGTATTGATGCACGCCATGGATGATACTCTTCCTTGTCTTGTGTTGTGGATGTTGTCTGACTGTGTTCTCTTGCAGATCCCAGGAGGAGGTCTCCATTTATAGGGAGTGAAGCTGGAGGCGCTGGGATCGTTCCATGTCCATTGTCAGTGAGCTGAGCTGGATGGGCATGCTTGCATGGGGTGGGAAGGGCTGGCCCACCGGTGAGTGAGTGACTGGTGCTGCTGAGAAGTGTGATCCCACTTTGACTTGATGACTGATGAGTGTGCTGACAGATAAATATCTCTGAATGATCAGTGAGCTTCAGCCAAGGTAGGTAGGTAGAATCATGGCAGTGAATTCCTTGGGAGAAAGGGTGGTTGATCATGGCGATTTTAACCCCTGGCCTGGGCTGGGGTGGTAATTCATGGAGGATCTGGATGTGCACCTAACTCTGAATGTGATGACAAGTTGGATCTGGACTGGGCGTTTTTTTGTCCCTGCCCGGAATCTCTGGTCCTTGGATGTGGATTGACGTGGAGCCATGGACACGCGGTGCTTCCCCTCGGAACGGTGGCCCGCCGGAGCGGGACCCGGCGGCCGGCGTGGCGCCCAAGGAGTGGCCGGCGGGATTCCCGTGGGGCCCGGTCACGTGGCACCGGATAAGGATGGAGGAGTGCCGACCCTTCCCTTGGGCCGGTTGGGGGAGAGCCGGAGGTCGACGTTGCTTGCCGTTTTCTTCCGCCAACTCCGGCCAGTGGGTTGGGTTGTCGCCGTGCGGGCCGGGCATGCTGACCTGTCGGAGCCGGAAGGGACGATGAATGAGCCCACGGTTTCGCGTGAATGAATCTGCGGCGGAAAACTGGCGAGAGAGAGAGGATTCAGCGCTAGAACACGGGGTTGGAAGATCATGCTGCGCAGAATCTCCGTCCATGGGAACGATGCAGAATCAGCGCGAATCTTCATTCCTGTTGCACTGACAAAGTGCCCGTGAGTTGCAACAGATGCACATCATCAGAGTTATAAATACCCAGCTCGCAAAAAAAGACATATGCATAACCACAAGCATGGGGAAAATATACACCTTATTTTTGTTATTTATTACTAATAAAAAATAACAAAACAAAAAGAAATATTTATATTTACACCTTTTATTATTACAGATATTTAGTACTTTATATTTTGTTCCCTGGATAACTACCTTAAATATATAAAGTTCATAAAATCCAAAAGTATAGTGGTCTAGAATACACTACATTGCACAATAAAATACAAATATGATGGTCTAGAATGAGAGCGGTGATTTATAGGACGGGCTCAGGTGTGCGTGTGTGCATTCATAGGGATGAGTGTATGCGCGTGTATATGAGCGCTTGTGTTTGTACTGATGTTAAAAAAAAAGTAGACCCTTTTACAAAAAAAAGAAATATATCTAGAAATTTCAAAGAATATTTTTTTATACAAATACATATACATGTTCTCTAAGTATGTGTAAGTCATTGAAATGATACGATTATCTGCAGGATACAAAAAAGAAAAGAAAATCTAGCCCAAAATACAACAAAGAAAAAACCATTTTAATCTATGTATTTTTTATCTTTTGTACATCACATATGAAGATATATGTTCATGAAATTTTGTACATACAAACTACTTGTCTATGTTTTTCCATATTTTTTAAGATGTAGAAACTATATTTTCTTTGGAAAAGGAATACCAAGCTCCCTGGCTACCATATGCACTTCCCACGTCTAGAATAACAAACACTGATAGGACCCGATAGTGCTATTAATAAATATAAATATAGATAATCACAGTTTGACTTTTGTACAATTTGCTAATAGAACCTTTTTAACCATTTTTTGCTTCAACATGAAATCATTTATTTCATTTTAAAATCTTAGTCTCCCTTTGAGCCATTTGATAGGATTTGAAGTATTGTCATCCTGACATTACTCCACATTTAACATGAACACATTTTTTCCATGTCCGGTCTAAGTCAAAACAATGAACCTATTTGATGGAAATTCAACTACTTAATTGACATCCATGATGTCGCACCGGGCAGTGAAACAGTCATACTTTAGATTGACCAATCTTTCATGGGTATCTCTTTTTACGAACTTGTCGTAGCCTCAACAAGGATCGCGCTTGGAGAAAGCAGATGAGGAGGGGAAGGTACCTGTGCGGGGAGGATATGAGAAGAATGAGGTCGGGTGATGGTGTGGGGAGGAGAAACAAGGCCTACAGAAAGTATGTGGACATGTCGAAAAAGCAGAAGGCGAAGATCAGCTGTGAGTTTGTGTAAATATAAAGGTCAATTCCTTTTTAAAATTCAATTTAGATAACTTCTTCTTTGGTGATAAAAAATTCAGTCAAATTCTACTTGGCCTTCCATAAAATACAAATTTGAAGGTAATATAACACATTTCATATCTTGCATCTATACCTGGCCGTCCGTCGGGCCAGGCCGGGCTCCGAGCCAAGCCTACCAAAGTCCGACGCAAAAAACCTAGGCCCAAGCCTGCCCCATCAGTTAAAAAGTGAAGGAAATATGCCCTAGAGGCAATAATAAAGTTATTATTTATTTCCTTATTTCATGATAAATGTTTATCATTCATGCTAGAATTGTATTAACCGGAAACATGATACATGTGTGAATGCATAGACAAAACAACATGTCACTAGTATGCCTCTACTAGACTAGCTTGTTAATCAAAGATGGTTACGTTTCCTGACCATGAACAAAGAGTTGTTATTTGATTAACGAGGTCACATCATTAGTAGAATGATCTGATTGACATGACCCATTCCCTTAGCTTAGCACACGATCGTTGAGTATGTTGCTACTGCTTTTATCCATGACATATACATGTTCCCGTAACTATGAGATTATGCAACTCCGTTTACGGAGGAACACTTTGGTGCTACCAAACGTCACAACGAATCGGGTGATTATAAAGGAGTACTACAGGTGTCTCCAAAGGTAGATGTTGGGTTGGCGTATTTCGAGATTAGGTTTTGTCACTCGATTGTCGGAGAGGTATCTCGGCCCTCTCGGTAACACACATCATGAAGCCTTGCAAGCACTACAACTAATGAGTTAGTTGTGAGATGATGTATTACGGAACGAGTAAAGAGACTTGCGTAACGAGATTGAACTAGGTATTGGATACCGACGATCGAATCTCGGGCAAGTAACATACCGATGACAAAGGAACAACGATGTTGTTATGCGGTCGACCGATAAAGATCTTCGTGGAATATGTAGGAACCAATATGGGCATCCAGGTCCCGCTGTTGGTTATTGACCGTGAATAGTTCTAGGTCATGTCTACATTGTTCTCGAACCGTAGGGTCCGCACGCTTAAGGTTTCGATGGCGGTTATTATGAGTTTATGTATTTTGATGTACCGAAGAAGTTGAGTCCGGATGTGATCACGGACATGACGAGGAGTCTCGAAATGGTCGAGACATAAAGATTGATATATTGGAAGCCTATGTTTGGAGTTCGAATGATTCCAAGTAAAACAGAATTTCTGGAGTACCGGAGGTTACTGGAACCCCGGGAGGTAAATGGGCCATAGTGGGCCTTAGTGGAAAGGAGAAGTGGCCAGCCCTAGGTGGCGCAGGCCCCCTTCCCTAGTCCTACTAGGACTAGGAAAGGGGCCGCCCCCCTCTCTCTTTCCCTCAGGAATCCTAGTCCAACTAGGATTGGGGAATCTACTCTCGAGAGGAGTAGGACTCCTTGGCGCGCCTCCTTGGCCGGCCAGCCCCTCCCCTTGCTCCTTTATATACGAGGCAGGGGGCACCCTAGAACACACAAGTTAGATCTACGGATCGTTCCTTAGCTGTGTGCGGTGCCCCCTCCACCATATTCCACCTCGGTTATACTGTCGCGAAGCTTAAGCGAAGCCCTGCGCAGTGAAACATCAAGATCGCCACCACGCCGTCGTCGTCTTGTGAAACTCTCCCTCGACACTCGGCTGGATCGAGTCGAGGGACGTCATCGAGCTGTACGTGTGTCAAGAACTCGGGGGCGTCGGAGTAACGGCGCCGGGATCGGTCGGATCGCGAGGAGAACGTACGACTACTTCCTCTACGTTGTGATCGCTTCCGCTTCGGGTCTACAAGGGTATGTGGACAACACTCTCCCCTCTCGTTGCTACACATCACCATGATCTTGAGTGTGCGTAGGAAATTTTTTGAAATTACTACGTTCCCCAACAGTGGCATCCGAGCCTAAGTTTTTTTTATATGGTTTGATGTTTTGCACGAGTAGAACACAAGTGAGTTGTGGGCGATACAAGTCATACTACCTACCAGCATGTCATACTTTGGTTCAACGGTATTGTGAGATGAAGCGGCCCAGACCGACATTACGCGTACGCTTACGCGAGACTGGTTTCACCGCTGCGAGCACTCGTTGCTTAAAGGTGGTGGTGGGTGCTGTCTCTCTCACTTTAGTTGAACCGAGTGTGGCTACGCCCGGTCCTTGAGAAGGTTAAACGGAGTCTATTTGACGAAAGTATCGTTGTGGTTTTGATGCGAGGTGAGACTGGTTCTTGCTTAAGCCCGTAGCAGCCACGTAAAATTTGCAACAACAAAGTAGAGGACGTCTAACTTGTTTTTGCAGGGCATGTTGTGATGTGATATGGTCAAGACGTGATGCTATATTTTATTGTATGAGATGATCATGTTTTGTAACCGGTTATCGGCAATCGGCAGGAGCCATATGGTTGTCGCTTTATTGTATGCAATGCAATCGCATTCTGTAATGCTTTACTTTATCACTAAGCGGTAGCGATAGTCGAGAAGCATAAGTTTGGCGAGACGACAACGATGCTACGATGAAGATCAAGGTGTCGCGCCGGTGACGATGGTGATCATGGTGGTGCTGCAAGATGGAGATCATGAAGCACAAGATGATGATGACCATATCATATCACTTATAATGATTTGCATGTGATGTTTATCCTTTTATGCATCTTATCTTGCTTTGATTGACGGTAGCATTATAAGATGATCTCTCACTAAATTATCAAGAAGTGTTCTCCCCGAGTATGCACCGTTGCCAAAGTTCGTCGTGCCCAGACACCACGTGATGATCGGGTGTGATAAGCTCTACGTCCATCTACAACGGGTGCAAGCCAGTTTTGCACACGAGAATACTCGGGTTAAACTTGACGAGCCTAGCATATGCAGATATGGCCTCGGAACACGGAGACCGAAAGGTCGGCGTGAATCATATAGTAGATATGATCAACATAAGATGTTCACCATTGAAAACTACTCCATTTCACGTGATGATCGGTTATGGTTTAGTTGATTTGGATCACGTGATCACTTGGATGACTAGAGATGTCTTTCTAAGTGGGAGTTCTTAAGTAATATGATTAATTGAACTTAAATTTATCATGAACTTAGTACTGATAGTATCTTGCTTGTTTATGTTTGATTGTAGATAGATGGCTCGTCTTTGTTGTTCCGTTGAATTTTAATCGTTCCTTGAGAAAGCAAAGTTGAAAGATGATGGTAGCAATTACACGGATCGGGTCCGTAACTCGAGGATTATCCTCATTGCTGCACGTAAGAGTTACGTCTGGATGCACCGCTAGGTGATAGGCACGATGCAGATGCAACCGACGACGTTAAGAACGTCTGGCGAGCAAAGCTGATGACTACTCTATAGTTCGATGTGCCATGCTTTACGGCTTAGAACCGGGACTTCAACGACGTTTTGAACGTCATGGAGCATATGAGATGTTCCAGAGTTGAAGTTGATATTCCATCGAATGCCCGGATTGAGAGATATGAAGTCTCCAATAAGTTCTATAGCTGCAAGATGGAGGAGAACAGTTCATTAGTGAGCATATACTCGAATGTCCGGGTACTACAATCACTTGACACAATTGGGAGTTAATCTTCCGGATGATTGTGTCATTGATGTAATTCTTCAATCACGCCACCAAGCTACAAAGGCTTCGTGATGAACTATAATATGCAAGGGTTAGTAAAGACTATGCTCGAGCTCTTCGCAATGCTAAAGGCTGCGGAGGTAGAAATCAAGAAGGAGCATCAAGTGTTGATGGTCAATAAGACCACTAGTTTCAAGAAGAAAGGCAAAGGGAAGAAGAAGGAACTTCAAGAAGAACAGCAAGCAAGTTCTTTGCTCGGGAGAAGAAACCCAAGTCTGGACCTAAGCCTGAAATCGAGTGCTTCTACCGCAAGCGGATAGTCCTTTGAAGCGGAACTGCCCCAAGTATTTGGCGGATAAGAAGGATGGCAAGGTGAACAAAGGTATATGTGATATACATGTTATTGATGTGTACCTTACTAGAGCTCGCAGAGCACTGGTATTTGATCTGGTTCATTGCTAATATTTGCAACTCAAACAGGACTACGGATTGCTTAACACGGCAAAGGACGAGGTGACGATGCGCGTGGGAAATGGTTCCAAAGTCGATGTGATCGCGGTCGGCACGCTACCTCTACATCTACCTTCGGGATTAGTTTTAGACCTAAATAATTGTTATTTGGTGCTGCGTTGAGCATGAACATTATATCTGGATCTTGTTTGATGCGAGACGGTTATTCATTTAAATCGAGAATAATGGTTGTTCTATTTATATGAGTAATATCTTTTATGGTCATGCACCCTTGAGGAATGGTCTATTTTGATGAATCTCGATAGTAGTGATACACATATTCATAATGTTGAAACCAAAAGATGCAGAGTTGATAATGATAGTGCAACTTATTTGTGGTAATCGCCGTTTAGGTCATATCGGTGTAAAGCGCATGAAGAAACTCCATACTGATGGACTTTTGGAGTCACTTGATTATGAATCATTTGGCACTTGCGAACCGTGCCTCATGGGCAAGATGACTAGAACACCGTTCTCCGGTACTATGGAGAGAGCAACAGATTTGTTGGAAATCATACATACAGATGTATGTGGTCCGATGAATGTTGAGGCTCGTGGCGGATATCGTTATTTTCTCACCTTCACAGATGACTTAAGCAGATATGGGTATATCTACTTAATGAAACATAAGTCTGAAACATTTGAAAAGTTCAAAGAATTTCAGAGTGAAGTTGAAAATCATCGTAACAAGAAAATTAAGTTTCTACGATCTGATCGTGGAGGTGAATATTTGAGTTACGAGTTTGGTCTACATTTGAAACAATGCGGAATAGTTTCGCAACTCACGCCACCGGAACACCACAACAGTAATGGTGTGTCCGAACGTCGTAATCGTACTTTACTAGATATGGTGCGATCTATGATGTCTCTTCTGATTTACCGCTATCGTTTTGGGGTTATGCTCTAGAGACGGCCGCATTCACCTGAATAGAACACCGTCGAAATCCGTTGAGACGACACCTTATGAACTATGGTTTAGCAAGAAACCAAAGTTGTCGTTTCTTAAAGTTTGGGGATGCGATGCTTATGTGAAAAAGCTTCAACCTGATAAGCTCGAACCCAAATCGAGAAATGTGTCTTCATAGGATACCCAAAGGAGACAGTTGGGTACACCTTCTATCACAGATCCGAAGGCAAGACATTCGTTGCTAAGAATGGATCCTTTCTAGAGAAGGAGTTTCTCTCGAAAGAAGTGAGTGGGAGGAAAGTGGAACTTGATGAGGTAATAGTACCTTCTCCCTTACTTGAAAGTAGTTAAATCGCAGAAACCGGTTTCGAGACACCTACACCAAGTAGTGAGGAAGTTGATGATGTTGATCATGAAACTTGAGATCAAGTTCTTCGCAGAACCTCGTAGATCAACCAGAGTAAGATCCGCTTTGAGTGAGTGGTACGGTAATCCTGCTCGAAATCATGCTACTAGATCATGATGAACCTCACGAACTATGAAGAAGCGATGGTGAGCCCAGATTCGCAAAATGGCTTGAGGCCATGAAATCGAGATGGGATCCATGTATGAAAACAAAGTATGGACTTTGGTTGACTTGCCCGAGGGTAGGCAAGCGAGAAAACAAGTGGATCTTCAAGAAGAAGACCGACGACGACGGTAATGTTATCGTCTATAAAGCTCGACTTGTCGCAAAAGGTTTTCGACAAGTTCAAGGGATTGACTACGATGAGACCTTCTCACCAGTAGCGATGCTTAAGTCCGTCCGAATCATGTTAGCAATTGCGCATTTTATGATTATGAAATTTGGCAAATGGATGTAAAGACTGCATTCCTGAATGGATTTCTGGAAGAAGAGTTGTATATGATGCAACCAGAAGGTTTTATCGATCCAAAGGAAGCTAACAAAGTGTGCAAGCTCCAGCGATCCATCTATGGACTGGTGCAAGCATCTCGGAGTTGGAATAAACGCTTTGATAGTGTGATCAAAGCATTTGGGTTTGTACAGACTTTTGGAGAAGCCTGTGTTGGAAATATGCCCTAGAGGCAATAATAAAAGTATTATTATATTTCCTTGTTCATGATAATTGTCTTTTATTCATGCTATAACTGTATTATCCGGAAATCGTAATACACGTGTGAATACAAAGACCACAATATGTCCCTAGTGAGCCTCTAGTTGACTAGCTCGTTGTGATCAACAGATAGTCATGGTTTCTGCTATGGACATTGGATGTCGTTGATAACGGGATCACATCATTAGGAGAATGATGTGATGGACAAGACCCAATCCTAAGCATAGCACAAAGATCGTGTAGTTCGTTTGCTAGAGCTTTTCCAATGTCAAGTATCTCTTCCTTAGACCATGAGATCGTGTAACTCCCGGATACCGTAGGAGTGCTTTGGGTGTATCAAACGTCACAACGAATCGGGTGACTATAAAGGTGCACTACAGGTATCTCCGAAAGTGTTTGTTGGGTTGACACGGATCGAGACTGGGATTTGTCACTCCGTGTAAACGGAGAGGTATCTCTGGGCCCACTCGGTAGGACATCATCATAATGTGCACAATGTGACCAAGGGGTTGATCACGGGATGATGTGTTGCGGAACGAGTAAAGAGACTTGCCAGTAACGAGATTGAACAAGGTATCGGTATACCGACGATCGAATCTCGGGCAAGTAAAATACCGCTAGACAAAGGGAATTGTATACGGGATCGTTTGAGTCCTTGACATCGTGGTTCATCCGATGAGATCATCGTGGAACATGTAGGAGCCAACATGGGTATCCAGATCCCGCTGTTGGTTATTGATCGAGAACGTCTCGGTCATGTCTACATGTCTCCCGAACCCGTAGGGTCTACACACTTAAGGTTCGATGGACGCTAGGGTTATAAAGGAAGCTTGTATGTGGTTACCGAATGTTGTTCGGAGTCCGGATGAGATCCCGGACGTCACGAGGAGTTCCGGAATGGTCCGGAGGTAAAGATTTATATATGGGAAGTCCTGTTTTGGTCACCGGAAAAGTTTCGGGGTTTATCGAGCGTCTGGGACCACCGGGAGGGTCCCGGGGGTCCACCAAGTGGGGCCACCTGCCCCAGAAGGCTGCATGGGCCAAGTGTGGGAGGGGACCAGCCCCTAGGTGGGCTGGGGCGCCCCCCACCAAGGCCCAAGGCGTGGGAAGAGTGGGAGGGGGCAAACCCTAGGGCAGATGGGCCCTAAGGCCCACCCTGGGTGCGCCTCCCCCTCTCTCCCCCTCTGGCCGCCACCCAGATTGGATCTGGGGGCTGGCCGCCGCCCCCTAGGGGTGGGAAACCCTAAAGGGGGCGCAGCCCTCCTCTCCCCTATAAATAGTGAGGCCTAGGGGCTGCCCAGAGACACACAGAATACACGTGATTCGGTCTCTGCCTTTGGTTGCAGCCCTCTCCTCTCTCCCAAGTACTCCTCCTCTCCCGTGGTGCTTAGCGAAGCCCTGCTGGATTGCCACACTCATCCACCACCACCACGCCGTTGTGCTGCTGCTGGATGGAGTCTTCCTCAACCTCTCCCTCTCTCCTTGCTGGATCAAGGCGTGGGAGACATCGTCGGGCTGTACGTGTGTTGAACGCGGAGGTGCCGTGCGTTCGGCACTTGATCATCGGTGATTTGAATCACGACGAGTACGACTTCATCAACCCCGTTCACTTGAACGCTTCCGCTTAGCGATCTACAAGGGTATGTAGATGCACTCTCTTTCTACTCGTTGCTGGTCTCTCCATAGATAGATCTTGGTGACACGAGGAAAATTTTGAATTTCGCCACGTTCCCCAACAAATGGCATCATGAGCTAGGTCTATTGCGTAGATTCTTTGCACGAGTAGAACACAAAGTAGTTGTGGGCGTTGATGTTGTTCAATATGCTTACCGTTACTAGTCCAATCTTGTTTCGACGGTATTGTGGGATGAAGCGGCCGGACCGACCTTACACGCATTTCCACGTGAGCAGAGTTCCACCGATTGACATGCACTTCGTGCATAAGGTGGCTAGCGGTGCCGATCTCTCCCACTTTAGTCGGAACGGATTCGATGAAAAGGGTCCTTATGAAGGGTAAATAGCAATTGGCAAATCACGTTGTGGTTTTGCGTGAGGTAAGAAACGTTCTTGCTAGAAACCCATAGCAGCCACGTAAAACATGCAAACAACAATTAGAGGACGCCTAACTTGTTTTTGCAGGGTATGCTATGTGATGTGATATGGCCAAAAGAATGTGATGAATGATATGTGATGTATGAGATTGATCATGTTCTTGTAATAGGATTCACGACTTGCATGTCGATGAGTATGACAACCGCAGGAGCCATAGGAGTTGTCTTTATTTATTGTATGACCTGCGTGTCATTGAGCAACGCCATGTAATTACTTTACTTTGTAGCTAACCGTAGCCATAGTAGTAGAAGTAATAAGTTGGCGAGACGACTTCATGGAGACACGATGATGGAGATCATGATGATGGAGATCATGGTGTCATGCGGTGACGATGATGATCATGGAGCCTCAAGATGGAGATCAAAGGAGCAAAATGATATTGGCCATATCATGTCACTATTTGATTGCATGTGATGTTTATCATGTTTATGCATCTTGTTTACTTAGGACGACGGTAGTAAATAAGATGATCCTTACAAAATTTCAAGAAGTGTTCTCCTCGACCGTGCACCGTTGCTACAGTTTCGTCGCTTCTAAGCACCACGTGATGATCGGGTGTGATGGATTCTTACGTTCACATACAACGGTGTAAGACAGTTTTACACAGCAAAAACACTTGGGGTTAACTTGACGAGCCTAGCATGTGCGGACATGGCCTCGAACACGGAGACCGAAAGGTCGAGCATGAGTCGATAGTAGATACGATCAACATGAAGATGTTCACCGATGATGACTAGTCCGTCTCACGTGATGATCGGACACGGCCTAGTTGACTTGGATCATGTAATCACTTAGATGACCAGAGGGATGTCTATCTGAGTGGGAGTTCATAAGATGAACTTAATTATCCTGAACATAGTCAAAAGATCTTTGCAAATTATGTAAAAGCTCGCGCTTTAGTTCCACTGCTTAGATATGTTCCTAGAGAAAATATAGTTGAAAGTTGATGAGAGCGATTATGCGGACAAGAGAAAGCTCATGTCCTTAATGCACCGCTCAATGTGCTGAACCCCAAACGTCGTTTGTGGATGTTGCGAACATCGGACATACACGTTTTGATAACTACGTGATAGTTCAGATAAACGGTTTAGAATTAAGGCACCAAAGATGTTTTTCAAATGTCGCGAACATATGAGATGTTTCGAGGGCTGAAATTGAGATTTCAGGCTCGTGCCACGCCAAGAGGTATGAGACCTCCGACGATTTTCTTAGCCTGCAAACTAAGGGAGAAAAGCTCAATCGTTGAGCTTGTGCTCAGATTGTCTGAGTGCAACAAATCACTTGAATCGAGTGGGAGTTGATCTTCCAGATGAGATAGTGATGTTTCTCCAAAGTCATTGCCACCAAGCTGCTGGAGCTTCGTGATGAGCTATAACATATCAGGGATAGATATGATGATCCTTGAGGTATTCGCGATGTTTGACACCGCGAAAGTAGAAATCAAGAAGGAGCATCAATTGTTGATGGTTGGTGAAACCACTAGTTTCAAGAAGGGCAAGGGCAAGAAGGGATACTTCATGAAACGGCAAATCAGCTGCTGCTCCAGTGAAGACACCCAAGGTTGAACCCAAACCCGAGACTAAGTGCTTCTGTGATAAGGGGAATAGTCACTGGAGCAGAATTACCCTAGATACTTGGTAGATGAGAAGGCTGGCAAGGTCGATAGAAGTATATTGGATATACATTATGTTAATGTGTACTTTACTAGTACTCCTAGTAGCACCAGGGTATTAGATACCGGTTCGGTTGCTAAGTGTTAGTAACTCGAAATAAAAGCTACGGAATAAACGAAGACTAGCTAAAGGTGAGTTGACGATATGTGTTGGAAGTGTTTCCAAGGTTGATGTGATCAAGCATCGCACGCTCCCTCTACCATCGAGATTTGGTGTTTGCGTTGAGCATAGACATGATTGGATTATGTCTATCGCAATACGGTTATTCATTTAAGGAGAATAATGGTTACTCTATTTATTTGAATAATACCTTCAATGGTCTTGCACCTAAAGGAATAGTTTATTGAATCTCGATCGTAGTGGTACACATTTTCATGCCAAAAAGATATAAGATAGTAATGATAATACCACTTACTTGTGGCACTGCCATGTAAGTCATATTGGTGTAAAACGCATGAAGAAGCTCCATGTTGATGGATCTTTGGACTCACTCGTTTTTGAAAAGTTGAGACATGCGAACCATGTCTATTGGTGTATACGCATGAAGAAACTCCATGCAGATGGATCGTTTGGACTCACTTGATTTTGAATCACTTGAGATATGCAAATCATACCACATGGGCAAGATGATTAAAAAGCCTCGTGTCTCAGTAAAATGGAACAAGATAGCAACTTGTTGGAAGTAACATATTTTGATGTGTGCAGTCCAATGAGTGCTGAGGCATGCAGTGAATATCGTTATGTTCTTACTTCACAAATGAATCGAGTAGATGTAGAGTATATTTACTTGATGAAAAACAAATCTGAATTATTGAATGGTTCAAGTAATTTCAGAGTGAAGTTGAAGATCATCGTGACAAGAGGATGAAATGTCTATGATATGATCATAGAGATGAGTATCTGAGTTACGTGCTTTGGCACGCAATTAAGACATTGTGGAAATTGTTTCACAATTAATACCGCCTGGAACACCATAGTTTGATGGTGTGTCCGAACATCATAGTTGCACCCTATTGGATATGGTGCGTACCATGATGTCTCTTATTGAATTACCACTATCGTTTATGGGTTAGGCATTAGAGACAACCACATTCACTTAAATAGGGAACCACGTAATTCCGTTGAGATGACACCGTATGAACTATGGTTTAGAGAAACCTAAGCTGTCATTTCTTAAAGGTTTGGGGCTGCGACGCTTATGTGAAAAAGTTTCAGGTTGATAAGCTCGAACCCAAAGCGGATAATAATGCATCTTCATAGGACACCCAAAACAGTTGGGTATACCTCCTAATTCAGATCCGAAAGCAATAGGGATTGTTTCTTGAATCGGGTCCTTTCTCGAGGAAAAGTTTGTCTCGAAAAGTTGAGTGGGAGGATGGTGGAGACTTGATATGGTTATTGAACCGTCACTACAACTAGTGTGTAGCAGGGCACAAGAAGTTGTTCCTGTGGCACCTACACCAATTGAAGTAGAAGCTTATGATAGTGATCATGAAACTTCAGATCAAGTCACTACCGTACCTCGTAGGGTGACAAGGATGCGTACTGCTTAAAAGTGGTGCAGTAATCCTGTCTTGAAGGTCATGTTGCTGGACAACAGCGAACCTACGAGCTATGGAGAAGCAATGGTGGGCCCAAATTCCGACAAATGGCTAGAAGCCATGAAATCCGAGATAGGATCCATGTATCAGAACAAAGCATGGACTTTGGTGGACTTGCCCGATGATCAGCAAGCCATTGAGATAAATGGATCTTTAAGAAGAAGACGGACATGGACGGTAGTGTCACCGGCTGTGAAGCTCGACTTGTGGTAAAGAGTTTTTCACAAGTTCAAGGAATTGACTACGATGAGATTTTCTCATCCGTAGCGATGCTTAAGTCCGTTGGAATCATGTTAGCATTAGCTGCATTTATGAAATCTGGCAGATGGATGTCAAAACGAGTTTCCTTACCAGTCTTCGTAAGGAAGGGTTGTATGTGATACAATCCGAAAGTTCTTGTCGATCCTAAGGATGCTAAAAGGTATGCTAGCTCCAGCAATCCTTCTAAGGACTGGAGTAAGCATTTCGGAGTTGGAATATGTACTTTGATAAGATGATCAAAGATTTTGGGTTTATACAAATTTATGAGAAACTTGTATTTCCAAAGAAGTAAGTGGGAGCACTATAGAATTTCTGGTGAGTATATGTTATTGACATATTGTTGATCAGAAATGATGTAGAATTTCTGGAAAGCATATAGGGTTATTTGAAAGGTGTTTTTCAATGAAAACCTGGATTAGGCTACTTGAGCAATAAGCATCAAGATCTATAAGATAGATCAAAATGCTTAATAGTACTTTAAAATGAGCATATACCTTAACATGATCTTGAAGGTGTTCAAGATGGATCAAAGAAGGAGTTCTTGCCTGACATGTAAGGTATGAAGTTAAGACTTAAAGCTTGACCACGGCAGAAGAGAGAGAAAGGACGAAGGTCGCCCCTATGCTTTATACATAGGCTCTACAAGATGCTATCTTTGTGTACCGCACCGAAGTGTGCCTTGCCATGAGTCATCTAGGGTACAAGAATGATCCAGAATGGATCATTGGACAGTGGTCAAAATTGTCCTTGGAGTAAATAAGGACATGTTTCTCGATTATGGAGGTGATAAAGAGTTGGCGAAAGTGTTACGTCGATGCAAGCTTTAACACCTATCCGAGTGACTCGAGTAGCAAACCGGATACGTATAGTGGAGCAACCATTTGGAATAGCTCCAAGTGGAGCGTGGAAGCAGCGTTTACAATATGACCTAGATATTTGCGAAGTACATACGGATCTGAAAGGTTCAGACCCGTTGACTAAAACCTCTCTCACAAGCAAAACATGATCAAACCCCAGAACTCATTGAGTCTTAATCACATGGTGATGTGAACTAGTTTAATAACACTAGTAAGCTCTTTGGATGTTGGTCACATGGTGATGTGACCTGTCAATGTTAAATCACATAGCGATGTGAACTAGATTATTGACTCTAGTGCAAGTGGGAGACTGTTGGAAATATGCCCTAGAGGCAATAATAAAAGTATTATTATATTTCCTTGTTCATGATAATTGTCTTTTATTCATGCTATAACTGTATTATCCGGAAATCGTAATACACGTGTGAATACAAAGACCACAATATGTCCCTAGTGAGCCTCTAGTTGACTAGCTCGTTGTGATCAACAGATAGTCATGGTTTCTGCTATGGACATTGGATGTCGTTGATAACGGGATCACATCATTAGGAGAATGATGTGATGGACAAGACCCAATCCTAAGCATAGCACAAAGATCGTGTAGTTCGTTTGCTAGAGCTTTTCCAATGTCAAGTATCTCTTCCTTAGACCATGAGATCGTGTAACTCCCGGATACCGTAGGAGTGCTTTGGGTGTATCAAACGTCACAACGTAACTGGGTGACTATAAAGGTGCACTACAGGTATCTCCGAAAGTGTTTGTTGGGTTGACACGGATCGAGACTGGGATTTGTCACTCCGTAAACGGAGAGGTATCTCTGGGCCCACTCGGTAGGACATCATCATAATGTGCACAATGTGACCAAGGGGTTGATCACGGGATGATGTGTTGCGGAACGAGTAAAGAGACTTGCCGTAACGAGATTGAACAAGGTATCGGTATACCGACGATCGAATCTCGGGCAAGTAAAATACCGCTAGACAAAGGGAATTGTATACGGATCGTTTGAGTCCTTGACATCGTGGTTCATCCGATGAGATCATCGTGGAACATGTGGGAGCCAACATGGGTATCCAGATCCCGCTGTTGGTTATTGACCGAGAACGTCTCGGTCATGTCTACATGTCTCCCGAACCCGTAGGGTCTACACACTTAAGGTTCGATGACGCTAGGGTTATAAAGGAAGCTTGTATGTGGTTACCGAATGTTGTTCGAGTCCGGATGAGATCCCGGACGTCACGAGGAGTTCCGGAATGGTCCGGAGGTAAAGATTTATATATGGGAAGTCCTGTTTTGGTCACGGAAAAGTTTGGGGTTTATCAGACGCGTCTGGGACCACCGGAGGGTCCGGGGTCCACCAAGTGGGGCCACCTGCCCTGAAGGCTGCATGGGCCAAGTGTGGGAGGGACCAGCCCCTAGGTGGGCTGGGCGCCCCACCAAGGCCCAAGGCGTGGAAGAGTGGGAGGGCAAACCCTAGGGCAGATGGGCCCTAAGGCCCACCCCAGGTGCGCCCCTCTCTCCCCCTCGCCGCCACCAGATTGATCTGGGGCTGGCCGCCGCCCCTAGGGGTGGGAAACCCTAAAGGGGCGCAGCCCTCCTCTCCCTATAAATAGTGAGGCCTAGGGGCTGCCCAGAGACACACAGAATACACGTGATTCGGTCTCCGCCTTTGGTTGCAGCCCTCTCCTCTCTCCCAAGTACTCCTCCTCTCCCGTGGTGCTTAGCGAAGCCTGCTGGATTGCCACACTCATCCACCACCACCACGCCGTTGTGCTGCTGCTGGATGGAGTCTTCTCAACCTCTCCTCTCTCCTTGCTGGATCAAGGCGTGGGAGACATCGTCGGGCTGTACGTGTGTTGAACGCGGAGGTGCCGTATGCGTTCGCACTTGATCATCGGTGATTTGAATCACGACGAGCACGACTTCATCAACCCCGTTCACTTGAACGCTTCGCTTAGCGATCTACAAGGGTATGTAGATGCACTCTCTTTCTACTCGTTCTGGTCTCTCCATAGATAGATCTTGGTGACACGAGGAAAATTTTGAATTTACGCACGTTCCCCAACAGCCCAGATTTACAAGAAAGTGAGTGGGAGCTCTAGCATTTTCGATATTATATGTAGATGACATATTGCTGATCGGAAATGATATAGAATTCTGGATAGCATAAAGGGATACTTGAATAAGAGTTTTTCAATGAAAGACCTCGGTGAAGCTGCCTACATATTGGGCATTAAGATCTATAGAGATAGATCAAGACGCTTGATTGGACTTTCACAAAGCACATACCTTGACAAAATTTTGAAGAAGTTCAAAATGGATCAAGCAAAGAAGGGTTCTTGCACGTGTTACAAGGTGTGAAGTTGAGTAAGACTCAATGCCCTCCCACCGCAGAAGATAGAGAGAAAATGAAAGATGTTCCTATGCTTCACCATAGGCTCTATCATGTATGCAATCTTGTGTACTGACTGATGTGTGCCTTGCTATAAGCCTAGCAGAAGGTACCAAAGTAATCCAGAGTGGATCATCGACAGCGGTCAAGAACATCCTGAAATACCCGAAAAGGACTAAGGATATGTTTCTCGATATGGAGGTGACAAAGAGCTCATCGTGAACAGTTACGTTGATGCAAGCTTTGACACCGATCCGGACGATTCTAAATCGCAGACCGGATACGATTTACACTAAAAGGAGGAGCTGTCGGTTAGTGCAGTTCCAAACAAAGCGTCAGGCAGGATCTACATGTGAAGCGGAGTACATAGCAGCTTCGAAGCAGCTAATGAAGGAGTCGGATGAAGGAGTTCATATCCGATCTAGGTGTCATACCTAGTGCATCGGGTCCAATGAAAATCTTCGTGACAATCATCGAGCAATTGCCTTAGCAAAGGAATCCAGATTTCACAAGAGGACCAAGCACATCAAGAGACGCTTCAATTCCATCCGGACTTAGTCCGTGGGAGACATAGAGATTTGCAAGATACATACGGATCTAAATGTTGCGAGACCGTTGACTAAGCCTCTTCCACGAGCAAAACATGATCAGCACCAAGACTCCATGGGTGTTAGAATCATTACTATGTAATCTAGATTATTGACTCTAGTGCAAGTGGGAGATCAAGGAAATATGCCCTAGAGGCAATAATAAAGTTATTATTTATTTCCTTATTTCATGATAAATGTTTATCATTCATGCTAGAATTGTATTAACCGGAAACATGATACATGTGTGAATGCATAGACAAAACAACATGTCACTAGTATGCCTCTACTAGACTAGCTTGTTAATCAAAGATGGTTATGTTTTCGACCATGAACAAAGAGTTGTTATTTGATTAACGAGGTCACATCATTAGTAGAATGATCGATTGACATGACCCATTCCTTAGCTTAGCACACGATCGTTGAGTATGTTGCTACCGCTTTTATCCATGACATATACATGTTCCCGTAACTATGAGATTATGCAACTCCGTTTACGGAGGAACACTTTGGTGCTACCAAACGTCACAACGAATCGGGTGATTATAAAGGAGTACTACAGGTGTCTCCAAAGGTAGATGTTGGGTTGGCGTATTTGAGATTAGGTTTTGTCACTCGATTGTCGGAGAGGTATCTCGGCCCTCTCGGTAACACACATCATGAAGCCTTGCAAGCACTACAACTAATGAGTTAGTTGTGAGATGATGTATTACGGAACGAGTAAAGAGACTTGCGTAACGAGATTGAACTAGGTATTGGATACCGACGATCGAATCTCGGGCAAGTAACATACCGATGACAAAGGAACAACGTATGTTGTTATGCGGTCCGACCGATAAAGATCTTCGTGGAATATGTAGGAACCAATATGGGCATCCAGGTCCCGCTGTTGGTTATTGACCGTGAATAGTTCTAGGTCATGTCTACATTGTTCTCGAACCGTAGGGTCCGCACGCTTAAGGTTTCGATGGCGGTTATTATGAGTTTATGTATTTTGATGTACCGAAGAAGTTCGAGTCCCGGATGTGATCACGGACATGACGAGGAGTCTCGAAATGGTCGAGACATAAAGATTGATATATTGGAAGCCTATGTTTGGAGTTCGAATGATTCGGTAAAACAGAATTTATCGAGTACCGGAGGTTACTGGAACCCCGGGAGGTAAATGGGCCATAGTGGGCCTTAGTGGAAAGGAGAAGGGCCAGCCCTAGGTGGCAAGGCGCCCCCTTCCCTAGTCCTACTAGGACTAGGAAAGGGGCCAGCCCTCTCTCTTTCCCTCAGGAATCCTAGTCCAACTAGGATTGGGGGGGAATCCTACTCCCAGAGGGTAGGACTCCTGGGCGCCTCCCTTGGCCGGCCAGCCCCTCCCCTTGCTCCTTTATATCTGAGGGGGGGCACCCTAGAACACACAAGTTAGATCTACGGATCGTTCCTTAGCCGTGTGCGGTGCCCCCCTCCACCATATTCCACCTCGGTTATACCGTCGCGAAGCTTAGGCGAAGCCCTGCGCCGGTGAAACATCAAGATCGCCACCACGCCGTCGTCTTGTGAAACTCTCCCTCGACACTCGGCTGGATCGAGTACTGAGGGACGCCATCGAGCTGTACGTGTGTCAAGAACTCGGGCGCCGGAGTAACGGCGCCGGGATCGGTCGGATCGCGAGGAGAACGTACGACTACTTCCTCTACGTTGTGATCGCTTCCGCTTCGGGTCTACAAGGGTATGTGGACAACACTCTCCCCTCTCGTTGCTACACATCACCATGATCTTGAGTGTGCGTAGGAAAATTTTTGAAATTACTACGTTCCCCAACAAAAAGCCCGTCAGGACTCGAGCCGGGCCTCTTCCTTAAACTGCAAATACGACGGGCACGAGCCCGACCTGGCCATCGGGCACAAAATCTAGGCCTAGGCCTGGCCTATGGGCAAGGTCGCCGGGCTTTTTCGGGCTGCCCATGGCCAAGTATACTTGCATCCCACAAAATTCTGCTCGATTAATTCCGAATCAAACAATACCCCTTGAGCTATGGGCTTTGCAGCTCGTGGACTGCGGGCCTTCAAGCCCAATAACATGGCGAAGTTGTTAACCCTAGTTGACTCTAGGCAGGTCTAGGGCACACACGTGGCAGTGGATATGGATCATCACTCTATCCATGTGTTTATATGTTATGGTATGGAGGTATATACGAACATAGCCACCCATTTATTTCAATCCATGTTCTGGCTTGCCTCTGTTCCAAGCTAGAGGAACTATCAACTTAGAGGTTGATTATAGTCAAGAAGAAGATGATATATGTTTTCTCATCTATGTTCCTCTGTATTGTCATTGTCAGGGTGCAA
This sequence comes from Aegilops speltoides, assembly GCA_021437245.1. Taxonomy (NCBI): domain Eukaryota; kingdom Viridiplantae; phylum Streptophyta; class Magnoliopsida; order Poales; family Poaceae; genus Aegilops; species Aegilops speltoides. The sequence continues at coordinate 493,744,773 of CM038146.1, forward strand.
CTTAACAAAACACCATTTGTTCCAGTTGTGAGAATTGATCGATCGATTACAAGCCCAGTGATTGTGAAACAACAACTGTCTTAGTGAACAAACCGATAAAATCAAGCTACATACATCATATATTGGATACAGAAAACAACAAGACCCGATTTTGTTTTAAAATGAGAACATGAAGAAGGTAAGGTGACTATGGATATATATGGTGAGTGTTCATTTCATGGTGAGAATGCTTGGTTGTGCAACGAGCTGGAGAAGTTTGGGATCCTGTAGATGTATCAGAGGGTGTGCTCGGAGGTGTATCGGGTGAGCGGGTCGCCGTCTGGTCTGTCCTCACCCCTTCACAATATCACCCACCCATAGGATGCCACCTTCGGCATTATGGGCGTCTTCGCCTAACTTCATGCACCGTTGGCCTAGATTCGGGGAGACGACATGTACCATGGCCTACAAAAATAGTCAAGACCCAAATTACCATTGGTTCAGAAACAAATGTTTGTCGAATTTCATAAGGCCTTGTACAATGCAAAGTGCTTAGGGATGCATTTAGAGAAATAAATAAGCGTTTCTTAAGCACTGGTGCTTAAGAAAAACTTAGATCATTTTACTAGGCACTTTTGCATTGTACAAGGCCTAAAAAGAACAAAAAATGAAATGGTTGGTCATATGGATACACCCTCATGTGAATCAAGGGTGCAGAAGTTGGTTGAGATATTTTGCTGGATTGGGAGGCGCGCCATCCGGAAGTTACCACTAGTACATAGCATGGCTAATGAAGCATCGAACATGCGCTAAACGTCGGGGGGAGGGGGCAGGGGTAAGTTCTCTAGATATGCAAGTAGGTGATACACTCTATATGATGACTTACAACACGCTAGCAAGCTACACAAGGCAACAAACAATCAGGTAATAAGTAAAGCTAGGTTCAGAGACAACCAAAAGTGATGGAGACGAAGATGTAATCTGAAGTTCACACTCTTGGGGGAGTGCTAACCTCCAGCGGAGAGTCGGGAAACAATGAATGTTCTCATATCAACGAATGTCTCACCTTAGTTTTCGAGAACCTTGGTCAATGAATGTCCAAGTTCCCTCTCACTAGGGGTAGCTCTTGGGTGAGCTCCCAACCATCACAAACGAGCTCGGCGCACAACCACATGAATTAAAAGCTAAGGTGTGCCCGGATCATTGACTCTTGATTTGGCGGATCATCGTTTGTGCTTCGGTGTGTTTCGATGGTGGTGTTTGATATCACATGGTCAACTTATTTTAGATATATTTGCTTGTTTTTATCTATCGGTCTTATTATCTGATAGTAAACCGGTGAAGTAATAGTTTGATAATGTGTCTTTCATGAGTTATTTGTCCCCGAATCCCTGATCTTAAGTCATCATGGGGTGAATGGCTCTTGGCAATCTTTGAGGTTTACTCATTTTATGCAAGTTTGATCTTCTGTACATATGAATAACGAGCGAAATGTGAAGCTACAAGAGAAACCTTCAATTTAACTACCAAATTACCGAGACTATTTACTGTTTGGGCTATTGTTCATGTTTGCATTTTATCCCTTCAACTAATAAAGTCAGGTCGTCTAAGGACGGGGTTTCAACCTCCTTTTTTTTGAAGAAAAGGTTGATCATTTTGCTAAAAGAGGAGAAGAGGTTGATCATTTTGCTAAAAGAGGTTGCTGCTTGGCCGACCTATTGGGAGCACAATCAACTTAACAAACAAGATATTTGGCCAATTTCTTTTGAACAAACAAGGTCTTCAACTTTTTAATTGAGAATTTAAAGGGTTATTATCCAAATATTATTTATTAAAATAACATTTATAATGCTTAGAAACTCAAAGAACTATATAAAAATAATGAAACCCAATATAAGATTTGAATATATAGTGCAATACAAAGGAACTCCTATATCTGGGACCCGATAAATCCCGAACGTTCAGGATTTGATATGGCAACTTTAGTTGGTAAACATGGTAAATCTGTGCTCATTGTTTCCTTTTGCATGAAATTACCGTGCGTGTCAACTAAACTTGTCATCCTCGCGTTACTAATATTGTCATAAAAACGTTCTATTTGTCATGCTCAAATCCCGAACGTTCGGCATTTATCATTTCCGTATTTTTATAGTTAAGCCAATTTATAGCGCAATTATGTTTTGACGTTCAGAATAACTTACTACATAGTACTTTCTCGGTCCGGAATTACAATACTTATCTAGCACCAGATACATCCATTTGATCCACGAGTAATTCCAGACGTAGCAAGTACTGTATTATTATTATTATTATTATTATTATTATTATTATTATTATTATTATTATTATTATTATTTTCGATGCAAAAAAAAGTACTGTATTATTTTTCGTTTCAAAGTTCATTTTAAAAAGCTTCCGGTTGATCTAAAACAATTTATTTTAACAAAAGAACCAAAAAAAACTGGGCTGATCTAAAACAATTTGGTTCGGCCCTAACAATTTCGGGGGTTTCTCTCGTCGCCATCAGCGCCGCCGCCGACCTCCTCCTCGTCGCCGGCCGGCACGATTCGCCTTACCGCACGCACGCCCGACCCCTGAAATTCTTGACAGGGACAACCGAAGTATCCTTCCGTCCATGGAAGCAGCAGCTCCCACCGCCGCACTGAGGGTCTACGGGCCGAGCAACTTCAGGGACGAGGAGCTCGTCTTCAACAGCGGGGAGATAGGGAGGCTACAGTCGGAGCTTCTCGCCAAGATCCAGAGCTGCTACGGGCGGGTGAGACAGCTCCCCGGGGTCTTCGACGCCGGCTTCTGCTTCGGCCTCCTGGACCCCGTCTCCAACATCGTCGCCGGCGTCTCCATCGCCCGCGCCGCCGTCAATGCCATGGAGGAGGAGGAGGAGGAGCGTTCTCTCCCGGGGGCGCGGCTGGGCGAGCCAGATCTGATCGGGGACATGAACCGCCGGTCGTTCCACGGCCTCGTCGACTTCCTGACCGCCCTCTTCCCCCACCTCACAAACGCCATGGCCATCTGGTACCTCAACGAGGCCCGGCTGGATCCCCTCGTCGCCGCCTTCCTCGTCATCAAGCGCCGCGGCATGGAGCGGAGCTTCGGCTTCGCGTCTGACACCACCGCGGCCGCCGTCGAGACCGCCCTCAGATGCGCCGCGGCCTCCGCCCAGCACCCCAATCCCAGCCAGTTCGCGCTAGGGTGGAAGTTGCTTTCGCACTCTGATCTCAACAATGTCGCCGCCGTGCTGCCATCGTCGGCCAATTCCGACCACTCTGACGAGTCCTTTGCCACTGCCATTGCCATGGTAGATGATCTTCTGCTCAAGAAACATTCTCAGCCCACCTCAGTTTTCAGCCTGGAGAAATCATGGGAGCTCGCCTCTGCTCGCCTCCTCAACCTCAGTCCAGACCTCTCTCCCATCGTCTTAGAGAAGAAGGTGTTTCTTGAGCGGGCAGCCGTCTGGCGTATGCTTCTCACCACCATCCATGGATACTATCTTCAGGCACTGGCCAGGCTGCCCAAGGACAAGCTGCAGTCTCACTACCACCACAGCTTGCTTCAGGCCGGGCATTGCTACGGCCCGCTGGATCCGGTCGGCAACATCATCCTCAACACCATCTGGTATAGCCGAGCCTACCCTCCAACAAAAAATGTCGCGATATCGGCAATCAGCACCAGAGGCCTTCTGCGGATCGCTGTCCGGTCCCTATATGGTCTTGTATCCTTTCTGTGCACCCGGTGTGCCGCGACACACCTCACGCCTGACGAAGCAATTCAACGACTGCAGGCTGTCGGTGCTGATCTCCGACTTGCTGATCCCAACCTCCACCTTGATAATGATAAGAATGTTGATGATATGATGGTATCTGCCACTGTCGAACAAGCCTACACTGCTGCGGCTGCGGCAGCAAGACACCCTGAGCCTCATCACCAGGTAGAGCTTCTGAGGCCGTCTAATTCAGTGTTGCGGATGGCCTCCGACCGTCTCAAAGGTGATGCCATGCTCTCCCATGAGGATGCTGACCACCTCTCTGAATCCTTGATGTATTCCTGCATGTTATTATCAGAACACCAGCAGCAGCCAGAAACAAAGATCAAGGTTCTAGACCGGTGGGCTCACATAAGGGTGCAACATCGGATTAACAAGTTCTGGGACCAGCATGCTAGGCTCGTCGGAATGGCAAAATCTGCAATGGACTCGTACAGCAGTGAACTTGGGGTTGGTTCCTTCTCTTTAAGACTTTGTTCTCTCTGCAAAACAATCCATGTTTCCAGTTAACCTTTCTTTTGTCTTACTGATGATTCAAGGTACCAAGTTACAAGCTTCATGTTATCTGCGGTGCCAATGAGTATGTTGAGGGTCCTGTGTGCACAAGGCCTGGCAAAGGCTACTACCGTTGCTCCCACATCAACTTCCTTGCTGCCCAATCTGCTGCTACACCTCCAACGCTCTTCTTTGCTGAATGTGCCAATGATGGCACAGAGGTTCGCTTGTGCTGCCCTGTGCGTGTGCTGCCTCCAGGCACTGGTATGTTGCTGTTTTGCCCTTGCTAGTAATGTTTTCCATCAATCAGATATATAGCTCCCTGTCTTGTATCAAGCTGATAAGTTAGGCATGTACGTATACTACGAGTAATGATTCATTCTGCACCAGAGGCGGAAGAATCGTCCTGACAGATTACTGAACACAATGGATAATTACTGAAGTGAGTAGTTAGAAATTGAAAAAAATCAAGAAAATGCCAAAAGGCAAGATGTCTAACCAAAAATAGCACCAACTCTGTTTCCAAATGCCGGAGCCTCTGGAGGTTCAAAACAGAGCAAAGCAAATAATGGAATAGCAGACGTTCAGTTCAGCTGTCAAGTTCAGTACTAGTAGATAATTGTAAAAGGTGAAAACCAAGCTTTAGCACCTGAGCTATTGCGCTGGTCCTATTTTGTTGGAAGAAAATAATCATGTTCATACGTATTCATACTAGGTGATCCCATTGGGATCTGTAAGACAATGCCAACTGAAAAATCTGAAGTATCCTTTCTTTCTGAAGACGGATTATCACTACTGCACCCTATGTGAACTTTGTTTCTAGAAGATCAATTTCTAGAAGAAAGCCATCGTCAAGCACTGTATTATGTACACACCATAGGTATTATAAGTCGTCATCTCTATAAAGTACTGTTATGAGTGACACCACATGTTTTAGCTCATCCTCTGTACAGCATGAGGTTTCTGATTCAGTCACCAAGCAGCATAGGCTTCTTTAAGATACCACCTTCAGAATACACCTTTAACAAAGTGTTCAATGAACTCTGCAAGTGTAAGTATATTTCAGCCTTATAGGACGACAATATTAGCAGCTCTATCATCATCCAATGAACGCTGCTACCCACTCCCCAACCATCTACGCCGCTCACGGCTCACCCCTTGCTCCCTGAGCGCCATGAATTACAAAGATTTTCTGACACGAACAGTGTAGAAAGGCTTCCTGATTTGCTCCCTTATCGATGACTAATTGCTGTGCATGAATGTATTAGTAAATTTCTGTTGACTCTACCTTCCAATACTAACTATAATTAACATGATGTCTCTGTATGTCTGCATGGCAGAACAAGTCCGTTGCATGTACTGTGAGTACCATGGGAGTAGGATTTTACACCCAACAAGGGAGAGCTTCCGTGGGCGCGACATCGAGTTTGAGAAGATGCTGTGTGAAGGAGTGTATTCAAAGTCATTCACCAACAATGGGATCATCGCACACAGCGGCGAGGCAAGTCGCTGTGTAGGTGCTGTGGTTGACGACTGCATCTGCGACGTCTACCGACTTGATGATACACCTATAAAGGCAGAGGACTTTGTACGCATGTCAGATGCTAATGTGGTGTTTGACTGATTGAAGAGCTAGTGCCATTTGCCAATGCAAGCAGCAAAGCTGAGTTGCATGCATAGAGAGAGAGAGAGAGAGAGAGAGAGAGAGAGAGATTTAACCACCACTTTAGTTAGTGCCATGCGAAATGCTGCTTGCAGTTCATCAAGGGATGCCTTGTGTTGTTTTTGTATCAGGGTTCCCGCTTCTTTGCTGAGATATTTTTGTAGATGTATGGTTTATATTCTGCATGCCAAAGTTGTTTGACCAGCTTGTGCAATCAGAATAGATTGGTCCAAGATTGATGCATGGGTCTTTTGCTGTCATGCAAACTTTACGCACTGGCTATATAGTGTCAAACAACGTCTTATATTAAATTACCGAGGGAGTACATGCTTTATGTTCATCTGCAGTACTATTACTATGCAATTTAATTCGAGTGTCGGATTCATGGAGACGTTGCAAGTTCAGGTAAAGAAACGAGAAGCAGAGAAAGTTCATGTCTCAAGTTTGGTATCTAGCTGGTGCGCTCACTTAAGCTTTTGCGAGACATAAGACCTCTTACCATGGCAAGTCCTTGCGAAATAATTTTGATTGAGAGAAAAAGTGGCACGCCACCGTCTTTAGAGAAGAGAAGGACGAGCGAGCGACCCGATCTTTACGGCGTAGGATTGATGAATGAAGGGATAATTGTCGCTCCCTCTTCATGGTGTAGGATTGATGAATGGAGGGATAACTATCGCCCCCTCTTCACGATGTAGGATCGATGAGCAGAGGGATGACTAGTGTGAAAACCGAACTAGCTTAGGTGTGAAACAAAACCAGCTTAAGGAATTGATGAGGTAACTTCTAAAATTCTCTTGTAAGGTGTAGTTAGCTTATTTCATCATCAAATATTGTTTCGTCAGAGTTGGGACATTATTTTTTAGCAGCAAACTTGTTTTTTTCCCCTAACTCCTAGCTATGTTTATTCAAAATAAAACATTGTTTCTTCATGGGCTGAGATGTTGTGGGCCCTCTTTGACATTTCACCTGATCATGTATTTGCTTTGTGTGACTTCTTGTGATTCATCTATCGATGATTGGTGTAGTGTGAATGGTTGTGATATCATCCTCATCATCTGTCTCTTGAGAAGGAGTTGTCCTCAACTCTAAAGGGCCAAGGTATAAGAAAATATCAGAGACGTTGAAGGTTGGGCTAACACGATAATCTTCTAGAAGATCAATCTTGTAGGCATTGTCATTATCTTCTCAAGCACCTTGAATAGGCCATCACTGTGAGCGACAACTTGCACTTGCGTTGCTTAGAAAAATGGACCTTCAGTAGATGTATCCGTACCAAATTTCATTGTTCAACAACATCCTCTTCCCTTTGCCTTATCATGAAGTTGCTTGACAAAATAAACATCCTTACTTGCAAAGTTGGTTCGTTCCCAAAACAGGAAATGGAAAAAGATTAGCAATAGGTTTTAACCCATAAACAAGCTCAAAAGGGTAAAAATTAGTGGTTGAATGTACCGCCATGTTATATGATGGAAATATGCCCTAGAGGCAATAATAAAATGGTTATTATTATATTTCCTTAATCATGATAAACGTTTATTATTCGAATTGTATTGACCGGAAACTTAAATACATGTGTGGATACATAAACAAGTACCGTGTCCCTAGTGAGCCTCTACTAGACTAGCTCGTTGATCAAAGATGGTTAAGGTTTCCTAACCATAGACATGAGTTGTCATTTGATAACGAGATCACATCACTAGGAGAATGATGTGATAGACAAGACCCAACCGTTAGCATAGCATATGATCGTTCAGTTTATTGCTACTGCTTTCTTAATGTCAAATACATGTTTCTTCGATCATGAGATCATGCAACTCCCGGATACCGGAGGAATACCTTGTGTGCTATCAAACATCACAACGTAACTGGGTGATCATAAAGATGCTCTACGGGTATCTCTGAAGATGTCTGTTGGGTTGACATGGGTCGAGACTGGGATTTGTCACTCCGTGTGACGGAGAGGTATCTTTGGGCCCTCTCGCTAATACAGCATCACAAGAAGCTTGCAAGCAAAGTGACCAAGGAGTTAGTTACAAGATGATGTATTATGGAACGAGTAAAGAGACTTGCCAGTAACGAGAATAAACTAGGTATAGAGATACCGACGATCGAATCTTGGGCAAGTAACATACCGACAGACAAAGGGAATTATGTATGTTGTCATAAAGGTTCAACCGATAAAAGGTCTTCGTGGAATATGTAGGAATCAATACAGGCATCCAGGTCCCGCTATTGGTTATTGACCGGAGAGGTGTCTCGGTCATGACTACATAATACCTGAACCCGCAGGGTCGCACGCTTAACGTTCGTTGACTCTAGAGTAGTATTGGGATATTTGACGAGTGGTAACCAAATGTTGTTCGGAGTCCCGAATGAGATCCCGGACGTCTCGAGGAGTCTCGGAGTGGTCGAGAGGTAAAGATTTATATATGGGAAGTCATTATTTGGGTTCCGAAAAAAGGTGCAGTTTTTCGGTATTGTACTGGAAAGCTTCCAGAAGGTTCCAGAGGATTCCGGAGGGGTCCGAAAGTCCACAAGTGGGTCCACCACGACCCAAGGGCTAGCATGGGCAGTGGGGAGGCACCCTGGCCTCATTGTGCTAGGTGCACCAAGTCCTCAAAAGCCCATGTGGCAAGGGAAGGCAAAAAAGGAAGGAGTCCTAGTAGGAATAGGATTGGACTTGGAGTCCAAGTCCTCTCCCCCTTAGCTGCACCCTAGGGCTTGGAGGGGTTCTTTCCCACGCTCCTCCACCTATATATAGAGGGGAGGGGGCGCCCCATGTGAACACACCAAGCCCTTGGCGCCCCTCTCTCTCCCGTTACTCCGTAGTCCCACCGCCTCCCCCCGGCGACGCTTAGCGAAGCGCTGTCGGTGCTCCACCACCACCATCACCACCACACCGTCGTGTTGGTTGTGATCTCATCTACTTCTCCTCTCCCACTTTCTGGACAAGAAGGAGGAGACATCATCGAGCCGCACGTGTGCTACACTTAGAGGTGTCATCCGTTCGGCAGTAGATCGGTTGGATCGTGATCAGATCACGAAGAGTACGACTACATCAATCGCGCGATAAACGCTTCCGCTTAGCGACCTACAAGGGTATGTAGATGTTCTCCCCATCTCGTAGCTATGCATCTCCATGGATAGATCTTGTGTGTGCGTAGAATTTTTTTTGTTTTCCATGCAATATTCCCCAACATTATATGCGAACTCCACTCGAGGTAGACACTCATCTCACATCTCCAAATTCTTCTTTAGGACAACTCTTAGCATCATGGACAATGTTTTTTTTTTACAAATTCGATTTGTTTATCAGTTTGTGGGTGGCACATCATGGAAATTGGTTCCTTCTTCCAAGTTTCCCCACAAAGGTCCCCTAAAGTAGCTCAAGAACTTAGTGCCACAATTTAAAACAACTAGATAACGCCCATCGCGCTGCTGCGGAAATTTTTAGAAATAAACTTATCAAAAATAAATTAAAATATATGAGAATAGTACTGCACCACAGCAACCTAGAGGTAAATGGAGGTGGATGCATGTTATATTGTCTTGTGACATTCAAGCTCAATTATTTATTGTTGAAAAATAAAACTAAATGATGTGGAGAGCTTTCATGTGCTTGATGATGTGGAAGGCTTGCATGTGGTGCAAAGTGAAAAATGGAAAGTTGAATGGTTCCATGACGCTTGATGATGTGGAGGGCATGCATGTGGTGAAAAGTGAAACGTTGATTGGTTGCATGCGTTTGCTGATGTGGATGACTTGTATGTACATTTAAATGGGAGGTAACATGTGTGAGGAATATGTGATGAGGTGGATAGTTTGCATGTTAAGATAAATTAGATAATGAGAACGAACTCCTTAGATATATAAGATGTGTGTGCGGTACTCCATATAGTCACATAACTTACCTAAAGAATAATTCAACAATATATGTGTGAAGCATCCTCACTCTTTAACATGGGATAAAATGTGTCATATATATCTATATACCAATCTAAAAAGACTTAAAGAGGTAGATCCAACTAATCTCGACCATCAAATCATGTTAATGTAATGACTTGGATTACTTCAATAGTGAGCGCTCAACATGTTTAGCGTGTAATTAATATCATACCAAATTAATATGAGCGAGAATCACATATAGTTAACATGCAATTAATATCTTGCCTAATATCAACATGCAATTAATATTCTAACAAATACCAACATGCATTGCAAGTAAGCATTTACGAGTTTTACTAAAAGTATCAACTACCACAAACACAGGGCTAAGAGGGAGTCACTTTCGCTCTTAGTCTGTGATAAGTGAGTTCAAACGGAACTTAGCTTTGTAACAAACCCCCACATCGCCACATGTAGCACGCCATGTCACGCTCCATTCTTGGCCAAAATAAGTGGTCAGCCAGCACACTCCCAGTTTTCTTCATCATGCACATTGATTATGATATGAATGCTTGCAAACTTTTATCACCGCAAGGTTGAGAAGATTATAAATATGCAAAATAAAGCCATCAACTCAAATAATCCAAACGAGAGGATTTAAAATATGAAAATAAAGTCATCAATTAGGTGTTCCATGGAGGTTGTTTGAATTTGGATGATTTCCCCCAAATACTAAATGCCCTCGAGAAAAATGGGGAGATTAGAGAGGATCATCATAATACTCGGGTGCAAAGGACATGTGGCTATGAACTTTGAGAAAGCATGAGACGATTCAATTTGAAATGGAGATAAGAGCCAAGGAAGCTCAATCGACATCGTGATCACACGCGGTGGAAGCAATATGCCAAAATATATAGGAAGTGTATTGAACAGGGACAAGTAGTGAGGTCGGCCAGAGATAGAGGATTTTGTTCTTTTGAATTCAGATCGGTTTTGTTGCCAAGTAGGAGAGAGGAGCACGATAACTTAATGCCAACAGGTTTTGTTGGGGTAGGATTATTGTTGTGGTGAAGCTAATATACAACCAGTACAATGATAAGTCGAACGCAGACTTCTCTTTAATAGTAGAGATGAGAGTTGATATCAATGATGATTCATCAACTATTCCCATGTCTTTATTTTGTCTCGCTAAAAAATAACAAGGCAAGTAACAAACTAAGTGGCCATAAATAGTGAAGATTTCTTAAGGATCTAATTTAACAACTTCCTAAAGTATCTAAGTGAAGCACAACAAAGCTAAAAAAAAGCATGACTAGGTGTATCCTATCCATGGAGGGTATAAGGCCATACATCAAGCATGATGCATGTCGGCTTAGCTGAAACCTAGATGAGTACAATGCTAGAACTGAGATGTAAAGAAGGCTAATTACATTTAATATTGTAATTTGCCCAATTAAATGATAATAAATGTATTATTTCCAATTAAAATACAATAAATGTAATTTTAATACCATGTTTATTATCGTTTAATTGGGAAAATTACATTTATATAAAAATGAGTTACCTTGTCTTTAACACAAATGTTTTTATGTGGTTTTACATGAGAAAGGTCATATATTTGCAAGCAAAGCGAGTATTAATACTACTTAAAAGTAGTCATTTTTTATAAAGGATGAATTTTATTAATTCAAAATGAAGTATTAAGAGGATATAAAAACAATGAGCACACACCCAGCCTCCACATAGCCATTGTAAGGGAATTTCCTGCATTAATGTTTTGGTGTTGATGACAATGCAATTTGTGGACTAACCGTGTGCCTAAACTACACATGTATACACTACGTGGCACAAGAAGTTTGGGCACCCCTCTGGACGGAAAAGAGAAAAGACGACATTTCCGACGCGTTATTTCTTTGGTGTGTGAAATCCGTACTATTAAGAGGGGGTCCGCATTGGAAGGTACTGGATGAATCAAACATGTACACATCTACTTATTGCACCCACATATAGCCTACTTATTGCACCCACATATAGCCTTCTGTTTCGAAGAACGAGCCTCAAATTCAACTAAGTGCAGGAATTCCATCACTAGCGATTGTACCGGTTGTCCGATGCTTCCGGAACAACAACCGCTCGAGGGGTGATTCCCTCGGGTCAGGAAGTGTCCCACGTGCTGGTAGTGTTGCGGTTGTACCGCTACTCTCTGGCGATTGTACTGCCAGGGACTTAGCACTACAAAAAAAGAGACATCCGTGACATTTTGGGCCGAACGAATTTTTTTCCGTCATACTTATGACACTTCTATGACGATAATTGTGACAAAACCCGGTATCATCATAGATGTGGTGGGCTCCTACTTCTATGACAAAAAATCATGACAGAAAATGGGCTTTTTGTCCTGGGCGGGCCAGAGACGCAGCTACATGGCATTCTTTGGGTCGTCCATGACGGAAAAAACCGTGGTAGAAGCGAGGGCGAGGAAAATATCGGGGAGTTCCCGGTTACGACGGGTGGTTAGGGGCCGAGCGATGCACGTTTCTCTCGTACCGTACGCGTGTGGGTGCGAGGCTTTGGCCTCTAACTGAACCTGAGCGAGGCGTTGGCTCTAACTGAACCCGAGCGATTGCACTAGCTACATTACTGAACCCGAGTGATTCTTCGCTCATCGCCGCTAATCGAAGCCGATCAAACCTGCCGCCTCCTTCCCTTGATGAGCAGTGGCGTTCTTTGGGGGGTTGGATGAACAGTTCCCGGTGGGGTGGATGAACAGGAACCCATGGTTGCCTCTGGATGAACAGGACCCCGGTCGATCGAGCCGGTTGGGGCTGGATGAACAGGACCCCGTGGAGGGCTGGATAAACAGGACGACCCCGTGGAGGGCTGATTGAACAGTAGCCGGTGGAGGGATGGATGAACAGTAGCCGGTGGAGGGATGGATGAACAGTAGCCCGTGGAGAGCTGGTTGAACAGGAGCCCATGAAGAGGGCTGGTTGAACAGTAGCCGGTGGAGTAGCGCGCGGTGGAGGCTGGATGAACAGGAGTCCGTGGGTGAACAGTCATAGGTGGAGGCTGGAGGAGGTCGATGGTGGGTGAACAGTAGCTAGTGGAGGCTGGAGGAGGTCGACGGTGGAGATGAACAGTATCCCGTGGAGTCTCGTTTTGCGGTACGCCACATCCCTCCCGATGAACAGGACCCCCGTTTCGACCGTAGCGCTCCAACACAAGTCTGTTTCCTCTGTTTTGCGGTATGCCACACCCCTCCCAATCAACAGGACCCCGTTTCGACCGTAGGAGGTCTAACAGAAGTCTGCTTCCTCCGTTTTGCGGTACGCCAGACCCCTCCCGATGAACAGGATCCCGTTTCGAACGTGGCCGGTCGAACACAAGTACGTTTCCTCCGTTCTGCGGTACGCCAGGCCTCATTTCCATCGGTTGTTCCATCCAAGCCGGTTGGCTCCCACGCGTTCCGTTGCCTCCCGATGAACACGAGCATTTCGTTGCCTCCCCATGAACACGACGATGACGCAGTTTCTTTGTTTCGACCCAGCCATGTACACGAGCCCTGGTCGTACGTATGCACGAGTAGGCGTTCGAGACCCCGCCCGTATGTACGTACGTGGCCGCATTTACTTTCTTGCACCCTGGCCGTTGTACGTACGTGTACATGCTACGTGTGCGCCTCTACTATGACACGTGCGCGCCTCTACATCGACTAGTATGTACATACACGTTCGCGACCAGAATAAAAACGCTACATACGCTTCGACCAGGTGGGTCCCGACTGTCAGGCACTTCCTTGCGTGCGAAGATGTAGCTGGTGGGTCCCAGCAGTTAGGGGGCGCCCGTAATATGGACGCACTTCCTTGCGTGCAAAGATGTAGCTGGTGGGTCCCAGCAGTCAGGGGGAAACATTTTTTTCACGAAATACAGTGGCCCGTCCGATGGGTCCCTGCTGTCAGGTGGAGGAATAATTATTTTGCGCATAATAAGGAGCCAATTCCTTGCGGCTGTCGTGGACCCAGCTGTCAGCCTATCAACGTACGGTACTCTTCCAATGGAAGTCGTTCCTTGACCACGTTGACCACGCCGCGCCGAGAGCACCAGGGCGGTGGACGACGGAGAGGCCTAGGAAGGGGACGACACGGAGCCGGGGAAGACATGATAGTGGATGGAGGAGTATGAGGGTTCACTGGTTTGGCTGCGGTGTGAGGCTGCCATCGCCGCAGAATAACAGGGTATGTTGGTGAGTGGAGGGATCGCCTGGCCAGCGGTGCGAGTAGTAGGGGCCGGTGAGGCCTCTGTGGCAGCACAGCCGGCCACGGGAGTAAGGAAAAGGCGGCACGACCGGCGCTGCTTTGTGCGGCTGGAGCAAGAAGACCAGAGGTTGAAGAAGCACGACGGCCGTTGGATGTACATCGTACGGTCACTGCAGCTAGAATCGTTTATATTGACTAAGTTGACAAAGCCCTTGTACACGTCAACTTAGTAGGCCCACTGTGAATGTCTTCACGTACCACCATTGTATTCAATGTATTCACACATTTTTAGGGGTCATCTCTGGTAGGTAAACCGAATCAATGAGGGACACTACCTGTGTTATCCTGCAAGGCTGCAATTCTCACAAACACATTAGTCCCTCAACCACGGTTGTCGTCAATACTCCAAAACCAACTAGGGGTGGCACTAGATGCACTTACAATCTCCCCCTTTTTGGTGATTGATGACAAACTGGTTCAAGTTTTCAACGGGGATAAAAGTATGTGAAAGTCCAGTATTGCGAGTATTGTCTTCATACATATGACGAGGCTCCCCCTGAAGATGTGCATATAAATAGTTTGCTTTTGAATGCAAATGCACATGGCAGGTTTTGCTTTGTGGAGGCCATATTCAAAGTGTGAAGACAATTCATCATGCATATAAAAAGATAATGAAGATAATGATATGCATAATGGAAAATGGACATCTGTAGAATGACTTCATGCGGAATTTATCATCGCATCACAAAGTGGCAGCAAAAGTAGCAGACGACCATCAAGTTTAAGTGTTACAACTCAGAAGCCAAAAGTTTCAGAACGAGAGTTGTAAGAACTTAGCAAAAATAAGCAACCACCCATATGGACCCGCTTGAAGACTATCAACTCATATGCTTCTCCCCCTTTTGTTAGTAATGACCAAAAAGGTTTGAAGACATAGAGTATCTACTCGTTCCCATGTGGATACGAAGTTGGAGCAGCAGGGTCGACGTTGGAGTTTGGTGGTGCAGACGGGCCTTGTGTTGCATCATCATGCAATGCAGTTAGAACCGGCGAAGTGGCGTCATCTTCTTCATCGGCGACTCTCGCAACAACAGTTGCTGTCGAAGATGAGCACTCAGAATCTTTAATGGAGGGTGTGTGACGCCAACTTGCATTTTGAGGAGGCCTGGAGTCAAACTTGAAATTCTCAGTGAAGCCATCCGCGCGAAGATCATCTTCAGCGCAGAGCAAGGTGAGACTCTTCTAGGAACGGTGACATGCTTCATGGGCTACAAACGATTTCTTGGTGGCCAAGTTGCGAGTGCGATTGACATCAGCCAAGATACTTTTCATTTGACGCTTCAGCCAGTCATGATGTCTGTCCTGCTTTTGATGTAAAGCCACAAGAAGCTCATGGTCATTAAGTACACGATGACGCTTCTGAGGCCTTTGAGCAATGGTGCTTGCAGTGGCTTCAGTATTTGCACGATGCGGTAGGCGCAGGTTGCCAGCCAAAGGATAAGCAGGAGTTGCATCATTGGGCACATGAACACCATCAATGGGCTGTGTGAAGCTCTGGAACAACATTCTGAAGGTGGAGGGGCTTCTTGGAAGGCTCGGGGTAGATGGCTTCAACCGACATATCAACATCAGGCAAAAAGACAATGTGGTTGCATGCTGATGGCCGATAGTCAATAGTTGAATGACGCTTAATTAAGCGCATCACCCGTGGAGCATAAAACTTCATACCAAACAGATCAATCCCGGAAGCAGCAAGTTGTCTGATGAAGAAATCCTGGGTGTTGAATTTGATTCCATTGGTGATATAGAATACCAAAGTCTTCATGGTGCCTTCAAGTTTGGCTTCAGAAGAATGGCCTTTGATGGGCCAGAGAGTATGCCTCAGAATGTGATATACTGTGTGTGGCAGATACTCAAGGTCCTTAACAAAGAATTCCTTTGGATATGCAGCGTCTTGGGGAAATGGTTTCATCATGCTAAGCACTTGGCTCATGTTCGGCTCTGGCTTCTGAAATATGCTCTGCAGTTCATTCTGATGAAGCAAACAACTAGGTTTGTATAACTCACCTGGAGTGGGCAGGGAAGTAAGCTCGATGATATCCTGAGCTTTGGCTTCATGATGTACATCACCTGTCATCCACTCAAGGATCCAAGTCTTCGGATCCCTGTTGTAGCCTTGAATGTGTAAGGTGGCATAGAATTACAGGAGGAGCTCTTCATTCCAGTGCTCTTTATCAGTCATGAAGGCCAGAAGGACAACATCCCTAAAGCAGTCAAGGGCTTCTTCCAGACATGGCAGCCAAGCCATAGCATCACAATCCAGACATCGGTGCGGAAAAATCCGGTCTTGATTGTACAGAATGCAAGAGTAATAGCTTCACTGTTGATGGCTCCAAAATCTGTCAGAGGAGATCTTTGGCTTCTTGTAAGGGTTCTTGGCACTATCAAAGAAGTTATTGTCCTCTCTGAAGCTGAGCACGCTGAATGAGCCTTGTGTAGTGACAACACTTGGAAGCCTTGGCAGACGCGGCTTTGGCTTCTGAACTTGAGGCCTTCGCTCCACATGATAATCATATTGGAGTCCTGGAGTAGTAGGAGGAATCATAATTGGCCAACGGACAGTGACAAGCTGACCTTCACGATTGAAGGCCCTTTCTATGGTGTGAGGCCGTGGTGGAGGAACAGCGCCATTAGTGGTGATTGGCGTCACAGTGGCTTCAGCATTTACATTTGCTTCAGGCTCCACATTGTCTTCAGCCATGATAGGGTCATTGGCTTCAGTAGCATTGGTGGTGGTGGCCTCATTATTCTCAACCTCCATCTGGTCAACGACCGGAGGGTCAGGCACGATCACATTCTCTTCAAAAATAACTTGATCAGTAATAGGGGGTGTGGCTTCTCTTTCTTCTTCTCTTCTTTCTTCTTCAGCTGATGCAGCCGGAATGTCTTCAGCAGCTCTAGCTCCGGATGCTTGAACAGTCACGAAAGGATTCTCTTCAGGGAACACTTGACGTGCCACTAAGCTAGACTATTGTGAATCTTCTTATGGAATGGTGGACATGGAGATAGATGGCCTGAGACCTTTGCGAAGCCTGCGAAACGCTGGCGACGCCTTTGGAGATGGAGTGGTCTCCATGTAATTGTCATCATCAAGCACCGAGTGAGGTGACTTGAGCAGGTGGAGTTCGTGGTGTTTCATCTTGGATGGGGGTGTCATCTTGTTGCCGCTCAGCCCATGAGTCATCTTGAGCAATTGGCGTCACTGGACGACTAATGCTAATGTATTCACTGCTCGTAGGAGCAGGCGATGATACCAACTGGGGCTCGAGCTGAGGAAGGACTTCATCATCAAGTACATTGTCTTCATGACCAATGTCTTCAGCTGTGTGGGGGTCAACAGCTAGAACTTCTTTAGATTCTGGTGCCTCTGTGGGAGCAGGCTCATGAACAACGAGACGGCGCTCGCGATTAGCAGAGGCAGGGTATGCAACAGAAATGGGTTCAACTATGAGGGGGCTCTGGGGCAGCAGCACGCTCTTTCCTTGAAGACTTAGAGCCCTTTGTCTTCAACTTTTTCTTGGAGGGAGCATCATCAGATGTATCCTTGTGCTTCCTCTTCCTGGGTTCTGCTTCAGCCTGCCTGGTCTTCTTGAGCTCAAAAGCAGCAGAGGGGACCTTTGGCTTCAAGCCAGTCATGCTGGCAGGGAAGACAATGCTGGATTGTCCCTACCCTGTAGCATCATGATTAGCTTCAGCAGGCTTCTTATTCTTCTTAGCAGCTATTCTGGGATCAATGTCATGACGCCCAAGAGCTTTCCTCTTTTCAACTTCATTGTGTGCTTGCACACATTTCTGAGCATAAGACTTCACGCGTTCTCAAGAACCTTTAGCTTCTTCACGCTTCTTGTGAAATTCAGTTTTGAGGTCATGTAGCAGCTTCTTGAAAATTTGCACATCTGCCAACTGAGCTTGTGCATATTCTTCTTGAAATGCGCCTTCTCATAATCAATCTTATTTTTGAGCTCGGCAATTCTCTGAGCCAGGGCCAGCTCATTTGCAATGGCTCCATGGAATGTCACGCTGATGCCTACTGGCAGCTGCAGTCTATCAATGCTGGTGCTCTGGTCATCGAACCACTCATTAATGAAGTTATTCAAGATGTCAACGTCAAAGAGGAGCATATCATTGAAGATCTCCGCCTCTTGCTTGCTCTTGATCAAGATCAAGAGCTACATCACCAAGATCTTCATCGCTTGACAGATCAATGGTGTCTTCCTCGTTGCGCAAAATGGCAGCAGGAGTGAGGGGTTGCCCAGCAACCTTCTTGGGCAATGGCTTCTTGGTCCTCTTGGACACACGAGACAAATCTTCAGATAGCACACTGGATTCAGGAGGTGCAATTTCAGTGGCTTCTTGGTTGAAGCTTTTGGAGCAGCAGAGGCAGATGGCTTTGAAGCTTTTGCCTTCTTCCTCTGCTTTGGTGGTGATGGAGCATCATCAAAGTCTGCTTCTTTAGCAGATTGCTCCACAACAACTCTCTGGGCAGCAATATCGGACTGAAGCCCATCGAAGTTGGCGAAGGGGCCAATCCTGTTCTCATTGTCTTCACGAGTTCCATCTGACCTTGGAGCAGAGGGGCCAGTGTTGAAGTTGAAGTTGAACTCCTTCTGGTTCTTAACAACTTAATCTTTTGCAAACTGAAAGTTGCGCTTGAAGAGATTGTCTTCAAGACACCATAGGAGAGATGATGGGTCGGCATTCTCAGGCTGTGTTCCTCTGACCATACAAGGATAGAACTCCCGTTCAATAGCTTCAGCCTTAGTTTTCGGTACCAAGTTTTAGTACAGACAATCACCCCACGGGCGCTTGATGGCATTCTTCTCAGCATATTCAGGTGTTACAAACTTGTATTTGAACCACTGCTCTGCCCAATATCCTCGGATCCACTGGATCCGGTTCCTGCGCCGGGTGTAGCTATCTTCTAGGTCATACTTGTAGAGTTCATAAAGATCTGCAGGCAAGTATAGTGCAGTGTTACCACGACGTTGCCTACCTCCTTTTCGTGCAGACTTCTCAGAAGCCATAATGTTCAGGCTGATTGGCTTCAATACAGTGAAAGGCTTCCGTCAGCTGGTCAGACAAGAACTGGCTTTAGGAGATTCAATATGACGCTGTAGGAATTCTGCAAATGAATGCAGACTATGAGAATCAAGGGATTCTCCCATAGACATGTACCTATGATAGCATTAGAGATGCGAGGGAAGGGGAAGAGGTCATATGCATTGTCAGAAGATTTTGAAGATAATCAGTTTAGAAGACATTGACCTCACAGTGCAAAGACATTCACTTATTGAAGGGAGTTGGTTCCAGATTTGTACGAATCCAAGAATAGGTACAAGTGAGGAATCTAAGTAGTTTTGACGCATAAGTGAACATACTTTGCAATACATGAGATGTAGAAAGAGACATATCCAGATTTGGAAGTGAATAAACCACTTTTGATTGAAGTGGATAGATTTGACAGATCAAAAAGATTGTAAAAAGAAGATTTAATTACCATAGATGAACTGCTGGACGAGGTGGAAGGGAGGCCGAGCAGTCCAATCTTTCACGCCCTAACTTGGCGGTGGAAGACACCTACGGCGGCAGTGGAGAGGAAGAGGTCCGCGACCGGTGTGAGGACGGCGTCTAAGAAGTCACGGCAGCTAAGCGCTTCGTCTCCAGCGTCGACGCGAGTTAGCGGTGGCGCTAGGGTTTGAGCGAGGTGTCAAGGTGGAAGAACAGATGTTGACCGCGAGGGGTGTGTATTTATAGGGAGGAGGAGGGCGGCGCAGCACAATTATGCAGGTGCCCTTGGCGGTTCACATCTGAAGGACACATGGCGTGCATGCAACTTATCAGGAGTTGATCAATGTTCCCACGCATGCCTGGATTGTTGGGTGGTCGTTCCGGCTTCTCCGGTTTTCAGGCAAAGGATAAGACATTAAAAGCAGTTTTAAAAGTGTGTCTCTGTATCTTCTGCTGACAAGGACACAAAGAAGATATTTGACAAGTGTCAATAGAATGCACATGACTTAGACAGAAAGAATTTGAGGGAGTAGCACAGAAGGGATTAGGGTCCGATCACATTCACTTAGATCAGAAAATAGCAACGTGAAGACATAGCTATAAGTGAATGTTGTAGAGGACAGAGCACATATGCAGATATATACAAATATCATTGAAGACAAGTCAACATTGTGAAGATATAGATTTTGAAGATAAACCAATGTTGAAGACAATCCAAAAGAGAAGATAATGCAATCATGACGCCAAAAGAAAATCTTCGAAAAGTTGTGGTGGTGGCGTTACCCACCATATAGGAAGTATTAGACCCAGACACGACACACAATTATCGTGGCGCTCCGAAGTCAAATTCCGATTAATGTATTCACACTCAGAGGGTAAGTCTTCATTGATTCAAGAAATACGTTACTTCGTGTGTTGCACATCTAAGTCATTAGCATGCATAAGCGTTAGGATGTGTGTCCATTCACTGGACATTTGAGGATTCTAAGATATTTAGCTCACACCGCAGCTTGCAAAACCTCTTCTCATTCAAGGGCTTAGTGAAGATATCAGCCAGTTGATCTTCAGTGTTGACGTGAATGATATCACTGTCTTCCTTGTTGACATGATCTCTGAGAAAGTGATGACGAATCTCAATGTGCTTTGTCTTCGAGTGTTGAACTGGATTCTTGGAAAGCTTGATGGCGCTTTCATTGTCGCAGAAGAGTGGCACATTCTTCGTGTTGATGCCATAGTCCTTGAGAGTTTTCTTCATCCAGAGAAGCTGAGCACAGCATGATCCAGCAGCAATGCATCCAGATTCAGCAGTGGAGAGTGATACACAATTCTGGTTCTTTGAAGACCAAGAGACAAGAGATCGTCCAAGAAAGTGACATGTTCCTGAAGTGGACTTGCAATCAACCTTGTCACCAGCATAATCAGCATCAGAATATCCAACTAGATCAAATGTTGAGCCCTTTGGATACCATAATCCTAGTGTTGGGGTGTGAGCCAAATATCGAAGTATTCGCTTCACCGCAAGGTGATGCGACTCCTTTAGTGCCGCTTCGAATCGGGCACACATGCAAATGCTAAGCATAATATCAGGCCTAGATGCACATAAATAAAGTAAAGAACCAACCATGGAGCGGTATACCTTTTGATCGAACTCTTTACCATTGTCGTTAGGGCCGAGATGACTTTTGGTTGGCATTGGCGTCGTGTACCCTTTGCAGTCTTGCATTCCAAACTTTTTCAGGCAATCTTTGAGGTACTTTTCTTGTGATATGAAGATGCCATTGCATTGTTGATGGATTTGAAGACCAAGGAAGAATTTCAGCTCCCCCATCATGGACATCTGATAATGCTCTTGCATCATGTAACCAAACTCGTCACTGTATCTCTTATCCGTGCATCCGAAGATAATGTCATCCACGTATATTTGACACACAAGTAGTTCGCCATCATATGTCTTCGTGAAGAGAGTAGGATCTAGTGAACCAGGTTTGAGGCCTTTGCTCTTCAGGAATTTCTTGAGTGTGTCATACCAAGCGCGAGGTGCTTGTTTGAGGCCATACAGTGCCTTGTTGAGCTTGTACACCATATCAGGATGCTTAGGATCTTCAAAACCAGGCGGTTGAGCGGCATACACTTCTTCTTCGATTTTGCCATTGAGAAAGGCACACTTCACATCCATTTGGTACAGAATAATGTTGTGATGGTTGGCATAAGCCAGCAGTATGCGAATGGCTTCAAGCCGAGCCGCAGGAGCAAAGGTTTCATTGAAGTCTATTCCTTCCACTTGTGTGTAACCTTGAGCAACGAGGCGAGCTTTGTTTCTGACAACTTGTCCAAGTTCATCTTGCTTGTTGCGATAGATCCATTTCGTGCCAATGACACTATGCTTGCGAGGATCAGGACGTTTGAGAAGCTCCCAGGCATTATTCAGCTCAAACTGTTGAAGCTCTTCTTGCATAGCATGAATCCATTCAGGTTCCATGATGGCTTCTTCAACTTTCTTGGGTTCAGATATAGAGGCAAAGGCAAAGTGACCACAGAAGTTTGCTAGTTTTGTAGCTCTTGATCGAGTGAGAGGGCCAGGAGCGTTGATGCTATCAATGATCTTCTCAATCTAGACTTCATTTGCAACCCGAGGATGAGTTGGACGAAGATTTTGATCTGACTGACTGTTGTCTTCATCTTCAGCATTGGCTTCGGACTGAGCATTGTCTTCAGGTTGATTAGGTGCAGAAATGATAATCTCATCCTCAGCTTGTTCCTCTATAGGTATGATTTCTCCAGTACCCATCAACTTGATAGCTTCACCTGGTGTAGCTTCATCTAGCACATTTGGCAGGTCCTCTCTTTGCGAGCCGTTAGTCTCATTGAACCGCACATTTACAGTTTCAACCACTTTATAGTGAAAGAGGTTGAAGACTCTGTAAGTGTGCGAGTCCTTTTCGTAACCAAGCATAAAACCTTTATGTGCTTTCGGTGCGAAATTAGACGTGTGATGTGGATCTTTGATCCAGCACCTAGCACCAAAGACTTTGAAGTAACTAACGTTTGGCTTCTTACCAGTCAGAAGTTCATAAGATGTCTTCTTGAAGAACTTGTGAAGATATACTCTGTTGATGATGTGGCATGCAGTATCAATGGCTTCAGGCCTGAATTTTCTTGGAGTCTTGTACTCATCGAGCATCGTTCGCGCCATCTACATTGAGTGTTCTGTTCTTGCGCTCCACGATGCCATTCTGCTGAGGTGTGTAAGGGGCTAAGAACTCATGTGTGATGCCCAATGTATCAAGATAAATATCGAGGCCAGCATTCTTGAACTCACTGCCATTGTCACTCCGGATGTGCTTGATCTTGATGCCATAATTCGTCATGGCCCGATTTGCAAAACGTCTGAAGACATCCTGTGATGTCTACTACGCAACCTTCTTCTTGTAGACGTTGTTGGGCCTCCAAGTGCAGAGGTTTGTAGGACAGTAGCAAATTTCCCTCAAGTGGATGACCTAAGGTTTATCAATCCATGGGAGGCGTAGGATGAAGATGGTCTCTCTCAAACAACCCTGCAACCAAATAACAAAGAGTATCTTGTGTCCCCAACACACCCAATACAATGGTAAATTGTATAGGTGCACTAGTTCGGCGAAGAGATGGTGATACAAGTGCAATATGGATGGTAGATGTAGGTTTTTGTAATCTGAAAATATAACAACAGCAAGGTAACTAATGATAAAAGTGAGCACAAACGGTATTGCAATGCTAGGAAACAAGGCCTAGGGTTCATACTTTCACTAGTGCAAGTTCTCTCAACAATAATAACATAACTGGATCATATAACTATCCCTCAACATGCAACAAAGAGTCACTCCAAAGTCACTAATAGCGGAGAACAAACGAAGAGATTATGGTAGGGTACGAAACCACCTCAAGGTTATTCTTTCTGATCGATCTATTCAAGAATCCGTAGTAAAATAACACGAAGCTATTCTTTCCGTTCGATCTATCATAGAGTTCATACTAGAATAACACCTTAAGACACAAATCAACCAAAACCCTAATGTCACCTAGATACTCCAATGTCACCTCAAGTATCTGTGGGCATGATTATACGATATGCATCACACAATCTCAGATTCATCTATTCAACCAACCCAAAGTACTTCAAAGAGTGCCCCAAAGTTTCTATCGGAGAGTCAAGACGAAAACGTGTGCCAACCCCTATGCATAAGTTCATTGAACCCGCAAGTTGATCACCAAAACATACATCAAGTAGATCACGTGAATATCCCATTGTCACCACAGATAAGCACGGCAAGACATACATCAAGTGTTCTCAAATCCTTAAAGACTCAATCCGATAAGATAACTTCAAAGGGAAAACTCAATTCATCACAAGAGAGTAGAGGGGGAGAAACATCATAAGATCCAACTATAATAGCAAAGATCGCGATACATCAAGATCGTATCACCTCAAGAACACGAGAGAGAGAGAGAGAGAGAGAGAGATCAAACACATAGCTACTGGTACATACCCTCAGCCCCGAGGGTGAACTACTCCCTCCTTGTCATGGAGAGCGCCAGGATGATGAAGATGGCCACCAGTGAGGGATCCCCCCTCCGGCAGGGTGCCGGAACAGTGTCCCGATTGGTTTTTGGTGGCTACAAAGGCTTGCAGCGGTGGAACTCCCGATCTATTATGCTCCCCGAAGTTTTTAGGGTATATGGACATATATAGGCGAAAGAAGTCGGTCAGGGGAGCCACAAGGGGCCCACGAGGGTGGGGGGCGCCCAGGGGGTAGGGCGCGCCTCCCTGCCTTGTGGCTTCCTCGTTGCTTCCCTTACGTGCACTCCAAGTCTCCTGGATTGCTTCCGTTCCAAAAATAACTCTCCCGAAGGTTTCATTCCGTTTGGACTCCGTTTGATATTCCTTTTCTTCGAAACACTGAAATAGGCAAAAAAACAGCAAGTCGGGCCGGGCCTCCGGTTAGTAGGTTAGTCCCAAAAATGGTATAAAAGTGTAAAGTAAAGCCCATAAACATCCAAAATGGGTAATATAATAGCATGGAACAATCAAAATTATAGATACATTGGAGACGTATCAAGCATCCGCAAGCTTAATTCCTGCTCGTCCTCGAGTAGGTAAATGATAAAAACAGAATTTTTGATGTGGAATGCTACCTAGCATAATTCACAATGTAATTTTCTTTATTGTGGCATGAATGTTCAGATCCAAATGATTCAAAATAAAAGTTCATATTGAAATAAGAAATAGTAATACTTCAAGCATACTAACAAGGCAATCATGTCTTCTCAAAATAACATGGCATTAGAAGGTTCATCCCTACAAAATCATATAGTTAGTCTATGTTTCATTTTTATTACACAAAATACTCCCATCAAGAAAAACCCCGGTTTCAACCAAGCAATTGGTTCATACTTTTTTAACGCGCTTCAGCTTTTTTCAACTCTCACGCAATACATGAGCATGAGCCATGGATATAGCACTATGGGTGGAATAGAATATGATGATGGAGGTCATGTGGAGAAGACAAAAAAGAGAAAGTCTCACATTGACGAGGCTAACCAATGGGCTTTGGAGATGCCCATCAATTGATGTCAACATGAGGAGTAGGGATTGCCATGCAACGGATGCACTAGAGCTATAAATGTATGAAAACTCAACAAAAGAAACTAGTGGATGTGCATCCAACTTGCTTGCTCACGAAGACCTAGGGCATTTTGAGGAAGCCCGTCGTTGGAATATACAAGCCAAGTTCTATAATGAAAAATTCCCACTAGTATATGAAAGTGACAACATTTGAGACTCTCTATATGAAGAACATGGTGCTACTTTGAAGCACAAGTGTGGAAAAGGATAGTAACATTGTCCCCCTTTTTTTTTCCCTTCTTTGGGCCTTTTTTGCCTTTCTTTTTTTCTTTGGCCTTTCTTTTTTTTATAAGGGACAATGCTCTAATAATGATGATCATCACACTTCTATTTATTTACAACTCATGAATTACAACTCAAAACTAGAACGAGAGATGAGTCTATATGAATGCCTCCGGCAGTGTACCGGGGCAATGAATCAAGAGCGACATGTATGAAAAGTTATGAAGGTGGCTTTGCCACAAATACGATGTCAACTACATGATCATGCAAGGCAATATGACAATGATGATGCGTGTCATCATAAACAGAACGGTGGAAAGTTGCATGGCAATATATCTCGGAATGGCTATGGAAATGCCATAATAGGTAGGTATGGTGGCTGTTTGAGGAAGATATAAGGAGGTTTTTGTGTGATAGAGTGTATCGTATCATGGGGTTTGGATGCCCCGGCGAAGTTTGCACCAACTCTCAAGGTGAGAAAGGGCAATGCATGGTACCGTAGAGGCTAGCAATGATGGAAGTGTAAGAGTGTGTATAATCCATGGACTCACATTAGTCATAAAGAACTTTTTACTTATTGCAAAAGTTTTATTAGCCCTCGAAGCAAAGTACTACTGCGCATGCTCCTAGTGGAAGGGTTGGTAGGAGTTAACCATCGCGCGATCCCGACCTCCACTCATAAGGAAGGCAATCAAAAGAGCACCCTATGCAACAAATTTGTTACACAACTTTTACCATACGTGCATATGCTATGGGACTTGCCAACTTCAACACAAGTATTCTTTAAATTCAAAATTACCCAACTAGCATGACTCTAATATCACCACCTCTATATCTCAAAACAATCATCAAGCATCAAATTGATCATAGCATCCAATTCACTTCCTATGATAGTTTTTATTATACCCAACTTGGATGCCCATCATTCTAGGACCAATTTTTTAACCATAGCAAATACCATGTTGTTCTAAAAGACTCTCAAAATAATATAAGTGAAGCATGAGAGATCAACAATTTCTACAAAATTAAACCACCGTCGTGCTCTAAAAGATATAAGTGAAGCACTAGAGCAAAATTATCTAGCTCAAAAGATATAAGTGAAGCACATAGAGTATTCTAATAAATTCCAAATCATGTGGGTTTCTCCCAAAAGGTGTGTACATCAAGGATGATTGTGGTAATCTAAAAAGCAAAGAATCATATCATACAAGACACTTGATACGTCTCCAACGTATCTACTTTTCCAAACACTTTTGCCCTTGTTTTGGACTCTAACTTGCATGATTTGAATGAAACTAACCCGGACTGACGTTGTTTTCAGCAGAACTGCCATGATGTTGTTTTATGTGTAGAAAAGAAAAGTTCTCGGAATGTCCTGAAAATCCACGGAGGCACTTTTTGGAAAATATAAAAAATATTGGCAAAAGAATCAAGACCAGGGGCCCACACCCTGTCCACGAGACAGGGGGCGCGCCCCTCCCCCTGGGCGCGCCCCCTATCTCTTGGGCCCCTTGGACCTCCACCGACCTCAACTCCAACACCATATATTCACGTTCGGGGAGAAAAAAAGTTTCATCGCGTGTTACGACACGGAGCCGCCGCCAAGCCCTAATCTCTCTCGGGAGGGCTGGTCTGGAGTCCGTTCGGGGCTCCGGAGGGGGATTCATCGTCGTCGTCATCATCAACCATCCTCCATCACCAATTTCATGATGCTCACCACCGTGCGTGAGTAATTCCATCGTAGGCTTGCTGGACGGTGATGGGTTGGATGAGATTTACCATGTAATCAAGTTAGTTTTGTTAGGGTTTGATCCCTAGTATCCACTATGTTCTGAGATTGATGTTGCTATGACTTTGCTATGCTTAATGCTTGTCACTAGGGCCCGAGTGCCATGATTTCAGATTTGAACCTATTATGTTTACATGAATATATGTGTGTTCTTGATCCTATCTTGCAAGTCTATAGTCACCTATTATGTGTTATGATCCGACAACCCCGAAGTGACAATAATCGGGATACTTCTTGGTGATGACCGTAGTTTGAGGAGTTCATGTATTCACTATGTGCTAATGCTTTGTTCCGGTTCTCTATTAAAAGGAGGTCTTAATATCCCTTAGTTTCCGCTAGGACCCCGCTGCCATGGGAGGGTAGGACAAAAGATGTCATGCAAGTTCTTTTCCATAAGCATGTATGACTATTTCCGGAATACATGCCTAAATTACATTGATGAACTGGAGCTAGTTCTATGTCACCCTATGTTATAGCTATTACATGAGGAATCGCATCTGGCATAATTATTCATCACTGATCCATTGCCTATGAGCTTTTCACATATTGTGCTTCGCTTATTTACTTTTCCGTTGCTATTGTTACAATCGCTACAAAACCCAGAAACATTACTTTTGCTACCGTTACCTTTATTATCATACTACTTTGCTGCAGACACTAAGTTATCTAGGTGTGGTTGAATTGACAACTCAACTGCTAATACTCAACAATATTATTTGGCTCCCCTTGTGTCGAATCAATACATTTGGGTTAAATACTTTACCCTCGAAAGCTGTTGCGATCCCCTACACTTGTGGGTTATCAAGACTAATTTCTGGCGCCGTTGTCGGGGAGCATAGCTCTATTCTCTGAGTCACTTGGGATTTATATCTGTTGATCACTATGAAGAACTTGAAAGACGAGAGAACTACGATTTTCCCTCAACTACGAGGGGAGGTAAGGAACTGCCATCTAGCTCTGCACTAGATTCTCCTTCTGTTTTGAGTAAGCTTGCGACACCTAAACCTGCTACTGCTATGAATTCTGATATGTCGCATGTTATTGATGATGCCACTTCTGCTATGCATGATGAAACTACTTCTGTGCGTGATACTACTTTGCCATTAGGTGAATTTCTTGATGAACAACTTGCTAGAGTTAGGGGGAATGAAATTATTGAAGATGCTATTATTGATGATAGTGATGATGAAAATTCTCCCAATGATTATGAACTGCCTATTGTTCCTGAGGGTTATGTTATGAATGAAGAAGCTGCTAGAGCTATCTTTGCTTGCAATGATAGATATGATCTTAAGAAATTATTAGCTAAATGGAAGCAGCAGCCTCTTAATGCTAGAATGAAACCTGACCTTGCTTTTGCTACTTCACCTATCTGTGTTACTGATAAGGATTATGAATTCTCTGTTGATCCTGAAATTATTACTTTAGTTGAATTTGATCCTTTTATGGCCTTGAATCTGAAACTGTTGTGGCACATCTTACCAAGTTGAATGATATAGCCACCCTGTTTACTCATGATGATAAATCTCGCTATTATTATATCCTTAAGATATTTCCGTTCTCATTAAAGGGTGATGCTAAGACTTGGTATAATTCTCTTGCTCCTAGTTGTGTGTGTAGTCCCCAGGATATGATTTATTACTTCTCTGCTAAATATTTCCCTGCTCATAAGAAACAAGCTGCCTTGCGGGAAATATACAATTTTGTGCAAATCAAAGAAGAGAGTCTCCCACAAGCTTGGGGGATGCTTCTCCGATTACTTAATGCTTAATTTGCCTGATCATCCTCTCAAGAAAAATGAAATACTTGATATCTTTTATAATGGACTAACCGATGCTTCCAAGGACTACTTGGATAGTTGTGTTGGTTGTGTTTTCAGGGAAAGAACAGTCGATGAAGCTGAATTACTATTGAATAATATGTTGACTAATGAAAATAATTGGACTCTTCCTGAGCCAATTCCTGAGGCAATTCCTGAACCAATTGAGCCAACTCCTGAGCCTATTCCTAAATCCACTCCAAAGAAGAGAGGTGTTTTATTTCTCAGTCCTGAAGATATGCAAGAGGCAAAGAATTCAATGAAAGAAAAAGGTATTAAAGCTGAAGATGTTAAGAATTTACCTCCTATTGAAGAAATACATGGTCTTAATATACCGCCTGTTGAAGAACCACATTGTCTTGATAACCCGACACAGGTAGTAAAGGTAAATTCTCTCTATAGATATGATAAAGTTAAAATCCCCTCTACTAAATTTCATAGCCCATGCTTAGATGAATTTGATGACTTTATGGCTAGACAAGAAAGTTTTAATGCTTATGTTGGTAGAGAGTTAAAGAATAATGCTTTCGAGGTAGGAAGCGTGAGCGATAACATGGCTAGAGTTAAAGGTGAACTCAAACTCATTAGAAAATATGCTTCTATGGTTGCTACTCAAGCTGAGCAAGTACTTAAAGCTCAAAATGATTTGCTTGATGAATTAAATAATAAAAATGACGTTGTTGTTAGAGTGACTACTAGAACTGGTAGAATGACTCAAGAACCTTTGTATCCTGAAGGCCACCCTAAAAGAATCGAGCAAGATTCTCAGAGAAATAATTTAGAGGCACCTAGTTCTTCTAAAAAGAAGAAAAAGAAAAATGATAGGACTTTGCATGCTTCTAGTGAACCTACTGTAGACACACCTGAGAATCCCAATGGTATTTTTATTTCTGAAGCTGAAACACAATCAGGTGATGAACATGAACCTAGTGATAATGTTAATGATAATGTTCATGTTGATGCTCAACCTAGCAAAAATAATGAAATAGAGATTGAACCTGCTGTTGATCTTGATAACCCATAATCAAAGAATCAACATTATGATAAGAGAGATTTTGTTGCTAGGAAGCACGGTAGAGAAAGAGAACCATGGGTTCAGAAACCCATGCCCTTTCCTCCTAAACCATCCAAGACAAAGGATGATGAGGATTTTGAGCGCTTTGCTGAAATGATTAGACCTATTTTCTTACGTATGCGCTTAACTGATATGCTTAAAGTAAATCCTTATGCTAAGTATATGAAGGATATCATTACAAATAAAAGAAAGATATCGGAAGCTGAAATTTCCACCATGCTTGCTAATTACACTTTTAAGAGTGGAATACCAAAGAAACTTGGAGATCCGGGGGTACCAACCATACCATGCTCCATTAAAAGAAATTATGTTAGAACTGTTTTATGTGATCTTGGAGACGGCGTTAGTGTTATGCCTCTCTCTTTATATCGTAGACTTGAATTGAATAAGTTGACACCTACTGAAATATCTTTGCATATGGCCAATAAAACAACTGCTATACCTATCGCTATTTGTGAGGATGTGCCTGTTGTGGTTGCATATGTCACTATCTTAACAGACTTTGTTATTCTTGATATTCCTGAGGACGATAGTATGTCTATTATCCTTGGTAGACTTTTTTTGAATACTGCAGGGGCTGTTATTGATTGCAACAAAGGCAATGTCACTTTTCATGTTAATGGTAATGAGCATACGGTACACTTTCCGAGGAAACAATCTCAAGTTCATAGCATCAATTCTATTGGAAAAGTTCCAACTATTATTATTGGAGGTTTTGAATTTCCTCTCCCTACTGTCAAGAAAAAATATGATATTCTTATTGTTGGGGATTTTCATATTCCCATTGAGGTCACTTAGTGTTATTCGAAATTTCTCCGGTTCCGTGTTATTCAGAATGAGTTTGTTAACAAGACTTGATCAACCTTGTTAGTATGAACATTTTGATGATCATGAGATGGATGAAACTAGAAGGCAGAACCTTCTATATCCTCTTTTTACTTTCTGTTATTTAGAATAAATAAAGCAAAAATAGTATTATCTGTCTATTTTCTGAATTATCCGTGCATTAAAAAATATCCCAAAATAAAAGTGCTCCAAATGCCCTACAAATTTAGTATGATTTTTTATGGAATATTTGAGGATTTTAGGCACTGAAATCACTGCAGGAGGAGCAAGCACCAGGCCACGAGAGTGGAGGGTGCGCCCACCCCACCTGGGCGCGCCCCCCTGTCTCGTGGGCCCCTGGTGGCCCCCTCCACTTATGCCAGCACCCACACACTTCATCTTTCTACCCAAAAAATCCCCATCCAGCTCAAGCTCCATTCACAAAACTGCTTTGGGAGATTGTTGCTTGGTATGTGACTCCTCCATTGGTCCAATTATTTTTTGTTCTAGTGCTTTATTCATTGCAAATTTTTGCTGCATAGGTGACCATGTTCTTGAGCTTGCATGTTAAATTTATGAGGTCCCAAGCAATTCTAATGCATGATATAGGCTCTAGGCACTTGTAGGAGTAGTTGCTACCAATCCTGTTTAGTTTTATTCACTTTTATTTTGAAGTTACTAAAATTTCAGAAATTTTCAGAAATTTTTAAGGAAATTTTTGAGGGGCTCTTCTAGCCAAGGCTCTTAGGAAAAACAAGCCAAAGAGAAGGAAAAAGCCAAGTATAATCTTCCTCGCTTAGCGGAAGTACGGTCGTGTGAATGGCCATGCAATGATTTCTTGAAAGAAGCTGGAATTCATGAAGATTTTTATTCTTTGATCGAGAACGCAGGCCTCACCGGTTTACGACCAGATCGATCAGTTTCTCTTACTCACCAATACTTTCGTGCAAAATTTTTATTATTATCCTAAGAAGTCACTGCCTGCAGTATCATTTCATTTATATGATGAATTCAGAGAAATGCCTCTACGTAATTTTTGCATGGTGTGTAGGATACCTTATGAGGGAGAATTAGAGGAACCTCATCGTAAAGATGTGGATGGCTTTGTTAATACTATCGCGGTAGAGGAGCCAAAGAAGGGTTCCGAGGCAAAAATCTCTAGCATACACTTTCCTGTTTTACGCTACTTTGCCATATTTGCTAGTAGATGCTTGATTGGTCGTGGAAATAGTGGAAACTTTAGCGTTCCTGATATTATCATTCTTCAACATGCCTTGCTTGGGGATAATAGTTTTAGTATGGGTGTCGTCGTTGCTAAACGGCTAGCCCTGAATCGTACAAAAGGCCCCATATTTGGAGGTATCTATACTTCACGTCTTGCTTGACATTTTTAGATACCCATTAGGCACCATGAGAAAGAGGAGACAAAATTGCCTCCTCACATTTTAGATTACAAGAGCATGGTAGCACACAAGTTTATTGTTGACAACGAAGAGAAGATGCTCTTGTATAAACTTAGATTTAATAAGAAACACTTTGAGATTATTATTTTGCATGCACCTCTGTTGTTTGATTTGCTTGCAGAAAATTTTCTTGTCATGCCGGAAGCGGTGTACAATCACCGAGCCCAAGCTTTTACTCCAGAACCTAAACCTGAGCTGGAACCTGAACTGGACCCTTATCATGCATCATCTGTCGGTGGGATCCGAGATGACCAACCGATGGTATCTGATTACACCTCCCATTACACCGGGAGAGTGGCGGTCCTTGGTACTAGACCAACTTAGGCCTAAAGCCTAAGCTTGGGGGAGTACGTATTTCTCACCGACTTTACATTCATGTTCACACACTAGCCGTCAGTGCTCATACTCTTTCATTGTATTATCCATATTAGTTTAATTTTCTTTTTCTAGCTTTCTTCTTGTGTGTCTGATAAACCTTAAGAAAAAACAAAAAAAATAGTTAGTTTAAATTTCCATGCTTGTAGTAGAAATTAAAATGAAAACCCAAAAAGATTTCTAGTTCTTCTTCTTACTTGTTGGGAGCTTTCCCATGTAAATAGTTTTATTTTATTTTCTTTCCTTTGGGGGTCGAGAAGACCATATTGAAAATGTTTAGTGGCTCCCATATGCATGATCGTTTATTTAACTTAGAGCCCATATCACTTGTCTTCTCTCTTGAGTTGAATGCTTGCAGATTCCGGCTTAGTCCAATGCACGTGCACTCTTATTATTATACACATTGTTCGGTCGTGCAAGTGAAAGGCAATAATGACGATATATGATGGACTTATTGGGATGAGAAAAGCTAGTATGAACTCGACCTCTCTTGTTTTTGTAAATATGATGAGTTCATCGTTTCTGAGTCAGCCTATTATATGAGGTAAACATATTTGCAATGACATTTAGAGATTATAGTTGCTTGTGCCATGCTTGATTAGCTATGAGTTATAATGGTTTACCTTGCGTGTCAACATGCTATTAGAATGATTATGATGTGGTATGATGGGATGGTATCCTCCTTTGAATGTATTAAGTGACTCGACTTGGCACATGTTCACGCATGTAGTTGAAACAAATCAACATAGCCTTCATGATATTTATGTTCAAGGTACATTATATCCTACTCATGCTTGCACTCGGTGTAAATTAATTTTAATGCATGTTTATGACTGTTGTCGCTCTCTCAGTTGGACGCTTCCCAATCTTTTGCTAGCCTTCACCTTTACTAAGCGGGAATACTGCTTGTGCATCCAAACTCCATAAACCCCAAAGTTGTTCCATATGAGTCCACTATACCTTCCTATATGCGGTATTTACCTGCCGTTCCAAGTAAATTTGTATGTGCCAAACTCCAAACCTTCAAATGAAATTTTGTTTTGTATGCTCGAGCAGCTCATGTTTCTACTATGGCTGCCTATATCTTCCATGCTAGGTGGGTTATTCTCAAGAGGAGTGGACTCCGCTCCTCATTCACGAGAAAAGGCCGGTAATTGGGATGCCCAGTCCCATGATCCAAAAAGATCAAAACAAATCAAAATAATTAAACAAAACTCCCCCAGGGCTGTTGTTAGTTGAAGGCACTCGTTGTTTCGAGCAAGCCATGGATTTATGCTTGTTGGTGGTTGGGGAGTATAAACCTTTACCATTCCATTTGGGAACTGCCTATAATGCATGTAGTATGGAAGATACAGCCATCTCATAGTTGTTGCGTTGACAGCAAAAGTATGCCGCTCAAAATGTTATTCAATCTCTATTTTAAAATCGAGCTCTGGCACCTCTACAAATCCCTGCTTCCCTCTGCGAAGGGCCTATCTATTTACTTTTATGTTGAGTCATCACCCTTCTTATTAAAAAGCACCACCGGAGAGCACTGCTTGTCATTTGCATTCATTACTATTGGTTTATATTGGGTATGACTTGACTGGATCTCTTTTACCATGAATTACAATGTTTAGTCAGTCCTTGATCTTTAAAGGTGCTCTGCATTTATGTTTTGTGGTCTCGAAAAGGGCTAGCGAGATACCATTTTGTTATATCATGTTATGTTTGTTTTGAGAAAGTGTTGTCATCCGAGTTTTATTATTACGGCTCGCAAGCTAATAATGTTATTGATATGAGTAATTGTGAGACCTAAGTGTTATTGTGAGTATGGTTAGTTCATAATATTTGCTGAAACTTGAATGCTGGCTTTTCATGTTTACAACAAGAAGATCAAACAGAGTTTGTACAAGTTTTTTTTATCACTTTCAGTTTATCAACTAAATTGCTTGAGGACAAGCAAAGGTTTAAGCTTGTGGGAGTTGATACGTCTCCAACGTATCTACTTTTCCAAACACTTTTGCCCTTGTTTTGGACTCTAACTTGCATGATTTGAATGAAACTAACCCGGGTTGATGCTGTTTTCAGCAAAACTGCCATGATGTTTTTTTATGTGTAGAAAAGAAAAGTTCTCGGAATGTCCTGAAAATCCACGGAGGCACTTTTTGGAAAATATAAAAAATATTGGCAAAAGAATCAAGACCAGGGGGCCCATACCCTGTCCACGATACAAGGGGCGCGCCCCCTCCCCCTGAGCGCGCCCCCTATCTCGTGGGCCCCCTGGACCTCCACCGACCTCAACTCCAACTCCATATATTCACGTTTGGGGAGTAAAAAAAGTTTCATCGCGTTTTACGAGACGGAGCCGCCGCCAAGCCCTAATCTCTCTCGGGAGGGCTGATCTGGAGTCCGTTCGGGGCTCCGGAGAGGGGGATTCATCGCCGTCGTCATCATCAACCATCCTCCATCACCAATTTCATGATGCTCACCGCCGTGCATGAGTAATTCCATCGTAGGCTTCCTGGACGGTGATGGGTTGGATGAGATTTACCATGTAATCAAGTTAGTTTTGTTATGGTTTGATCCCCAGTATCCACTATGTTCTGAGATTGATGTTGCTATGACTTTGCTATGCTTAATGCTTGTCACTAGGGCCCGAGTGCCATGATTTCAGATCTGAACCTATTATGTTTTCATGAATATACACTACTAGGGAAAACCCTAGCAGGAGCGCGTGTTTTGTGCCTACTAGTAGCGGGAAGCAGCGCTACTAATAAGCGCTTCTGACTATTGCTTAGCGATAGAACGCGTGCCATCACGCGCTCTCGCTAGTACAAATACTGCGGCGCTTGTTCGATCTGGCGCTTCTTGCTAAGTTATCTACTTGCGGCGTGTTTCCTTTCCATCGCTACTAGTATTTTTTTATAATTTTTTATTTTTAGTGTATTTATGCGCCATCATACAAATATTGGTACAATACCAACTGTTATGAGGTTTACATCATTATGTCCATAACAGTGTATTAAATGAAGGTGGATTAGGTTCAAGTGGAGGCAATATGTGGTGCATGTCAAAGTATACTACTAATCCAAACTTGATCTACTTTGGATTAGTAGTACTTGATGTGCACCACATGTTGCCTCCACTTGAATCTAATCCGCTTGAAGACAAGATATTTAATCGTCATCATGGTCATTACCATCAACATTATTTATTTAATCACCACTAACACTAGCTAATAATAATCATCATAGTCATTACCACGAACACTAGCTATTTTATCATCATAGTAATAGTGTAGCACATCATCATCCCGAAACTCATTTCTAGCCACTACTCCTCCTCGCTACTCACTCCTGCTGCTCTCTCTTAGGTAAAAGAACATAAAACATGTATAGTTCTCCTCCTTGATCAAGTTGGAGCATGCGAGATGAACACATCTCCTAATCGTGGAAGGCGTCTCAGTTGCTGCTCCCTAGTACTTCTCTGCGCTCCCCAACACATATTTGGTCCAGTCTTGCACTATTAAGCATCCGTCGCTAATCTTGAATGCACTAAAGTAAGCTGTAGGATATCTTGGCCGTAAGTTGATAATACTCATGACACATTTAGTCTCGATCCCATAAGGCACAACATTCATCAGAGTCCTGTTGAAGAACATCGTATGGTAACATACTTAGCAATGAAGTTTAGCTTCAAAAATAATGTATGGAAAAGATGCAATGAGGATAAAAAGTAAAAATCTTACCATCCTTCCTAAATGGATGTGACCGTAGTTCATTATGAACACTATGGGTCGCACATTTTCGATACTAAGATTTCTAAATGCAGGAAGAAAATTTGTCTTGACAGTATCAAGATCCTCAAGCCATGAAACATAATGGTGAGCTCCTCGCAGATTGAGTTCAGCCCGGAGACGATATCTGGTCCTGTCTACCAGTATTGGACATGTTTGCTTGCGGAAATAAGTGACAATACAAATTAGTTGTCAATTATTTTGAATAAACAATATCAAAGACATAAATATGGTTGAGAAACTTACATAATGGTATAAGCTGGAGGCATTTGCACATTGACCGGATGTCGGTATTACCTTCAATATCATCTTCCGGACGAATATCAAAGGTGATAACCATATCGGGCTCAAATGCATAAGTCTTGCATAGTGCTCGCCATGTTTTGCATCCAAAATAGGTGTAGTCGTCTGAATTGTATAACCGCATGGAAAATATAACCATGCTCGGTCTTCAAGTAAACTTTCTTTTCCTCCATACTATGACTGAAACCTATCTTATCCAATACAAAAACTCTTGCATGGCGGGGATATGCTAGTAGAATAGTAAAAAATATAAGTTGAAGCAAATGAAAGCAGATGTCATGCTTAATTACGAAAAAAGACTTGTCGTTGTGACTTCATGTATCCACTTGAAGTTCTCGTCCACTTGATCTTTGAGCGCCTATCATCATCTAGGAAGATTCCGTCGACAGGAGCGCTTCGTCTTCGCAGATTTGCAAATACCGAAATCCTTTCGTAAATCGTCAGACATTTCCTATGTTCATAGTTAAAACATTAATTGAAAATTGATCAAAGACAACTACCAAGATCTGAACACACAAATCCGGGGCACTCGATATTTCCTACATATTCTAGCACAAGTCATGCCAAAATTCACGGAAAAATCCGGCATGACCTTTGCTAAATAGGACATATCGGCGCTGAAATTGCTTAGGAGCGGAAATGAATCAACACTCCGCAAAACATAGGCCACTCGGAGGTGTAACACGCAAACATGACCGGCCACTTGGATATTGAGCAACACAAGATATACATTTCAAAATATCTTATAGGACTCAAATTAGCATGCATTCAATAAGCAAAAGTAGATCATCTCATGCATTTCAAAATATTGTCACTAATACATCACGAATAGTGTCATACATATAACATCACTAATACAACTAAAACTCTAGCACACGACGGTATCGGCGAGGCGGTGGACACCCACAAAGAAGGCACCATCATGGGATCATAGCTCGGTGAGATCCCGGAGAACTGCCAGTATTGGAGAACGGCCTGTGCTCCAACGCAAACAAGTAGCGACAGACGTCGCGCGTCCTCCTCCTCGACACGGTGGCGCACCACCTCCGCGGAGTCCTCGAGCCTCTGGATCGCCATCGCCCACGCGACCGCCACCAAACAAGGTTCGGGTCAATGACAGGCTGGCTCCTCACCAACCTGCGCCCCCCGGTAGGTAGTGCCTCCCAGTACCACCCCGGCGGAGCCCAGTCCTGAACATGGCCGATCTGGTCAAGCAGGTGTCGTCCTCCGCTGACTTGACGACGAGGATGCGGGATAGGCATCGTCCACGTCAAGGCGGGAAAAATTGCTTTAAAAAATAGAAACAAGTTCTTACTAACTAGTTCTATTAATTCAACTAGTTCTTACTAAAAATAATACTATAAATAAAAATATTCTAGTACCTAATTAGTACCTAATTCTTACTAACTAATTAGTACCTAGGAACTACTGCCCTAATTACCATCTAAGTAATTAACTAACTAGCACTAAAAATAGCCTAGGGTTCATACTAACTAGCACTAAATACCTAGGGTTCATACTAAGCAGAGAAGAGGGATCAAAAGGGGAGAGAGGGATCGGAAGGGGAGAGTGCTACAGAGGCGGGGAGAGATGGGGTCGGGGAGACGGGCACCGAGGCGCGGGCGAGGCGGCCTGGTCGGGGAGAGGCGGCGAGGCGGCGAGGTCGGGGAGAGGCAAGGCGGGTCGGGGAGACGGAGGCAGGCGGGTCGGGGAGACGGCGGCACCGAGGCGCGGGCGAGGCGGGTCGGGGAGACGGGGCAGGCGGGTCGGGAGAGGCGGTGGCGAGGCGGGTCGGGAATTGGGGTAGGAAGCGGAGGAGAGGGAATCAGGCGGACGGGGTAAGGTGAAAGTAGCTTTAAGCATGGCGTGGGAAGGAAAAAGCGCTCTTGCTAAAACCATAGTAGTAGCATCTGTCATGAGAAGGCGCTACTACTATACCTACCACGTCGGGAGCGGTGTGGCAATTATAGTAGTAGCGCTTTACGCAGGACAGCGCCATCGCTAATCTGCTAATTATAGCGCGGTTACATTAAGCGCTATTGCAAAATAGCGATGGCGCCTCATTTTAACAAGCGCTACTGGTAACATTCTGTGTATAAGGTTTTCCCTAGTAGTGATATGTGTGTTCTTCATCCTATCTTGCAAGTCTATAGTCACCTATTATGTGTTATGATCCGACAACCCCGAAGTGACAATAATCGGGATACTTCTCGGTGATGACCGTAGTTTGAGGAGTTCATGTATTCACTATGTGCTAATGCTTTGTTCCGGTTCTCTATTAAAAGGAGGCCTTAATATCCCTTAGTTTCCGCTAGGACCCCACTGCCACGGGAGGGTAGGACAAAAGATGTCATGCAAGTTATTTTCCATAAGCACGTATGACTATTTACGGAATACATGCCTACATTACATTGATGAACTGGAGCTAGTTCTATGTCACCCTATGTTATAGCTATTACATGAGGAATCGCATCTGGCATAATTATTCATCACTGATCCATTGCCTATGAGCTTTTCACATATTGTGCTTCGCTTATTTACTTTTCCGTTGCTATTGTTACAATTACTACAAAACCCAAAAACATTACTTTTGCTACCGTTACCTTTATTATCATACTACTTTGCTACTAAATACTTTGCTGCAGATACTAAGTTATCCAGGTGTGGTTGAATTGACAACTCAACTGCTAATACTCAAGAATATTCTTTGGCTTCCCTGGTGTCGAATCAATAAATTTGGGTTAAATACTTTACCCTCGAAAGTTGTTGCGATCCCCTACACCTGTGGGTTATAAACACTCCAAGAAAAACACATATCATGTGGCGAATAAAAATATAGGTCCAAGTAAAGTTACCGGTAGAGGAAGACGAAAGAGGGGATGCCTTCCGGGGCATCCCCAAGCTTAGGCTCTTGGTTGTCCTCGAATATTACCTTGGGGTGCCTTGGGCATCCCCAAGCTTAGGCTCTTGCCACTCCTTATTCCATGGTCCATCGAATGTTTACCCAAAACTTGAAAACTTCACAACAGAAAACTCGTAAGCTCCGTTAGTATAAGAAAATAAATCACCACTTAGGTACGGTTGTGAACTCATTCTAAATTCATATCGGTGTAATATCTACTGTATTCCAACTTCTCTATAGTTCATACCCTCCGATACTACCCATAGATACATCAAAATAAGCAAACAACACATAGAAAACAGAACAGTCTGTAGTAATCTGTATCATTCGAATACTTATGTAACTCCAAAAATCCTACCAAATTAGGAAGTCGTAAGAAATTTGTTTACCAATCCAAAGAAAAGAGAATCCGGAAAAAATCACGTTTATGTGAATTATTAAAACTAATTTACTGGGTGCAAAAGTTTCTGATTTTCAGCACGATCAACACAACTATCACCGTAAGCTATCCTGAAGGTATTACTTGGCACTTTATTGAAACAAAAGCTATAAAAAATGATTACTATAGTAGCATAATCATGTGAACACACAAAAACAGTAAAGGTAAATATTGGGTTGTCTCCCAACAAGCGATTTTCTTTAATGCCTTTCTAGCTAGGCATGATGATGACAATGATGCTCACATAAAAGATAAGAATTGAAACATAACAGGAGCATCATGAAGCATATGACTAGCACATTTAAGCCTAACCCACTTCTTATGCATAGGTATTTTGTGAGCAAACGACTTATGGGAATAAGAATCAACTAGCATAGGAAGGTAAAACAAGCATAGCTTCAAGATTTTAAACACATAGAGAGGAAACTTGATATTATTGCAATTCCTACAAGCATATGTTCCTCCCTCATAATAATTTTCAGTAGCATTATGAATGAATTCAACAATATAACCATCACATAAAGCATTCTTTTCATGATCTACAAGCATAGAATTTTTATTACTCTCCACATAAGCAAAATTCTTCTCATTCGGAATAGTGGGAGTATCATAAGAGACTAATACTATAAATTGTTTCCATATTAAAATAGTAATGTTCAGAAAAAGGGTAATCATAATCATGACAAATTTTATAAATATAATCGTCACTACTTTTTATAGCATAAGTTTCATCACAATAATCATCATAAGTAGCAACTTTATTCTCATCATAATCAGTTGAAATCTCTTCCAAAATAGTGGATTCATCACTAAATAAAGTCATGACCTCTCCAAATCCACTTTCATAAATATTATAAGATTCAACACCCTCCAAAATAGTGGGATCATTACTTCCTAAAGTTGACACTCGTCCAAACCCACTTTCATCAATATAACCATCATAAAATAGGAGGCATGCTATCATCATAATAAATTTGCACATCAAAACTTGGGAGGCTAAAAATATCATCTGTAAACATAGCATTCCCAAGCTTGGGACAAACATTAATTTCAGCGAATATATTCTCAAACATGTCATTCTCATCAAACATATCATCCCCAAGCTTGGGCCTTTTCATATCATAAGCATAATCACTCTCATCATCATCA
The DNA here is from genome assembly GCA_021437245.1 of Aegilops speltoides. Lineage (NCBI taxonomy): Eukaryota > Viridiplantae > Streptophyta > Magnoliopsida > Poales > Poaceae > Aegilops > Aegilops speltoides. The sequence goes on from CM038146.1 coordinate 493,786,198, forward strand.
CAATGAGTAGTAGGAGCAACATCATTTGGGAGGGATACCTTTCTACCTTTGCTTCTCCGTATTTTCTTTTTCTTCTTCACATCATGTGTGGGTTTAACCCTCTTCTTTGAGCTCCTTATAAATGAGATTGGTTGAATACACAGTTCCTCCTCGTTACCTGATTCGTCATAAGAAATAATAGGAGGATATTGGGAAGTTTCTTCCCTTTCATTAGTATTCTCTTCATCTTCTATTTGATTTCTTTTCTTTATGTAATTGGCAATATAAGGATTTTCAATGCAATTCACCGTGCGATACATATAAATTTCCTCTAGATCAATATCAAGAAATTTCCCAAGGTTAAATTCTGGAATATGTTTAGTTAAACGTTTCATTTCTTCATAACCCAAAAGCAAACTAAGTTCATTATGATGCGCAAGGGAAATCAAGTCATCACAAATTTTGGACACGATTCGATCATGAAACAATTTGCATTGGAGATGTAAATGACCATGTTCATTGCAAAGTTCACAAGTACGGCAAAGAAATTTTAAATTTTCAGCACTCACATCTAGCCTTTCTTGCAACCATTTAGTTTCTAAATACTTATGCCTCTTGCAAAATCTATCTTCCCTATTTGGTGTGTACTTGCAAACTCTATGCACTCCACAAAAATTTACATGCTTATAAGAGACATTTTCATCATGACTAGTGCAATCATCATTAGTACTATGGATATTCAAAGAGTTCATACTAAAAACATTGCAATCATGCTCATCATTCAAAGATTTAGTGCCAAACATTTTATAGACTTCTTCTAGCACTTGAGCACATTTTTTCTTTCCATCATTCTCACGAAAGATATTAAAAAGATGAAGCGTATGAGGCAAACTCAATTCCATTTTTTGTAGTTTTCTTTTATAGACTAAACTAGTGATAAAACAACAAACAAAAAGATTCGATTGCAAGATCTAAAGATGTACTTTCAAGCACTCACCTCCCCGGCAACAGCGCCAGAAAAGAGCTTGATGTCTACTACGCAACCTTCTTCTTGTATACGTTGTTGGGCCTCCAAGTGCAGAGGTTTGTAGGACAGTAGCAAATTTCCCTCAAGTGGGTGACCTAAGGTTTATCAATCCATGGGAGGAGTAGGATGAAGATGGTCTCTCTCAAACAACCCTGCAACCAAATAACAAAGAGTCTCTTGTGTCCCCAACACACCCAATACAATGTTAAATTGTATAGGTGCACTAGTTCGGCGGAGAGATGGTGATACAAGTGCAATATGGATGGTAGATATAGGTTTTTGTAATCTGAAAATATAAAAACAGCAAGGTAACTAATGATAAAAGTGAGCACAAACGGTATTGCAATGCTAGAAACAAGGCCTAGGGTTCATACTTTCACTAGTGCAAGTTCTGTCAACAATAATAACATAACTGGATCATATAACTATCCCTCAACATGAAACAAAGAGTCACTCCAAAGTCACTAATAGCGGAGAACAAAGAAGAGATTATGGTAGGGTACGAAACCACCTCAAAGTTATTCTTTCTGATCGATCTATTCAAGAGTCCGTAGTAAAATAACACGAAGCTATTCTTTCCGTTCGATCTATCATAGAGTTCGTACTAGAATAACACCTTAAGACACAAATCAACCAAAACCCTAATGTCACCTAGATACTCCAATGTCACCTCAAGTATCGTGGGCATGATTATCGATATGCATCACACAATCTCAGATTCATCTATTCAACCAACCCAAAGTACTTCAAAGAGTGCCCCAAAGTTTCTACCGGAGAGTCAAGGAAAACGTGTGCCAACCCCTATGCATAAGTTCATTGAACCCGCAAGTTGATCACCAAAACATACATCAAGTAGATCACGTGAATATCCCATTGTCACCACAGATAAGCACGGCAAGACATACATCAAGTGTTCTCAAATCCTTAAAGACTCAATCCGATAAGATAACTTCAAAGGGAAAACTCAATTCATCACAAGAGAGTAGAGGGGGAGAAACATCATAAGATCCAACTATAATAGCAAAGATCGCGATACATCAAGATCGTATCACCTCAAGAACACGAGAGAGAGAGAGAGAGAGAGAGATCAAACACATAGCTACTGGTACATACCCTCAGCCCCGAGGGTGAACTACTCCCTCCTTGTCATGGAGGCGCCGGGATGATGAAGATGGCCACCGGTGAGGATCCCCCCGTGAGGTGCTTAACAGTGTCCCGATTGGTTTTTGGTGGCTACAAAGGCTTGCAGCGGCGGAACTCCTAATCTATTGTGCTCCCCGAAGTTTTTAGGGTATATGGACATATATAGGCGAAAGAAGTCGGTCAGGAGAGCCACGAGGGGCCCACGAGGGTGGGGGCGCGCCCAAGGGGTAGGGCGCGCCTCCCTGCCTCGTGGCTTCCTCGTTGCTTCCCTTACGTGCACTCCAAGTCTCCTGGATTGCTTCCGTTCTAAAAATAACTCTCCTGAAGGTTTCATTCCGTTTGGACTCCGTTTGATATTCCTTTTCTTCGAAACACTGAAATATGCTTAAAAACAGCAAGTCAGGCCGGGCCTTCGGTTAGTGGGTTAGTCCCAAAAATGGTATAAAAGTGTAAAGTAAAGCCCATAAACATCCAAAACGGGTAATATAATAGCATGGAACAATCAAAAATTATAGATACGTTGGAGACGTATCATCCTGCACTTCAGTCTTATAGAGAATTATGTGCACCCAGGTGTATCTTGAGTAATTATCAACAATAACGAAGCCATAGAGATGTTCAGTAGTAGTAAGAGTAGAGTAGTGAGTAGGGCCAAATAGATCCATGTGAAGCAGCTCAAAGGGGCGTGAGGTAGTCATGATTGTCTTCGAGGGATGCTTGGCTCTAGTCATCTTTCCAGCTTCACAGGCACCACATAGATGATCCTTCTTGAACTTGACACTCTCGATGCCAATGATGTGCTTCTTCTTGGCGAGTGTCTGGGTTCCTCATGCCCGCATGTCCTAGCCGTCGATGCCATAGCTTGACGATTCGAAGCCTTTGCTAGAAGACATACGACAAAGTTGTGGTCTCTTGAGAAATCTACCATATACAGATCACCTCTTCGATAGCCTTCGAAGACTAGCTAGAGATTTGTCAGATTCCATTAGCATAAGACAACGACATTTTCCAAATATCACAATCATGTTCATATCACAGAGCATTGACACAGACATTAAATTGTATCCAAGGGATTTAACAAGCATCACTTTATCCATGTGCTGATCCTTTGAGATAGCAACTCTACCAAGACCCAATACCTTGATTTTAACAGTGTCACCGAATGTGATGTGGCTCTTAGTAGATGGACGTAGGGTTGAATCCATAAGAAGACTTCGATCACCAGTCATGTGGTTGGTGTAGCCGCTATCCATAATCCATTCGGTGGCTTTCGGAGTTGTACCCTATAGTGCAGTTAGTGGGATAGGCTTCACCAAGAGTATTGTGAAGCAGAAACATGTATTGAACAAGCATATTATCAAATCTTAAATTCTGGTTAGGCATGATAGGATGCTCGTCAAGGAACCCTGGGACGAAATACATGATAAGACCATTGGAGCATTCTATCTTGCGTCCCACAAGATGTTTTAGGTCTCCAGCATTATCGTCAGAAGATTTTGCTTTCCGGCTGGAGACCTTTCCCTGCAAGAGAAGTTAATTCTTCTTAACCACCCACATCTTCAGGGGTAGCTTAGAAGCAATGAGTCTAAGTGCAGCATCTGAGAACTTTGGCTTGGGATACCTAGCAAATAGCTTCGCAGGAGGAGAATAATACTCATAAGAATATGCAGAAAAGTTCTTAGTTTTGTGAATATAGCGGTTAGAGGAAACACGCTCATATTCATGGGTCTCATAGAAACTCTCCTTCAAAACATTGGCGTTAGGGTGACCATGAGGGGTCCTCTATCTGTATGAAGCCTTTGGACCATATGATGCCTTTGGTCGGGGGTTTGTCTTCTTCCCAGGTGGTGTCATGATGACATTCACGGGAAGCTTCTCAAGCCAGCTTTTGGGCACCCAGATCTTCTGGGGTGACCCATTCCTGCAGTTAGTACCAATGTACCTGACAAACACTTCACCATTTTGATTCTTAAACAGTTTATAATTTGCATCAAAGGATTCATCAATGACAATTGGGTTAGCACAAGTGAAGCCAGATAAAGTGGATGGGTCCACTGAAGGTTCCTTAGGAGCAACCCAGGTAGTTTTGGGGTACTGCTCAGGCGACCAATATGAACCATCAATGTTCATTTTCCTCTCGAACCCAACACCCTCTTTCCTAGGGTTTCGGTTCAGAATATGTTTCTTGAGGACATTGCACAAGGTTTGATGCCCCTTGAGGCTTTTGTACATGCCGGTCTCAAGCAATGTCTTCAACCTAGCATTCTCATTAGCAATAGTAGTGGCATCCTCAGTAGAGGGGTTAGTTACCACATCAGCAGTTGAAGATATTGCAACATCAGAAGTAGTAGAACATTCAGCAACAGAGACAACATTATCACGCTCAAGACACTTTAAGCATGGTGGAACAAATTCTACCTGAGCGGTACTGATCTATTGGGCGAGTAGTGAATCGTTCTCTTTTTGAAGATCTTCATGAGACACTCTCAGTTTCTCTAGATCCTGCTTCCTTTGAAGATAATCGTAGGAGAGCTTCTCATGAGAGGCTGAGAGAGTTTCATGAGGACTTTCAAGATCTTCGTACTTAACGCGAAGACTTTTAATGTCTTCGATTAAGGACTGAGTTCGATTCATTTCCGCGCCCAACAGGTCATTGCTTTTGTCTAGCAGCTTTTGAATATGTTCCGTAGCAGTTTGTTGCTCAGTTGCAATTTTAGCAAGTGTCTTATAGCTAGGTTTGGATTCACATTCAGAGTCATCTTCACTAGAGGTTTGGAAATAGGCATCGCGTGAAGTTACCTTGGGACCACGTGCCATGAAGTAGTAGGTTGGAGCAGAGTCGTCATCATCATCATCATCAGCTTTTACTTCAACGTTGCGACCATCGTCTTTAGTGTTGAAGATTGACTTGGCAACGAACGTTGATGCCAGAGCCAGGCTTGCCACGCCTTAATCAGACTCCTCCTGAGACTCCACCTCCGCCTCCTTAGAGGCAGACTCCTCCTCTGAATCCATTTCCTTGCCAATAAATGCACAAACCTTGCTTGATGAGGTCTTCTTGTGAGATGAAGACTTTGACGAAGACTTTGAAGATTTCTTCTTCTTGTTGTCATCAGAATCATATTCCTTACTCTTATTCTTCTTCTTCTTCGATTCCTTATCCCACTAAGGACACTCGAGATATAGTGGCATGTCTTCTTGCATTTGTGGCAAGTCCTCTTCTTGTAGTCACGTGATGAAGCCTCGTCGTTTCTAGATCTTGAGGACTTGCTGAACCGATTCTTCTTGGAAAACTTCTGAAACTTCCTCACAAGCATTGCAAGTTCTTTGCCATGCTCTTCAGGATCACCAGAGCTACAGTCAGATTCTTCTTCAGATGAGGAAACAACCTTTGCCTTCAGAGCATGGGTTCGGCCATAGTTGGGACCATAGATATCACGCTTCTCAGATAGCTAGAACTCATGGGTGTTGAGCCTCTCAAGTATGTTAGACGAATCGAGATCTTTGAAGTCTGAACGTTCTTGTATCATCAGGGCCAAGGTGTCAAACGAGTTGTCAAGTGATCTCAGAAGCTTCTTCATGATCTCATGCTTGGTGATCTCAGTGGCGCCGAGAGCACGCAGTTCATTGGTGATATCAGTCAAGCGATCAAACGTGAGCTGGACATTTTCATTGTCATTTCTCTTGAAGCGGTTGAAGAGATTGTGAAGAACATCGATTCTTGAGTCTCTCTGAGTTGAGACGTCTTCATTGACCTTGGACAGCTAGTCCCAGACCAGCTTTGCAGTTTCCAGTGCACTCACACGGCCATACTGCCCTTTGGTCAGATGACCACATATGATGGTCTTGGCGGTTGAGTCCAATTGAGCAAATCTCTTGACATCAGCAGCGGTGACGCCTTCACCGACTTTGGGAACGCTAGTCTTGACGACATACTAGAGATCAACATCAATGGCTTCAAGATGCATGCGCATCTTGTTCTTCCAGTAAGGGTAGTCAGTGCCATCGAAGACAGGGCACGCAGCGGACACCTTGATCCCTGCAGTCGACATAGCTAAAACTCTAGGTGGTTAAACCGAATCACACATAACAAGTGAGTACCTTGCTCTGATACCAATTGAAAGTGCTAGTTATCGACTAGAGGGGGTGAATAGGCGATTTTTATGAAAATCTTCAAAACACGGTTGCTTTGAAGACAAACAGGTAAGCAGAGCCTATATAGTAAGCAGCGGAATGAAAACTACACTAGGCAAGCATTAGTCAAACATACAATACAATGAAAGCACGAAGACTAACTGCGACTAGGTAGACAGGATCAAGGAAGATAGTACGAAGCTAAACAGATAATAGTCTTCACAGAGTGAAGTCAAACAGATCAGACAGGCAAGCAATGACTTCACGAAGACAACTGTAAAGTAAGGAGAGTAAATGATAGAACCAGTAGCTTGACGAAGACAGGGATTTGGTAGACTAGTTCTAGTTGCTGTGACAACTGTACGTCTGGTTACGGAGGCTGAGATTTAACTCAGAAGACCGTATCTTCACGTTATTCCCCTTGAGCTAAGGACACTCAGTCCTTGCCCAATCACTCTGGTAAGTCTTTGAGGTAGACTTCCAAACCTTCACAGACTTCGTTCACCGGCAATCCACAATGACTCTTGGATGCTCAGAACGTGACGCCTAACCGGCTGGAGGATTCACAGTCCTCAAGTGTAACAAGTCTTCAGATCACTCGGACAGAAAGACTTCAGTGATGCCTAACACTCTTTGGCTCTGGGTGTTTTGGGCTTTGTCCTCGCAAGGATTTCTCTCTCAAATGCTTCGGAGGTGGGTTGCTCTCAAACGATAAAAACCGCGCACTAACTCTAAGAAGCCACAAATTTATGGTCTAGGGGGTGGGTTATTTATAGCCAAGAGGCAACCCGACCTGATATGTCCAAAATGACCCTAGGTCACTAAGGAGCTGACACGTGTCCAACGGTCAGATTTCAAACACACGCGGCAGCTTGGCTTGGGCTACAAGCAAAGCTGACTCATCCAGCTCTGGATAAGATTTTCTCTCATTGTCTTCGCTCGAAGACATAGGATTTGGTTGAGCATCACATCAGTCATTCTGACTTTGTTCACTTGGACCCCACTTAACAATACGGTGGTTCCTATGACTCAATAAATAAGAAAAGGAAACTACGAAACAACTATGTCTTCGCACTCCATAGTTTTCAAGTGAATAGCTTCACATGTCATAATCTTCGTTGTGAATGTCTTCACGTACCACCATTGTCTTCAATGTTTTCACACATTTTTAGGGGTCATCTCTGGTAGGTAAACGAATCAATGAGGGACACTACCTGTGTTATCCAACAATTCTCACAAATACATTAGTCCCTCAACCACGTTTGTCGTTAATACTTCAAAACCAACTAGGGATGGCACTAGATGCACTTACACCAACATCACGGCGCAGCACCACACCGCCGCACCTCTGTGCCCGACGCTCGCCTGTACACCAGCTTTGGCCCCGCATCACCATGCGAGCCTACTCGCAAGCCACAACCAAAAGAAATGTCCCATCGCCACCTTCCCTGGCGCCCTCCCGGGCTTCGCAGGTGGCTCTCTGATGGCGGCGCACCGAGAGAAGAGAAGGGGGGAGGGTCTAATGGCGGCCGTAGCTGGAGTTCCCCCGTGTCCCCAAGGGTGGGCGATGTAGAGGGATAAAGGGAGACTTAAAAGTAGTCATGCCTCCACAAGTTTTGTAATCTGTAAAATGCTCTAGTGTAAAGAGGCTCATTTAGAGGGAGGTGCATTGTCTTGGTCCACCATAGGCCAAGGCACCCTCTCACCTTCGTAGTCCACCATTAAGCACGAACTTTGTTTCCCATCAAGCATGTACTTTTTCTCTGTCTTAAGGGTAGGCTTGGTATTTCCAAATACTCTTGACCTATATAGGTCACATATGGTGGCCATTCACTTTCACTTTGCAACTCAAGCAAAAAATCATTTCAAGGTAGGCTTGGAGGTTAAGATCATATTTAGACACATAGTAATACTTCTACCAACTACAATTTCACATTATCCCTCTTTTTCCACAAAAAATCCCTTCACAGTTGTCTTTGTTAGCATAGGAGTAAGTTGCCCGATCTACGACCAAATCTTCATTGCTTCTCCGACTCGTAACGGCAGTGTGTAGATACGACGCCCGATCCGCTCCACAATACGATCAATCTCTGCTATTTCTCCAATTTATAGCAACAGTGTCTAGATACACGACCCGGTCTGCTCCAGATACCACCAAGTCTCTACTGTTTTTCCAAATTGTAACGGCAGCGGGTGGATACAGCACACAGATCTGGAATCACGCGGTGGGCGGGGGCAGAGGAGCGAGCAGGGTTTTGGTGGATAAAAGCAGGGGAAAGTGATGCTAGGGTTTTACTACAAGGGTAGAAGCAATCGGGAAGCAGCGAGAACAAAAACCACCCACACACACAGGCCCAAAAACCAAATCATCTGAGTTCACAGGGTTTTACCCGTTCCTCTCCTCCGCCATCCCCCGTCCGGCCCCGGCGAGAGCTCGGGCGGCGAGGCCCTCCTCCGCCCTCCACCCCCTCCCCCCTCCCCCTGCCCGGAGGCCAGATCGGATCGGCGTGGCCCCCCTCCGCCCCGCGACGGGCTCCTGCCCCGACCCACCGGCCCCGTCGTACCAGACGCGGCTCTGAATCTCCGTCCCCTGCCGGCCGCCGCCGCGCGCGCTTCATCGCGCGCTCCGCCGCTCCCGCCCCCCTCCGCCCCGCCGGCTGTCTTTGCCCATTGGGCTCCAAAGGTACGGGCTTGCTTGTTCGATTTCGTCCCACGATTGGATAAACCCCACCGACCTGCCCAATTTCCGGAGATCCGCCCCTGGCTGCTCGGTGAGCGCTCTGTTCTCCATTTCAGGCCAAGAAATGGTGTTCCGGAAGAAGTCCGAGGGAGGATCCGTTGTCCGGCGACCTCGCAAGCCACGGGACACGACTCTGGCTCCGGTACACAGCTTTTCTTTTGTGACAGGCTCTTGTACATATTTGATTCTGTATTAAGCTTTCTTGGAAATGCATTTTGGGTCTGTATTGATGGCCAATTGTAATCTTTCCAGGTGAAGCGCTCCGCGAGGTTAAAGAAAAAGCAGATGTACGCTCTTGATCTGCTCGCCACAGTTGCAGAATCCTTGTCCTCAGATGAGGATGATTATTCCACCGAAAGCGACCAAGATGTAGCGGCAGCAAGTCATAATTCAGACAGGGCATCTGTTAAAGCAGAACAATTTGATGAAGCCCCGCAGCTCAATAGCACAGCATTGGAGAATGATTGCTGCAGAGGATATACAGTGGGCTGTGATGGTATCTGTGCCTCTCTCGGAGAAACTAGCATACGCAAGACAGAGGACTTATCGACCCAGAATGTTGCTGATACAGTAGAGGGGTCACTAATAGAAAAGGCAGATGCGGACAACTTATTGACCCAAAACGTTGCTGATGCAGCAGCAGAGCCACTGATAGAAAAGAAGCCAGATGTGTTTGCTGAGGGCTCATTGGTTAGTTGTACAAAACCATCTCTGTTGGATTGTGGTCTTGGCACAATTCCAGAGTATGGAACTATTGGAGTATGCCATCCTTGTTTCCCGACATCAGCAGACGTTAAACAAGTGCATCAAGCCACACCTGCAATAATCGGAAGTCTGGTAGATGGCAATGCCGCAGCTCTGCATGGTTTGGTTGACACCATGGATCTGGATATCAAACCTTCTGTGCTTAATTCTGAGAGTAGCTCAGGAGTGCACTTGGGTGGCCATGACAATGGCCATAACTCTTCACCATTCTATCCGGTTCAAGTGCAGCATGCTGCAGATATAGATAATGATGAAAAATCCACCAGGTGTGTGCTTCCAAGCACCTCAGGAAGCAAGGGTGGTCATTTGTCATATAAAGGTGACTGTAGAACAAGGAGATTGTTGTCCACCAGGATGAGGAAGGCAGCTCGTAATAAGATGTGTGGAGAGCTGCCCAATAAAGGTATTTTGAGTTGATCTTTATGTCCTCCACAGCTCAGTAGTTTCCATAAAAAAAAGGATATTTCTTTTGCTACTCGATATCATTTACCATGATATGAGAAAAAATGATATAGAGTAGCAAGAGAAAGATTCATTTCTTATGGAAACTGTGGAGCTGTAGAGGAAATGAAAATCAACCACTTGCAGGTTCAGCTAAAAAAAACTATATATCATTTCCGCTAGTTATAGCTGGAATTGTGCTGAATAGTGTTATTTTATTTAAAGGTAGCAAGTTCTGTGGAAAGAAGATATCCGCTACACGTCGAAGGGCGCAGATGCAACGGATGCTCAAGACAAAAAAAGTAGTTGAATGCTACTCTGCACAGCCATCTGATGAAGGGGTCCTAACTGAAAGTATGTACTCCCTCTGATCCAAAATACTCGTATTGCCATTTTGCCTGGTATTTAAAGGGCACAAATTGCTTAGTATTATTCAATTGTAACATTTTACACAGTTGGTACAGCTTAGCATTTGATGCACAGTACTGGATAGCCTCACTTCTTGTTTTGGTATACTTCCTAAAGTAAAATGCTGGTTGCCATTTCCAGCCAGTGGGACATCATGCTCCAGGGGAGGTCAGGATCCAACTTGTGCTTCTGAGTCCAGCCAAAGAAAGCCATGTGCTTCTGAGGGCTGTAATGGTAATCCTGGATATTTTCTGTAGTATTTACGTACATGGAACCATTACGTGATTCTTCGACACGATGACTTACTATTGTTTTCGTTTATTTCCAGTCAAGTTCATCATCAAGTCGTTCAACATTCCTGAGCTATCAATTGAGGTCCCTGAAAATGCAACAGTTGGTTCATTGAAGGTATAACACTATATGTGCATCAAATTGTATAAAATAATTATTGACTTATTTGCAACCATACACTCAATGTGTCTAGCAGGATATTCTCTTTATTCTTTGCTGTCAGTAATCTATTATCAGTTACATTATCTCCAATAGTTGTTTGTGGAAAATCAGTGAGCAGATCTGGCATTCCCTTTTCCGCATTGGTGTCGCATGTACAGAATTAAGAAATTCATCAATGATAATGTCTAGCTGACTGATTTTTCAAATTCCGGCAAGCTAAAATATTGTTATACTGAAAGGATGATGCATTTTAGCAGTAATTTTGATCTATCCAACATTGAAAAATTTAGTGGCATTTTTCTCCGTCTTGATGTATTACCATAATTGCTCTGCACTTAAAATATTTGTTGCTGTTACCTTCTTATGTTAAACATGTTTCAATTTTGTCTTCAGAGAATTGTAATGGATGCTGTTACTAGTAAAATTGAAGGCAGCCTCAGTGTCAGTGTGCTACTTCAAGGGAAGATCATTCAAGATGACAATAAGACGCTTCATCAGGCTGGGATTTGCCACGGGGCAAAACCAGATAGCATAGGCTTCACACTGGAGTGTGAAGCTAAGCAAGATTCTCGTCCTTCAGGAATAGCACCTGAAGAGATGGACTCCGCTGGTCCATCTGTTGTGAATCCGTTGTCGAAGTAAGTTACCCATAAAGCCACCTCTTCTCGCACTATTATACTGGAGATTTGCATTAGGTTTACTGATCAGTAAGAAGAAAAACATTATCAAGATGCTTTGCAGATGTTTCGAAATAGCATTTTGCTTGATCTCTGATATTTATGCTCATCTAAGGATTTCCTATACTCCGCCATTTTCCAGGATAAAGTTCGAACAGCCTTTTATAAGCTGCACTCTGGGTGGTTATCCCTATGAAGGGGCTGCGCAAGTCAGGTCAGAAATCTGCCAAGCAATCGTCCCCTATGGGACTCCAAACCCAGATGCGCTGGCCATCGTGCCAGTTGTTCCCAGGTCAAGGCAGAGGGATTTTGGGCAAAGGCGTAAGCGGAGGCCCTTCTCTGTTGCTGAGGTGGAGTTGCTGGTGGAAGCTGTGGAGCTGCTTGGTTTCGGCAGGTTTGTTTGTGCCCAGGATAGTTCTTCCATCACAGGGTCAGCGCAGATCACACCACTTCGTCTCATGTGACCCATCCTTATCTTTTTCCTTGCAGGTGGAAAAACGTCAAGAACCATGCGTTTCGCGACAACGAGGAGAGGACCTATGTCGACCTCAAGGTAATCCCTCGAAAACGGCCTCAGAGTCGCTAGCCATCACCATCTTTTGATCCTGGCACTGCTCCATTCCACCGCTAATTTCCTCGCCGCCTGATGCTCCCCTGTAACTAGCCACTTGTTTGCCATGCGTATCTTTCTGCCAGTGTGAATGAATCACTGGATTTTACTCCTCTGTCAGATCATAGCGTGATAGTATAACACATAAACCCTGTTATTCGTTCTTAAAGCCTGCTGAAATGTGTTTTTGGTGGAGCAGGACAAGTGGAAGAACCTGGTGCACACGGCGAGCATCCCCCCGCAGCTCCGGCGGGGCAGGGCGATCCCGCCGCAGGGCCTCCTGGACCGCGTGCTGGCGGCGCAGGCCTACTGGACCATGCACCACGCCAAGCGCGACGAGGAGGAAGGCCGAGACTAGACCGACCGATCCGTCCATCCTCCCTGTGTAAAAAAAAAAAGAGAGAGAAACGAAGCAATTGCGTGCGCCTGGTGTTGCTGGATGAGAGTCAAATGCAGTATCAATGGCAGTGTGTGTACCTAGGGTGCCCAGAGACCCCGGAGCGGGTCTGGGCCGCGTCTTGTTCTGTGACTGTTATGTGTGGTTTCTATCTAGATTGTCAGTCAGTCAAAACCTGGTGTCTGGGTTTGAGTATCAATCTGTTCGGTGTATGTAACTAGAAAATTTATGATGGTATGAAAATGAGGCAAACTCTTTGTCTGTCTGTCTGTTTGTCCATACATGGTGAAGCTAGCCAGGTATGTGATGCATGTTTCTATCTTTGGGAGGAGATGCATGTTTCCTTGATGGGATCTGTTGTGCATTTCCTTTGTTGGGATGGGATGCCACTCTGTTTGTTTGCAGTGGTGTGGCAAAGAATATGATGTAGCATCCATGGAGCATTTTGTTTCATGATGATGTCTGCACTGTAGTCTGCCGCTCGGGAAATAGGTTGCTTGGTCCATTTTGGAGCATACACGTTTGCACTTTTGCGGTGTTGGTATGATGACATATGTAGCGTAGAAATGGCAATGTATGACAACATTACCATTATGATGATGATGATCTAGAAGGAGGGCGTAGAGTGAAGCGAAGCTCGGCCGGCAGATAGAGCTGGTTCAGGAAAGGCCAATTTGGGGAAGGCGTCAGGCCTGACGCCTGACTGGTGACGGCGGTTCTGCCCATGTGGATACGGATCAGCATAGCATAGGTAGGGGTATATCCAAACGAAGAAATGGTCTCCTTTTTTTTATATACATACATCTATCTATATGTATAGTCCGTATTGAAATCTCAAAAGGGCTTATATTTAGAAACAAATGGAGTATATTATTATACTACTTGTTGAGGGAGTACATTATTACACTACTTGTCGTGGTTAAAAAGAACGTAAGGTTTCATCTTTCGTTAATTTTTCTTCACACCGCCTCTTCGTCCATCCTCCCACCTTTCACCGAATTTTCTCGGTTTCCACCCCTTTCTGGTTTCATTAAACCAATCTTTGGGTGACCCAGTAAATCAGATCAATGTTTGGTATAGCAATAAATTCAAGGTCGGTAAATAAATTAGTATTTCCTATGATAAAGCTGGTACTGGTCAGACATCTTTGACAACCCAATAACAAAAATTAAATAGCAATAAATTCATGGTCCGTAAATAAATTATTTTTGTATGATAAAACTTGGTAGCGATCAGACATTTTTATAACCCAATAAATAGCAATAAATTCACTGCTTGTGAACAAATAAAAATGGTCAATCTTTATCATTGGTAATCAATAAGGCGGATCATCACGGACTCACGGGCATATATCTATTTATCAGTTTAAGCAATGACATAAAATCTATGCTTTATAAACAAAACATAATCTTATTTTATTTATATGTTTTGCATCAAGACTTGTCCCAAATGGTTATCTTATTGCGTTAAAAAATATTGGGCCTCAACAAACGGGCACATACCTACTCGAACAAAAAAGGGGTGCTCATGCTCCCTCTGGCACGGTATAGTGCCCCCTCCCCTGGTGTTTGTGTTAAGCTTTTCTTTTTTGCGAAAAATGACCAGATTTACGAGCATCTATAACCGTATTGGGCAAATCCGACATCCTAAACGTCCACGCGCACATAGTGCCGCAAGTCCCCTCATTTGTCCGCCCTGCCGGTCACACCTTTCAAATTCAAACCTCATTTTCATGTAAGGACACGCACGTGGATCATATAGTTCAACACCAAATTCAACGAACCAAAATAAACCACAATTCATACATAGAGAGATGCCCGCTTCCTCATGCTTCTAGGCATCGGTGATGTTCGACCATTGCGAGAGCGCAACCGAGGGTGGGTAACTTCTCGCAGACGGACCGGGCACGGCCAAGTCCATGTTGAAGGCCTACTTCTCCATAGCTTCACAGAAGCGCTGTCGGTCACGCCCCTCCCTCCACAGTGATAGTCTCCGGGTTGTCGCAATGACCGAGACTCCCGCGGACTCCGCCGAGCTATCCTTCATGGCGGGGAATGTGGGAATCGACATCTAGGATGATGGACGAGGATGAAGGCACATAGGTGAATCGAGGGTGGAGGTGAGCCATGTCAGGGGCGGTAAAGGGAGGACGAAGACGAGAGCATGGCGGTTGATTTGGTGGACTTGGTCAATTTGGAGGGATTTGGTATGGGTCTGACTTGTCGTATGTGACATGAAGGACGTGTCTAGGCATTGCCATATTTGCCCCACATATGGGCTGGATATGAGGGGGTGCAACACTGCATGGGTGTTGGCTGGGTTTGGGGGGGGGGCGTCTTTTGGGTGGTTTTTCTTTTTGTCGAAGCCCAGGTTTGCATTTTTTTGTCGAGCCACTGTGAATGTTGTCCATGAACGTTTAGGGAGGAAGTGTGTGTGGGGGGGGGGGGGTCCGGTTGGGTGGCATTTTTTGTCCAGGCTGTCTGCCCGGACGTTTAGAGAGGAAGTGGCGTGTCTGGTTGGGTGACATTTTTTTTGCCCGGGCCAGTCCACCAAACATTTAGGGAATAAGTGTGTATTGGGGGGGGGGAGTGGGTGGGTCTGGTCTAGATGCTCTAGGAAGTACAAAGCACTTCAAGCAAATAAAAAAGTTATAGAGGACCTTGCACCACCGCCTCTCGTGAGAACTAGCCGCCAATGCGTCGCCGTTGCCCAAACGGAGCCGGCTTAACCTTGTAAATGGCAACAGGGAAGCCTTCGTGCACGTGAACTAAAGTCTAGCGCTCCAGTGCCGCAATCGACGTGTTGAATCCCTGAATCGATCTGAAGCGCATGACATCAGATTTCATTGTCACACACGTACAACGAAAAACCCTAACATCACCGCCCCATGGGACGACCTAAACCTACGTCGGAGCTCCGCCTACTTCGTCCTAGTGGATGAACTCGAGGATGACCGTGGCCTGGAAGACCAACTCAATGATGAAGCTTCACAATCCGCCGAGCTCCGCCCCCGCGAGAAAAAAAAACCCTAACATAAACTACCGGCCAGAGCCAAGGCACCAGGACTCCCCTTCCTCCCACCGGTTGGCCGAGGAGCACGCATATGGAGGTGGATCTATTGGCTCGCCGGCGAAGCACAACAAGTTATATATGCCAAAAAGCATACTATTTGAAAGTTATATTATACACCAAACGCATACTATTTAAAAGTCCATGATATATCGGAAGCGTTTCATTTTCTTCTTTCATGTGGTGGCGGTTTCCGACCGACGACTTGTCTTCATCTTCCCCAAATCTTGCTCCGGCGGCTTGGGATTGCTCAGGCTCTTGCCCAGGGCGAAATCCTCGCTCGACCTTTCGATGCTGACAGCGGCGACACCCGCGGGTGGCACCCCCTTCTCGGAAGGGCTGCCATGGGCGTCATCTGTGTCTCTCTTCGAGCAGCGGGGGAAACCCTAGTTCCGATTATCCAATGGTTGGCCGTCATGTTGGTTTGTTTGGGGCTTGCTTCCCAGGGCGGGCGAGTTTAGGGACCAAGCATTCCATGTCTCTTTGCTCCGGGCATCATGCTCACGCCTTCTGTGTTTGTGCCATGCGTTATACCACCGCTTGTATTCACTCTTAGTTTCTTCTACAGTGAAATGATACGCAAACTTTGTGTATCCGCGGGGAAAAAGCGTAGTGGATCTGATTTTTTGAATAGAAAAATGCCACGGAGGGTGGAATGTGTATATATACGGCCAAAATCTGTTATCGCTCGCACGTCTGATCCGGTCCGAACGTGCGCGTGCCATACATGGCGACGTACCTTGCACAATCTTCTACGGGGTGCGGACGTGCGGTAATTAAGGTTGCGTGACGTTACGTGCAAACAGCCGCTTTCGCTTCCGACTCTCTCCCTTTTCGGTAGACGATAAGAACCAACCAGCCAACGACCTCCCTTCCCCCCATCCCCCACTGCCCAGCAACGACACGCCTCCCTCCCCCGACCCCAAAATCATCAGTCAGCGCGAGCGAGAGATCTCTCCCCGCTTCTTCCATGGAGAAGGCGATCGACCGGCAGCGCGTGCTCCTCGCGCACCTCCTCCCCTCCTCCTCCTCCTCCGGCCCGTCCCAGCTATCCGTGAGATCTCGTCCTCCCGCGATCCCCCCCTCTCCCTCTTCCCACGGGAGCCTGACGAGCTGACTGATTTCCCTTGCCGCTGTGCGTGCGTGCGTGCTTGCAGGCGTCGGCGTGCGCGGCCGGGGACAGCGCCGCCTACCAGCGGAACTCCTGCTTCGGGGACGACGTCGTCATCGTCGCGTAAGCACCCCCACCCTCCCCTCCTTCCCTACCCACTACCTACCCGCCCATCCAATCATGAATCATTCTCTTCTTACCCCAGGCGAATTGATGCTAGTTCCGATTTGTATCCTCTAGTTCAAGGGACGGAATTACTTGGTTTTTCAGCTGGCAGACAGCCAGCCGAGCCCCCCAACTATAGTTGAATTTAGTTCAGGTGGTCAAATATGCAGGGGACTGATTTTTTCCCCACATCCTAATTAACCTTGTACTAGTGTTTTACAAGCACACCAAGCAAGAGACCATGCCAATTATTTTTACAAGAACCGACGCTTGATCCACACACACTACACAGTTCAGGGTTCAGATCTTGTACTCTGCCAGCGGCTAGCTCATTATCCCAGCTGCTGTCCAAATTGTGTAGATGCTAGGTTCTGGAAATGCGGAGCGTTTCCTTCCGATGCTACACAAATCAGGGAATGGAACGATTGTGGAATGGATGCCATGCTTGTCCTAATTATTTACTCTTCTTCTTTGCCGTGACAACCCGCAGTGCCTACCGGACGCCGATATGCAAGGCCAAGCGAGGAGGCTTCAAGGACACGTACCCGGAGGACCTTCTTACTCCTGTCCTCAAGGTTTGCGCTCGTCGTCGTGCCACCCTTTGTGGTACCGTTCGCTGGCTCATTCAAACTGAACCGAGAGGACGTACGTTCTCACTTTTTTGCCCGCTTTGTATTCCCTCCCATGTATAGGCTGTTCTGGACAAAACTGGAATCAACCCAGCTGAAATCGGCGATGTCGTGGTCGGGACGGTGCTAGGCCCAGGTTCTCAGCGTGCGATCGAGTGCAGGACTGCATCTCTGTTAGCCGGAATTCCTGGTAAATACTATGTTGTCAAAATCATATACTATGATATATGCCACCCTCATATGAAATAACGGGTTCCTTTCTTATGGACAGCGATTTCTATTTCCTTAATTTCCTCTTTGCTGGTGCAGAGACCGTCCCTGTGAGAACTGTGAACCGCCAATGCTCATCGGGGCTACAGGCAGTAGCAGATGTTGCTGCTGCTATAAAATCTGGTTTCTATGACATAGGTAATTACTGTGTGCTGCTTTATGCTAGTTTTGTTGCATAGATGCTTTATTTTAAGTTAGAGGTGCTGAACTACAGTTTTTGGTCCAAAACAGGGATTGGTGCAGGTCTTGAATCCATGTCGGTGAACTCCGTTGGTTGGGAAGGGCAAGTAAACCCAAGAGTAAGGATTCTCTGCGCACCCTGGATTTCGCTCCACATAGTTACTCTGTTTGTGCCTTTGGTAACACATTCTTCTTTGCAGGTAATTGAACTGCAGAAAGCACAGGATTGTCTTCTACCCATGGGAATAACATCTGAAAATGTTGCTCAGCGATACGGTGTAACCAGAGAAGAGCAAGATAAGGCCGCTGTGAGTTCCTCAGGCATATGCACCATGTTTTAATTCCATTGCTTCCCCTTGTATGAAAATGTGATTAAAATTTGCCTTTTAACAGGCTGAGTCTCATGCGAGAGCTGCTGCAGCCACGGCTTCTGGAAAGTTCAAGGATGAGATTATTCCAGTGCATACAAAGGTAAATGGCGCTGCTCCTTCTTTTGCACTATATATTTTTATCTATCAGAAGTATTTGATATGAGCATTAATCACTAATATCATCTCACTCTGCAGCTTATTGACCCCAAAACTGGAGAGGAAAAGAAAGTTGTGATATCAGTTGATGATGGGATTAGGCCAGGGACCACGCTATCTGGATTGGCCAAGCTTAAGACAGTTTTTAAGAAGGATGGGACTACAACTGCAGGTATTCAGAACTCTTTGCTGGCGCTACTGTTCCTAACAGAAGCCTGTTTGTCTGTATCTGAAAGATTCTATCTATTAAACCTATGTAGGTAATTCTAGCCAAGTGAGTGATGGTGCTGGAGCTGTTCTTCTCATGAAGAGATCTGTAGCGGTGAGCAAGGGGCTCCCTATACTTGGCGTTTTCAGGTGCGGTATCCGCCTCTCCCTCCTTATGTATAGAAATAACATTTGCTAACAAGTTTTCTGAATGGTATTTGAGAAATATCTTACCTACATCTGCTGCTTTACTGATTTTATTGGTGTTTCCTCTAATCATATCATTTCAGGAGTTTCGCTGCTGTTGGAGTGGATCCAGCCGTTATGGGCGTCGGTCCTGCGGTCGCCATACCTGCTGCAGTGAAGTCTGCTGGCCTTGAGATTGACGACATTGATCTCTTTGAATTGAACGAGGTATGTTCAGTTGTCACAACCCCAGCTTTTTTCTTATCTAAGTATGTAAACAATTGTTGACACCCTGTTCATCCATTTGTAGGCCTTTGCCTCCCAATTTGTCTACTGCTGCAACAAGCTGGGACTCGACCGGTCAAAGGTGAACGTGAACGGAGGAGCCATCGCTATGGGGCATCCTCTCGGCGCAACAGGTAATTGATCGAAACATCGGCTCATGTTTACTTCTGACCTTGGAATGTGACGGTGCCAACAGAAGTACTACCGCTGAAAAATAAACTGTCGCCGCATCATCTGAGCAAACAATGTACTAACCCGGTGAGCCTGTTTGTTTTCTTCAGGCGCCCGGTGCATCTCGACCCTTCTGAACGAGATGAAGCGCCGGGGCAGGGACTGCAGATTCGGCGTGGTGACCATGTGCATCGGTTCGTTCATTCTCTCCCCTCTGAACCCTGCTGCGCTGCTCACACACGCAGTTAAGAATAACGCATTTTGTGCTGGTAACTGAACGCGCCGTGTTATCGTGGGTGGATCGCAGGGTCCGGCATGGGCGCGGCGGCCGTGTTCGAGCGGGGCGACTCGGTGGACGAGCTCTCCAACGTGCGCCACATCCAGTCGCACAACTTCCTGTCCAAGGATGCTGCAAAGTAGAGGCGTGAAACCAAACCAAATCGACCATCCTCAGAAGCAGCAGAGACCCACAGCAGAAGAATATTTTTTACAGTCAAGGAAGAAGTTTGAAGAAATGTAATTTCGTGGGGATAAAAAAAGGATGTATTATCAGTAACATAAATCTTTCATGTACGCTTGCTCTGAATAAAAGATGATTTTTTTCTACGGTAACAAGCCTTGCTCTGAACAGTCTGAAGGTGGAAATGCTCTGTTTTTTTTACAGTAGTACCACCGCGCCACTAGTAAGTGTACTGGGGTACACCTGCTGTCTGTACTGGTGATGTCGTGTGGGGTTAGATACCACACTACTCGTATGTGCTAGCAACGACACAAAATTAAATCAAAATCAGCTGCAAGAGATGGAGTAATCTTCGCAAGTCTCAGGGGGTTCTCGCATGTGGTGCTAGAGACTGACAGTCTTGAGGTGGTCAACCTCTGGAACACTCGCCGCAACAATCGTTCTGTTGTGGCTCCTATACTTCATGAAATAGATGAGCTTTCTGCTAGTTTCAATTTCTTTGTAATACAGCATGTAAGTAGGTCATCTAATGTCCCCGCTCACCTTTGTGCAAAACGCGCTTGTACGGTGACGGTGACGGAAAGCTGGCTTACAGAAACTCCTACCTTCCTGATCAGCAGCCTACTGGCTGACTGCCCAGCGAACGCTTTTATATGAATAAAGCTCAATTTCACTGCGAAAAAAAAATCAAAATCAGCTGTATATACGGTGGGCACGGATCTGAGCCTTCTTTGAAAATGTTGATTTCCTCACCCATGCCAATGCCATGGTACTTCATTTTCCACACACACGCAAACAAAAAAAAACATAATACTAGAGAAAATGAAACCTCAATTTTTCTCCTTTTTTTAGCATTTTTCTCCGTGAGGGTGGGTAGTACTCCCTCCGTCCGGAAATACTTGTCATCAAAATGAATAAAAGGGGATGTATCTAGATGTATTTTAGTTCTAGATACACCCCTTTTTGTTTATTTTGATGACAAGTATTTTCGGACGGAGGTAGTAGTAGAGAAGAGATGGATGGCCCATGATGACCGGAATGAAGTTTCACGTCAACCGCCTTCACCGTGGCCGCCAACTCCCGATTCCAGTCGTCCCCGTCGCTGCCAACTATACCTGGCCATCTGCCGGGACAGGCCTACCAAAGCCTGAGGCAGAAAACCTAAGCCTGGCCGTCGGGCCTAGTTTTTGGGCCCGGCCGTCGGGCCTAGTTTTTGGGCCCAAGCCTGGGCCAAAAGTGATAAAACCCGTCGGGACTCGGGCCGCGGGCTGGGCCTCTTCCTTAAAACACGAAAATGACAAGCCCAGGCCTAGCCCAACGTGTGCTTCGGGCTCAAAACTCAGGCCCAGGCCCGGCCCGCGGGCAACACCAGGTCGGGCCGGCCGGGCCGGGTAACCCATGGCCAGGTATACCACCTGGCCGACGTCCCCTCGCCTCATTCCCGACATCCATCGCGTCCCTCGAGCTCTCGGGTGGCCGCGGCAACTCCGACATGGATATGGGCTCAAAGGTCGCCGCCACGGCCCAACGACCATGGAGCTGTTGCTTGTGCGGGTGATTAGAGGAAGAATATGTCCATGGGAAAAAAAGCGAAATGATTTTTATATATAAAAAAAACACCGATGGATGGAGTATTCTTTTTTACGGTAGAAATTCGTGGTATCTGTTCTACCGCAGCATGTGCGGTTAAAACAGTTTTAAGATTCCTCTTATGACGGTTTTACGATATCACGATATAAGGGGTCTGTTAGAGATGCTCTTAGAGCATCTACAACATAGTTGCCTAATACGAGGCCCTATACGTCCGTGGACGCGTCCAAACGTCCCCGTTGGCAGTGATCGGACAGTCTCCATTTCGCTCTGTCCATAATCATAGTCTCCATATGCCGGCACCCAAATCCATACAATGCATGCAACAACGTAAACAATGTAGATTAACATCACAATAGATCAATGAGAAATATAGATAGATTCTGCACCGGGCATAGTTCATCGGATCCAAAAGATATAGTTCGCCAGATTATATACTAGATACAAAATACACACAAGAAGAGCTAGACGATGCGGGGAGGCGGAGTTCACCATTTCTTGGCGGGGCCCTTGTTGTAGACGATTTTCTCAAGATAAATAAAGTTAGCACCATTTTTAAAGAAATTTTTGAGATTCAACTTTTTCTTAGAGAAATTTGAGATTCAACTTTTTAGCACAAATAAGTTTCATGGCCATCGACAGTACCAGTGGCCCAACAACAGCCCATTAAGGCCTTAAACCCTAACGCGAAACCTTTCACTGCTTCTCTCCCGTGCTCCGCGTCCCCACCACACAAGAGAACCACCAGAGCACCTCGCCGCCGCCGCCGACGACGACGACGACGATGTGGCGTTCGCGAGCTCGCGCTCTCCTCCTGGCCCGCTCGTCCGTCCCCAGCTCGGCACCGCCGCAGCAAAATCCACTCCGGAGCTTGGCCCGAGCCCCGCCCCCGCCGACACGCCTTCTCTCCCGCTTCCTCTCCTCCTCCTCCTCCTCCTCCCAGAAGGCCCCGCCAGCTGCCTCCCCTCCCTCGCCCTCCTCAGCCGCCACCGCGCCCGGATCCGCTGCACCGCCGGCCTACACCGGAAACCTGAAGGTGAGTCACGCACTACTTCTCTTTCGAGGCACCGATCTTCCTAATTAATCGTTAGCTTCGATTGGGACCTGCTGGGTACGTACGTGCAAATCAAATCAAACATTCATTGTTGGCTGCTGTGAACGATTGGTATCAAGCCAACTGCAACTGCTATCCATGACTAATCTGATACAGTGCTTAATTTTCTTGAGGGTTTTTATCCCATCGTGTTATTGTTTACATTTTGCAAGCAAAGTCACAATTACATAGATAATTACGCACATACATTACAAAATGGAACAATCAGGCTGTCTGTCTCTAACTATCAAAGCTCAGCGAACAAGGTTAAGCATGATACCTCGCGTAGTATCATGCTAATTAATTGTGTTACTATAGGTTAGTTCATCTCTCAGTAATTCTGGATTTGAACACGTGTCTTTTAACCACTAATTAGTTGTAAGATTATTAATCTCTCAATGTTTGATTATATATCATATTTTTCTTCAGCTCAACTTGAGCTGTGGAAAGCAAATTTCTTTACACAGATCTGACCAAATTCACAACTTAAATCATATTGTTCTTCAGCTCAACCTGAGTTGTACAAGGGAAATTTCTTTACACAAACACACCGACCAAATTCACGACTTAAATCTATGAGAGAACAAATACTAAACTGCAAAATCGCGAGACAACCAGACCTGTCCCTTGTTGATGTTGGCGTCGTAGTCCTCATGTACCGTCGCCTTACTCTCGACACCATCCAGCTGCTGCTGCATCGACCCCCACCCCGAAATCAAATGTTCCCGCGGAGGGGGTAATCTGTAGAAACATTAACAGGGTTCTCTCTCATGCCTGCTTCATGACCAATAACAAGCAGTCACTAACATTAACACATCAACATGGCTTCCCGTGAGCAAGACAGGAAACCAATGTGGTTCTTCTGACGAGGGCTTCCGTTCCGCACAATTAGTACATGAACAAATACTACCAGCTTTCACTGGGATACTAAGCTTCTGGTTACCTTTCCGGAGCTAAGCTTATAAATTCTTCTGGTTAGAGAAAGGGAAATGATAATACTACGCACACAAGAAGAGAATCAGGAACTGTCGAGGAGTTGCAAATATTTTGCCCTGTTGGTGATTGTCTTGCAGTGCTGGTACTTTGAGTTTTTGTTCTGAAAAGAAACAGAACAGATGGTAACTGAATTCTTGGTGATCCTTACTGTTAAGTGCAGACAGTTTTCCACTGACGGAAGATTAGTATCATAGTTGCAGCTTGTGGCAAACCAAATTCAACAACACTAACATTTACCTAAAGCTCATTGCAAGCACTAGAAGCATCCACAGCAATCTCTCCAATTCAAAATTCCGTTAAAAAACACTTACTACAGGAAACACAAGGGTTCCTCAAACTGGTGAGAACATTCATAGGTTCTAGCTGAGAAGTTATCATCAAGATTCAGCAAGGATCAGACCTGTACCTTGAAGACCGGCTTCTTGCCCTCCTGCCTTGCCGGATTCTTGTCCTCCTCATCCTCCGACTTCTTGCCCTCGTCCACTGCCAGATTCTTGTCCTCCTCCTCTGCCGACTTCTGTGAAATAATATTTCATATATGGCACTTTGAAGTTAAAACGAGATATGAGTTTGTTAGTGCACTCATTTCACCACTGAATTCGCAGAACATATTTAGTAACTTGTTCATGGAAAGGTGCATTATTTGATTGTTTGTTAGGGCATTCTTGATTGTTTGTTAGTGCACTCATTTCACCACTGAATTCGCAGCACATATCTAAGTAACTTGTTCATGGAAAGGTGCAAAATATGTTACCCTGGTAATGAACTTCCATATATTGTTTTGGAACAGTATGTTATCGTTGGTCAAAGATTATATTGGATTGAGAGAAAGCAGCTGCAACCCTTTGATCCTCTCTGAAAAACGAAAGTAGCCTGTAGTTGAAATCCTCTAATGACTGCCC
Source organism: Aegilops speltoides (assembly GCA_021437245.1). NCBI lineage: Eukaryota > Viridiplantae > Streptophyta > Magnoliopsida > Poales > Poaceae > Aegilops > Aegilops speltoides. The sequence continues at coordinate 493,810,813 of CM038146.1, forward strand.
AGTATCAATCTTTCTTGCATCCAGATTATAGTTTGAGTGAAAGAAACCGCAACTCTTTGGCTCTCACTGAAAAATGGAACTAACATTGCAATTGAAATCCTCAAATAACTACCCAGTATGAATCTTTCCTGCATCCAGCCTATAGTTTGAACAGCATGAATGCAGTATTCAAACCATGGTGCCAATATGTGAATTACTAGCACAGTGGTACTAACACATATTTCTTTTTTGAACTGCGCAGAAAGCACTTGCAGGGTTGAGAAGAATTGATTTAGAAGGGCTGCGGTGGCGTGTTTTTGATGCAAAGGGCCAGGTCAGAATTCTTCTGTTTGTTTCAGTTGTGAGGATTTGCCCAGGTCAAAATATTTGGTTATGCAGTAAGTTGCTTTGTGTATGTGATAGGTACTTGGACGGTTGGCATCCCAAATAGCTGTTGTGCTTCAAGGCAAGGACAAGCCAACCTATGCACCTCATGTGGAAGCTGGAGACATGTGTATTGTTCTCAATGCAAAGGATATCTGTGTTACGGGAAGAAAAATGACTGACAAAATTTACTACTGGCATACAGGGTTAGTAATTCTAGCAAATACTTTTTTATGCCTTGTTTGGCATCATTATTAAGTTTCTTTTGTCATGTGCATTTTGCCATTTCCCCAATAGGTATATTGGCCATCTGAAGGAAAGAAAGCTCAAGGACCAGATGGCAAAAGACCCAACTGAAGTGATCCGTAAAGCTGTCATGCGCATGCTTCCCCGCAATAAATTGCGTGATGTAAGTGAAATTTCATTTCTATTTGTTTATAAGGATTGGTCATGGGTTCATCTTTTTTTCTGTTTCAAGATTATATGCTAGCTTTAATTGCTACCAGAATACTCTGGAAGTTGGATTTCTGTATGCATGTTCGTGTTGAATCTTCTATGTATTAACTAGAATAACAGTTACCCTGTTATAGACTGCACTTTTATCATGCGCCATGAACTGGTGATAATGCTATTGTTCTTATTATATGCTGAGACATATAATATAAGCATAAGTCACGAGAGAAGTTCGTCCATATGCACTATGTTACTCGTGTCTTGTTTAAGTTTGCATGGTGAGTTTACGAATTTGACCAATCTGTTCATGGTGCATGATCAGATTTTTTTTTTCTGAAGTTCGTTTTGAAATTACCATTTAACATGCACTAGTTTTATGATGTATAGTTAACACCTCCTGCTTTGATTCTCCAGGATAGGGATCGTAAGCTGAGGATATTTGCTGAAGGCGAGCATCCATTTCACGACCGGCCTCTCGAGCCTTTCGTCATGCCGCCACGGCAAGTGCGTGAGATGCGCCCCCGGGCAAGACGCGCGATGATAAGGGCACAAAAGAAGGATCAGGACAGGGAAGCTAAGAAGGCCGAGGGAGAAGCAGCTAAGAACGGCAAAGCTGCGGTCGCTGCATAAGTCACCTTCAGATGTGTGTGGACTATATATGGAGACCGATGGATGATTCGCGCCACTGCGGATCTACCCGATGCACTTTCTGAATGATGACCTGTCTCTCTTTTCTCTTTGACATGTAGTCTTTCGTGTCGAATTTCATAGACATGGTGCGCTAGAATCTTATCAAGCTTTGTTTAGGCAGCAAGATTGCTGAGAAGCCTGTTGAGTTGAGTTGAGAGGCACTCATAAACCTGGAAACGCTCAGCTCCTCGTTCTGAATTTCCTTTTCGGTCCTAAACTTGTAACTGGAATTTTGTATTTGCAAATAAAACTCAATGCATCACGCAAAACTCATTACATACTGAGGTTTTTATTTTTGATTTATTCTGCATGTCAATGCCATGGTGCTTCCATTTCCACAGACGAAAAAAACGTATTAGTAGAGCACGTGAAGCTCCATTTTTCTGCCGTGGAGTGAGGGTGGGTGGTAGACAGAGGAAAAATGGATGGGCCATATATGATGACTAGGCTGGCCACTCGTAGGGGCACATATTGATTGGGCCCCCGTCACGATGCCTGGCGAATCATGCCGCCCGTCCGCAGCAGGCTTGCTTACGCTGGGCCCGCCTCGCACCCCCGTTTTAAGTCCTCTGCTCGCGGCACCTGCACCTGGCTCGGTGACTCCTGTATACACACGACACGACTGCTACCCAAATCTTGCTGCTACCACACGGCGGCACACAGCCGCAGGCGACGGCGATGGATGATGGATCCTTTTTCTTCTTCTTCTCCTTCCTTGCATGGCATGAACCCGTTGGTTCGTGCTGCCGCTGCTGACAGAAACCATTTGGGAGTATTCGAAATGTTTACTCATTTTCTGTGGTGAGGGGCTCGAGAGAGGGATTGAGATTGAGGAGGTGTGCGTGCGTGCGTGCGTGCGTGCGTGTGAAGCCTGAGACCGTGTGCATTGATTAGTGGTGGTACCCTCGAAAAAAAAAAGGGATTGAACTTCAAAAAAAAGAAAAAAAAAGAAAAAAAAAGGGATTGGTGGTGGTGGTGGTGGGGCCGGCGATGGGGAGTGGTGTCGGCGGGGGGATGGCACGGGGCCGGCTGAAAACGAGCGCTTGCGGGGCTTGTCGGCTTGTCGCCCCCACGCAACCAACACATCAAAACGCGCCACACATTTCGCACTTGTCCTCGCTAACTAATAACCCTACTCATACCGCCGTGCACACGCACTCCCTACCCAACCAACGGGGCTAAGTATTTCTTTTTTCGAGTAAACTTCCAAACTTTTCATTTTCAATCATGTCAGTATAATGAACACCAGAAGAAATTACAACCGGATCCGTAGATCACCCGTGACGATCGCAAAGATCGAAGCAACGAGAAAGCGCGCCGTCATCGTGCCCTTTCTCACGGAGCCGGGCAAAACTTATCAGTAGTAGAGCGGTCGGAAAGTCGCCGTCTAAGCCCGCAGAGACAAAGACAAGAACAACAACAACCGCTGCCGATAAAGAGTAGCGTAGATCGAAAGGATCCAACTTGAAAACACGTGAACTTAGATGAATTTCATCCGGATCCGAGCAAATCCACCGAGGACTGATCCGTCGGAGACACACCTCCACACACCTATCATTGATGCTAGACACACCATCAGAACGGGGGACCTTATTTCTTATTTAGGAAGCCGTCGCCTTTTCGTGCCTCATGTGCATGACAAAAACCTTAACAAAACGCGAAGAAACAATTGCTGAAAATAGAGCCCTCCCGCCAGTAAGTACCGACATCCACCGCTCTGTCATGACCCTAAGGCCATCGACGACGAGACCAGGGATGTGTGTTTGGATTGTGGCCAAAGTGCACCTTATCAAATTTTTGATCATGACCCAAAGATTGATTTTTGTTCAGATGGTTGCCAATTTTTTGGCATGCCAATGAACTCTAGTGACTCTAGTTCATTTTTTTAACAATGTTGGTCAAATCATGTGCAGCCGATTGTTGTGGTCGGCAGCAGACGTGCACGCATGCCTGATTTTTCGTCTGGTTTTACTCGTCTTGGGAGAGTACCCTGGAATCTGGACCGGTCCACCGGCTGCACTGCACTGCACGCGACTCCGTCCTCCCTCCCGACCTACGGCCGGCAGCGAGCCGAGCGAGCTGGCTCCGTGAGCTGCGCACGCCGGCACGGCCAATGAGAAGAGAAAAATGCTGCTGCCTCCCCGAGCCCGGACACACGATTATCAACCAGCCAACGAGCAGAAAAAGAAGGGAGGGAGGCGTCTCCGTTTCCTGTCTGCCCATACGGAATTACTGGTGCGCGCGCGCACACGTTGCTCGTTTCTCTCCGGCAAAAGAATCGGCCAGGGAAAAACATTTTACTAGCACACCGCTACTCCTGTATTAGAAAAAGGAGAGGAGCCGGACGTCCAAGGCGTTTGAATTGAACGAGCGATGCGGACCGGACGCCCGGTGCCGCCGCTGCCTTTTTGTCCACCCATTTCTGCGTCGGGTCTCTTTTATCTTTTCCCCTTTCCCGTGTCCCTTCAATCTCGTACGCCCCGCCGCTCCAACAACGGGCAACACATCAGAAACAAAACGCTACGTGCGCCTGCCAACGTGCCACACACCCGCGCAACAAAATAGTGTCTACGCACCAAGTGCGCGCATCCAACTTCATGCACCACACACTACACTATATATACACACGATTGCTAAAAATAATCATGCACCCAAAAAATGCTAAAAACATAGGTAATCTATGAATGCGCACGAACATATTTCGATATACATGTCAGCTGCTGTACAGACACGTCGTGTGCACCGTCCTATCGCGCTCTTGTTGGAGTACCAAGTGGACCTTGCATGTTCACCTCTTTGCTTCATGTTCTTCATCTTCTTCGCCGACCTCTGCATTCTTACTCTCCATAAACCCTTCTTCTCCCTTTTGTACATCCATAACATTATTGTTTGATGTGCTCTCGTCCAGTCTTTCTATTATCTTTGCGCTCCCATAATTTACTTTCTTGCTGCTTGAACTACTGCGGTTACTGTTTCCACTACGAGCTTTTTGTTTTGTTTCCACTACAAATATGGAACCTTTCCGAGCCAAGTTTCATGGATTAAAGTTAGAATTCGACAGATAATTCTCTCTTTTACTCTCTTTTTTGCGAATACTCTTTTACTCTTACTGTTCCGTTAGTTTTGATGCTTACCATTTTATCCGTTCAGATTTTCCTAGTTCAGATCATTTGATGGAAACTCTTCCTTACCATTTGTTCCGCCTCATGTCCTCGTGAAGGATTTGGATGTTAAGGAATTGCATCCCTCACACATTTTTTCTTCTAAAGGAACTTCTTTTACTGATCCACAGTTTTGTATTTACCAACCTATTCTTCAACCGATTTAGTAAACATGCAGTTATCAAATTATTTGGAATACACCGATCAATATATTAGGTGATTCAAAAATTTCTTCATTTCATATAATTGTTTATTTATTCTTCATCAAGTTACGTTATCCGAAACCCATTCTATGTAAGTTTTGTTCGTTGTTCCTAACATAATTGTGTACTGCAGCGTTCAAAATCTTATGCATTGTGGTGCGACAATAAATATAGTGAGTGTTATTTGTCATATCTGGGCTAGGCAAAATTGCTTTGTTTTCTAATGTTAGTCCTAATGTCACTTATCATTAATGAGTACAATAGATTGTCTGAACATTTTAGTCGGTACACGTTTCTTTTGCATTCATCTCTACACAGGTCCATCCCTTAGTTCCTTTTATACGATATTTTCACTTTCTTTCTCACTTGTTTTACCTTACTTTTCGAATGACAACAAAGTCTAAATTATACCGACGACTCCTTACAGTCGATAGATGAATAGATGATCAACATGATGTCACATTGTTGACCCATGTTCATCAACTTGAGTCCATCAACACAACATTGGCACCTAAAGCTGTTCATACTACCGAGTAAAACATATTGCCAGAACAATTCAAGCAATAGGTACTTTCATGCTACTTCACTTATACATCCGTTTGTTTCTTCCTCTACTTTTACAAAGGTTATTCTTGTTCTTTACTTCTTGTGTTAACTTTCTTTTCAGATGGCAGAATAGTTATAATTATAGCAAACAACACCTTTTGAATCAATTGATGTTATGTTCGATGTTCCAGTTTCCCCTCATATTCCTTAGTTTGACTCTATGGACTCCCCACGATCACCTCAATCAGTGCATACTCATTCTTCAGACGATTCTACTATACGTAATCATCATTTGCCGTCTTCTGTTACTACAGATGAACCAAATGAGGCTGATTTCATCCAACACGTGAGAACAACTGATATGTAATTCATCTACCTTTTTGTTAAGTTAGTGTGACAAATTTATCAACGTGTACCTCTTTATTGTTACTTTGGATTGTCATGTAAAAACTCCGTTCCAGATGTACAACCAACAAACACTTCTTAGTTTTGCGCTCTTGGAAAATCATTATATGGATATTCAACGCGCACAAGGGATTTTATTGTGTGCGGAACATGCTTCAATAGTATCTTCTACAACTTATACAGATGAGAGATGGGCTTTGGCATCCACTCCGGAAGAATTTGAAAGAACATTAAGAATATTCAAGCGACGCAATAATTCAACTGCCTATGTGGAGTATGTCGCGGGGTTGGCATTTTGGCTCCCGGGAGCATATGCTCTCGGATGAACAGTAAACACCCCCCCCCCAATATCAAATGTTTTCATAAAATTATGATTTTTTTTGTAGATGTTTGTGTTAGTGTCGCAAGCATGCATGACAAATTTCATGCGAAACGGAGCGGTGGTGTTTCCTCGGCAAAATAAAATAAAATTTGGGGTAACTTTTGGTGTTCAATTTGTTCTTTTTTTGCACAAGCCAAAATGTTTAACCTTTTTGACTCAAAATTTACTGGTGGCATTTGGATGTGACTAAGTACACAAAAAAATTGTCTTAATTTTTTTCATTTCAAATTTTATTTGGGCCCCGGGAGCATGGAGCATATGCTCCCGGGAGCCAAATTGACTTTCCAACAACTCATTACTTATATCTTTGCAACTTTTTTATGATGTTGTATGCATGTAACCATCTTTGTGTAGGGTATCACATGTCAGAAGAACAGTAAATCCATGTGAACCGAATGCCCTTCGATAATTCAATTGAGCCTTCACAATGACAATCTATGTTCCATTAATGAGTTTCGCCCCGATCATAACCACCCGTTACCAGCAACTGATTCTGAGAAGATGCATTGGCGATCTCATCGTCATATTGATAATTGTCTTAAACAAAATTAATAACCGATATAAGAGCAACAATGTTCACATATCAAAGGTGTATATGTTTGTTGGAACTTTCAAAATTGGTCACTGAAACATGCTTGGAGATAGCACGCGAGGACGTGGCTGTCATTGTCGATGTCGGATTTGACCACTGAGGCTAGCAGATGTATGTCTCGCTTGGCATGGAAGAAGGGGGAGACTGACAGACATAGGTGCGACATCACTGCTGCTCAAAATCCCCCTGCCCATGGGATGGCGATGCATTTGGATCCCATGATGGAGGGGTCTGCGGTGTGAGCACTTGTACCGGGGGGGATGCGTCCTTAGAGAGAGTGTGTGTGGGGGGAGGGGTGCCGTGGTGATGCGTGGAGGGAAATCAGTTGGGAGAGGGAAGGAGGGGGGAGAGGTGTCGTGGCGATGTGTGGAGGGAGATGAGTCGCTAGAGGGGAGGAGGGGAACCATTCTTCCAGTATAACATTGTTCATTCTTATTTAATTATAATGACGCTCTTAAGACAAAGATTCACACATTAATGCAAGGAATGACGCTAACCATTCAATATTTTCAGGGTCCCATCATTTTTTTTGAAAAACCCCTCCATGTATTAATTAACTTAAAATGCTCGTACAATCATTCATAACAAACTTTGCCATGCAGGGCGGAAGAAAATGAAACAGAAAACCATCAGATCTATTATCAAAACTAAACTCATGAGCCACCATATTAGCCCTCCTGTTGATCTTAGAAATCTGTAAATTCACCAACAACTTTGAGACATCTACAACTTCCTTCTTTAGATCAACAAGGGATGATCCGTCCACATATTCTTTACCAAAAACGGAGGCCACAAAGGAACAGTCAGTTTCCAAAATGATGGGCATGTCTAGAGTCATACCAATATATAGGCCGGACAAGGACGCTCTAAGTTCCGCTTCCTCGACGCTATAGCAAGCACCAATATAATCCCAGGAGGATAGGATCACTTTCCCACGGTGATTTCTAACAACCACCCCCACGCTCGCAGCTTCAATGGCCTCCACAAAACTTGCGTCAACATTAATCTTGTAGACGGCTGGGGTAAGTGGCCTCCAAAGAGTAACCTGCCTCTCAACGTTATTGGTTGGCTGAAGATCCAACTCCACTTGCTTCCCTTTACTGCATATCTCCACCTGCATTTTAGCATGACAAGACGAGAAAGATGCCCAATAATTTTCGACAAAACTCACCGAGGCTGAGATGGATTCCATTCCCTTACCAAAGATCAAATCATTCCTCAAGTGCCAAGCTCTCCAAAACATGAATATAGTTTGCTCACGTACAGGCGTAGTTAATTTGTCCAATAAAATAAGGAACCGATCCGGTCCAGAATATTTGAAGGTCTCCTCCGCTGGTAATTTTCACACTTCCTTCAAAGCCATACGAAACGCACGAGCCTTGGGACAAACCACAAACGCATGAAAAATACACTCATCGTCAATACCACATATTGAGCATGTACCTAGAGTAGTTTGATGATGTTTAACCCTATTGAGTTGAACCGCCAAACTATTAGAAGCAGCCCTCCAGGCAAAATTTTTAATTTTCTGGGGGACATTAGCATTCCAAATAAAATTCCAGAGCCTTGATACGTCTCCAACGTATCTACTTTTCCAAATACTTTTGCCCTTGTTTTGGACTCTAACTTGCATGATTTGAATGAAACTAACCCGGACTGACGCTGTTTTCAGCAGAACTGCCATGGTGTTGTTTATTGTGCAGAAAACAAAAGTTCTCGGAATGACCTGAAAATCCACGGAGATAACTTTTGGAAAATATAAAAAATATTGGCGAAAGAATCAAGGCCAGGGGGCCCACACCCTGTCCATAAGGGTGGGGGTGCGCCCTCCCCCTGGGCGCGCCCCCCTGTCTCGTGGGCCCCCTGATGCTCCACCAACCTCAACTCCAACTCCATATATTCCGTTTCGTGGAGAAAAAAACCAGAGAGAAAGTTTCATCGCGTTTTACGATACGGAGCCGCCGCCAAGCCCTAATATCTCTCGGGAGGGCTGATCTGGAGTCCGTTCGGGGCTTCGGAGAGGGGGATTCATCGCCGTCGTCATCATCAACCATCCTCCATCACCAATTTCATGATGCTCACCGCTGTGCGTGAGTAATTACATCGTAAGCTTGCTGGACGGTGATGGGTTGGATGAGATTTACCATGTAATCAAGTTAGTTTTGTTAGGGTTTGATCCCTAGTATCCACTATGTTCTGAGATTGATGTTGCTATGACTTTACTATGCTTAATGCTTGTCACTAGGGACCGAGTGCCATGATTTCAGATCTGAACCTATTATGTTTTCATGAATATATGTGAGTTCTTGATCTTATCTTGCAAGTCTATAGTCACCTATTATGTGTTATGATCCGACAACCCCGAAGTGACAATAATCAAGATACTTCTCGGTGATGACCGTAGTTTGAGGAGTTCGTGTATTCACTATGTGCTAATGCTTTGTTCCGGTTCTCTATTAAAAGGGGGCCTTAATATCCCTTAGTTTCCACTAGGACCCTGCTTCCACGGGTGGGTAGGACAAAAGATGTCATGCAAGTTCTTTTCCATAAGCACGTATGATTATATTCGGAATACATGCCTACATTACATTGATGAACTTTAAGAAACGACAACTTTGGTTTCTTGCCAAACCACAGTTCATAAGGCGTCGTCTCAACGGATTTAGATGGTGCCCTATTTAATGTGAATGCAGCCTTCTCTAAAGCATAACCCCAAAACGATAGCGGTAAATCAGTAAGAGACATCATAGATCACACCATATCTAGTAAAGTACGATTACGACGTTCGGACACACCATTTCTTTGTGGTGTTCCAGGTGGCGTGAGTTGCGAAACTATTCCGTATTGTTTCAAATGTAAACCAAACTCGTAACTCAAATATTCTCCTCCACGATCAGATCGTAGAAACTTTATTTTCTTGTTATGATGATTTTCCACTTCACTTTGAAATTCTTTGAACTTTTCAAATGTTTCAGACTTGTGCTTCATTAAGTAGATATACCCATATCTGCTCAAATCATCTGTGAAGGTGAGAAAAGAACGATATCCGCCACGAGCTTCAACATTCATCGGACCACATACATCTGTATGTATGATTTCCAACAAATCTGTTGCTCTCTCCATAGTACCGGAGAACGGTGTTTTAGTCATCTCGCCCATGAGGCACAGTTCGCAAGTACCAAGTGATTCATAATCAAGTGATTCCAAAAGTCCATCAGTATGGAGTTTCTTCATGCGCTTTACACCGATATGAGCTAAACGGCAGTGCCACAAATAACTTGCACTATAATTATCAACTATGCATCTTTTGGCTTCAACATTATGAACATGTGTATCACTACTATCGAGATTCAATAAAAATAGACCACTCTTCAAGGGTGCATGACCATAAAAGATATTACTCATATAAATAGAACAACCATTATTCTCTGATTTAAATGAATAACTGTCTCGCATCAAACAAGATCCAGATATAATGTTCATGCTCAACGCTGGCACCAAATAACAATTATTCAGGTCTAAAACTAATCCCGAAGGTAGATGTAGAGGTAGCGTGCCGACCGCGATCACATCGACTCTGGAACCGTTTCCCACGCGCATCGTCACCTCGTCCTTGGCCAATGCTCGCTTATTCCGTAGTCCCTGTTTGAGTTGCAAATATTAGCAATGAACCGATATCAAATACCAGTGCTACTACGAGCTCTAGTTAGGTACACATCAATAACATGTATATCACATATACCTTTGTTCACTTTGCCATCCTTCCTATCCGCCCAATACTTGGGGCAGTTCCGCTTCGATGACCGATCGCTTGCGGTAGAAGCACTCGATTTGTGCTTAGGTCCGGACTTGGGTTTCTTCTCTTGAGCAGCAACTTGCTTGCTGTTCTTCTTGAAGTTCCCTTCTTTTCCCCTTGCCCTTTTCTTGAAACTAGTGGTCTTGTTGACCATCAACACTTGATGCTCCTTCTTGATTTCTACCTCCGCAGCCTTTAGCATTGCGAAGAGCTCGGGAATAGTCTTGTTCATCCCTTGCATATTATAGTTCATTACAAAGCTCTTGTAGCTTGGTGGCGATGATTGGAGAATTTCATCAATGGCGCTATCATCCGGAAGATTAACTCCCAGTTGAATCAAGTGATTATTATACCCGGACATTTTGAGTATATGCTCACTGACAGAACTATTCTCCTCCATCTTGCAGCTGTAGAACTTATTGGAGACTTCATATCTCTCAATCCGGGCATTTGCTTGAAATATTAACTTCAACTCCTGGAACATCTCATATGCTCCATGACGTTCAAAACGCCGTTGAAGACCCGGTTCTAAGCCGTAAAGCATGGCACATTGAACTATAGAGTAGTCATCGACTTTGCTCGCCAGACGTTCATAACATCCGGTGTTGCTCTGCAGCAGTTGGCACCCAGCGGTGCTTCCGGGGCGTAATTCTTTCGTGCAAAGAATGAGGATAATCCTCAAGTTACGGACCCGATCCGTGTAATTGCTACCATCATCTTTCAACTTTGCTTTCTCAAGGAACGCATTAAAATTCAACGGAACAACAACACGAGCCATCTATCTACAACAAACATAGACAAGCAAAATACTATGAGGTACTAAGTTCATGATAAATTTAAGTTCAATTAATCATATTACTTAAGAACTCCCACTTAGACAGACATCTCTCTGGTCATCTAAATGATCACGTGATCCAAATCAACTAAACCATAACCGATCATCACGTGAGATGGAGTAGTTTTCAATGGTGAACATCTTTATGTTGATCATATCTACTATATGATTCACGCTCGACCTTTCGGTCTCCGTGTTCCGAGGCCATATCTGCATATGCTAGGCTCGTCAAGTTTAACTGAGTATTCGCTTGTGCAAAACTGGCTTGCACCCGTTGTAGATGGACGTAGAGCTTATCACACCCGATCATCACGTGGTGTCTGGGCACGACGAACTTTGGCAACGGTGCATACTCAGGGAGAACACTTCTTGATAATTTTTAGTGAGAGATCATCTTAAAATGCTACCGTCAATCAAAGCAAGATAAGATGCATAAAGGATAAACATCACATGCAATCAATATAAGTGATATGATATGGCCATCATTACCTTGTGCTTGTGATCTCCATCTCCGAAGCACCATCGTGATCACCATCGTCACCGGCGCGACACCTTGATCTTCATCGTAGCATCGTTGTCGTTTACGCCATCTATTGCTTCTATGACTATCGCTACCGCTTAGTGATAAAGTAAAGCAATTACTGTAGGCGTTGCATTTCATACAATAAAGCGACAACCATATGGCTCTGCCGATTGCCGATAACTTTGGTTACAAAACATGATCATCTCATACAATAAAATATAGCATCATGTCTTGGCCATATCACATCACAACATGCCCTGCAAAAACAAGTTAGACGTCCTCTACTTTGTTGTTGCAAGTTTTACGTGGCTGCTACGGGCTTAAGCAAGAACCAATCTCACCTACGCATCAAAACCACAACGATAGTTTGTCAAGTTGATGCTGTTTTAACCTTCGCAAGGACCGGGCGTAGCCACACTCGGTTCAACTAAAGTTTGAGAAACTGACACCCGCTAGTCACCTGTGTGCAAAGCACGGCGGTAAAACCAGTCTCGCGTAAGCGTACGCGTAATGTCTGTCCGGGCCGCTTCATCCAACAATACCGCCGAACCAAAGTATGACATCTTTGGTAAGCAAGATGACTTATATCGCCCACAACTCACTTGTGTTCTACTCGTGCATATAACATCAAACCATAAAACCTAGGCTCGGATGCCACTGTTGGGGAACGCAGTAATTTCAAAAATTTCCTACGCACACGCAAGATCATGGTGATGGCATAGCAACGAGAGGGAGAGTGTTGTCGTACGCACTCGTGAGATCGTTAAGCGAAGCGTTATGACAACGCGGTTGATGTAGTTATGCGTCTTCACGAATCGACCGATCCAAGCACCGAACCTCTGGCACCTCCGTGTTCAAAGACACGCCCGGCTCGATGGCGCCCCCGGACTCCAATCCGGTGAAGTGTCGGGATGAGTTCCGTCAAGACAACGGCGTGGTGACGATGATGATGTTCTATCGCGCAGGCTTCGCCTAAACTCCGTGATGATATGACCGAGGTGGAATATGGTGGAGGGCACGCACACGGCTAAGGAACGATCCTTAGATCAACTTGTGTGTCTATGGGTGCCCCGCCCGTATATAAAGGGGAGAGGAGGAGGGGCCGCCCAAGGAGGAGGCGCCCTAGGAGGGGGAAACCTACTCCAGTAGGTTTGCCCTCCTTTCCTATTCCAAGAAGGAGGGAAGGAAGGAGTGGGAGAGGGGGAAGGCAAGGGGGGCGCCCCCCCTTCCTTGTCCTATTCGGACTCAAGGGGAGGGGGCGCGCCTGTTGCCCTGGCCGGCCCCTTTCTCTTTCCACTAGGTCCCAATAAGGCCCATTACTTCCGGGGGGGGGGGGGTTCCGGTAACCCTCCGGTACTCCGGTTCTTCTCCGAAAACACCCGAAACACTTCCGGTGTCCGAATATAGTCATCCAATATATCAATCTTTATGTCTCGACCATTTTGAGACTCCTCGTCATGTCCGTGATCACATCCGAGACTCCGAACAATCTTCGGGACATCAAAACTTATAAACTCATAATAAAACTGTCATCGTAACGTTAAGCGTGCGGACCCTACGGGTTCGAGAACTATGTAGACATGACCTAGAACTATTCTCGGTCAATAACCAATAGCGGAACCTGGATGTTCATATTGGTTCCCACATATTCTACGAATATCTTTATCGGTCAAACCGCATAACAACACACGTTGTTCCCTTTGTCATCGGTATGTTACTTGCCCGAGATTCGATCGTCGGTATCCAATACCTAGTTCAATCTCGTTACCGGCAAGTCTCTTTACTCGTTCCGTAATACATCATCTCATAACTAACTCATTAGTTACAATGCTTGCAAGGCTTAGGTGATGAGTATTACCGAGAGGGCCCAGAGATACCTCTCCGACAATAGGAGTGACAAAACCTAATCTCGAATAATGCCAACTCAACATGTACCTTTGGAGACACCTGTAGAGCACCTTTATAATCACCCAGTTACGTTGTGACGTTTGGTAGCACACAAAGTGTTCCTCCGGTAAACGGGAGTTGCACAATCTCATAGTTGCAGGAACTTTGTATAAGTCATGAAGAAAGCAATAGCAGCATACTAAACGATCAAGTGCTAAGCTAACGGAATGGGTCAAGTCAATCAAATCATTCTCCTAATGATGTGATCCCATTAATCAAATGACAACACATGCCTATGGTTAGGAAACATAACCATCTTTGATCAATGAGCTAGTCAAGTAGAGGCATACTAGTGACACTATGTTTGTCTATGTATTCACACATGTATCATGTTTCCGGTTAATACAATTCTAGCATGAATAATAAACATTTATCATGATATGAGGAAATAAATAATAACTTTATTATTGCCTCTAGGGCATATTTCCTTCAGAAATCCATCTGGCCCCGGGGCCTTTAACGGCCCTATTTGGAATAGGGCATCGCTGATTTCTTGCTCAGAAAACGGCTTACAAAGATCCTCATTCGTTTGATCAGTCACCAATGGTTTCACAAGAGAAATGATACGAGACGGATTAACCACAGAATCACAGGAATAAAGATTCTTGAAAAAAGCATTAGTGATACCTTTTATTTCATCCATATCCTGAGAGAGAGACCCATCTCTTCTTCTGATTGCAGAAATATTATTTTTCTTCGCTCTCCAAGTGGCCTTCCTATGAATTTTTTTTGTGTTCCTATCTCCCCGTTTCATTTTTTTCAGACATGATCTCTGCTTCCACATAATTTCTTCCTTTATCATGAGCTCATCCATTTCCTTTAAAATTTTCTTCCTTTCTACTATTGCTTTATGATCACTTCTATTAAACAACACACTTAATCTTTTGCGAGCAGATTAAAGCTTTTTAGGCAAATATCCAATGTGAACCTTACTCCATCCATGAAGAGACTTCATCAACTTGTCCAAATTATTAGCAACATCTCCCAGATTATTGACTCTAGCATTTTTATTCCAACACGAATCAATCTGTACTTGCAGCTCCGCATCTTCCCTCTCCCAATACGCTTCATATTTCAAATGTTTAATAAATGTGCCAGAGCGAGGAGCTCCCATCAATTCAATAAGAAGAGGGCAATGATCTGACCTGGAGCTGATAATATGTGATACCTTGCAGTCAGGAAAGATAGATGACCATTGAGGGCACGCCACCGCCCGGTCCAGCCGCACCTTCACATTTTTGTTACCTTCCTGCTTATTGGTATAGGTCCAAGGAACTCCATGAAAATCCAAATCATACAGGTTGCATTCAGACATGATCTCACAAAAATTAGCCATAAGTTTTGGTGACCGTTTCATCCGAGAAAAATGCTCATCTTGCCACATAGCCTCATTAAAATCACCAACCATAAACCACGGACCTGACCCAAGAGGTTTTATACGCCTTAACAATTCCCACATAACATACCTTTGGCTCCCCATAGATGAAAGTGCATCTCCACTTAGTGCCAGCATCGTTAGAAATGTACATGTCAATAAAATGTTTCCCATATTTGTTTAACTCCAAAGTGTATAGGTCATCCCAATAGACCGCTAATCCACCTCCTTTGCCTGGCATAGAAACAGTAAAAATATTTTTCATACCCAAGCGGTAGCGCAAACTCTCAACATACTCTTTATTTTTCCTTGTTTCAGGGTCCCATCATTGTTCATAGATAAATTGAAAAGATGATGATCCTTTGTGATCTTGGCACGGCGACTTCCCGACCGTATAGTACAATTAGGTTTGCCTGGCTCCGGTGATGAGGGGCGATGACGGCGGCGCGCCTTCAGCTTGCTCCAGTGCATTTTGTTGTCGTCAGGTGGTTTATGAACCTAGATATAATTTTCACTTCTCGGATTTGTTATACAACCTTGACAGTTAATGGATACTCCCTCCGTTCCTAAATAATTGTCTTTCTAGAGATTTCAACAAGTGACTACATACGGAGTAAAATGAATGAATCTACACTCTAAAACATGTCTACATACATCCGTATGTTGTAGTCCATTTGAGATGACTAGAAAGACAATTATTTGGAAACGGAGGGAGTAGATCGGAACTTTTCTCACACTCATTCTAAAAAGACGAAAAACCCGTAAACTAAAGCGTCTCAGACAGTTTTACGAAAAATGCCTCACCAATCACTCATGTTCCATTCCTTCCAATCAAATGCATGAATGGCGAAACCCCACATGTTTCCTCTGATTTGGTACATGCCAATCAAAGAGGCTCTTAAACCCATTTGTTCCATTCATACAGATGGACAAGACAAGCATCCGGGGCTCCATAGCAGTTCACCCCCCATCCCGGCACCCCATGGCCCACACGTCAGTAAAGCAGCAGCCTAGCAGGAGCAGGAGCAGGCGAAAGCTATAGCTTCCTGCGCACTAGTAGTACTACACGGCCACACGCATACCCAGAACTCACTCACCTCACCTCAGCCGGAGTCGTACCTCGCCCGCATAATCATAGCCTCCCCTCTCTCCCTTTCCTCCCTCTCGAGGCGCCTCTCCTCTCACGCTCAGACACGCGAGCGCAGCCAAGAAACCGGCCGATGCGGGGGCCAGGAGGAGGAGGAGCTGGGCCCGCGGCGGCGGCGTTCGGCCCCGGCGAGCCGCCCCCGGCCGCGGAGGAGGTGGTGGAGGAGAACTCCGGCGGGGAGGAGGAGGACGAGGAGCTTGAGCTCGGGCTCTGCCTCGGGTCCAGGAAGCCGCAGCTGCTGCAGCAGCCGGTGGCGCCGGCGCCGTGCCGTATCCTGACGGCCAGGGACCTGCAGCCGGCGGCGGCGCTGTCCCCGGACTCCTCCGTGTCCTCCTCCTCCCCCGCCGCGGCCAAGCCGGAGGAGGGCCCCGCGCCCGCCGCCTCGCCGGGGACGCTCGCCTCCGGCCACCCACAGAGGTTCCTTCTTGCTCTTCCCTGCCTCTTTGGTACTACTCAAATAAAAGAGCACAGTAAAAATTTGTGATTCCTCCCGGCCAAAGCTACCAGTTTTGCCTCGCCGCGCCCCTCAAATCCCCGGCTTCAACCACCTCCCTGCAAATCCCGTACCGAAATCCGCAAGATTTTGACTGTCTGAATGAAACCCTCAGCCCTAAACTGCACACCTGTACTGTACTGTACTGCCTACTAGTTTACTTACACTGCCCAAAATGGTGCAAGCAAAACTGAACCGAGATTATCCGGCGGTTGTTTTGCCATTCTGATGCAGCAAAAACGCATCTGTCCGACCGCAGTTCGAGATTTGTGCATGGCACCAAAAGGAAGCATGATGTGATGCCAGTGTTACCCGATTTGCTGAGCTACCCATACCAGCAGCCTCACCTGGACTAACCCAAACTACTACATGTTTTTTTGGTTTGCCAGCAGCTTTGGAGTGGTGGGATGGCCACCAATAAGAACATTCCGGATGAACAGCCTGTTCGGCCAGGCGAAAGACAATGCCTCCGATGCCGAAACCAAGAAGGCCGCCGCCGATGAGTCCGGCTCGCGGAAAGACAAGGAGGAGGGTGAGAAGAAGGTCCGGGTGCCCGGGTGGGTGAAGGTGAACATGGATGGAGAGGTCATTGGGAGGAAGGTGGACCTCAACGCCCATCGCTCCTACAAGACCCTCGCCTTGGCCCTTGAGATCATGTTCACCAAGCCGTCCGCCGGTCTTTGCGCTTCTAGTAAGCCTCAACTGATTTCTACTACCTTGTGCATTTTGTAATTACACCGATATCAAGATCACGTGATAAATCTAAGTGGTAGTGTACGAACTTTAGTTGGTCTGTCACTTCAAGAATTAGGATTTATGGTGCTATAGTTCTGAAGTGCAGTATCTCTAGGCATGCTACTTAGAAGCCGACTGCAAATTTAAGTACAAACAGTTCACTCTTTCTAGCTTTTGATGCATTTCTTATTTGAACCTGGAATTGTCAGATAGCACGAAGTCTCTGAAGCTGTTGGACAACTCTTCTGAATACCAGATGACATACGAAGACAGGGATGGTGACTGGATGCTTGTTGGAGATGTCCCTTGGGAGTAAGCCCTCTGCACTACACATCTATTCTGAATAACTTTTGGTACTTGCAAGCTTCCAAGTTTGTCTGAATAATTCTCCGGATGTCCTTGTGTGCAGAATGTTTGTTGGCTCCGTGAAGAGGCTAAGGATCATGAGGACATCGGACGCCAGTGGTCTCGGTTAGATTCTTTCTCGCCTCCATCCTATGATCGATCGACGCGTAGCCAAACATTCACAAAAAGAGTCTTAATCGCTGTTACTTTTGTCTATAACACGTCTAGCTTGATCTAGAGGGTTTTCAAAGACGACCGCTGTCTTACCACAAAAAAGGCCCTCAACACCGCAGTCAGATGGCATGCATTTTACTCTGATTATACGTTGATTTGATGCCCCCGTTTTCACCACCGCAGGGCCACGGTTTCAAGCCAACCACAGAACCGCGGCCTCGACAAGAGGGAGAACATGAGGGCAGCACTCAGGTGAAGAGCCATATATCGTCATCTCTGATGAAGCTTCGAGCGCGGCCAACGCCAACCACATCGGAGCGAGCAGCCGTTGTGATTACTTGTGTGCCTAGTTGAGATTGCAGGAGCAAAGGTGTGCTCCTGCTAGTGGTGACTTGTTTCGATCTACGTAGTATCTATTCTTTTCCCGCCCCCTTCTTCTGCCTACACTTGGTGAAGTGCTGCTGATCAGTGCCAGCATATGTGCTCTTTTTTCGTCATATATGTGTTTTTGTGTGACACGACACAAGTGTGTTGTTCTGTTGTGTTCAGTTTGTGAGATGAGAAGCCCACCTCAGTACCCCGTGCGACAAAACGTAGTAGGAATGGAACGCTGGTAGAAAGATAGCTCAGTCTTGCGGCAAAGTGTGCCCCTGAACCAACCAACACAACAATACCAAACAGCTACACCTGCTCTGCTCTGCCGGTCGGGCAGAGAGGACGATAGCACACGCCAACCGCATGATCTCAGACGTGGTAGACAGCATGCTCCGGGCCCGTCTAGATCACAGAAACTTCACAGGAAAACAGCTCACCTCACGCTCGAATTTTGCAACAGACCATACATACACACATAATGCAAGAGACAGCAGCAAGCATACAAGTAGCATAAAAACATGGTGGTACTGGCACCGGCCTGCAATCCAAATCTTGCATCCCAGCCATGGAGCGAGAGCCAGGGACACACTGCGGATTCGTGGTCCACCCCACATGCTCGATGCCCGCAAACAATGGCAGCATATCATCAACCAGCAGGCAGACACATCGGAGAAACGGTCCAGGCACAACGCTCCAGGAATCACGAAAGATGCCGCCATCCATCACCAGGAAACGCAGGAACGATACACATACACGGAACAGCAGCACACACTAGCGTCTGTGACGAGCGCTGTCATCATCAGGTCCACTCGACAAAATGTTTCACACGCTGGACACACCGACTACACAGGACATTCGGTATAATATAGTTTTTCGGAGAACCGGGTACTGAAAAAATCCCACCGGGCGGCGGGCGGGCACACGCTGCACAGCTGACGAAGCCGACCGACCGCTTCATCTGTACGACTCGAGGCGCTTCGGCTTGCTCTGGACGACCGCCTCGATCTTCTCCAGGACCTCCGGGGTCAGCAGCGGGACGACCTCCAGGGCCTTCATGTTCTCCACGATCTGTTGTTCATCACATGGTTGAAATGTGACGGGTTAATACTCTTTAGTTGCAGAAAGAAACAATCAATCTGATGCATAACAGAGGTTGGGTGTGGCGTACGTACCTGGCTCTCTTTGGTGGCTCCAGTGATCACGGAGGACACGTTGGGGTTCGACGCGCACCACGCGATGCCCAGCTGGGCCATCGAGACGCCGAGCTCTGAAGCGATGGGCTTGAGCCCGTTCACTTTTCTAAGCGTGTCGTCAACCAAAGACCTGTTGGCCAGGTTCTGGAAAGAGAAACACAACACCCATGTGAGGATCATTCTGGGAATACGTATCGGTTGGGAAAACTGATTTAGGACAGATGTGTCTGTCAGGGGTTGGATTACGACACATGAGCATACTCAGAATCTCAAGGATGTAGCGGTATGTGCATCACTATTTTCTTAAGGATCATTTTACGGGGGTGGTACAGAATTTCTAAATGCAGTTAAGAAAAGCAGGAATCACGTGTGAACTGTGAATAAAGCGACAAAGTTTCCATGGTTACCTTGTAATTATCTAGGGCAAACCGACTTTCAGCAGGTATATTCCCTTTGCTATACTTCCCAGTGAGAACCCCTGAAGCTAGAGGACTCCATGTAGTCAACCCAATGCCATAAGTGTTGTAAAGAGGTACAAACTCAGACTCAACCTGCAGTAACACAAAACATTTCTTAGTTTTTGCGACACGGGAACACGAACACTGCATACATCAAAAAATTGTACCGACGACAAAAGCAGATCCGATACTTGCTTAGTTGAATGCCAACGACAGTTCAGTACAAACAAGAGACAAAAAAATTGTAACAACGGTTCTAGATGTGTGTTTTGGCAGTTCCTTATCAGAATGTTTCATATGAGTGATCTGCTGACATATCAGAAGTACCTATAGTATGAGTTGCAAAATATATATATAACTAACACAAAATGTTTCTTTTTGGAAGCTAGTTGCCAAACTACATGGCTGTTCATCCCCAAAGGCAGCAAAACAACAATCTGTGTAGTAATTTAATCATCATCAAAACAGTTATGGAAAACGATAAGCGTACTTCCACTACCCATCACAGAAAACTCCAAGTCTACTTTAGCTAATCTAAGCTTCTGCCCCCTGTTTAACTATCTGAAACAAGCCTTACAACAATGCTCATGGGAATTAAAAAATACAAGCTTTTAACTAGCTTAGGAAATTTTTATAAAGCAACTTTGATCACTGAGTTGAACCAGCTTATCGAGTTAGCCAGAAAGCAGACATCAATCAATTGAATATGCAGATCAGCAGTGACAAGGACAAGCGGTGCCTTTTTTTTTGTCTGGTCAAGACCAATATCAAATTGTCTATTCGATTGAGGTTAACTATCAAACAATGGCCAACTACAACCCTATAAGCAACCTCCGTGTGGTCTAAGCTGTCTGAACTTATACCTAACCTTTCGTTATCAGCAATGTAATGATGTTTGCCTGGAAAACTTGATGATGCAAATTATATAAAACAATACGAGCCAGCATCATGGTCTGATTTAGCAGCTACCCTACTCCAGAGCGATGCACGTCAAATCAAGAAAGATGAGATTTATGCTACCTAACTCCTTGACTCTTAACCTTCATATGCTCCACAGTTGGAACAAACCAGTTGCCTCCTGAGTTATATATATATATATATATATATATATATATATATATATATATATATATATATATATATATATATATGTGCAATCGATGCTGGCGTAGTAGATTTCTAATGGGGAATGGTACTTGATGTCTACAGAATCCAAAAGGAAATTCCTCCCCTACCATCAATTGTGCTACTACTTCATCAGAGTCAATTAAATGCCTAGAAGACAAATATATATTCAAATTCACTCCACCGTGAGGCATGGGCTACAGCAGCAGCAGTTGTACTTCTACAATAAATCAAATTATCCCCTACAAATTTCAACGAAAGCACATTTTGGGACCTGAAAACATCAGAAAGGACTGGCACTGGCTAGTCAAAGATCCAGCAAGAACACATGGATCCATATATCAAACCAATCCAATTCGCTGTTGCCAGTTCACTACCACCGATTGACCAATTTAAGATCAACCAGGAAGCAGGCACCAGCCAGTGGAATACACAGATCATCCATGACAAGGACATGTGGTGCCTTTTTTCTGTTTGGCTGAGATCAATATCAAATTGTCCACTCGACAACGACACAATATCAGACAATGGTTCCATGTTCCAACAACCACCTTGTAAGCAACTTCTGTGTACCCTAAGCTGTCTGAACTTATACCTAACCTTTCGTTATCAGCATTGTGCTGTTGTTGCCTGGAAAACTTAATGACGCAGGATACAGAACAATACCAGCCAGCATCACTGCCTAATTTATCAGCCATCCCACTCCAAAGTGATGGACGCCAAATCATGAAAGGTGAGATTTATGCTACCTAACTCCCTTGACTGTAGTAAGTGCTAACTCATATGTTCTACAGTTGCAAAAGGGAAGCTGTCCCAATCACTGAAAATAAAAAACCAGTGCCCCCTTGAGTTAAAAAAATGCGCAATTGAGATTGAACCGATCTTCCATGTACTCCTAGGTAATAGTAGATTTCTAATGGGAAAGGTACTTGGTGCCTACAGGATCCAAGAGGAAATTCCTCTCCAACCATCAATTGTACTTCATCAGAGAGTCAATTAAATGCCTACCGCAGAAGACAATTGTCCATTCGAATTCACTCCACCATGAGGCATGGGCTACAGCAGCAACAGTTGTAGTACTAGTTCTATAATAAATCAGATTATCCCCTACGAATTTCGACGAAGGCACATTCTAGGACTTGAAAACATCAGAAAGGACTGGCACTGGCTAGTCAAAGATCCAGCAAGTACACATGGATCCATATACCCAACTAATCCAATTCATTATTGTTAATACAGTACCACTCATTGATTAATTAATTTAAGATCAGTACCATTAGAACAGAATTAAGTTGATTTGTTAAGGCATAGCAGAACCAGTCGTAGTACAAGATTAGATGAAATTAGTATCCCCTACGAATTTCAAGGAAGGCACATTTTGGGGCTTGAAAACATCGGGAAGGACTGGTACTTGGTGTCTACAGAATCCAATTGAAAATTCCTCTCGGTACATCAAACTCCTACAGTAAAGACAAATATCCATTCGAATCCACTCCAACATGATGCATGATCTACAGCAGAAACAGTTGTACCCCTACAATAAATCAAATTATCCCCTAGATAGTTCAGCCATGGCACATTTTGGGACTTGAAAACATCAAAAAGCACTGGCACTGGCGAGTCAAGAACATCCAGCTAGTACGCATCGATCCACACATCCAAGATATCATTGTTAATACAGTAATACTAGTGAAGTAGTACTACTGATTCACTAATTAAACATCAAATCGAGATTAGCAACACATCCAACGCATCATTGCCAACACTCCAGCAGTAGCAGAGTACCACTCATGGATGGATTAATTAAGGATCGACTCGCGATTAGCAGCAGCAGCAGCAGAATGTAGGATTAACTGAAGTAACAACCGAGGCAGCAGCAGCGGCGGCAGTACCTTGTGGCGGGAGAAGAGGTTGTACTCGGGCTGCTCGACGATGGGCCCGACGAGGTCGAGCCGGTTCGCCACGCCCCACGCCTCGGTGATCTGCTGCGCGGTCCACTCCGACGTGCCCCAGTAGAACGCCCACCCCTGGTCGATCACCCAGTTCATCGCCCTCACCGTCTCCTCGATGGGCGTGGTGGCGTCGGGCCGGTGGCAGTAGACCACGTCGACGTACTCCATGTCGAGCCGCTTGAGCGAGGCCCTGAGGCCCTCGACGATGTGCTTGCGGGAGAGGCCCTTGTCGTTGGGCCCCTGGCCGCCCCAGAAGAGCTTGGTGGAGATGACCACGTCGGCGCGGCGCCACCCCAGGTCCCGGATCGCCTGCCCCATGATCTCCTCCGCGCGCCCGTTGGCGTAGACCTCGGCGTTGTCGAAGAAGTTGACCCCGGCGTCGCGGCAGGCCTGGAGGAGGGACTTGGCCTCCTTGACGTCGAGTTGGTTGCCGAAGGTCACCCACGCGCCGTAGGAGAGCTGGCTGACGCGCAGGCCCGACCGGCCCAGGTTGTTGTACTGCATCTCGGATGGCTGGCTCGTCGCCGGCTCGCCGCCGGTGGGGGTGGGGTTCGGTTAGATCTGTGTGCGGTGGTGCAGTGTGCG
This sequence comes from Aegilops speltoides, assembly GCA_021437245.1. Classification (NCBI taxonomy): domain Eukaryota; kingdom Viridiplantae; phylum Streptophyta; class Magnoliopsida; order Poales; family Poaceae; genus Aegilops; species Aegilops speltoides. The sequence goes on from CM038146.1 coordinate 493,834,666, forward strand.
TTTTTGGGGGAGGAGAAGGTGTGTGTGGGGGGGGGGGGGGATGTGGATGTGGGTATATTTCTAACTCCGGTTGTGGGCTGGCCGGCGCATGTGGCGGGCCGGGGGCCGGACAGGTGGACCGGGCTGTCGTGGGCCCGCGGGTCAGTGGGAGAGAGAGGGGGGCGCTGAGCGCGGGCGGCGTGTGGGGACAAGGAGAGCATCCGGCGGCTTCAGCGGCGGGAATCGATCCGGTGTCTGACAGGTGGGGGCCGCGTCCTGACAGAAGAAAAGGGAATCCAAATCCCTGGAGTTTCGGGAACCAGGTGCGGGGTACCGATCGGAAAAAGCAGCCCACCTCGGTCGATGGATGGACAGCGAATCACGCTGACGCGTGGGCCCGGGCGCCTTCCGGCCGGCGATCCAGGCAGAAGAAACAAACAGAAAGAGAGAGAGACGACGCCGACGAGACAGAAAAAACATCTCCGGGCCGAGCCGAGCCAAAATGTGGACGCAACGTGGTGTGGGTGGGCGGCGCCGGTGAGGTGACGCTGCCGTGGCGTGAGAGCACGGCCGAACGAACGATCCGATCTAGTGCTACACTCCATCTCCATGTGCGCTCTCTTTGTCAGACCCGGATCCGAATCCGATGCAGCTACACGAGCGCACCCTACCCAGCAGGCAGGCATGCAGACTGATACTCCCTCCGTTCCTAAATACTTGCCTTTCTAGGCATTTCAACAAGTGACTACATACGGAGCAAAATGAGTGAATCTACACCCTAAAATATGTCTACATACATCCGTATGTAGTAGTCATTTGAAATGTCTAGAAAGATAAATATTTAAGAACGGGGGGAGTACTTTGGACAAAAGAATATAGCTTTTTTTAGTGGTAAAAAACCCGGATTTTATTCATCATAGACCACAGTTGGTGAGCTACAAAATGGATCATGAGGTTGGCTAAACCAGACGTGATGCTTTAGATCAAGGGAAAGGAGAGAACCTGGTTAGACCGTGTGTGTCAACATTTGCCGCACGACCTTTGGAAATGAAGCTACAATTAAGATTATCTGCTTTAAGCTTGATCTTGTTGATGATCGCACCAAACTTGCCCCCAAGAGCCCTTCTGGATGTCGGCGATGACCTGCTTTGAGTCCGAGGATACGACCAAATTCTGCACGTGAAGATCTTCGGCAAGTGACAACGCTTCACGACATGCGGTGGCCTCTAGAGTTGCCGGATCGTCGACGCCGGTGTTCACCAAAACGGAGCTACCAATAAAATCACCATTCACAACAGAACATGGCTTGTCCCCTCTCGTTAGGGTTTGAGTTTCCTCTCGGCGGCGGCGAGTCCACCACCGTAGAGACTTCACGTCCCCTCTCCCCTTCCTCCCCGATCAGGATCCCTGGCCGGCAAGGAGGTTTGTGGGAGGTAGGGAACCACCGCCCGCGGAAGATCTCTCTCGGGCAAGAGATAATGGATGACGGCGCTTCGGGATCGGGTTCTGCCACTTCCGATCTGGAAGCGATGATGGAAGAATTGGGACTCAATGAAGAGAATCTTCAAGATGTGGTGGTCGAGGAAGATGAACTGCCGGAGGAAGCAACAAGATGGATGGCTCTAGCACGGGTGCACACGAACAAGGCATACAGCCAGTACTGGTTCTACAGGAATATGAGAGCTGCATGGGACTTGGCGCAAGAGGTGAAGATCCGACCTCTAGAAGATAATCTGTACACAATGCAGTTCTCGTGCCTTGGGGATTGGGAGCGAGTTATGCAGGAGGGGCCTTGGGAGCACAAGGGGAAAGCCATAGTGCTGGCGCACTATGATGGTTTCACCAGGCCTTCCTCTATAGCTCTCAATACGATAGAAATATGGATGCAGATTCATGATTTGCCAGATGGGTATTTCCCAAAAATAAAGGCTCTAGCGGCTACGGTGGGGAGTTCATATCTGTGAGCCAAAATCTCCGGACTTTGAAGGAAACTTGCAGGTGCGGGTCGAATTGATGTCACCAAGCCCTCAAGAATGTCAGATCACTAGTGGTCAAGAGGAAGCAAGAGGTGGTACGTGAGATCTTGAGGTGAAATTTGAAAGGTTACTGGTGGTGTCTTTGTCTTTGGCCACCTTGGTCACTTGTTCAAGGAGTGTGGGGATGGGGTTCATCAGCCAAAAGCCCTAGTCTTTAAGGACCTAAAAGCAACATGGTTCAGAGGTGCAGGGAGAGGGCCGGGAGAAGGAAGAGGATCAGGAGGAGGAAGAGGCAGGGGACGTACTGGCAGAGGTCAGGGAAGAGGTGCTCCAACAGAAAGGCACGGTTTTGACGAGCATGACAAATCCGAAGATGTGATGATGCAGGAGAAGGAAACCAACAGGAAGCGAGGGGCTGCTGACGCAAAGACTCTGATGATCACAGCTGCATCCACGCATGAGGCCGATGGGAATCTCCTGCTCACGGCCCCAGCGATTCCACAAAGCCCTTCCGCGAAGCAGGATCTGAAAAGGAACAAGCTTACACCATCCGTTGTGGACAAAGTGAACGGGAAGAGTTCTACAGTCAACAAACCCAATGATGCGCGTTTGGCGGGCCCCTCAGGTGGGTCGCGCCTAGCGCAATGAGTCTCTCAGGTGGAACTGCTGTAGGTGGCAACCCCATGACAGTTAAAGAGCTTTCGGGATATGTCGAAGCAATATGCCCCCTCTATCTTAGGCATTTTGGAAACTCAAATAGAGGGTACTCGAGTTGAAAATTTATCTAGCACTTTAGATTTTGATAGAAGTTTTGCTGTCAGTAGTAGTGGAAGGAGTGGAGGTCTTGGAATATTCTGGAATGATGCAATAAATGTTGATATTGTTGGCTACTCTGAGTATCATATAGATGTCCAGGTTGACGGTTTAATGGAATCACGGGTGAGGTTCACCTTTGTCTATGGAGAAGCCCAGGTATCTGAGAGATATAAGACCTGGAATATGCTTACAGGAATAGTGGGGACGGGCAGTGTCCCCTGGGCAGTCATCGGCGATTTTAATGAAGTCCTTCAAGCATATGAGCATGATGGCGTGAACAATCGCAGCCAGGCGCAAATGGACGCCTTTCGAGATGCGCTAGATATTTGCGGGCTATCGGATATTGGCTATAAGGGATTAAACTGGACTTTTGAGAAGAAGGTCGCTGGAGGTACCTACACGAGGGTCCGCCTGGATAGATGTGTCGCAAATGCAGAATTTATACTGGCCTATCCTGAAGCGATCGTCGAGCACAAAACAGCGGCCACGAGCGATCATATTCCGTTACTTCTTAACATCAATGGTGTTCGTGCATGTAAAAGGGGCCCAAAGCAATTTAGATATGAGCTTGCATGGGAGCGGGACCCAGCTCTGGAGGGTTTAGTGGAGGCAAAATGGAATAATGTGCAGGGGGACACGGTGTCGCAGGTGGCAGACAAATTAAAAAGCTTGGGGGCTGATTTGACCCAGTGGGACCGTGAGCATTTTGGGAATGTGAGAAGGGAGATCAGCCAATTGAAAACCCAGCTACAGATATGGCGCCAGATCCCAGGTCGGACGGGACCTTCCCATGCAGAGCTCAAAGCAACGGATCGCCTGGTGGAATTGTATCATCGTGAAGAAATTCTCTGGAAGCAGCGTGCTCGGATCGAGTGGCTTAAGCAGGGGGACAAGAATACGTATTTTTTCCATCTTCGCGCTAGCCGACGACGCAGGAAAAATCAAATAAAATCGTTGCTGAAAGAGAATGGCCAGACCACGGAAGTCAGAGAGGAGATGGAGACGATGGCTACAACGTTCTATAAAAACTTGTACACTTCCGAAGGCGTGCATGATATGAATGGGGTGTTGGACACTGTTCCGTGCAAGGTGACGCCGGCAATGAACGAGCTCCTGAACTCACCTTATAGTCAGGAGGAGGTGAAGGTGGCTTTGTTCCAAATGTTCCCCACCAAAGCACCGGGCCCGGACGGGTTTCCTGCACATTTTTTCCAACGCCAGTGGGATGTTTGCAGGGATGACGTTACTAGAGTGGTACTGCAAATAGTGGAAGGGACTGAGTCAGCCGCATGCATTAATGAAACTATGCTGGTTCTAATACCGAAGGTAAAAAACCCTACCCTGCTTTCACAATTCCGACCTATTAGCTTGTGCAATGTACTTTACAAAATAGCCTCAAAAGTGATTGCCAACCGTTTGAAGCAAGTACTTCCAGATATCATATCCGAGGAACAATCCGCCTTTGTTCCGGGTAGGCTCATCTCTGACAACATAATTACAGCTTACGAGTGTTTGCACTTCATGAAGAGAAACAAGGCAAAGAAACACCAATCTTGTGCATTGAAACTTGATATGATGAAAGCATATGATAGGGTGGAGTGGGAGTATCTTCGAGGTATCATGTTGAAACTTGGCTTCTCAGAGAGATGGGTTGGTATTGTGATGGGTTTGGTAAGTTCAGTCAAATTCTCGGTCTTATTTAATGGACACAAACTTGAGGAATTCACACCCTCCAGAGGGATCCGACAGGGGGACCCAATATCACCTTACTTGTTCTTGTTGGCAGCAGAGGGCCTTTCGTGCCTGTTAAAATCAAAGAGTGAGTCATCACACATGAGTGGTATACAGGTGGCACCCAGTGCGCCACAGGTGAACCATCTCTTATTCGCAGATGACAGCCTGCTGTTTTTCAAGGCAAATAGTATGGGTGCTAATGAGGTGAGCCAGGTGTTGGACGTTTATTGTCAATCCTCAGGTCAGAGAATAAATTATGGCAAGTCATCCATCTTCTTCAGTAAGGGCGTCCCCGAGAACATTCGCAATGATATTAAAGGCATTTTGGATATCCCGAATGAAACCCTCAACGAAAAGTATTTGGGCATGCCATCTGATATTGGGAGCTCGAAAAATGGAGCTTTCAAGTATCTTAAAGATCGCCTCTGGAGCAAGATACAAGGTTGGATAGCCAGCACTATGTCCACTGCGGGAAAGGAAGTTCTTGTCAAAGCAGTTGCTCAGGCGGTTCCAGTATACTCAATGTCTTGCTTCAGACTACCGAGGGGGCTCTGCGAACACTTAAACATGCTGATTAGGAAATTTTGGTGGGGAAGTAAACAAGGGCACCGCAAACCACATTGGGTTTCATGGAAATCTATGACACAGCCTAAGAGCATGGGAGGGCTTGGGTTTAAGGACTTCGAGCTTTTTAATTTGGCCATGCTTGCCCGACAAGCGTGGCGCCTTCTCCAGAACCCCAGCACCTTGAGTGCTCGGCTCCTGAAAAGCATTTATTTCCCAAACACAGATATCCTCAATGCCAACCTTGGAAATCATCCTAGTCAGATATGGAGAGCCATCATTGATGGGCGGGACATTTTGCAACAAGGCATTATCAAGAGAATAGGCAATGGCCTCACAACTCACATATGGCATGAGAACTGGTTACCGAGAACCGAGATGATGCGCCCGTATGGTTGTTTGACACCTAATCGGCCAACTGTTGTAGCTGAGCTGCTGAACCCAATGAGTGCCACATGGAACGTGGAGCGCGTGCGGGAAACATTCCTACCCCTAGATGTTCCGGTCATCTTGGGTATCCCCTTGTGTACGCGCAATGTTGATGATTTCTGGAGCTGGAACTATGAGAGGAATGGAGTTTTCTCGGTTAAATCTGCGTACAACATGCTTGTCTCCACGAGGACCAGAAGAGAAGCTTGGCTATATGGGACGGCTAGCTCGTCAGGCAGTAGAGCTGAGGGAGCGTGGAAATCCTTATGGCATACGCGGGTCCCTGGTAAAATCCGCATGTTCTTATGGAGGCTAGCCAAGCAGTCCCTGCCGACCGAGGATTTACGTTGTCATCGCCATATGACTAACGATAGCTCCTGTGGGTTTTGCGGAGGTGCAGATTCATGGCGCCATTCTTTACTCGAATGTACACCCTCACGATGCACCTGGGCTCTGGTTGACGAGGATATGGGGATGAACCTTGTTGCAAACTCTGAACCCTCGGCGAAAAACTGGCTGTTCACGCAACTAGAATCTATGCCGCATGAGATGTTCATCAAAATGGCAGTAACGTTATGGGCGATCTGGACATCGCGTCGGAAGGCTATCCATGAAGGAATTTTTCAGAGCCCACATGCAATTGTCTCGTTCATTAACAGATTCTTGGAAGAACTATCCTTGATAGGGGAGAACCGCCCGTCCAACATGCGTGATCCACCCACCTCCAACAAGAAGAACAGCGAGGCGCCCAAGAGCACCACCCCCTCAACAGGTCAAGTTCAACGTTGACGCTGGGATCAAGAAGGGAAGGAGAGGATCGGCAGCCGCGGTTTGCCGTGATAATGAAGGGAACTATCTGGGCAGCTCAGCTATTGTGATCTCTGGAGTGGACGATCCGGCGACAATGGAGATGATCGCATGCCGCGAGGCACTTTGTCTGGCTGAAGATCTCCAAGTTAATCATTTTGTCGTAGCCAGCGACTCTAAGCAAGTGATCCAGGACATCAACCAGGGTACTTTGTGCAATTATGCAGCTATCACTAGCGAAGTCAGGGCTAGAGCTCTTTCCTTTTCTTGTAAATTTATTTTTGAAGGTCGTGCCAACAACTATGAGGCACATAGTTTAGCTAGGTTTTCCCTCAACCTTACTTCGGGTCGTCATGTGTGGCTGGGCCAGCCCCATGACACAACTTGTATCCCACCAACTGTGGATTTCGATGAATAAATTTTGGCCAAACCCTCAAAAAAAAAAACAGAACATGGCTTAAAAAAGAAATTTTGCACCCGCAGAAAAAAAATAGTTCGGACCAAAACATGGCATGGGCTCGTACGGGGCGAGTTGGGCCTCCACTTCCACTCTCGGGCCGGCTTCGCAAGATCAATTTTGGCTCTCGCACTGTCGTCGGCCCCTTTTCCAGTTTCGGGCTCCCAGTCTGCCGCACCACACACCCCTGCGACCTCACCCGAGAGCGAGCATGCCCCCGCCGCCGCGGCCGCCGGTGGCCGCGCCTGCCACGGCAGCAACCTGCCCTATCCGCGTCGCGCCCAGCCGGCGCCGCATCCCCGCCGCCCCCCGCGCCGTCTCCGTCGCGGCCTCCCACGCGCACGACGCCGCCTTCCTCCGCCGCGCCGCCGACGTGGCCGACCGCTCCGCGGGGCTCACCTGCCCACACCCCAACTTCGGCTGCGTCATCACCCGGCCCGCGGCCGACGGCCCAGAGGAGGCCCGGGTGGTCGGGGAGGGGTTCCTCTACGCGCAGGGCACGCGCTGCGCGGAGCTCCTCGCCGCCGAGGAGGCCGGCGAGCGCGCCCGCGGCGCCACCGCCTACCTCAACCTCGAGCCCGGCGACTGCTACGGGGACAGCACCGCCGTCTCCTCCCTCGTGCAGGTGGTCCGCTGAGCCCCCCTCCGCCCTTCAGTTTCTCTACCAAGAGGACTGCTATATCTGAAACTTGTTATGAGACCAAATGTGGATAGTAGTAGGGTCGCCGACCGAAATTCTGATATATCAATTGGTAGTGTGGGTTTCGTGGGTACAATGAGGCGCATAATGCTGGATACTTCTTCAGTTCTCGCCCTTATCTCAATCCCTAAATTTCAATGCTATCTCGAAGTTGCAGAGTATTAGTTTACTCATGATATCAAATAGAAGCTGTGTAAATTGTGCCCCATTTTTGTTCGAAATAGGAGGTTTCGATAGCCGCAAGCTTGCTCAAATCAACACTCTGGTTCCATGACAAATATAGAAGTATATTTCACTCAGCCTTTTATTGTTAATTAAGTCATACACATCCAAATTGACGCTGTATATTCATGTTAAAAGATGCCCTAAATACAGGGAGAAAACTAATGGTTTTATCAGTCAGGAATTACAAGAGTTGTGGTGGGTCTTAGACATCCCTTGAAGCACTTGAGAGGGAAAGCGATTCAATCATTGCGAAGTGAAGGCATTCAGGTGGATGTTGTGGGGGAAGATCTGCAGAGCAAATTGTTCAAGGTGACTCTTGGCTTGTATGTTAATTCTTAATTACTATTTTTATTAGCTACTAGTCAAAGTAGCAGTAAGCACCTCGCGAGGGGCACCCCACCTTGTAGTGCTGTTGCATCATTTTCTCTAGAAACCATTTTTAGAAGTGGTTTAACAATTTAGAAGTGCAAATATTTATTTCTGCAATATGAATGCTAAAGAAAATCACACAACTGAACATTAAGTTCCAGAAATATTTTGTATGCTTTACTTTGAGTAACCATTGGATCTAAATCACTATGCAACCGTTCTTTGTAAGATCATGCGTTGTACAGTTATTGTTTTGTGGATGTGACAGTTGGCACTATGATAAAATGTTTTATATATTCTTAGATTAATCTTTAACACAAACACGAAGCTCATAGTGTCCACTTCTATTGATCTATCTGAGTTTAATCAGAAATTCAAGTTCATTAACTTCATTTATAGCATATTGGAAAGAGTGAACACAAGGACTATATCTGAGATCATGCATTGTTTGCAGCACATAGGAGACTGCTCCATGTCCTAAGCAATATGGATATGATGTGCATTGTAGCAAGATAGAATGTAACAATGATACTGATTCACCAAAGTGCCTAACATTTCAAGTATAATTACTAACAAATACTGAGCATCTCACTAAAGCTAATAGCTCCTTGATGTCCTTTTAAGCTGTAGGGTCAGCATCCCTACTGAATGCAAATGACAATGTAGCATAATGATTTAATTTTATTTCATGGTTGTATGGTTTGTATTGGTAGTCTTGATTTAGGCAGCTTTTTAATACCACCTCTCATTTATTCACTTCAGTTTTTTTGTTATGAGTTTGGAGCACCTACAAACCCCTTCCTTTTTTTGTCTTCTAATGTTTTGAATGTTTAACCTAGTACGCATCTCAGAAATATATGTTATCAGTTTGCTCTTTTAGTTTTCTGTGCAGTAGGTACTGGTTACTTAGACTTCGTTTGGCATTGCAATAGATCATGGTTATCATTCCCCACCGGCTTTTCAAATAAGAACATTACAGTGCAGTAACCACAGACATGAACTTAGCCGGCTTGCTAATATGTTTTAATGTGTTCATTGTAGGAAGCCCTTACTTCATGCCTCATCGTAAATGCTCCATTACTTTACCGAGCTGCCTTTCGTGTTCCATTCTCTGTTCTGAAGTATGCTATGACTGCAGATGGTGAGGCCTAGTTTTTTCCATTTGCTCTTTTTAGTTTGGTTAATTTGTTACTCCCTCCTTCCATCTATATAGGGCCTAATGTGTTTTTAAGACCACCTTTGACTATTGACAAGATTAATAGTACATGACATGCACAATGTGAAAGTTATATCATTGAAAGCTCCTTTCACACACAAATTTAATGGTGTGCTTTGTGTAAGTTGCATGTTATATATTATTGCTCTAATATTTGGTCAAAGTTAGCCTCGAAAAACGCATTAGGCCCTATATAGATGGAAGGAGGGAGTACATACTACAGCTGAGCATTAATATCCAACTTGTAACTTGCTTCACTTCCATCGATGGAAATGACAGGAAAAATTGCAGCTAGTAGTGGGCATGCGTCTTGGGTAAGCGGCAGAGCATCCAGAGGCCGAGTATTTGAATTGCGTGGAAGAAGTGATGCTGTTATAGTTGGTGGGAATACAGTCCGCCGTGATGGTAATGAAGAAATAATGCAATAAATTCTATTTGGTGTGTTTTACATTGGTGTTCCTTCATAGGATTGAAACGCTTTTAGTTGTGTTGTAGATCCTCGATTAACTGCAAGGCATGTGAAGGGGCATGTTCCAGTGCGCATTGTAATGTCACAAACTTGTAACCTTCCTGAAGAAGCAAATTTATGGAATGTTCACGAGGCCTATACAATAGTTGCAACACAAAGAGGTGCTCGGAGAGATTTTCAAAAGAAGCTTGCTATGAAGGGTGTTGAAGTAGTGGAATTTGACATGCTAAATCCTAGAGATGTTATGTCATATTGTTATGATCGTGGTTACCTTTCTGTATTATGGGAGTGCGGTGGGACCCTATCAGCTGCTGCTATATCTGCAAGAGTTATTCATAAGGTAATACTTTTTCTTTCACTATATGGTTGCCGTGTGCATTTACATATCTATTGAACATATTACATAGTTATCCAGAATGTTTATTGGCTGCCTTTGTCTGTTGTAGTTCATTGAGTTCTGGATCTGAAATCAAACCTGGCAAAAGACACTGTTCCATTTTCCATTGCAGTTTAAAAGTTGATAGAGTTATCTTGTGAATTGTTAGGTGAAATTGTACTCTTGTTGTTGATTGCCACTACCAAATCTGAATGATATTCACAACTATATCATTTCCAAAAAGAAGTGGTACCATGGATTTCATGTTATCCATTGAATTGGTGAAACATGTTATGTTCAATGTCTTTGCAGTTGATTTTTGCTTCAGCTTAATCAGCTTCCCGTCTTCTAGAATAAGAATTTTAAAAGGATATTCTTATGACTTGGGTATGCAGACGCTACCCATTTCAGCACTATGTAGACATGCTTTATATCAGGGAGAAACACAGTACTGCTTAGTGACTTTTGGGGAGGGACCACTCTTTGGACGTAAGTTCTGGGAGAGGACTCACAGAATTATAGGGATAGTCTATGTGCATTCACTTCCCTAAACATCTTATATCCACCATGCACCATGGACTTCAGGCAGTCCTCATATGTGCATTAAAATGGCTTCACTTTATTAGATTTTCTCATTTTCTTTTTGCCTCTGACTCTGTGTGCATGTTGTATGCCATATTACGGTTGAGCTCTCTTAGTGCTTACAGCTTCACATTGGCGATTTTTTATTCTTCTAACAGGTTTATGCATTCTGTGCTCCAAAAATAATCGGTGGAGTAACTGCTCCAACACCAGTAGGTGACCTAGGGATGAACCAAATGACTCAGGCGATTGATTTAATTGATGTTTCATATGAGCAGGTTCATTCCTTATGTTCCACTTCCAGTTCTCATATGTGTTCTGTTCTCCGTCAATTATATCATTATATGTACTTGTTAGTTGTTATATTACACTTTTATTACACCATGTTTCATGCTTTTCTTGCTGATATATTTCTGTAGAATTCACTCAATTCAGTAGTCCCCTACTGGCTACCAGTTCCAGCTTTGGATAAAAGTTCCTACAAGTCTTATCTTATATGATTATACAAGTTACACTGAACCATCGGAGTAACTGTTTGTGAATGAAGGCATATGTATATTGTTTTGTTGTAGTAATGGCATCTGCATATGTCCCTCTTAGTTTCATGGCAGTATATTATATATTTCCTTACAATATTGCAGATTGACCGTGACATGCTCATGAGTGGATTCATCCAACCTATTCCTGATCTATCACCTGTAATACCATCTGCGGATGAAATACCTTCAGATGATCCAGAAGTATCTCCATATGAAACAAATATTATATCCTTTTACAAGACTTGGGATACCTTTGGGGCTTTCTCAAACTTTTCTCCTCATCCAGTAGACATGCCCGACGAGAAAGGAGATTGTTTGACATGGCCAACAGTGGAGCACTATTACCAGGTTTCTCTTTCCTGATGTTTATTAGTGCTACTTTTGTGTCATTCTTTGTGCTATGAAAATGAATTCTGGATCATGACGCAATAGAGCATTTTGTAAACCTGTAACATCTGCAACCGTTACATTAGCATGATAACTGCACCTGCGAACCCATCAGTAAGCCCAAAAGTTTTTGCAGGCACATAAGTTTGTTGGTGTTGACAATCCTCAAGCAAGAGATATTGTGCAAGAAATAAAGCAGGCAAGGAGCCCCGAAGAAGCTGCTAGAATAGGAAGGACCCGGCAAAGAGAATTCCCTGAATTGGTATATCTGAATATTCTGCTTTAATTTGTTGATTATTGTGGGAAAGGATCAGACCTTCTAGATACAGTAAATGAAATGCGATCTTTCTGATGAAAGGTATTTATACAGAGAAGTGCCTAGGACTAGGAGGAACTAGTATCTTTTCAACCTAGAAACGTAAGACAGTGTTAGAGAGTGGAAAATATCTTAGCCTCGTTAGTAATAACTGATACGAAACATATGTTATGTAAACCAAACCAGTTCTGTTACTCCTTTTAATTGATTATTTCTTTCCTTGTCAGATACGGCCAGACTGGGAGTCGATGAAAATCGATGTGATGTACAGAGCTCTGAAATGCAAGTTTTCAACTTACGCCCACCTGAACGAGATGCTGCTGTCGACGGCTGGCTCTGTCCTCGTCGAGTCCTCACCCCATGACTTGTTCTGGGGCGGTGGGCGCGAGGGCGAGGGCCTGAATTACCTGGGTAGACTGCTGATGCAGCTGAGATCAGAGATTCTGGGAACGGTTCGAACGAGCGTTGAGGCTCGAGGACAGGAGGCGTGAGATCTCTGCATGTTCTGTCAAGCCACGGGGTTGCGTTTCTGTTTAGAGAGAGATGATCTTGTATAACTAATACTACCTGATATGCTCCAGTTTAAAGTGTAAGGGGGTTCAGATGCACAAGTGATGCTCTTCCAACATGCAGAGCCTTCCTGAAATAACAGTTTTTTGTTGATCATTTGAGGTAACAGAAGATAGATGCCAAAAAGGAACATCCAACTCATCGCCACCTCTGGCCACAGGCCATTGCGCTGGTGGACGTCAGCTAGCCGTGTCTTGTGGGGTGGGGGGGGGGGGGGTGGGGGGGGGGGGTGGGGGGTGGGGGGTGGGTAGACAGGTCGATGTGGGCGTGAAAATGAACAATAATGACCCTTTTCTGAAACTTCAACACAAAATGGCCCTAATCTGAAAATATTTCATGAAATGGCCCTCTTTTGCATGACGCCCAGGGCCAGGGCGCCATGCCAAATAGCACGGCTCTACTCCGGGGCGTCATGCTATCTAGCATGACGCCCTAGGCCCGGGCGTCATGTAAAAGGGTCATTTTTTAAAATATTTTCAGATTGGGGTCATTTTATGTTGAAGTTTGCTGAAAGGGCCACTTTTGTCCATTTTCACGATGTGGACGACCCAAAAAAAATTGTTTCCGATTTTGCCCTTTAAGCAAAAATTACCACTCATGTTGATCCATTGGATTAGTACAATGCACGGTTCATATTATCTGGGATGTGGATCGTCAATGTTCACGTTAAAGATATATCATGTTAAAAGAGGTTTGAATGGTGTTGCTCATGACTGCCGAAGACCAGCTGGAAAGGCTTTCAAATGTACCCTCTTCCTCACACTGCTCTAGTTCATCTCATAGGGGAATGTAATGCCCAATGTTGCTTGCTTTGAGCAACTTTGTAAGCACAAGAATCCATGATGTGACCTTCGGATTACATCATTGTCTCCATCACTTTCGCTTGTCTCTTCACCCTAACTTTACTTGTTATCATTTGCTTCTTTGTTGCACTTGTGTAGCTTGCTAGATTGTTGTAACTCACCATATGGGGTGTATCATCTAGTTGCATATATAGAAACTTGTATTTCTGCATTAGCCTCTAAAATCAACTAAGAAAAAGGATAAAATTCTGTAATTGCCGGTTCACACCCCTTCCTTCTAGTCAACGATTAAGGCATCTTTTATCTGTCTTAATCGGACTCGGCTAATTGGCCCCTCATTTTTCCACAGACACGGCCTGACAATGTCTGGGCGTGTCTGCTTTGAACCCTTGAAAGCACAAGTGCTCCCTGGGTGATTTGGGTAATTAATGTCAACATATCTCTTGTTGGACTAATGTTTTCACCTAGTATATTTCAGAAAGTTCAACAAAGGCGTGGCATGGACAAGAGGATGTGGAACCCCTTCTAGATGCTAAGGACAGAAGATTGGCAAAAGCTCAAGACTCTACATTTTCATTTTAGTGGCCCAAAATCACATTGAGTCCATAGGAAAGCCAATACTATTAAGAGGGGATGAGGTGTTGCTTAATGTCTTGCTTGCTCAAAGTGCTTAGTGATATGCTCCAAATCCCTCAACCACTTTCTCATTCCACATTTTTCCTAAACCTAAAGTCAAACTCGGCCCCACCGATTTGATCTATCTGGCGCCACCGAGTTCATTTGACATAGCCACTGCCAGAAACGCTAATTAGTTCGGTCTCACCGATGAGATCTCGGTCTCACCGAGATGGGCTTGCAAACTCTCTGTTGCCTATTGCAATCATTTCGGTCTCACCGAGATACGCAATCAGTCCCACCGAGTTTGCTTGACCAACTCTCTGTTTCGCTTATTACCAAAAGCGGTCTCACCGAGTTTGTGTAATCGGTCAAACCGAGTTGAGGTTTTACCCTAACCCTAACACATCGGTCCCACCGAGTTGATCATATCGGTCCCACTGAAAACTCTAACGTTCACATTTTGAACTAAATCGGACTGACCGAGTTTCTCGATTCAGTCTCACCGAGTTTGGTAAATTGTGTGTAACGGCTAGATTTTGTGTGGAGGCTATATATACCCTTCCACCCACTCTTCATTCGTGGAGAGAGCCATCAGAACGTGCCTACACTTCCAACATTCATTTTCTGAGAGAGAACCACCTATTCATGTGTTGAGACCAAGATATTCCAATCCAACCACAAGAATCTTGATCTCTAGCCTTCCCCAAGTTGCTTTCCACTCAAATCATCTTTCCACCAAATCCAAATCTGTGTGAGAGAGTTGAGTGTTGGGGAGACTATCATTTGAAGCACAAGAGCAAGGAGTTCGTCATCAACACACCATCTATTACCGTTTGGAGAGTGGTGTCTCCTAGATTGGTTAGGTGTCACTTGGGAGCCTCCGTCAAGATTGTGGAGTTGAACCAAGGAGTTTGTACGGACAAGGAGATCGCCTACTTCGTGAAGATCTACCCTAGTGAGGCAAGTTCTTCATGGGCGTGGACATGGTGGGATAGACAATGTTGCTTCTTTGTGGACCCTTCGTGGGTGGAGCCCTCCGTGGACTCGCGCAGCCGTTACCCTTCGTGGGTTGAAGTCTCCATCAACATGGATGTACGATAGCACCACCTATCGGAACCACGCCAAAAATCTCCGTGTCTCCAATTGCATTTGCACACTCCAATCCCATCCCTTTACTTTCTTGCAAGTTTCATGTTTTACTTTCCGCTGCTCATATACTCTTGCCATGCTTGCTTGAAATGTATTATGAATGTTTAAACTTGTGCTAAAACTCAACCTTAACTTAAAGAAATTAAAAACTACTATTTCTTTGTTGAGGATCTAATCACCCCCCTCTAGACACCTCTTCTCGATCCTACTATTGGTATCAAAGCATTGGTCTCCATTGCTTTGGTTTAATCACCATTGGAGGAAGACGGATGTGCCCACGCTGGGGAGTCTTAGACATAGAGTGCCTATAATTGATGGCGAGTTCTTTCATTAGTGAAAAAATGAGATGCTTGAGATTTTCAATGAATATCACTTGAACAAGTACATTACTAGCCCATGTGCACCTCTTGTTGATCCTTTGCATCCTACCGCCGATGAGTCTATTGACATGATCCATAATCTTAGAACTGTCAATCTTATCACTAGAGGTTTGCCTAGAAATTTGATTGCTTGCTTGCCTACTCTTGATTGTGCTTACACCATATGGAGATATCTTGAGGAAAGATTTCTAAATTATTCCTTGAAAAATCTAGATGAGATTCTCCATAAGTCAATTGCCTTGAGTAAAATGAATACTTGTGATCCTAAGTTTGATGATTGCCTATTTGAGCTTCGCGACCTCATGCGTGCTAAAGGAGATGTTGGAATCATTAGCAACATCATCTCCGAAGCCATTAGAATTCACAAAGATGAACATTGTGATGATCATTTATCTAATGAATCACTCTCTCTAGGAATTGATCAATCACAAGATGATGTTGATCATTGATACTATGATGAGGATGATGATAGTGACTTTGATCTCGATGATTCTATGAGACACTTTGGTCTTATGGCCAATCTTCGCGGCTACATGGCTGGAGGAAAGGAATGGGTTCTTGATAGTGGATGTAACGATCACATGACCGGAGACAAGGACATGTTTCGTGAGCTAGCTGAAAACAACGACCCTCGAAAGTATGTCACCTTTGGTGATAACTCAAAGGGTAAGGTGGTTGGCCTTGGTAAGGTGTCCATCTCACATGATAGCTCCATAGAAAATGTTATGCTCGTTGAATCTCTTGGCTATAATTTACTTACTGTATCTAGACTAGCTAACTTTGGCTTCAATATCCTATTTACTGAAGTAGATTGCCAAGTGTTTCGAAGAGATATTCATAAAATGGTCTTTACCGGTACACGCAGAGGTGATCTATACATTGTTGATTTCACTAAAAAGGCTCAACCTAGAACTTGTTTAATTGCTAAATCTTCTAAAGGTTGGTTGTGGCATAGAATGTTAGGTCATGTGGGCATGCGAAATCTTGATAAGCTTATTAAAGGTGATCATATCCTTGGAGTGAAAGATGTTATATTTGACAAGGATAGATTGTGCAGTGCTTGTCAAGCAGGAAAACAGGTTGGAGGAAGCCACCCCATGAAGAACATCATGACCACGAGAAGACTACTTCATATGGATCTCTTTGGTCCAAACGCCTATAAAATTCTCGGTGGAAACTCGTTTGGTTTAGTCATAGTCGATGATTTTTCAAGATTTACGTGGGTGTTCTTTCTTGATGATAAATCGCAGGTCCAAAAGATCTTCAAGAACTTCGCTAGGAAGGCCAAAATCAATTTGAAGTGAAGATCAAGAAGGTTCGCAGCGACAACGGAACGAAGTTCAAGAACGCAAATGTGGATACCTTTCTTGACGGAGTAGGGATTTCACATGAGTTCTCGACTAGTACACGCCTCAACAAAATGGAGTTGTTGAGAGGAAGAACTGGACTCTTATTGAGATGGCGAGAACGATGCTTGATGAGTACAAAACACCAAAACACTTTTGGGCGGAAGCGGTTGAGACAGCTTGTCATGCAACAAATTGTCTATATCTTCACAAACTACTCGGCCAGATGGCATACGAGCTTCTCACCAGTAACAAACCCCAAGTTGGATACTTTCAGGTATTCGTCTCAAAGTGCTATATTCTTGATAAGCATCATTGTTCTAAATTTGCTCCTAAATATCATGAAAGTTTCCTACTTGGTTATGGCTCAAACTCTCACACTTACCGTGTCTACAACAATTTCATCCGAAAGGTTGAAGAGACGGTAGATGTGAAGTTTGATGAATCTAACGGCTCGCAAGTAGAGCGATTGCCAATTAATGTAGGAAACAAAGACCCTTCGGAAGCAATCCAAGACTTGTCTATTGGCAAGATTCGTCCAACAGAGGTGAAGGAGAGTACCTCGTCTGTCCAAGAGGAAGCTTCTACCTCACGACAAGGTGACCAAGAGTTGACCCGGAGGCATCCACAAGTGGGACGCGCCAAGATGAAGAAAACGAGGAAGTACACCAAGATGAACCTCATCAACCTCCTTCTCCACCTCGACAAGAGAATGACAACATCAACAATGAAGAAGGCAAGAGGAAGAACAAGATGATGAAGAAGATGTTCCACCCCGACCCCAAAAAAAGCTCTCACGAGTTAGAGCAAGAGTCTCAAGAGACCATCCCGTTGAGCAAATCTTCAATGATATCCAAACCGGGAGAATTACTCGCTCTAAAACTCGTTTGGCTAATTTTTGTGAACATTATTCACTATTGCAGGAGACTACTAACGCGACACTACGATCAGAGACCCTTCGACGAAACTATGTGCGATGCCATAATCGCAAACGGTGGTGTAAAAAACCCGTCAAAAAAGGTGCAAAATGTTTGCGATGGAGGATGCATCAAACACAGTTTAGAGTTTAGTTGCGTGTGCGATGCAGGGCATACGGTTAATCCATTCAAACTGTCTGCGATGAGGCAGAACAACAAAAACAGGCGGCCATAACAATGTGTGTGCGATGCAAGACACACGGTTAATCCATTCGAACTGTTTGCGACGAGTTAGAACAACAAAAATGGGCAGCCATATCAATGTGTGTGCGATATACGGCATACGGTTAACTCGGACGAACTATTTTCGATTAGGGAACACAACAGAAACGGTTCAACTTAACAAGATGTGTGTGATATGCAGCATACAGTTCACATGGGTGAACTATTTGCAATGAGCCAAAAGAACACAAACGAGTCGTGTAAACAAGATGTGTGTGATACATGGCAAACAACCGACTCGGATGAACTGTTTGCGATGAGAAATTACAACACAGACGGTCAATACAGTTACTTCGTGTGTGATTCTGTGTGCACAAAAACTTTGAAAAATGCAAACAAGTTGCTTGCGGTGGCTAGGAGTATCGCACACAATGCGTCTGCGAGTAATCGTGTGCGATGATTAGTATGTTACACATACGTTTTCTTATGTGAACATGTGTGTGAATTTGCAATATAGACAGTTAATATGCAAATGCCTTCTGGACATCGGGAACACGCTTAAACTCAATGAACTGTGTACATGTTGGGGAACGTAGTAATTTCAAAAATTTCCTACGCACATGCAAGATCATGGTGATGCATAGCAACGAGAGGGGACAGTGTTGTCTACGTACCCTTGTAGACCGTAAGCGGAAGCGTTATGACAACGCGGTTTATGTAGTCGTACGTCTTCACGATCGACCGATCCTAGCACCGAAGGTACGACACCTCCGCGATCTACACACGTTCGGCTCGGTGACGTCCCACGAACTCACGATCCAGCAGAGTGTCGAGGGAGAGCTTCGTCAGCACAACGGCGTGATGACGGTGATGATGAAGCTACCGGTGTAGGGCTTCGTCTAAGCACTACGACGATATGACCGAGGTGGATTATGGTGGAGGGGGGCACCGCACACGGCTAAGAGATCAATGATCAACTTGTGTGTCCATGGGGTGCCCCGTGGCCACGTATATAAAGGATGGAGGGAGGAGGAGGCCGGCCCTCATAGGGCGCACCCAAAGTGTGGAGTCCTACTAGGACTTCCTAGTCCTAGTAGGATTCCACCTCCCACATGGAATAGGAAAAGGGAAAGGGAGAAGGAGAAGGAAGGAAGGGGGCGCCACCTTTCCCTAGTCCAATTCGGACCAATCCATGGGGAAGGGGCACTGCCACCCTTGAGGCCTTTTTCTCCTTTCCCGTATGGCCCATTAAGGCCCAATAAGAATTCCCGTAACTCTCCGGTACTCCGAAAAATACCCGAATCACTCAGAACCTTTTCGATGTCCGAATATAGTCGTCCAATATATCAATCTTTACGTCTCGACCATTTCAAGACTCCTCGTCATGTCCCCGATCTCATCCGGGACTCCGAACTACCTTAGGTACATCAAAACACATAAACTCATAATACCGATCATCGCCGAACGTTAAGCATGCAGACCCTATGGGTTTGACAACTATGTAGACATGACCGAGATTCATCTCCGGTCAATAACCAATAGAGGAACCTGGATGCTCATATTGGCTCCCACATATTCTATGAAGATCTTTATCGGTCAAACCGCATATCAACATACGTTGTTCCCTTTGTCATCGGTATGTTACTTGCCCGAGATTCGATCGTCGGTATCTCAATACCTAGTTCAATCTCGTTACCGGCAAGTCTCTTTACTCGTTCCGTAATGCATCATCCCGCAACTAACTCATTAGTCACATTGCTTGCAAGGCTTATAGTGATGTGCATTACCGAGAGGGCCCAGAGATACCTCTCCGACAATCGGAGTGACAAATCCTAATCTCGATCTATGCCAACTCAACAAACACCATCGAAGACACCTGTAGAGCATATTTATAGGCACCCAGTTATGTTGTGACGTTTGATAGCACACAAAGTGTTTCTCCAGTATTCGGGAGTTGCATAATCTCATAGTCATAGGAACATGTATAAGTCATGAAGAAAGAAATAACAATAAACTAAATGGTCAAGTGCTAAGCTAACAGAATGGGTCAAGTCAATCACATCATTCTCTAATGATGTGATCCCGTTGATCAAATGACAACTCATGTCTATGGCTAGGAAAATTAACCATCTTTGATCCAACGAGCTACTCAAGTAGAGGCATACTAGTGACACTCTGTTTGTCTATGTATTCACACATGTACTAAGTTTCCAGTTAATACAATTCTAGCATGAATAATAAACATTTATCATGATATAAGGAAATATAAATACCAACTTTATTATTGCCTCTAGGGCATATTTCCTTCAGTCTCCCACTTGCACTAGAGTCAATAATCTAGTTCACATCGTCATGTGATTTAACACCAATAGTTCACATTGTCATGTGACCAACACCCAAAGGGTTTACTAGAGTCAATAATCTAGTTCACATCGCTATGTGATTAACACCCAAAGAGTACTAAGGTGTGATCATGTTTTGCTTGTGAGAGAGGTTTAGTCAATGGGTCTGCCACATTCAGATCCGTATGTATTTTGCAAATTTCTATGTCTACAATGCTCTGCATAGAGTTACTTTAGCTAATTGCTCCCACTTTCAATATGTATCCGGATTGTGACTTAGAGTTATCCATATCGGTGTCAAAGCTTGCATCAACGTAACTCTTTACGACAAACTCTTTATCACCTCCATAACCGAGAAATATTTCCTTAGTCCTCTAAGGATAATTTTGACCGCTGCCCAGTGATCTACTCCTAGATCAAAATTGTAATCCCTTACCAAACTCAGGGCACGGTATACAATAGGTCTGGTACACAACATGACATACTTTATAGAACCTATGGCTGAGGCATAGGGAATGACTTTCATTCTCTCTCTATCTTCTGCCGTGGTCGGGCTTTGAGTCTTACTCAACTTCACACCTTGCAACACAGGCAAGAACTCTTTCTTTGACTATTCCATTTTGAACTACTTCAAAAACTTGTCAAGGTATGTACTCATTGAAAAAAACTTATCAAGCGTCTTGATCTATCTCTATAGATCCTGATGCTCAATATGTAAGCAACTTCACTGAGGTCTTTCTTTGAAAACCTCTTTTCAAACACTCCTTTATGCTTTCCAGAAAATTCTACATCATTTCCGATCGATAATATGTCATTCACATATACTTATCAGAAAGGTTGTAGTGCTCCGACTCACTTTCTTTTAAATACAGGCTTCACCGAAAGTCTGTATAAAACTATATGCTTTGATCAAATTATCAAAGCATATATTCCAAATCCGAGATGCTTCCACCAGTCCATAGATGGATCTCTGGAGCTTGCACATTTTGTTAGCACCTTTAGGATCGACAAAACCTTCTGGTTGCATCACATACAACCTTTCTTTAGTAAATCCATTAAGGAATGTAGTTTTGACATCCATTTGCCAGATTTCATAAAATGCGGCGATTGCTAACATGATTTGGACAGATTTTAAGCATTGATACGAGTGAGAAAATCTCATCGTAGTCAACACCTTGAACTTGTCGAAAACCTTTTGCGACAATTTGAGCTTTGTAGATAGTAACACTACTATCAGTGTCTGTCTTCCTCTTGAAGATCCATTTATTCTCAATGGCTTGCCGATCATCGGGCAAGTCCACCAAAGTCCACACTTTGTTCTCATATATGGATCCTATCTCAGATTTCACGGCCTCAAGCCATTTATCGGAATCTGGGCTCATCATCGCTTCCTCATAGTTCATAGGTTCATCATGGTCAAGTAACATGACCTCCAGAACAGGATTACCGTACCACTCTAGTGCGGACCTTACTCTGGTTGACCTACGAGGTTTGGTAGTAACTTGATATGAAGTTTTATGATCATCATCATTAGCTTCCTCACTAATTGGTGTAGGAATCACTTGAACTGATTTCTGTGATGAACTACTTTCCAATTCGGGAGCAGGTACATTTACCTCATCAAGTTATACATTCCTCCCACTCACTTCTTTCGAGAGAAACTACTTCTCTAGAAAGGATCCATTCTTAGCAACAAAGATCTTGCCTTTGGATCTGAGATAGAAGGTGTACCCAACATTTTCTTTTGGGTATCCTATGAAGACGTACTTCTCTGATTTGGGTTCGAGCTTATCAGGTTGAAACTTTTCACACAAGCATTGTAGCCCCAAACTTTAAGAAATGACAGCTTAGGTTTCTTGCCAAACCACAGCTCATACGATGTCATCTCAACAGATTTAGATGGTGCCCTATTTAACGTGAATGCAGCTGTCTCTAATGCATAACCCCAAAACGATAGTGGTAAATCGGTAAGAGACATCATAGATCGCACCATATCAAATAAAGTACGGTTACGATGTTCGGACACACCATTACATTGTGGTGTTCCAGGTGGCATGAGTTTGTGAAACTATTCCACATTGTTTTAATTGAAGGCCAAACTCATAACTCAAATACTCGCCTCCGTGATCAGATCATAGAAACTATATTTTCTTGTTACGATGATTCTCCACTTCACTCTGAAATTCTTTGAACTTTTCAAATGTTTCAGACTTGTGTTTCATTAAGTAGATATACCCATATATGCTCAAATCATCTTGTGAAGGTTAGAAAATAATGATACCCGCCGCGAGCCTTAACACTCATCGGACAACATACATCACTATGTATTATTTCCAATAAGTTAGTTTCTCGCTCCATTGTTCCGGAGAACAGAGTCTCAGTCATCTTGCCCATGAGGCATGGTTCGCAAGCATCAAGTGATTCATAATCAAGTGATTCCAAAAGCCCATCAACGTGGAGTTTCTTCATGCACTATACACCAATATGACCTAAACGGCACCGCCACAAATAAGTTGCACTATCATTATTAACTTTGCATCTTTTGGCTTCAATATTTATGAATATGTGTATCACTATGATCGAGATTCAATAAACCATTTATATTGAGTGTATGACCATAGAAGGTTTTATTCATGTAAATAGAACACCAATTATTCTTTGAATTAAATGAATAATCGTATTGCAATAAACATGATCCAATCATATTCATGCTCAAAGCAAACACCAAATGACATTTATTTGAGGTTCAACACTAATCCCGAAGGTAAAAGGAGTGTGCGATGGTGATCTTATCAACCTTGGAATCACTTCCAACACACATCATCACCTCGCCTTAACTAGTCTCTGTTTATTTTGCAACTCCCATTTCGAGTTACTACTCTTAGCAACTGAACCAGTATCGAATACCGAGGGGTTGCTATAAACACTAGTAAAGTACACATCAATAACATGTATATAAAATATACTTTTGTTCACTTTGACATCCTTCTTATCCGCCAATAATTTGGGGTACTTCCGCTTCTAGTGACTATTCCCTTTTGCAATAGAAGCACTCAATTTCAGGCTTAGGTCTTTAGCTTTGGGCTTCTTCACGGGAATGACAACTTGCTTGCCATTATTTTTGAAGTTCCCTTTCTTTCCCTTGCCCTTTTACTTGAAACTAGTGGTCTTGTCAACCATCAACACCTGATACTTTTTCTTGATTTCTACCTTCGCCGATTTCAGCATCGCAAAGAGCTTGGGAATCGTTTGCATTATCCCTTGCATATTATAGTTCATCATGAAGTTCTAGTAATTTGGTGATAGTGACTAGAGAATTCGGTCAATCACTATCTTATCTGGAAGATTAACTCCCACTTGATTCAAGTGATTGTAGTACCCAGACAATCTGAGCACATGCTCACTGGTTGAGCTATTCTCCTCCATCTTGTAGGTGAAGTACTGTTAGAGGTCTCATACCTCTCGACACGGGCATGAGTATGAAATACCAATTTCAACTCTTGGAACATCTTATATGCTCCGTGGCGTTTAGAACATTTTTAAGTCCCGGTTCTAAGCCGTAAAGCATGGTGCACTAAACTATCAAGTAGTTATCATACCGAGCTTTGTTAACGTTCATAACGTCTGCATCTGCTCCTGCAATAGGTCTGTCACCTAGCGGTGCATCAAGGACATAATTCTTCTGTGCAGCAATGAGGATAATTCTCAGATCACGGACCAAGTCCGCATCATTGCTACTATCATCTTTCAACTTATTTTCTCTAGGAACATATCAAAAATAAACGGGGAGCTACATCGCGAGCTATTGATCTACAACATAGTTATGCAAATACTATCAGGACTAAGTTCATGATAAATTAAAGTTCAATTAATCATATTACTTAAGGACTCCCACTTAGATAGACATCCCTCGAGTCATCTAAATGATCACGTGACCCAAATCAACTAAACCATGTCCGATCATCACGTGAGATGGAGTAGTTTTCAATGGTGAACATCACTATGTTGATCATATCTACTATATGATTCACGTTCGACCTTTCGGTCTCCAGTGTTCCGAGGCCATATCTGCATATGCTAGGCTCGTCAAGTTTAACCTGAGTATTCTGCGTGTGCAAAACTGACTTGCACCTGTTGTATGCGAACGTAGAGCTTATCACACCCGATCATCATGTGGTGTCTCAGCACGAAGAACTGTCGCAATGGTGCATACTCAGGGAGAACACTTATACCTTGGAACTTTAGTAAGGGATCATCTTATAAAGCTACCACCGAACTAAGCAAAATAAGATGTATAAAAGATAAACATCACATGCAATAAAAATATGTGACATGATATGGCCATCATCATCTTGTGCCTTTGATCTCCATCTCCACAGTACCGTTATGATCTTCATCGTCACCGGCATGACACCATGATCTCTATCATCTTGATTTTCTATCAATGTGTCGTCACATGGTCATCGCGCCAACTATTGCTTTTGCAACTATTGCTATCGCATAGCAATAAAGTAAAGCAATTATATGGTGCTTGCATCATATGCAATAAAGAGACAACCATAAGGCTCCTACCAGTCGCCGATAACTTGAGCAAAACATGATCATCTTATACAACAATTTATAGCTCATCACGTCTTGACCATATCACATCACATGCCCTGCAAAAACAAGTTAGACGTCCTCTACTTTGTTGTTGCAAGTTTTACGTGGATGCTACGGGCTGAGCAAGAACCGTTCTTACCTACGCATCAAAACCACAACGATTTTTCGTCAAGTATGTGATGTTTTAACCTTCACAAGGACCGGGCATAGCCACACTCGATTCAACTAAAGTTGGAGAAACTGACACCCGCTAGCCACCTGTGTGCAAAGCACGTCGGTAGAACCAGTCTCGCATAAACGTACGTGTAATATCAGTCCGGGCCGCTTCATCCAACAATACCGCGGAATCAAAGTATGACATGCTGGTAAGCAGTATGACTATTATCGCCCACAACTCACTTGTGTTCTACTCATGCGTATAACATCTACGTATAAACCTGGCTTTGATACCAATGTTAGGGAATGTAGTAATTTAAAAAATTTCCTACGCACACGCAAGATCATGGTGATGCATAGCAACGAGGGGGGAGCGTGTTGTCTATGTACCCCCTTATACCGTAAGTGGAAGCATTATGACAACGCGGTTGATGTAGTCGTACGTCTTCACAATCGACCGATCCTAGCACCGAAGGTACGACACCTCCGCGATCTGCATACGTTCGGCTCGGTGACGTCCCACGAACTCATGATCCAGCAGAGTGTTGAGGGAGAGCTTTGTCAGCACGACGATGTGATGATGGTGATGATGAAGCTATTGGCGCAGGGCTTCGCCTAAGCACTACAACGATATGACCGAGGTAGATTATGGTGGAGGGGGGCACCGCACACGGCTAAGATATCAATGATTAACTTGTGTGTCCATGGGGTGCCCCCTGGCCACGTATATAAAGGATGGAGGGAGGAGGAGGCCGGCCCTCATAGGGCGCGCCAAAGTGTGGAGTCCTACTAGGACTCCCTAGTCCTAGTAGGATTCCACTTCCCACATGGAATAGGAAAAGGGGAAGGGAGAAGGAGAAGGAAGGAAGGGGGTGCCCCCTTTCCCTAGTCCAATTCGGACCAATCCATGGGGAAGGGCGCTGCCACCCTTGAGGCCTTTTTCTCCTTTCCCGTATGGCCCATTAAGGCCCAATACGAATTCCCGTAACTCTCCGGTACTCCGAAAAATACCCGAATCACTCGGAACCTTTACGATGTCCGAATATAGTCGTCCAATATATCGATCTTTATGTCTCGACCATTTTGAGACTCCTCATCATGTCCCCAATCTCATCCGGGACTCCGAACTATGTTCGGTACATCAAAACACATAAACTCATAATACCGATCGTCGCCGAACGTTAAGCGTGCGTACCCTACGGGTTTGAGAACTATGTAGACATAACCATGACTCATCTCCGGTCAATAACCAATAACGGAACCTGGATGCTCATATTGGCCCCGGCATATTCTACGTAGATCTTTATCGGTGAAACCGCATAACAACATACGCTGTTCCCTTTGTCATCGGTATGTTACTTGCCCGAGATTCGATCGTCGGTATCTCAATACCTAGTTCAATCTCATTATCGGCAAGTCTCTTTACTCCTTCCGTAATGCATCATCCCACAACTAACTCATTAGTCACATTACTTGCAAGGCTTATAGTGATGTGCATTACCGAGAGGGCCAGAGATACCTCTCCGACAATCGGAGTGACAAATCCTAATCTCAATCTATGCCAACTCAACAAACACCATCGGAGACACCTGTAGAGCATTTTTATAGTCACCCAGTTACGTTGTGACGTTTGATAGCACAAAGTGTTCCTCCGGTGTTCGGGAGTTGCATAATCTCATAGTCATAGGAACATGTATAAGTCATGAAGAAAGCAATAATAATAAACTAAACAATCAAGTGTTAAGCTAACGGAATGAGTCAAGTCAATCACATCATTCTCTAATGATGTGATCCCATTGATCAAATGACAACTCATGTCTATGGCTAGGAAGCTTAACCATCTTTGATCCAACGAGCTACTCAAGTAGAGGCATACTAGTGACACTTTGTTTGTCTATGTATTCACACATGTACTAAGTTTCCGGTTAATACAATTCTAGCATGAATAATAAACATTTCTCACGATATAAGGAAATATAAATAACACTTTATTATTGCCTCTAGGGCATATTTCCTTCAATACGATACTAATACTTTCCATGAAAATTTATGAACTTGGGTAACAACATTTGAGTAACATATATATAATGGTTACACTATTCAACAAAAGGAGGATCTTCGTTACACGGTTTTGAGAACCATATGGTCCATATCTACATACTTAACATAGTAACAACTATCATATTTTAAGAGGCTAAGGGCCAACAACCATATGGTCCATATCTACATACTTAACATATATAGTAACAGCCAACACATTTTAAGAGGCTAAGGGCCAACAACCACAACTATCCACTGGAAGAAGCTTGATCACGGCGACTCAGCATCTCGTCAATGAAAAGGAAGAGCCCTCATGTGCCTTGGTAGAGCAGGAGTAGAACAGTGTCTCCAATTTTCCAATGTGGATGCATTGCCACGAGAAGCGAGAACTTGTTAATTTGAATGGTTCTATTTTTGCGGGAAATGCAGTACCTTGCAATCACTTTGGCGTTATTAGCAGTCACAAGTGTAATTCAACCACGCCGGGAAATTGATCCAGGAACGGCTACATGGGGCAATTTCTGTTGACATGTAGAATAAAAAACAATTGTAACATATCGTTGAAGATATATAGTTTATGAGCATCAACATTAAAATAAGACTTTTTTGCCAACGCTTTGTGCACACAATTGGTCTTGTTCAGTGTGTGCACCATAGGTCTAATTAATCCCATCCAAAATCCAGCGTTCATACACTGTGCTATCTCTGTCAGATTATCAACAAAGTTTATGACATGCGTGAAGTCCTTCCAGTGAAATTTGGTACGCTTAGTAACATAGAGATCGTTCACTATGCATCCAACATATCCTGCTTAAAAGGTGGAAAGGTATTATTTATTCAGAACATGGCAAAAGAATATATAGTGTGCATAAATTGGTAAACAAAATTTGTTACTGCCTAGGAATGGAGTCAGAATATGATATCACAATTGGTTGCTTAAATAGTGATCAATTGGTTGCTTAAATAGTAATATGACAGCATGAAGAAAGTTGAAAGGACACTAACCTCGATTAGACTTTGATCGGCTGATGACGTTGGGGAAGTAAACATCCATGTTAATTAGACCAGGCTGTGGTGCACGTACTAGAATTTTATTGCCAGCTTTCAGTTCATAACACTTAGATATTTTTCTCCAAAGGTCCGCATTAAAATTGGAGTGACCATCTTTATCAAGTTTTACGCTAACCGTCATTGTAAATCCATGTTGCGTTGTCAATATGACATCCTGGGAGTCATCAACAAAGTAAATCCCAAGATTTCCTTCTACTCCTGTTCTTGCAAAGCAAGGGATGTACTGCTTGAAATGAAAATTAAGATCATAAATTAGATACATTGAAATAACCGAGCAAGATGCAAATATGGGAGTAACTGATAGAACATATCCATATAAAGATGCAAGCAAAGTACAAAAATATAGAATTAA
Organism: Aegilops speltoides; assembly: GCA_021437245.1. NCBI lineage: Eukaryota > Viridiplantae > Streptophyta > Magnoliopsida > Poales > Poaceae > Aegilops > Aegilops speltoides. Next base: position 493,863,175 of record CM038146.1, read on the forward strand.
AAATAGATAATGTAACAAAGATTTGATGCAAATATATAGATAATGTAGCAATAGACAGTATATGTTCACAAATTTAGGCCATGCCGACCGTGGTAGGTTGAGATTGAACATACCGAGCGCTCCCTGAAGTCATCCGGAATGGTGAGATATAACTTCGTTTCCGACTGGGCACGGCCACAGTTGCCCGATTTGTGCTCGCACTGTGCACACATGAATGAACACCCACGAATCAGCTAGAACAAAAATTATTCCACGGCGATTTCCGCCGGTTGATTAACAACGACGGACAGACTGCGATAAGAGATGAGCGAATATTTTGCTAATTAAGTTGATTACCTTCTCCATGAGAAAAATCCCCGACCCAATCCTGTAGAAAACCCCAGTCGACCAGAGTCTAGAATGTTGGTGCAGATAGGCGGCAGAAAGCGGTGGAGGCGAAATCCGGTGCCGTTTGGAGCGCTACCTACAGCCGCCGCCAACATCCGTCGAGCTTAGGGTGCAGATTTGCGGAGGAGTCCGCGGCGAGTGAGTGGGGACGAAGTGGGCGAGGGTTTTCTTTTCTTTTTGCATGTGTGAGTGAACACACACGGTTCGCAGAGGCGACGGAAAAGAACCGTGTGCGATAGTAAATCATCGAGATTGAATGTGAATCCAAATTTCCTTTGTCTTTCACCCATGAGTTTTTTCTACGATGAACATAAACCCTGCTAATCACCGTGTTCAAATTTGACACTTTTCCGGGTTCATTTACAATATTTAGGGGACTATGTGCATTTGTAGGCATTAATCCATGTAATTCAAATTCAAACAATTGGTGCATGAAAGGGTGCACAAGAACAGTCTGGAAAAACCATACTCGTGGTATTTAGTAATTTCTCAAGCCTTTTACAAGGAATGGGCAGAGATTTCAATGGAGTCAACCACAAACGCGTCATTTACTGGCTTATCAACTATAGAACAATGAAATATGTGCTTGAAAAACATGACGGCTGGCATGGTGCCATGGTATGGCCTCACCATGCCCTGGTTAAAAGCCGAGAGGGTTTGATTTATGTCGTCATGCACACCCTTCATAAATCGAACCATCACCGAGGAAGTTCAATGCTTTCGAGAGGGAAATCACCAAGATTGAAGGGGAATCCAAATTGCCGTCCTAGTTTGTCTTTCAGTTTTTTTCCAACGATCAACATACCGCCTCAAATGAAACGTGTTCAAATTTGACATTTTTCTGAACTCATTTACAATATTTAGGGGATTGTGTGCATTTTTAGGCATTAATTATGCACATAATTCAAATTCAAACAATCGGTGCATGAAAAGGTGCACAAGAACGGTCTGAAAAACCATGCTCGTCATATACAAAAAATGAAACACATGACGCCTGGTGTGGTGCCATGGTATGGCCTCACCATGCCCTGGTAAAAATTGGATAATGTTTTCCTTATGTCGTGATGCACGCCTTTCATAAAACGAACCATCATCCAAGGAAGTTTCATGGTTTCGAGGGGGAAATCACCAAGATTGAAGGGGAATCCAAATTTCCTTTGTCCTTTGTCCACGAGTTTTTTTCTAGGATGAGCATAGAACCTGCAAATCACCGTGTTCCAATTTGGCACTTTTCCGGGTTCATTTGCCATATTTAGGGGATTATGTGCATTTCCTAAGCATTAATGCGCATAATTCAAGTTCAAACAATCGATGCATGAAAGGTCCACAAGAACGGCCTAGAAGACCATGCTCGTGCCATTTAGTAAATTCTCATGCCTTTTACAAGGAATGGACAGATATTTCGATAAAATGAGTGGCAATAGTCAACCACAAATGTTTGTTTGTTGGGTTTTCAACTATAGAAAAATGAAATAAATGCTTTAAAAACATGATGCCTGGCATGGTGCCATGGTATGACCTCACCATGCCCTGGTAAAAATTTGAGAAGGTTTGGCTTATTTCGTCATGCACGCCCTTCATAAATCGAACCATCACCGAGGAAGTTCCATGCTTTCGAGAGGGAAAATCCCCAAGATTCAAGGGGAATCCTAATTTCCATCCTAGTTTGTCATTCAGTTTTTTTCCAACGATCAACATACTGCCTCAAATGCAACGTGTTCAAATTGGACATTTTCCCGGGCTCATTTGCAATATTTAGGGGATTATGTGCATTTTCTAGGTATTAATTATGCACATAATTCAAATTCGAACAATCAGTGCATGAAAAGGTGCACAAGAACACTATGGAAAACCATGCTCACGTTATTTAGCACATTCTCATGCCTTTTACAAGGAATGGGCAGCTATTTCGAGGAAATGTGTGGCAATAGTCAACCATAAACGCGTCGTTTACTCGGTTAACAACTACACAAAAAATGAAACACATGGCAGGAAAACATGACGCCTGGCTTGGTGCCATGGTATGGCCTCACCATGCCCTGGTAAAAATTGGAGAATGTTTTCCTTATGTCGTGATGCGCACCTTTCATAAATCGAACCATCACCGAGGAAGTTTCATGGTTTCAAGGGGGAAATCACCAAGATTGAAGGGGGGGGGGGTCGAAATTTCCTTTGTCCTTTGTCCATGAGTTTTTTTCTACGATGAACATATAACCTGCAAATCACCGTGTTCAAATTTGGCACTTTTTCGGGTTCATTTGCCATATTTAGGGGATTATGTGCATTTCCTAGGCATTAATGCGCATAGTTCAAGTTCAAACAATCGATGCATGAAAGGGTCCACAAGAACGGCCTAGAAAACCATGCTCGTGTCATTTAGTAAATTATCATGCCTTTTACAAGGAATGGACAGATATTTTGATGAAATGTGTGGCAATAGTCAACCACAAATGTCTGTTTGTTGGGTTTTCAACTATAAAAAATGAAATAAATGCTTAAAAAACATGACGCCTGGCATGGTGCCATGGTATGACCTCACCATGACTTGGTAAAAATTTGAGAAGGTTTGGCTTATGTTGTCATGCACGCCCTTCATAAATCGAACCATCACCAAGGAAGTTCCATGCTTTCGAAAGGGAAATCCTCAAGATTGAAGGGGAATCCAAATTTTCTTCGTTCTTTGTCCTGAAGTTTTTTTCTACGACGAACATACACCCTGCAAATCACCGTGTTCAAATTTGGCATTTTTCCGGGCTCATTTACCATATTTAGGGGATTATGTGCATTTTCTAGGCATTTAGCGCATATAAATCCAATCCAGCTACAGGTGCACGGGTGTGATGTGAGGGACGTGGATTGCCGTTCAATCGCGCCACATCCAATGGTGCACACGCACGATCCGTGTGGATGGGGTTCCTGCCAATCATAACGCAACACACAATAGCTCAGCGCACACTGTTTCCACAAGCGACGGAGATGAACCGTGTGCGATAATGAATGAGCAAAATTGTAAGGGAAGCCAAATTTCTGTTGTCGTTTGTGGTTGAGCTCTTGAATACCACCGCACTGTACGGCTGCCCGGCCCCTCCGTCCCAGAGCTCTCTCCAGGCGTCGTCCATGGCACCGCGGCGCACAGTAACTGGTAAGGAAGTGATGGCATCCCTTCCCGCCGCGTTCCTCGCCGCCCGCGACCGCACACATGGTAAGGAAGCGATGGCATTTCGCCGCGCCGAGTTCATCGCCGCCGCCGGCAGACAGTTACATGGGCGGACTTTGAGGCTGCCATGGCCGAATGGGTGGTGGATCTAGAGGCGGCCAAAGCCGCACAAAAGGAGCGGAAAAGGCAGAAAGTAGTCAAGAAAAGAGAGTCCCGCCGCCGCAAGAAAAAAGAGGCCGCACACCATGGTGAGGAGAGCTTGGCGGAGATCGAAGCACGGTGGGCTGCTGCCTACAGGGCCGGGAAGGAGAACGCCGGCGTCTGGCCAGCATGTTCTGATGGCAGCATGTGAGAAGTAGTTTAAGTTTGTAGTATTAGAGCAAATTACCAGCAGTACTTTAAGTTTGTAGTATTAATGCACAATGTCGGTAAGAGCATCCTTTGAGGGCTGATGTCTACTACACAACCTTCTTCTTGTAGACGTTGTTGGGCCTGCAAGTGCACAGGTTTGTAGGACAGTAGCAAATTTCTCTCAAGTGGATGACCTAAGGTTTATCAATCCGTGGGAGGCGTAGGATGAAGATGGTCTCTCTCAAACAACCCTGCAACCAAATAACAAAAAGTCTCTTGTGTCCCCAACGCACCCAATACAATGGTAAATTGTATAGGTGCACTAGTTCGGCGAAGAGATGGTGATACAAGTGCAATATGGATGGTAGATATATGTTTTTGTAATATGAAAATATAAAAACAGCAAGGTAACTAATGATAAAAGTGAGCTTAAACGGTATTGCAATGATAGGAAACAAGGCCTAGGGTTCATACTTTCACTAGTGCAAGTTCTCTCAACAATAATAACATAGATAGATCATATAACAATCCCTCAACATGCAACAAAGAGTCACTCCAAAGCCACTAATAGTGGAGAACAAACGTAGAGATTATGGTAGGGTACGAAACCACCTCAAAGTTATTCTTTCGGATCAATCTATTCAAGAGTTCGTACTAGAATAACACCTTAAGACACAAATCAACCAAAACCCTAATGTCACCTAGACACTCCATTGTCACCTCAAGTATCCGTGGGCATGATTATACAATATGCATCACACAATCTTAGATTCATCTATTCCACCAACACAAAGTACTTCAAAGAGTGCCCCAAAGTTTCTACCGGAGAGTCAAGAAAACTTGTGCCAACCCCTATGCATAGGTTCATGGGCGGAACCCGCAAGTTGGTCACCAAAACATACATCAAGTGGCACGTGATATCCCATTGTCACCGCAGACAAACACGGCAAGACATACATCAAGTGTTCTCAAATTAAAGACTCAATCCGATAAGATAACTTCAAGAGGGAAACTCAATTCATCACAAGAGAGTAGAGGGGGAGAAACATCATAAGATCCAACAATAATAACAAAGCTCGTGCCATAGAGAGAACACGAGAGAGAGAGAGAGATCAAACACATAGCTACTGGTACATACCCTCAGTCCCGAGGATGAACTACTCCCTCCTTGTCATGGAGAGCGCTGGGATGATGAAGATGGCCAGCGGTGATGGGTTCCCCCTCCGGCAATGTGCCGGAACGGGCTCCCAAGAGGTTTTTGGTGGCTACAGAGGCTTGCGGCGGCGGAACTCCCGATCTATCTTGAGATTCAATGTTCTTACGGTACGTAGGCTTATATAGGCGAAAGAAGTCTGTCGGGGGAGCCTCGAGGGGCCCACGAGATGGGGGGGGGGGGCGCCCCCTATCTCCTGGCCTCCTCGAGGATCTTCTGACTTGAACTCCAAGCCTCCAGGATGATATTCTTCCAAAAAATCACGATGCCGAAGGTTTCACTCTGTTTGGACTTCGTTTGATATTCCTTTTCCTCAAAATACTGAAACAGGCAATAAAACATCAATATGGGTTGGGCCTCCGGTCAGTAGGTTAGTCCCAAAAGTAATATAAAAGTGTATAATAAAGCCCGTACTCATTCAAAATAGATAATAAAATAGCATGAATACTTCATAAATTATAGATACGTTGGAGACATATCAAGGGCTTTGAGCGTTGATTAGCATGTGTGCCCGTGTGCGTTTTTCTTGCGTTAATCATTAGAAGATCACAAAACACACGGTTTCTATGCCGTACCCGTCTGCGTTTTTTGTGTTAATGACCCATAAGTCAGTTACCTGTGCGATATTTCCTAATAAACCAGGCATTCCGTTGACCGAACAAAATCAAGTACACGTGTACATTTTTTTGGAGACGGGACCTGCCAACTTTCTTTTTTCTCGCACACGAATATTTTACGCGCTTCGTCTGTGTTGTGTGTTTCCCCCGCCCAAGTTTCAAATTTCGCACCAAAATTTTCATAAGGCGCGTGATTTTAGAATTTATTCCTCCAACCACATCCCCTTCCCCTCAGTATCCCCCTCCCTCGCGCCTCCCCCTACCGGCATCTCAAACCGCCACCGCCGCAACCACAACTTCAACCACATCTACATTCTGCTCGGATCCAGTCAGGTAACCCATCGATCTCTATCACGTCCCAAGCCTGATTGCTTAAATGGAGCCTGCGGAACATCCTCATGCCTCCAAACCCCCCCGCCAGGAGCTGATGGCGGTCCATGGCGCGATGGCCACTGTGCGTGTTGACTTGGAGGAACACCTCGCCTCCGCCGCCGCCGCCAACATGGTGCTGGCTCTGGCCCAGATGAAGTCCCCCGGCGACTACGCCCAAGGACTTAACAGGTAAGATCTGACCAGCTAAATCTTACCAATACCACTTGCAACGGCTATGATTTTTACGGTTGATGTATTAATCATGTTCGTGCCTTGTTTATTTCAGTACTACACACTGTGTGATGTTCAAATATTACCGTGTCCAGCTAAATTTCACCAATACTAGCACCAAACTTACAATACATGACACAAGATATCACTAGAGATGCTGCCCATTTGCTACTTTTAGTGGATGCTAACCCTGTTGCACTTAACATGCATGTCCATGTACTTACGCAGGGTCATAACGGCCAATGCTTTTGTTTGCCGTCGAGGTGGGCTGCATCCCATGTCTTATAATATTTCATATAATTTGTGCAATTGCAGTTTAACTTCTACCCATTTACTGGTTGCCTGTAGGTACACATGTCAGTGGCACTGATCCATGCTTCGACCCGGAGGAACAGCTCGCCTCCGCCGTCGCTGACTTTGGGCGAGCTCTGGCCAAGATGAAGTGCCCCAGCAACTACCTCTCAGGACATCAAGTATGTACTCACCAGTTCAATCTTACCAATACGAGTTGCAATTAATGGCTATGTTCTGTACGATCGATGTATTAAGCATGTTCTAGTAAACATGCCTAACACGTTTTTGCTACTATCCCTACCTTTTTATAGACATCTGGGCCATTCTTTGCTCTGGCAACACCTGCCTTGTGATGTTTAGCTATGCCAATTGCATTTTTATCAGTACCAGTTTCAATGTCTATTAAGCCTGTTGCAATTAACAGTTGAATCCATTTTTAAACAGTTGCATTTCAATGGCTACAAACTTACAAAACATGACTTAGGATGTTGTTAAGCCTGTTTCAATCAATAGTTGTATCCATTTTTTAATCTGTCCATTTGCTACCATGCTACTCTCCGCAATGAAGATATACTAGAGATGCTGCCCCATTTGCTATTTTTGGTGGATGCTAACCCTGTTGTACTTCACATGCTTGTCCATGTACTTATGCAGGGTCATAACGGCTGATGCTGTTGTTTGCCATCAAGGTTAGCTGCATCCCATGTGTTACAGTATTTCACATCATTTGTGCAATTGCAGTTTAACTTCTACCATTTACTGGTTGCCTGTAGGTACACATGTCAGTGGCACTAATCCATGCTTCGACTCGGAGGAACAGCTCGTCTCCACCGCCGCTGACTTTGGGCGGACTCTAGCCAAGATGAAGTGCCCCAACAACTACCTCTCAGGACTTACCAAGTATGTACCCACCAGTTCAATCTTACCAATACCAGTTGCAATTAATGGCTATGTTTTGTACTGTCGATGTATTAAGCATGTTGTAGTTGTTGGGGAACGTAGTAATTTCAAAAAATTTCCTACGCACACGCAAGATCATGGTGATGCATAGCAACGAGAGGGGAGAGTGTTGTCTACGTACTCTCGTGAGACCAAGCGAAGCGATCACAACGTAGAGGAAGTAGTCGACGTTCTCCTCGCGATCCGACCGATCCGGCGCCAACACTCGGTGCCCCGAGTTCTTGACACACGACAGCTCGATGACGCTCCTCGGGCTCCAATCCAAGAGAGCTGGGACGGAGAGTTCCACAAGATGACATGGGGCGTGGGACGATCTTGATGTTCTACGGCGCAGGCTTCGCCTAAGCTTTGCGACAATATGACCGAGGTGGAATATGGTGGAGGGGGCGCGACACGGCTAAGGATCGATCCGTAGATCAACTTGTGTGTCCTAGGGTGCCCCCGCCTCAGATATAAAGGAGAAAGGGGGGTGCGGCGGCCCTTGGAGGAGGGCGGAGGAGTCCTACTCCCACCGGGAGTAGGACTCCCCCCCTTTTCTAGTTGGAGTAGGATTGGGGGAGGGGAAGAGGGAAGGGGGGGCGCCGCCCCCCTCTCCTTGTCCTATTCGGACTAGGGGGGGAGGGGGCGCGCGGCCTGCTCCGCCGGCCCTTCCTCTTCTCCCTCATGGCCCACTAAGGCCCAATAACCCCCGGGAGGGTTCCGGTAACCCCCCGGTGTTCCGGTAAAATCCCGATTTCACCCGGAACCATTCCGAACTCCAAATATAGGCTTCCAATATATCAATCTTTATGTCTCGACCATTTCGAGACTCCTTGTCATGTCCGTGATCACATCCGGGACTCCGAACTTCTTCGGTACATCAAAATACACAAACTCATAATATAACCGTCATCGAAACCTTAAGCGTGCGGACCCTACGGTTCGAGAACAATGTAGACATGACCGAGACACGTCTCCGGTCAATAACCAATAGCGGGACCTGGATGCCCATATTGGCTCCTACATATTCTACGAAGATCTTTATCGGTCAGACCGCATAACAACATACGTTGTTCCCTTTGTCATTGGTATGTTACTTGCCCGAGATTCGATCGTCGGTATCCAATACCTAGTTCAATCGCGTTACCGGCAAGTCTCTTTACTCGTTCCGTAATACATCATCTCACAACTAACTCATTAGTTGCAATGCTTGCAAGGCTTAAGTGATGTGTATTACCGAGAGGGCCCAGAGATACCTCTCCGACAATTGGAGTGACAAATCCTAATCTCAAATACGCCAACCCAACATCCGCCTTTGGAGACACCTGTAGTACTCCTTTATAATCACCCGATTACGTTGTGACGTTTGGTAGTACCCAAAGTGTTCCTCCGTAAACGGAGTTGCATAATCTCATAGTTATAGGAACATGTATAAGTCATGGATAAAAGCAGTAGCAACATACTAAACGATCGTGTGCTAAGCTAATGGAATGGGTCATGTCAATCAGATCATTCAACTAATGATGTGACCTTGTTAATCAAATAACAACTCTTTGTTCATGGTTAGGAAACATAACCATCTTTGATTAACAAGCTAGTCAAGTAGAGGCATACTAGTGACACTGCTTGTCTATATATTCACACATGTATTATGTTTCCGGTTAATACAATTCTAGCATGAATAATAAACATTTATCATGATATAAGGAAATAAACAATAACTTTATTATTGCCTCTAGGGCATATTTCCTTGATCTCCCACTTGCACTAGAGTCAATAATCTAGATCACATCACCATGTGATTAACATCGATAGTTCACATCATCATGTGATTAACACCCATAGTTCACATCGCCATGTGACCAACACCCAAAGGGTTTACTAGATTCAGTAATCTAGTTCACATTGCTATGTGATTAATACCCAAAGAGTACTAAAGTGTGATCATGTTTTGCTTGTGAGAGAGTCTTAGTCAACGGGTCTTTCACATTCAGATCCGTTATGTATTTTGCAATTTTTCTATGTCTACAATGCTCTGCACGAAGCTACTCAAGCTAATTGCTACCACTTTCAATATGTATCTAGATCGAGACTTAGAGTCATCCAGATCAGTGTCAAAACTTGCATCGACGTAACCCTTTACGACGAACCTTTTGTCACTTCCATAATCGAGAAACATATCCTTATTCCACTAAGGATAATTTTGACCGCTGTCCGATGATCTACTCCTAGATCACTATTGTACTCCTTGCCAAACTTAGTGCAGGTATACAATAGATCCGGTACACAGCATGGCATACTTTATAGAACCTATGGCCAAGGCATAGGGAATGACTTTCTTTCTCTTTCTATCTTCTGCCGTGGTCGGGTTTTGAGTCTTACTCAATTTCACACCTTGTAACACGTGCAAGAACTCTTTCTTTACTGTTCCATTTTGAACTACTTCAAAATCTTGTCAAGGTATGTACTCATTGAAAAACTTATCAAGCATCTTGATCTATCTCTATAGATCTTGATGCTCAATATGTAAGCAGCTTCACCGAGGTCTTTCTTTGAAAAACTTCTTTCAAACACTCCTTTATGCTTTGCAGAATAATTCTACATTATTTCTGATCTACAATATGTCATTCACATATACTTATCAGAAATGCTGTAGTGCTCCCACTCACTTTCTAGTAAATACAGGCTTCTCCATAAGTCTGTACAAAACTACATGCTTTGATCAACTCATCAAAGCGCATATTCCAACTCCGAGATGCTTGCACCAGTCCATAGATGGATCGCTGGAGCTTGCACACTAAAAGCAGTAGCAACATACTAAACGATCGTGTGCTAAGCTAATGGAATGGGTCATGTCAATCAGATCATTCAACTAATGATGTGACCTTGTTAATCAAATAACAACTCTTTGTTCATGGTTAGGAAACATAACCATCTTTGATTAACAAGCTAGTCAAGTAGAGGCATACTAGTGACACTCTGTTTGTCTATATATTCACACATGTATTATGTTTCCGGTTAATACAATTCTAGCATGAATAATAAACATTTATCATGATATAAGGAAATAAATAATAACTTTATTATTGCCTCTAGGGCATATTTCCTTCAGTAGTAAACATGCCTAACATGTTTGAGCTATTTTCCCTACCTTTTTATAGACAACTGGGCCATTATCTGCTCTGGCGGCACCTGCCCTGTGATGTTTAACTCTGCCAATTGCATTTTTATCAGTACCTGTTTCAATGGCCATTAAGCCTATTGCAATTAACAATTGTATCCATTTTTAGAGAGTTGTATTTCAATGGCTACAAACTTACAAAACATGAATTAGGATGTTGTTAAGCCTATTGCAATTAACAGTTGTATCAATTTTAATCCGTCCCTTTGCTACCGTGCTACTCTTTCGAAATGAAGATATCACTATAGGTGCTGCCATTTTATCACCATTTGCTATTTTTGGTGGATGTTAACCCTATTGTAGTTAACATTGGCTTTCCATGTACTTACAAGGGCTACAATGGGCGATGCTATTGTTTGCTGTCGAGGTTAGTTGCATCCCATGTCTTATACACCATCTATTCCTAAATATAAGTATTTTTAGAGATTCCAATATAGACTACATAAGGAGCAAAATGAGTGATAGATTCTAATATAAACTATATCTCTAATTCTATATACATCCGTATGTAGTTCATATTGAAATCTCAAAAAAAATATCTTGTACTTAGGAACATAGGTAGTTGTATTTTACATCATTTGTGTAATCTCGCCGCTTCTAACATTTCTTTGGTTGCTTGTAGGTACATATATGAGGGTCTTGATCCACGCTTCGATCCCTTTTGCGTATGGGGCAATGAGATATTCATGAACAAGCGTCAAGTGAGGAAACTAAGAAAGATTGTTAGGCGAAAGAAACGGGTGATTGGAATTAAGCTCTTTATTTACACTTTGTTGAAGACAACAGTGAACTTTAGGATGGTAAGTAATGTGTTGCCTTCCCCCCTGCCCACAACAAGTTACTCTATTAGACCTCAGTATCTGATATTTTTCTCTTTTCAGTGGTTTCCGAAGCTATTTACTGATGATTACCCTGCGAACTAAATGACCGGAGTGGAGGCAACTAAGGTTATATAATTCATGCTACCATGATAATGCTCTAGAAGTCTTCCTGAAGGCGGTGAAGGATGGGCGGGCGATCGTCACAAGGGGTTGGACAAAAGTGGTTCGTGCCTATGGCATGCAGGAAGGCACAATATGGGCATTCCGCTCCTTCAACACCGTTGGCAGTCAAAATGATTTACACTTGTCTCTTCACCTTTACCGCCTTTAAATACCGCGGTTCATCATAGTTAATTGTTGCATAATCCTGTAATTACTGAACATATTGTACTGGCAATTTTATTTATGGATTTGTTGTTGAACCATTGTGCTGAGAATTTGAATTTCACGTTTCGTATTTCAAAATTTCCAATTAGAATAATAAATTACAGGCAAAAATAAAAATAGAACAGACGGTCATGGACCTTTGCAAACGGTTCTAGCAGTAAAAGCGCTTGCGATGGATAGCCTAATGCCACACAATTTTCTACATCAAATCGTGTGTGATGTTTTTAATGAAAGCAAACAGTTAACAAAGGCAGAGCATGTGTGATAGTTACACCTTTCACACACGAGCGTATACATAAAACCGTGTGGGATGTACATCCGAATGGAAACGTTTTCCCAAGATTGACTGTGTGGGATGTACATAAGAACGAAACGTATTCCTTGGATTGACTGTGTGTGATATACATACGAACAAAAATGTTTTTCTGGGATTCACCGTGTCGGATGTACATACCTACGGAAATGATTTCTGGGATTCACCGTGTGGGATGTACATACCTACGGAAATGATTTTTGGGATTCACCGTGTGGGATGTACATACCTACAGAAATGGTTGGGTTTCGACGCCTCGCTGATGACCCACAAGTATAGGGGGTCTATCGTAGTCCTTTCAATAAGTAAGAGTGTCGAACCCAATGAGGAGCAGAAGGAAATGACAAGTGGTTTTCAATAAGATATTCTCTGCAAGCACTGAGTTATCGGTAACAGATAGTTTTGTGATAAGGTAATTTGTAACGGGTAACAAGTAACAAGTGTAAATAGAGTGCAGCAAGGTGTCCCAATCCTTTTTGTAGCAAAGGACAAGCCTGGACAATTTCTTATATGAAGGAAAACGCTCCCGAGGACACATGGGAATTATCGTCAAGCTAGTTTTCATCACGCTCATATGATTCGCGTTCGGTACTTTGATAATTTGATATGTGGGTGGACCGGTGCTTGGGCGATGTCCTTACTTGGACAAGCATCCAACTTATGATTAACTCCTATTGCAAGCATTCGCAACTCCAAAAGAAGTATTAAGGTAAACCTAACAATAGCATGAAACATATAGATCCAAATCAGCCCCTTACGAAGCAACGCATAAACTAGGGTTTAAGCTTCTGTCACTCTAGCAACCCATCATCTACTTATTACTTCCCAATGCCTTCCTCTAGGCCCAAACAATGGTGAAGTGTCATGTAGTCGACGTTCACTTGACACCACTAGAGGAGAGACAACATACATCTCATCAAAATATCGAACGAATACCAAATTCACATGACTACTTATAGCAAGACTTCTCCCATGTCCTCAGGAACAAACGTAACTACTCACAAAGCATGTTCATGTTCATAATCAGAGGGGTATTAATATGCATAATGGATTTGAACATATGATCTTCCACCAAATAAACCAACTAGCATCAATTACAAGGAGTAATCAACACTACTAGCAACCTACAAGTACCAATCTGAGACTTTGATACAAAGATTGGATACAAGAGATGAACTAGGGTTTGAGAGGAGAGTGTGCTGGTGAAGATGTTGATGGATATTGATCCCCTCCCGATGAGAGGATCGTTGGTGATGATTTCCCCCTCCCGGAGGGAAGTTTCCCCGGCAGAACAGCTCCGCCGGAGTCCTAGATTGGTTCCGCCAAGGTTCCGCCTCGTGGCGGCGGTGTTTCGTCCCGAGAGCTTGCTTATGATTTTTTCCAGGGTGAAAGACACCATATAGCCGAAGATGGGCACCGGAGGCCTGCCAGGGGCCCCATGAGGTAGGGGGCGCGTCCAAGGGGGTAGGGCATACCCCCCACCCTCGTGGATGGTGGGTGGCCCCCCTCTGGTACTTTCTTAGCTCAATATTTTTTATTAATTCCAAAAATGACTTCCGTGGAGTTTCAGGACTTTTGGACTTGTGCAAATTAGGTCTCTAATATTTGCTCCTTTTCCAGCCCAGAATTCCAGCTGCCGGCATTCTCCCTCTTCATATAAGCCTTGTAAAATAAGAGAGAATAGGCATAAGTGTTGTGACATATTGTGTAATAACAACCCATAATGCACTAAATATCGATATAAAAGCATGATGCAAAATGGACGTATCAACTCCCCCAAGCTTAGACCTCGCTTGTCCTCAAGCGGAAGCCAATAACGATAAATATGTCCACATGTTTAGAGATAGAGGTGTCGATAGAATAAAATACGGACATGAGGGCATCATGATCATTCTTATAATAGCAACATATGCATATAATGTCATATGGTTTCTTTATTATAAAGTAAGAATCTATTCACAATGTCCAGTATGAATCAGAAACTTCATTGAAACTAATAAACTATAATCTCAGTCATTGAAGCAATTGCAATTTATCATAACATCGGAAAGAGTCTATGTAAGAGCTTTTCGGCAAGTCCACATACTCAACTATCATTTAGTCTTTCACAATTGCTAACACTCACGCAATACTTATGGGTATGGAGTTTTAATCGGACACAGAGAAAGATAGGGGCTTATAGTTTCGCCTCCCAACCTTTTATCTCGGGGTAATGTCAACAATAATAGTTCATGCTAACTTACACACACACACACACACACACACAGATATATATATATATATATATATATATATATATATATATATATATCAGGATCTTTCCAACACAATGTGCTTGCCAAAGGATAAAATGTAAAAAGGAAAGGTGAAGATCACCATGACTCTTTGCATAAGGGTAGAAGATAAAAGTAAAAGATAGGCCCTTCGCAGAGGGAAGCAGAGGTTGTCATGTGCTTTTATGGTTGGATGCACAAAATCTTAATGCGAAAGAACGTCACTTTATATTGCCACTTGTGATATGGACCTTTATTATGCAGTCCGTCGCTTTTATTTCTTCCACATCACAAGATCGTATAAAGCTTATTTTCTCCACACTAATAAATCATACATATTTAGAGAGCAATTTTTATTTCATGCAACAATGACAACTTACTTGAAGGATCTTACTCAATCCATAGGTAGGTATGGTGGACTCTTGAAAGTGCTAGTTATCGACTAGAGGGGGGGTGAATAGGTGATTTTTATGAAAGTCTTCAAAACGTGGAAGTTTCGAAGACAAACAATAGAAATGACCTAATTGATATGCAGCGGAAGATATACTACAACGAGCAAACCATAGTCAAGTATGCAATGATGTGAAAGTACATGACTAATAGCAGCTAAGTAGTGAGGATCAGGATGGAAGATAGTATGAAGCCAATCAACAACAGTAGTCAAGCAATGAAGTCAAACAGGTACGACAGATAATCAATGACTTCACGAAGACAAACTCTAAGTAAAGGAAGGGAGAGGATAGAACCAGTCACTTGTTGAAGACACATGATTTGTTGGACCAGTTCCAGTTGCTGTGACAACTGTATGTCTGGTTAGGAGGGCTGAGATTCAACTTAGAAGACCGCGTCTTCACCTTATTCCCCTTGAGCTAAGGACACACAGTCCTCACCCAATCACTCTGGTAAGTCTTCAAGGTAGACTTCCGAACCTTCACAGACTTTGTTCACCGGCAATCCACAATGACTCTTGGATGCTCAGAACGCGACGCCTAACCGGTGGAGGATTCACATCCTCAAGTATAATAAGTCTTGTGTCACATGCATGTAAAGACTTGATGATGCCTAACACTATTTGGCTCTGGGTGTTTAGGCTTGGTCCTAGCAAGGATTTCTCTCTCTCAAAGGCTTCGAGGTGGGTTGCTCTCAAATGACAAAAGCCGTGCACTAACTCTGAGCAGCCACCGATTTATGGTGTAGGGGGTGGGCTATTTATAGCCACAAGGCAACCCGACCTGATATGTCCGAAATGACCCTGGGTCACTAAGGAACCGACACGTGTTCCAACGGTCAGATTTCAAACACACACGACAACTTTACTTGGGCTACAAGCAAAGCTGACTCATCCAGCTCTGGATAAGATTTTCTCTCATTGTCTTCGCTCGAAGACATAGGATTTGGGTTGAGCATCACTTCAGTCATTCTGACTATGTTCACTTGGACCCCACTTAACAGTACGGTGGTTCTTATGACTCAACAAAGAAGAAAAGGAAACAACGAAACCACACAGTCTTCACGCTCCATAGTCTTCACTGAATGTCTTCTCATGTCATAGTCTTCAATATGAATATCTTCACATACCACCATTGTCGTCAATGTCTTCATACATTTTTAGGGGTCATCTTCGGTAGGTAAACCGAATCAATGAGGGACACTACCTGCGTTATCCTGCAATTCTCACGAACGCATTAGTCCCTCAACCACCTTTGTCGTCAATACTCCAAAACCAACTAGGGGTGGCACTAGATGCACTTACAATCTCCCCCTTTTTGGTGATTGATGACAAACTAGTTGAAGTTTTCAACGGGGATAAAGTATGTGAAATTGTAAAGGATAGGGTATTGTCTTCATAAGTAGCAAAGGCTCCCCCTGAAGATGTGCATATAAGTAATTTGCTTTTGGAATGCAAATGCACATGGCAGGTTGTACTTGTGGAGATCCTCTTCAACTTATGAAGATAATTCATCATGCATGAAATGATATAGCAAATAGAATGACATGCATAATGAAAAATGGACGTCTGCAGAATGATCTAAGTGCGGAAGTTATCATCGCACATGCGGAATTTATCATCGCATCATAGTAAAGCAACTAAGTAGCAGACGACCATCGAGTTTAAGTGTTACAACTCAAAGAGCCAAATGTATCAAAAGCGAGAGTTGTAAACACTAGGCAAAATATAAAGCAACCGCCCATATGAACCCGCTTGAAGACTATCAAACTCATATGCTTCTCCCCCTTTTGTCAGTAAGGACCAAAAAGGTGTGAAGACATAGAGCATCTACTCGTCCTCGTGAGTAGGTGAAGCAGCAGGTTTGTCATTGTTGTTTGGCGGTGCAGACGTACTTGGTGCAGTGTCGATGCGTGCAGAAGTGGGAGGCGGTGAAGTAGCATCATCTTCATCATCGATCACTCTGGCATTCACAGTCGCCGCGGAGGAAGAATAGTCAGAGTCTTCAAGGGATGGTGTTCGACGTAGGACAGCAGTCCGTGGAGGAGTGGAGTCAAACTGGAATCTTTCAGTGAAGCCATCGTCTTGAAGATCTGCTTCAACACTTAGCAGCGTCAAACTCTTCCATGATCGCCGACAGGTCTCGTGAGCGACAAAGGCATTCTTGGTGGCAAGATTTCGAATGCGATTGACGTCTACCAAGAGGCTTTGCATCTGTCTTTTGAGCCAATAGTGATTCTTATCTTGTTTCTGATGAAGGGCCACAAGAAGTTCTCGGTCATTCAGAACACGAGAGAGCTTCTTAGGTCTTTGGGAAATGGTGCTTTCAGTAGCTTCAGTTTGCGCACGATGAGGCAGACGAGTATTTCCAGCCATTGGATAGATACGAGTTACTGCTTGGACTCCTTCTATGGGTTGAGTGAAGCTTTGGTGATCAACATTTTGAAGACAAAGAGGCTTCTTGGTAGGCTCAGGGTATATGGCTTCAATTGACATATCAACCTCTGGTAGAAAAATCAGATGATTGCGAGCAGAAGGCTGATAGTTGACAGAGGAGTGTAGCTTGATAAGGTGCATGACCCATGGAGCATAGAATTTCAGGCCAAAAAGGTCAGATCCAGACGCAGCCAATTGCCTGATGAAGAATTTCTGAGCATTGAAGCTTATGCCATTGAGAATGTAAAAGACCAATGTCTTCATGGTTCCTTCAAGGTTGGCCGCTGATGAATGCCCGTTGATAGGCCATAGAGTTCGCCTGATGATGTGATATATTGTTCGAGGCAGATACTCAAGGTCATCAACAAAGAACTCCTTCGGCTATTCGGCGTCAGATGGCAGTGGCTTCATCATGCTCAACATCTGGCTCATGTTGGGCTCTGGCTTATGGAAGATGTTCTCCAGTGCATTGCAGTGAAGTTGACAATCAGGTTCATACAGCTTTCTGGGAGTGGATAGGCCTGTAAGCTCAATAGCATCGAGAGCTTTGGCTTCATGATGAACGTTTCCAGTCATCCACTCAAGAACACATGTCTTTATATCTCTGCTGTAGCCGCGAATGTGGAGGGTAGCATAGAATTGAAGCAAGAGTTCTTCATTCCAATGTTCTTTGTCTGTCACAAAGCTGAGCAGACCGGCATCACGAAAACAGTCAAGTGCTTCTTCTAAGCACGGCAGTCCAGCAATGGCTTCAGTGTCGAGGCGCATATGAGGGAAAATGCGCCCTTGATCATACAGAACACAGGAGTAATAGCTTCGCTGCTAATAGCTCCAGAAATGATCAGATGATATTCTTGGCTTAGTGTAGGGGTTCTTTGCACTGCCAAAGAAGGTGCTGTGGCTTTTGAAGCCATTTGCATTGAAGGACCCTATGGAGTGTGCAGTACCTGGGAACCTTGGCAGTCTTGGCTTTGGTTTCTGGACCTGAGGCCTATGCTCAACATGATAATCAAACTGAGGACCAGAGGCAGTAGGTGGAGGGACCAGAACGGGCCATCGGACAGTGGTTAGCTGACCATGATTGTATGCTTGGTCAATTGTATAGGGCCTTGGTGGCGGAACAGGAGCAGTGGCAACAACTGAGGCTTCAGGCTGCACAACAGACACTTGAGGAGCAGGTGGATCATTGGCTTCGGGCACATTAGTTGGTGCAGGCTCCACATTGTCTTCAGCCATGATTACATCATTGGCTTCATTTGTGTTGGTGGTGGCAGCCTCAGGATTTTCAACCTCCACTTGATGAGCTGGAGGGTCGGGCACTGGCACGTTCACATCAGAAACAACTTCTTCTGTATTGGGGGGAGTAGGGACACGTACGTCTTCTTGATTGTCATCGGCTAATGCAGCCGGATTGTCTCCAGCAGCTTGGGTGTCAGACACAGAGACATTCACAGTCGGAGTGGCTTCTAGAAGCACTTGATGTGCAACAGGTTGGTGGTGCACGTCTCCTTCTGGAACGCTCGAAAGAGAGACTTGAGGCCTTGATCCTTTGCGAAGCCTGCGTAATATTGGCGACGCCTTTGGAGATGGAGTTGGCTGGGCCTCAAAGTCTTCTAGTTCTTCTTGCACAGGTGGTGTTGCTTGTGGTTGTTGGGGAGTACTTGGGGAGTGTTGTTGCTGTGGGTGATCAACCCATGATGCATCCTGAGCAATTGGCGTCAGAGGACGACCAATGCTGATGAGTTTGCTGTTCGTGAGAACAGGCGATGATACCAAGTTGTGTTCGATCTGAGGAAGAACTTCATCATCTTCAACATTGTCATTGTGACCAATGTCTTCAGCAGCGGTGGGTTTAGCTGCTGGAATGTCTTTAGCTTCATGTGCCTCCGTGGAAGCAGGCTCATGAACTATCATTCATCGTTCTTGGTGTTCGGATGCAGGGTGAACCACTGAGATAGGTTCAACAACTAAGGGCTCTGTGGAAGCAGCCCGATTCTTCTTGGTTTTGCGCTTCTTCTTGGAGGGAGCAGCATCAGAGGCTTCAGTATTCTTCCTTTTTCTGGCTTCAGCCTATGCAGCCCTCGTCTTCTTCTGTTCTGAAGCGGTTGTCATGATTTTTGGCTTCGAGCCAGTCATGCTGTCGGTGTACTAAGATAGGGGTACCTTAGTACCCCAACTTGTGCACGGGCAGTCGCAGCTCCCCGCGGCAGGGTTTACCACGGGCTCGCCGGAGGCCATCCTTCTCCGTATCAAGCCATCCAAAGACAAAGCATACAAGACAGAAGATCAAGACCCCGGCAAGAGGAGCTTGCCGGGAAGGCCGTCCCAGGCTCAAGGTTACCTCACTCACGTGAGGCCCTGGCGAGAGGAGCTCGTCGGGAAGATTAGAAGATTATATCCCAGAAGACACGCCTCGGCGCTACATGCGTCCCGGCGAGGGCCCGGGGGGCGGCATGTTACAGAGCCCGGCAAGCCCCGGGGTCCGGCAAGATCAAGACCCCGGCAAGGTACTTGCCGGGGGAGCTGCGCTGTGTGCCCGCGCTCCAGCTCATCGGCCCACGCGTCGCCCTGGGGCCTTTCCAGGGACGCGTGGCGGGTGGCTCCGCAACCAGGGGGACACGGTGGCACCTCACGGTGGTGAATCCATCGCCGTGGCGGACGGAGACGCAAGGGCGGGAGCTTTTGGGGTCGACGGCGACGGGCATTAAATGCCCTTGTCCCCCACTGTCAAAGTAGGTAGAAACCACTGTTCAAGCACTTTAGCTCCACTGTTCCCGCACTGTTCCAACTACCACCTCTTTTACATTTTTACCCCTTTCTCCCACGTTGACACCTGTCGGTGACCCCTTTGCACTATAAAAGGAGGCCCATGCGCAACGTGGAGGGGGTTGGGCGGGTCCGGTTCGAAACCTTGACAACCCTTACGCTCGGTGTAGATCTTCAAGCTCCCGAGCTCAATACCAACACAATGCAGCAGTAGGAGTCTTATCTCTTCGGAGAGCTCCGAAGCTGGGTAAAAACCCGCCCGCGTGCTCGCCTCGATCTGCTCTCTGTGCCTCCTCCGCCCTCGTACCGCTCAGGCAAAGGGGCCCCGGCCCCATAGGTGCTCGACGACGGGCGGGTCCATCGCCGTCCGCCCCGACATCTCTGGCGCGCCAGGTAGGGGGCGTCGAGGTTGTGCGGACCTGATCCGGCGTTCGCACGGGCGCGTTCTTCATCAACCTCTCCAGCTTCATCAGCAACCGCGCCATGGCCTCGAAGAGGAAGGCTTCGGGGGTCGCAGACTCGTCTGCGTCTCACCCGCCGCCACCGGAGCCGACGGTGGGCGGAGGAGACGCCGTCGAAAGGGTGGTCACCGGCGAGGGCACTCGCAGCGCCGCCAGATCCAGGGACAAGACGGACGACCGCGCCTCGGTCTCCGTGGCCACGCCAAGAAGAAGGCCGAGTCCAGCAAGCAGCTCTGGCGCCATCCGGCAACCGCACCCCCCTGGAGCGTTGCGTTGCCGTCGAGGACGCGCCATCGAGCTCCACCAGCAAGTAGTTCTGGTGCCCGCTCCGGCAACCGCACCTCTCCGGAGCGCTGCGTTGCCGTCGAGGGCGCGCCATCGAGCCCCGCCGACTAGCCTGCCGGCCAGTAAGGCAAAGAAAATCGCTAAGCTCCGAACTTTTGAGCTGTACCCCCAGAGAATCCATACCCGGTATGAGCGACCTAGACGCGAAAGGGTCGAGTCTTGGCCCAGTTGCGCCCTTGGTTTGTTTCCGAGTCCGCTCAACAAACACAAGTGCGCCAGAATCGCCCGCAAGGTTGCTTGCCGGGCAACACCGCCAGGGTCGCTGATGTTCCGCGACTCAGCGAAGCGTGTTCGCACCGCCAGTTCCCGAAAGCATAAGGTCGAGAACATACAAAGGGAAGGATCGGGAGGACCGCGCCTCAACGGATCGACAGAAATGAAAAAGCTAAGTCGCCGAGCCTTTGTGCGAGCACTCTTAAGTTCCATGCTTCTTTCTTGTGTTATATCCTCGTCGCTCGTCCTTTGTACGCAAAACTCTGGCGCCGCAGAACCTACCCGTGGGCAGCCGCACTTATCTTGTTTCGAGCACGCCAACATTGAGCCGCGACAAGTCTCGCGCCGCTTTTGAAGTCCGCTCAACAAGCTAAGTCGCGTCGCGACTAGCCGCGGCAAGGTTGCTTGCCGGATACAACACCGCCAGCGGGCTGCTGATGTTCCGCACTCAGCAAGTGTGTTAGCGCCGGCAAGTTCCCTAGAAGCGTAGGGTAGAAGCGCACAAAGGGTGTAAAGTAGAGGGTGTAACGTGGCAAACCTTGCCGTACGATGCCCTTCGTATGAGAAACTCGGCGCTGAAGAACCAGGTCGAGTCCGATTGCATTTGTTTTGTTTCCGAGTCCGCTAACAAACACAAGTGTGCTGCTGCACCCTTATCTTCCTTCCGAGTCCGCTCAGCAAGGTAAGCGTCGCAACTGGCCCGGCAAGGCTGCTTGCCGGACGCAACACCGCCAGCGGGCTGTCCCGCGCTCGGCAAGCGTGTTTGCCCCGGCAAGCTTCCCGAAGCGTTGGGTTGAAACATACGAAGGGCAAGGCACGGCATCGCATTGCAAAGTCGCACAGAAGAGGTTTATACACATATACATGTTACTGTTGCGTACCTACCTCAGCTGTTTTCATGGCTGAAATTACAGCGACAAGGAGAAGCCAGAGGGGCCGCGCTGGCGCACGGCCCCCCGGCGAGCCAGCCTCGCTGGGGGCTGTGAATGCCAGGACTCTTCCCCGGCAAGCTAGGGTCGCCGGGGGCTGCAGATGCCAAGATTCCTTCCCGGCAAGCTAAAATCGCCGGGGGCTGCGGAGTCAGATAAGTTTTACATCCCTCGTCATGCATCCTCTCATGGACCGGGGAAAGCCGGACTGCGTCTTTGAACGAGCGTGTCTTGTAAAAACCCATACGCGGAGGAACCAAGTCGCGGCCCAGTTGCGCCCTTGTTTTGTTTCCGAGTCCGCTCAACAAACACAAGTGTGGCTTACAAGACCCTTATCTTGCTTCGAGCATGCTCAGCAAGTTAAGTGCGCAACTGGCCCGGCAAGGTCGCTTGTCGGAAGCAACACCGCCAGCGGGCTGTCCCGCACTCGGCAAGCGTGTTCGCCCCGGCAAGCTCCCCGAGAGCGTAGAAACATACAAGATACGAAGTCAAGTAAAAGACTCGGTCCGGCAAGTTTTCCTCTCTTTTCATTAAAAACATCCTAATATAGTACAAGTCCATAGAGGATGAAAAACATGATAGAGAGGATTACAGATTTCAAATACAGCTAAGGCCCGAAGGCTTACAAATTAAAAGATAAGGTGCCCGTAATCCTTCTCCTGTTTCTCTGTCCAGGAGTTCAGGAGGTAGGTCAAGGTGCCCCCGGCAAGAGAAGCTTGCCGGGGACGGCAAAAGGGGCGCCTGGGAGAGCATGGCGGCGAGTGGCGTGCCCCCAGGAGCTGCGCAAGGTGACGGGCATGGGGAACCGTCGACGGCGCCAGCGACGAGTCCCTGAAGTCCCCGGAGAGCTACGGGCGCCAGAAGACACCAAGAGAACTTCCCGGGGGCCGGCCAGGAGCTTGGCGGAGGCGCCGGAGGCAGAGGTTGAAGACGGGGTGGTGGGACGTCGTGGCACTGCCGAGGCTCCTCGCCTCGCACTCCTTGCCGCCACCCCTCTCCCTCTTCGCAGCCTCCACGCCACCGCCAAGAAGACGGCCCCGGAGCCAGGAGGCCGGCGACCGGACTATGGGGTCGCGGTGACGCGAGGCAGCGTGTCCGACGCCTAGTCGACCCGCCATCCTCGCCGCCGCTGCCTCCCCCCTCTCACTCTCGCCGAGGAGGGACCTTCGCTATCCGAGGAGCTGTCCACACAGCATCTCGCCCGGTCCCGAACTCCTCAAGACCTTGACGGCGAGAAGGTCGCCTCCATTAACTTAAAATGGAGGGTAAACCCCGCCGCCAAGCTGTGGATCCGGCGAATGTCTTCCACCCTCGGTCGGCATATCACGCCGGGCTGGGGACACGACACTCACTCGAAAGTGCCGCTGATCCCACAGCCCTCATGCGCAACTCCATCACCTCGGCGGATCCGGTTCCATCGCGCCCGCGAACGGGCCGGCAGCTGGAGGCGACGACGAGGCGCCGGCGCAGCTCGATGAAGAACTCCTGTGGGTCATCTCGGTGTGGACCGATCGTGGATGTGGCTCGTCGGAGGAGACGGGAGGCACGCCGCGCGACCGCCTCTCCCCGACCGCCTCGACCACGCCCTCGGCCTCGTCCGCATGCCTCGTCCCCTCCTCTCCCCTCGTGGTTGGCTCCGCCGCCACGGGTGCGGATAGGAGAAGAGCGTGCTCGAGGCGACTCTCGCTGCGACGTGGAAGAACTAGGATTCCTCTTTCCATGGCGGAAAGAGGAATGTAAGTCAAGACGAAGGGAGAAGGAGAAGTGTGAGGCCAATGTGCTCCCCTTCCGCCCTTTTTAAAGGGCGAGGTGGGGACACGACCGCCCTTCCCGCCAATCGGGAGGCGCGGAGGATGAGGAGCGGGCTGGCTCGCCGTCTTCACCCGTGACGGCTCGGTTTTTCACCATCGCCGCCACGACCCCTATGCATGCGGGCAGCGTGGCGAAAAAGGCGGGCCGAGCGACGGGTGAAGTGACTCGCCGCACCACGATCACGGAGTGGATGCCTTAATGATCGCATGCGCCGCCGCTGCCTCTCCACGACGCCGCAATCGACGCGCGTGCGTTGCGGGGGATGCGGCGGATGCAGAAGAGATTCGCACGCCGTGGGCGCGGTGCTGCAGACCGCATCTTGGGCCTGGCCCAACAGCGCCGGCACACCGTGTGGCCCAGCCCGGGGCTCTGTCGGTGTACTAAGATAGGGGTACCTTAGTACCCCAACTTGTGCACGGGCAGTCGCAGCTCCCCGCGGCAGGGTTTACCACGGGCTCGCCGGAGGCCATCCTGCTCCGTATCAAGCCATCCAAAGACAAAGCATACAAGACAGAAGATCAAGACCCCGGCAAGAGGAGCTTGCCGGGAAGGCCGTTCCAGGCTCAAGGTTACCTCACTCACGTGAGGCCCTGGCGAGAGGAGCTCGTCGGGAAGATTAGAAGATTATATCCCAGAAGACACGCCTCGGCGCTACATGCGTCCCGGCGAGGGCCCGGGGAGCGGCATGTTACAGAGCCCGGCAAGCCCCCGGGTCCGGCGAGATCAAGACCCCGGCAAGGTATTTTGCCGGGAGCTGCTGTGTGCCCGCGCCCAGCTCATCGGCCCACGCCGCATACAGGGCCTTTCCAGGACGCGTGGCGGTGGTGGCGCAAACTGTGGGGACACGGTGGCACCTCACGGTGGTGAATCCATCGCCGTGGCGGACGGAGACGCAAGGGCGGGAGCTTTTGGGGTCGACGGCGATGGGCATTAAATGCCCTTGTCCCCATCACAAAGTAGGTAGAAACCACTGCTCAAGCTAATCGTAGCTCCTTTGTTCTCAAGACTGCTCCAACTACCACCTCTTTTACATTTTTACCCCTTTCTCCCACGTTGACACCTGTCGGTGACCCCTTTGCACTATAAAAGGAGGCCCATGCGCAACGTGGAGGGGGTTGGGCGGGTCCGGTTCGAAACCTTGACAACCCTCACGCTCGGTGTAGATCTTCAAGCTCCCGAGCTCAATACCAACACAATGCAGCAGTAGGAGTCTTATCTCTCCGGAGAGCTCCGAAGCTGGGTAAAACCCCGCCAGCGTGCTTTCTCGATCTGCTCTCTGTCAGGCCTCCTCCGCCTGCCGCGCCAGTAAAGGGGCCCCGGCCCCATAGGTGCTCGACGGCGGGCGGGTCCATCGCCGTCCGCCCCGACACATGCTGCTTGGGAAGATTATCCGTGGTGCTTCCTGCCTTGAAGGTGCAGATTGAGCGGTTGACAGCTTCTTCTTCTTTGCAGCCATTCTGGGGTCAATGCCAGGACGACCAAGAGACTTGCGCTTCTCAGCCTCATTATAGGCTAGCACACATTTGTCAGCCAAACTCTTCATACGCTCACGAGAGCCTTGAGCTTCTTCGCGTTTGTTGAGAAAGGCTTCTTTAAGCTCATGCATCATGACCTTGAAGTTTCTGACATCTTGCACGCTGAGCTTGGCCACATGCTTCTTGAACTGAGCTTTCTCATAATCAATCTTGTTCTTCAGCTCAACGATGTGCTGAGCGAGAGCTAGCTCAGAAGCAATGGCGCCATTGAAGGAGACGCTGAGGCCAATGGGAAGTTGCATATCTTCAAAGCTGAGATTTGGGGTGTCAAACCACTCATCAATGAAGTTATGGATGATTGCCACATCGAAGAGAGGCAAGTTATTGAAGATCTCTGCTTCTTCCTTGCTCTTGATCAGTTGCTCAAGGGCATCATCTGCAAGATCTTCATCGCTGGACAGATCAATGGGTTCTTCTCGCAGAATGGCATCAGGAGTCAAGGTCTGATCAGTGTGCTTGACGATTTTCTTTCTCTTCTCCGTCCTCTTGGAGATACGTGATAGATCTTCAGACTGCACACTGTCTTCAGGAGGTGCAGTGGCCAGTGGCTTTGCTCGTGAAGCTTTTGGAGGAGCAGCTGATCTTGAAGCCTTAGGCTTCTTTAGCTTCTGCGACTTAGGAGGAGGAGCTAGGGCTTCATCAGTGTTAGCATCATTGTCAGAATGATCCACTTTGGCACCTTGGACCAAGATGTATGTGATGAGGCCATCAAGGTTGGAGAAGGGGCCGATGACATTGGGATCAGCATCACGTGAGCCGTCAGCACGGGGAGCGGAGGGACTAGGGTTGAAGTCTAATCCCAATGACTTCTTGTTTTCCTTGGCCGATGCCTTTGCGTGCTGGAAGTTGCGCTTGAAGAGAGTATCGTCACGACACCAGAGCAATGATGATGGGTTGGCATTATTAGGCTGAGGTCCACGGACCATACAGGGATAGAAACCCTGTGCAATAGCTTCACCTCTGTTCTTGGGTTGAAGGCCTCGATAGAGAATATCACCCCAAGGACTCTTGATAGCGTTCTTCTCAGCGCATTCCTTGGTCACAAACTTATATTTGAACCATTGTTCAGCCCAATATCGTTGAATCCATTGGATTCGTGTCTTGCGCTAATGATAATTCTCTTCAGGATCTGTCTTGTAAAGTTCTGTGAGGTCATCAGGCAAATCTTTTGATGTTCCCCCTCGATGCTGTCTGCCACCCTTCCTTACTGATTTCTCTGCAGCCATGAACTTCAAACTGAATGGCTTCAATACGTTCAGAGGCTTCAAAGGCTTTCGTTTGCTAGACAAACAGGAACTGGCTTCGGGAGAATTAATGTGATGTCAGAAGAATTTCGCTAACTAATGCGAGACTATGAGAACCAAGGGATTCTCCCACGGACATGTACCTGTGACAGCATTAGAGATGCGAGGGAAGGGGAAGAGGTCATATGCATTCTCAGAAGATTTTGAAGATAAATCAGTTTGAAGACATTGACCTCATGATGCGAAGACATTCACTTATATGTTGAGAGTTGGTTCCAGATTTGTACGAATCCATGAATAAGTACAAGTGAGGAATCAAACTAGGTATGGAGTTTAAGTGAATAGACTAGGCAGTATGAGATGCAGACAGAACAGATCTAACATTGTGTAGACAGAAACCACTTTTGGTAAATAGGATGAATCTATGAAGATCACAAAGATGGTAAAAATAGAGTTATATTTACCACACGAAGAACTACTAGATGGGATGAACAGTAGACCGAGCAGTTCAATCCACCGTGCCCTAACTTGGCGACGGAGGACACCTACGGCGACGGCAGAGAGGACGATGTCCGCGGCCGGCGTGAGGATGGCATCGGAGAAGTCGCGACAGCTAAGCGCTTCGTCGTCGTCGTCGTCGAGAGCTAGCAGTGGCGCTAGGGTTTTGACGAGGTGGAGAGGTGGAAGAAGGTTTTCTTTACCGCAGGGGACATGTATTTATAAGGAAGTGAGCGGCACAACGCAATTACGCAGGTGCCCCTGGCGGTTCACATCTGAGGGGCACGTGGCAAGCATGCAACATACTCAGAGTTGTCCCACGTTCCCACGCCCGCCAGGCATGTCGGATGGTTGTTCCGGCTTCTCCGGATTTCAACCACTAAAGATGAATCATTTAAAACAGACTTAATGTTTGTCTCTGTGTCTTCTGCTGACTAGGACGCAGAGAAGACATTTGACAGTTTCAATAGAATGCATATGATTTGGACAGATAGAGTTTGAGATAGAAAGCATAGAGAGATTAGGGTCCGATCACATTCACTTAGTTCAAAAGATTCAACTAGGAAGACATAGCTATAAGTGAATGCTGTAGAGGACAGAACACTAATATATATATCAGAAAGCAATCAAATCATCATAGTGAAGAAAATCATGAAGATATTGAAACTGAAGACAAACCAAATGCGAAGTCATTGCAAAAATAACGCCATGTGTGAAACACTTCAAACAGAGAAATTTGGTGGTGGAGTTACCCACCGTATAGGAAGTATTAGACCCAGACACGGCGCACAATTATCGTGGCGCTCCGAAGTCAAATTCCATGTTAATGTATTCACACTCAGACTGTAAGTCTTCATTAATTGAAGATATACTTTACTTCGTGTGTTGCACATCTAAGTCATCAACATGCATAAGTGTTAGGATGTGTGCCTGATCACAGGACATTTGAGGATTCCAAGATATTTAGCTCACACCGTAACTTGCAAAACCTTTTCTCATCCAAGGGCTTTGTGAAGATATCGCCATTGCTCTTGGTGTTGACGTGAATGATGTCAATATCTTTCTTCATGACATGATCTCTGAGAAAGTGATGACGAATTTCAATGTGCTTTGTCTTCAAGTGCTGGACTGGATTGTTGGCAATCTTGATGGCGCTTTCATTGTCACAGAAGAGAGGCACTTGTTTCAAATTGATGCCATAGTCCTTGAGAGTTTGCTTCATCCATAGAAGCTGAGCACAACAAGATCCAGCAGCAATGTATTCAGATTCAGCAGTTGAGAGTGATACACAGTTCTGCTTCTTTGAAGACCAACAAACAAGTGATCGACCTAGAAAGTGACATGTGCCTGATGTAGACTTGCGATCCACCTTGTCACCAGCATAATCGGCATCCGAGAATCCAACCAAATCAAATTTTGAGCCCTTTGTATATCATAATCCGAGTTTTGGGGCACTAGTGCAGAACCGGGCTTTAGTGCCGGTTCGTGACGGCTTTAGTGCCAGTTGGCGAACGGACACTAAAGAGTGGGGACTAAAGGTCCCCCCTTTAGTACCGGTTCGTCACGAACCGGCGCTAAAGTGCAAACACGTGGCACGAGCCAGGCCCGGGTGCGTGTAGGACATTAGTACCGGTTGGTAATACCAACCGGTACTAAATGTTTGGGTGTTTTTTTTTTAATTTTTGCTTTAGTTTTGTTTTTTCAATTTGGCTTTATTTTCCATTCAATTCTTTTTTGTTTGCTGGTATTTCATGATACTACAAATTGTACATGTTATGCATATATATAAATAGATTTTCTCGTACGTAGAACATATATATATATATATATATATATATATATATATATATATATATATATATATATATATATATATATCATCGAATGTCTCACAGCCAACACCATTAACTATTCACACATACACATGTATATACATATACAATTTCTCCTACATGTTGCCTTGGTGCCTTCGGAGCACGATGACAAGTGGTTCATGGGGGTGGTGGCGGGTAATAGTATTCTCCTTTGGGATCTATGACCTGGTCGAGCAAAAATCCGGCTATTTCCTCTTGAAGTGCTTGTACGCGGTCCGATGGTAGGAGCTTATCCCGCACCGATCTGAACTGTTAAGAAGGAGAT
Source organism: Aegilops speltoides (assembly GCA_021437245.1). Classification (NCBI taxonomy): domain Eukaryota; kingdom Viridiplantae; phylum Streptophyta; class Magnoliopsida; order Poales; family Poaceae; genus Aegilops; species Aegilops speltoides. The sequence goes on from CM038146.1 coordinate 493,892,537, forward strand.
CAATATGCATGTGTGTTAGTTGTATGACTAGATATCGATAATGGTGTGAATAGTGTTCTAACAAAAACATACCCAGTCCTGTCTATCAGATCTGCTCCTTTCGCACGTCATCATGCAAATGTTCTCGCAAATGTAGAATGCACATAGATTATTCCTCGGCGCCTGCCTCAGGGCCTTTACGAGAATGGAATTGAATCAGATAATGATTAATCAAGCATGATAATTAATTAATGATATTGAAACAAGAATTAAAGAGATGCTAGCTAGCTAGTACTACTTAATTACTTACCAAGGGTCGATGCCAAAACAACTTTTTTGGCCACGTGCCTGGAGTCACCTTGATGAACTTTGCCCATGCCTTGCCCGCCGACAAAGAACATTAATAAAGGGGTGATTAAATAGTTCATATCAGGAACTAATAGTTAATAATGATTGAAATTACCTGTTGACTATCCCCTTCAGGATGGTGTAGTCTTTATCTGCTTTAGTTAGTGAGTCCAGTAATTCAACTTTTCCTTCCTCAACTTTAATGTCTAACAAGACCCAGTGCCAACTGCATATGCACACGTTTGCATGTCTTAATTAAGCGGGCATGTGCATAAAATTAATCAACTACCGTAAACCTTATACACTTAATTATTAACATCTAGCTAGCTAGCTAGTAAGCAAAAATAGAATTTGTAGTACAAGACAGTGTGACTCACGGGAAGTTATAAGGAAGTAGTATATCTTCATTGGTATTGAGGCGCTTCAAGAACTCTAGCATGCTTTCGTCTATAGCAGCTTGACAATGTTCAATCTGCCATATGTCCTCATTAATGGTATTTGGGTCAATGAACCCAATGCCATAGCGTCCAGATTTTTTCATTTCATACATCTTCATCCTGCATATAATACCACAGAAAAAGAATATAGTGAGGATAATTACATGTAATGATTGATCAAAATTATCACTACATAACTAGCTTGAGACTTAAATTACAGAAAGAAATCACTTACGCATAATAGCAACCGATTTATAGACTTGTCGAGTGCGCCTTGATTAAATAACTGAAATAGTTCTCGATACTCAATGGCCGAGCTTTCTCATGGTAATAATGCTCATGCTTGACATTCACCATGAGGGACTCTCGATTGGAAATCTTGGTAATGTTCATGTACCATTGATGCAATTGATACATTCTCGTTGGGAGGTCCTTGACCTTGTCTGGATGGACCAAAGGTTTGCCCCGGACATATTGCCATGCTATTTCCGATTCTTTAAGCGTAGGCATGGGCTCTATTTCGAGGAGTTGTCCAACAGAGATATTGAGCATTTGAGCCTGCATGATCCTCTGTTATTACCACATCGCCATGCTGGGGAACGCTAACGGTTTTCCCACAATAGTATTTGGCGCGCATACTACTCCTCTCATGTGTTGTTGGCACAACAAGCGGGGGGATCGCTTGCGCCGCCTGTTCTCCCAACTGGGGAACGGTTTTCCCGCATTTTGCCAGCTGCTTGTTGGATCGAGCTTGAGCTCACTTCCTTCTGTAGTCGTGCTCGATGTGCCTTCCTGATTTGGCGCTCATAGTCCGAGTCAACAGGCTTGGGAGCTGGTTCTCTAGCCATACGAATGAAGTGGTCAATTACTTTCTCAGGCACTTTCTCCTTTGGCGGCGGTGCCGATTTCGGTCCAAAATGGGCGTCCACTTGGGCCTGCACTATGGCTGCATTTTGCTCCTTAGTCATGTCGTAAGGCCTCTGAGGAAGAGGAGCGAGGCTTGGACCGTATTTATATCGCTTGTCTCCGCCTGTACTTCCTGAACTACCTCGACTCGTATCGCTACGCACCAAAGCTACGGGATGTCTCTTCAGCGATTGCTGAGCCGGCGGAGACGGCTGACATGGAGTTGGACTTGGAGAAGTGGCCTGACGATGTGCCGGACTTGAAACAGGAGGTGTGGCCTGACACGGTGCCGGACTTGAAACCGGAGAAGTGGCATGACGCTGTGCCGGGCTTGAAACCGGAGGAGTCAGCTCACGCGTTCGGGGACTTGGAGGAGGTGGCGGACTTCGAGGAGGAGTCGTCTCACGCGTTCGTGGACTTGGAGGAGCGGGAGTCTGCTGACTCGGTGGTGGACTTCAAGGAGGAGTCGGCAGACGACGCGGTGTTGGTGGACTTCGAAAGATGATGCAATCCTTTCTCCATAGGATGATACGATGTATGGCCTCTCCCAGTGTGCGCTCGTCTTCACCTCCAGGAATGTCAAGTGTTAGCCCCGAATATGGGTCCACCACTTCATCAACCATGACACGAGCATAGCCCTCTGGAACCGGGATGCAATGGTAGGTTGCTTCGGGGATAACTGGAAAAGCAACGCCGTCCACCACCTTCATGGATATGTTCTTCATTTTGGAGTGTAGCTCACAGTTAGTGTTCTCTATGATCTCATCCACAGGGTATGTATCCAGCAGTGTGTCGCCCGGGGCAGAACCAACGTTGCTTCTCGGCATGGATGTGACGGTGCTATCCAATGCTGGACGATCATCCGCTTGCTGCTGCCGCTGCTGAGACCCCCTTTCCTGGCTAAGTGAGTCAATCTGCTATTGCTACTGCTGGAATTTGAGTGCCAGGTCCGCGTGCCTTGCTTCTAGGCCTTGAAGGCGTTCTGCGTCCTGCTTCCTCTGCTCCTCCTCCAGCTTCCTTTTCTTCTCCTCCTCCATCTTCCTTCTTGCACGGCTCCTGTACTCCTCGTTCCATTCTGAAAAGCCCTCATACTAGGGAATAACGCCCATGCCTCGTGTTCTTCCCGGGTGTTTAGGATTTCCCAGGGCGTGCGTAAGGTCGTCGTTCTCTCTGTTGGGCATGAACACCCCCCTTCGAGCTTCATCTATTGCGTCAATTATCTTTTGTTCGGCTCCTTTTAGACTTGCCTTCCGCGAAACTTCGCCTGTCTTCGGGTCCAACGCTCCCCCATGCGCATAGAACCAAGTTCTGCACCTGGGGGGCCAGTGCCGGGTAACCGGAGTGACCCCTGCATCCTCCATCTCTTGCTCAGACTTATCCCACTTAGGCAATCCCACCGCGTAGCCACCTGGACCCAGCCTATGGAACTGTGTCTTTCTTGCGGCATTTGCCTTGTTTTTCATCGACCGTTCCTTAGATATTTCTGAATCCTTGAAGGTCAGAAAATTGTCCCAGTGCTCTCTTTGCTTCTCCAGTGTTCCTGTGAAATCTGGAGTCTTCCTTTCATTAGCGAGGTAGTTGGCCCATACAGTTTTCTTGTGGGTGTTGAATGCAATTGCCATCTTCTTAAGAGAAGCGACCTTGACTTTCTCCACATCTGCCTCAGTGAAATGATCTGGTAGGGTGAAATGTTCCATCAGAGATTTCACAAGATCTTTTTTGGCTCTGTTGTCGACCCAAGTAACACCTGGACGTTTAGTCTTTGGCTCTTTCCATTCTTGAATGGAGATCGGGAGTTTGTCCTTCACAAGAACTCCGCACTGACGAGTCCACTTGTCTGCAACGGACTTAGGCGTGAGGGGTTCGCTACTAAGTTTGGTGGATTCGATGTGGTACTTTACACCATCCTTCAAGAATCTGCCCGGGCCTCGCTTTGTCTTGCTGTCTGTAGAAGCAGATTTGCTCGATCCGGAGGGCTGAAAGAAGAAAGATCGATTCATTAATATATCTTCGATAAAAAAACATGTGATGATCACCATGATTCATGCTTAATTATATAAATATACCTCGCCGGTAGTCTTTGTGATTTGAAGATCAACATTGTCTGTGTCATCACAAACATTGTCTGTGTCATAATCATAATCATAGTTCATGACTTCATCAGCCCGGTCGTCGAGATCGAATATATTTTCATCACCCTCTCCGGTATTGTTCAGATATTGGGAGCCGTCATCTGCTTCGTTCAGATCATCTAGCCTGTGAGGGCTGCGTATGATGTCGAACAATTCCTCTTCTCTCTCTCTGCCGGTATTGCCCGCCATAGCTTTTACTTTACTAATACAGAAGAAATATAAAACAATTTAGTATTCAAATTACAATGCATGGATGCAATTAATCAATAAGGAAAAACTGAATCTCGAATACATCGTCTCGAATACATCATCGATCGTCTTAATATATATAATCTCGAATACATCGTCTCGAATATTATATATCGAATACATCACGGCTAGGTACCTAATAAAGATCGAGTACTACAAAAGAATCTAGGGCGCCACTCGCGGTTCTCGGGCGCGGCGGTGCACACCCAAAGAGAAGGAACCATCACAGATCATATCTCCGGTCATCCGCCCAAAGAACCCGCCAAGTAGTGGAGAACTGACGCCGCCCATAGCAGCCATGTAGCGATGGACGTGCTCATCTTCCTCCTCGACACGGGCGACGCACCACCTCCGGGCGGGCGGCTGCCTCAGATCGAATGTGGCCCACGCGAACGCCACCAAAGAAGATCGTGGTCGACGACGGGACTTGAGGTCGGGTTCTCACTGCTGCGCGCCCCTCGAGTAGCACCTCCAGTGCCAGCCAAGGAGCCCAGTCCCGGACATGGGTCCCCTCAAGCAGGACGTCGTCGCGAACGGATCGACGGCGAGGATGAGGGCAGGCATATCGTCGAGAACAAATACTATATGCCCGCAAAAAGTAACATTTTTAAATGATTGTATTGTGATAACTAAAATTCTATATATATGCAAATTCCAACAATTTGACATTAATCTAATTCATCTAACTAAAACTAATTCTAAAATTTCCTGATTATATAACTAACATTTCCATAACAATTCTAATATTTATATAACTAAAAACAGAAAAATTGCTAACATTTCTATAAATATTTATATAACTAAAAACTGAAAACATTTATAACATTTCTATAAAACTAACATTTCTAATATTTATATAACTAAAAAACAGAATAATTTTTAACATTTCTATAACTAAAAAACAGAAAAATTTATAACAAACAAACTAATGTGTGTGTGTGTGTGTGTGTGTGTAGTGTGTGTGTGTGTGTGTGTGTGTGTGTGTGTAGTGTGTGTGTGTGAGTGGACATGGCGGCCGGGGCGAGCTCCCCGGCGAGGCGACGACGGGCGGCGACGACGGGCGACAGGACGGGCGGGCGGCTGGCGACGGACGGGCGGTGACGACGGGCGGGCGCGCGACGGGACGACGGGACGAGGACTAGAGGGCGGCGACGCCGATTGTGGGCGGCGATTTAGGCGGGACGGCCGGGTCGGCTGATTTAGGGACGGGGCGGCGACGATCGGGGTAGGGGCGCGACGGAGGAGGAAACAGAGGGAAGAACAGAGGAAACTGAATTTTTTCAAGTGTTGTATATATATAGATGGATTTTAGTACGGTTGGAGCCACCAACCGGTACTAAAGGTCTGTTTTGGCTGTGCCAAGCGGCGGGACTGCACCCCTTTAGTACGGGTGGTGGCTCCAACCGTACTAAAGGGGGGGGGTCTTTAGTACCGGTTGGAGCCGCCACCCGGTACTAAAGGGGGTGCACTGGCCCCAGGCGGTGCGCAAGTTTAGTCCCACCTCGCTAGCCGAGGGGCTACCACACCGGTTTATAAGCTCGGTCAGTAGCTCTCTCGAGCTCCTCTCCCAAGGTGCCTATTGGGCCTACTGCCCTCTTCGCTTAGTTAGCCTATGGGCCTTTATGGCCTGCATCCCGCCCAACAAAAGGTTGTGTTCCTAGTCGATGCAGGCCGCTTTGGCCCAAAGAGGGCGGGCTTTTTATTTTCTTAATTTTTTCGCTTTATTTATTTTTGTTTTATTTATTTTTGAGTTGTTTTTTGCTGTATTTAGAGTTTCTTTGTGAATATTTTTGCTTTAGGTACAAAAATTATAAACTTTCTGTTAGTGCCGGTAGTTTTCAAATTTGAATAGTTTAAATTTTGAATTATTTGAAATTTGTGTGAATCACTAGTTTGTGAATAACTTAACTTTGAAAAAAGTTTTTTCAGTGATTCTTTTTTCTTATGATTAATATTAGTGTGTTTTATCATTATATTCAATTTGGTAATGCTTAGGTTATTTAAAAAATGAAATGCCTTTGTAATAGTTCGGTTTTCATCGGAAACCCTGATACTTCGAAAGAGATTGTCCATTTTGTAGACGAAGTGCATCCAGTTTTTGCCGTAACCCTCTCTACTTTCTTGCACATGCTATTTGTATGAAATTATGATACCATGCCAACTTTCAACCTTTCCTGAGTTCATTTGAAATGCTTTTCAATTTCAGGGTCATTTAGCTGGAAAAATCAAGAAATGCATGAAAAGAATTTGTTTGCACATAAAATTTCTTCGCTTCAAATGCCAAAACACATAACTACCCTAACTATTACAGAGATTCCTCCGGTGTGAAAAACAGAAGAAAGTGATGATAGTTAAGCCGATCACATCCAGATCTTTCGTGTGAAACTTTTTCTTCACGTGTGTCCCTTTGCGCCAGAACCATGGAAAATCTTCATCATTTAACCGGATGCTCGGGTCAATATTCACCGTGAATGGAGAAATTTCATCAAACTTTTCATAATCTTTCGACATGTCTGTCTTGTCATCCACTCCCACGATGTTTCTTTTTCCCGAAGAACTATGTGGCGCTTTGGCTCGTCAGATGATCCATTCGCTTCCTTATCTTTTCTTTTTCTCGCCCGAAGACATGTCTTTCACATAAAAACTTGCACCACATCATTGGCTAGGACGAATGGTTCGCTCAGATACGCAAGATTGTTGAGATCCACGTTGTCATTCTGCATCGCGGGTCTTCGTTACCCCGCCGTGTCATATTGACCCATTTGCACCAAACAAAGGGACCTTCAAATCACCGATCCATAGTTAAGTTCCCATATGTCCTCTATGTAACCATAATATGTTTCCTTTCCCGTGTTGGTTGTTGCATCAAAGCGACACCACTGTTTTGGTTGGTGCTCTTCTTATCTTGGGCGATCGTGTAAAATGTATTCCCATTTATCCGTACCCTTTGGAAGTCATTATATTCAAGATGGTAACGGGATAGCGAGTCTGTGTGATTTTGATATCGCCATCATTCAGTGGCACGTTACGCAACCAATCGGCGAAAGTCCTTGTTTGTTCGCGTGTAATCCAGTCGTCAGACTTCTCCGGGTGTTTGGACTGTAGAAAATTCTTGTGTTCCTCCATATACTGAGCCACCAAGGTGGAATTCTATAGAACTGTGTAGTGTGCTTTAGTGAGAGAATGCCCGTCCATACATATTATTTGATGCCCTCCTAGCGTGCCTTTTCCTTCCAGTCTGCCCTTATGCCGCGATTCAGGAACACAAATCGACTTAAGGTCAGGAATGAAGTCAATACAAAACTCAATGACCTCCTCATTTTCATGGCCCTTCAAGATGCTTCCTTCTGGCCTAGCACGGTTATGAACATATTTCTTCAAGACTCCCATGAACCTTTCAAAGGGGAACATATTGTGTAGAAATACAGGACCCAAAACATTAATCTCTTCGCAAAGGTGAACTAGGATGTGCGTCATGATGTTGAAGAAGGATGGTGGGAACACCAACTCGAAACTGACAAGACATTGCACCAAATCATTCTATAACGTTGGTATGATTTCTGGATCGATTACCTTCTGAGAGATTGCATTGAGGAATGCACATAGCTTCACAATGGCTAATCGAACGTTTTTCGGTAGAAGCCCCCTCAATGCAACCGAAAGGAGTTGCGTCATAATCACGTGGCAGTCATGAGACTTTAGGTTCGGAACTTTTCTCTCGCCATATTTATTATTCCTTTATATTCGACGAGAAGCCGACGGTACCTTCATGCCGAGGTGCATTCAAGAAGATTTCCTTCTCTTCTTTGGTAAGAGCGTAGCTGGCTCGACCTCGATGTATGCCCTCTTTTCCGTGCATACGTTGCTGGTCCTCCGTGCCTCCGTGTATCTTTTGTCTTCCCATACACGCCCAAAAAGCCAAGCAGGGTCACGCAAAGATTCTTCGTCACGTGCATCACATCGACGGAGCGGACCTCTAGGTCTTTCCAATATGGCAGGTCCCAAAATATAGATTTCTTCTTCCACATGGGTGCGCGTCCGTCGGCGTCCTTCGAACAGGTTGTCCGCCAGACCCTTTCCAAAGATCACCTCCAAATCCTTGACCATATCATGTACATCAGCACGATGCGGTGGCGAGCCTTCGTCCGTGATCCGCCTCACCTTTGAAATGCTTGCCTTTCTTTCTTACGGATGCCTGCTCGGAAGAAATCGACGATGTCCTGTGTACACATTCTTCTTACAACTATTCAAATATATATCGTCGGTATCATCCAAACAAGGCGTGCATCCGCGGTATCCCTTGTTTGTCCGTCCGAAGGTTACCGAGAGCAGGCCAATCATTGATGGTCACGAACAGCAACGCCTTTGAGGTCAAATTCTTCCCCATGTGCTCATCCCACGCACGCACACTGCTCCATTCCACAGCTGTAAGAGTTCTTCAACTAATGGCCTTAGGTACACATCAATGTCGTTGCCGGGTTGCTTAGGGCCTTGGATGAGCACCGCATCATAATGAACTTCCGCTTCATGCACAACCAAGGAGGAAGGTTATACAAACATAGAGTCACAGTGCCAGGTGCTATGGTTGCTGCTCGCTTCCCCAAAAGGATTAATGCCATTTGCGCTTAGACCAAACCATACGCTCCTTGCGTCATCCGCAAACTCCTTCCCATACTTTCTTTCGATTTTTCATCACTGCGACCCGTCGTGGTACTCTCAACTTTCCGCCTTTCTTACGGTCTTCTTCGTGCCATCTCATCGCCTTGGCATGCTCTTTGTTTTTGAACAACGTTTCAACCGTGGTATTATAGGAGAATACCACATCACCTTGGCAGAATATTCTTCCCGGGTGCTCGCCGACATCACCAGATCATCGCGGCTGATCTTATAGCGCAATGCACCACATACCGGCAAGCGCTCAAATCCTCGTACTCACCGATAGAGGATGCAATCATTAGGGCATGCATGTATCTTTTGCACCTCTAACCCTAGAGGGCGACATCCTTCTTTGCTTCATACGCATTTCGGGCAATTCGTTGTCCTTTGGAAGCACATTCTTTATCATTACCAAGAACTTTCCAAATCCCTTGTCGATACACCATTCTCTCGCCTTCCATCGCAGCAATTCAAGTGTGGTGCCCAACTTTTTTTGTCACTTCGCAATTGGTACAACAATTTCTTGTGATCCTCTAACATGCGCTGCAACTTCGTCCTCTCCAGATCACTTGCGCGGTTTCTCTTTGCATCGGCAATGGCCCGACCTAGATCATCAGCGGGCTCATCTGATGCCTCTTCTTCAGCTTCTTCCCGCATTGCCGGCTCAGCTTCTTCCCCCATTGTTGTATCATCGTATTCAGGGAACCCATGGCCAGGATAGCCGTCGTTGTCCTCTTCTTCTTCATTGTCTTCCATCATAACCCCTATTTCTCCGTGCTTGGTCAAAACATTATAGTGGGGCATGAAACTGGACTTAAATAGGTGGATGTGAATGGTTTTTTCAGAGAGTAATCTGTGACCATTCTTACAGCCAAAGACATGGACAAGGCATAAAACCATCCGCCGCTTGTTTGCCTCCTCAATGCTCATGAAAAGTATGCACTCCATTAATGAACTCGGGAGAGCATCGGTCATCATACATCCATTGTCGGCTCATCTTCATTACACAACACCAAATAGACCAAATTAATACAAGTTCATACATAAAGTTCATACATAAAGTTCATATGCAACACTTAATTAAATGCAAAATACAAATAACTCTCTAGCTAACGAATTTAAATGCAACAACAAATGCGATGAAGATCGCAACTAAGGTAACAATTGATCCAATAGCATAATGATACCAAGACACACTATCAATGGCATATTTTCTAATCTTTCTAATCTTCAACCTCATTTTCTCCATCTTGATCTTGTGATCATCGACGACATCGGCAACATGCAACTCCAATTCCATCTTCTCCCCCTCAATTCTTTTCAATTTTTCTTTCAAATACTTGTTTTCTCTTTCAACTAAATTTAACCTCTCGACAATAGGGTCGGTTGGAATTTCAGGTTCACATACCTCCTAGATAAAAATATCTATGTCAACTTGATGGGCATAATTTGTCATAAACACTAAATGCAACAACTAGTTTTAAAAGAGAATATACCACATCCGAATCATAAGAAGGACGAGGGCCGACGGGACGGATATCAAAACCATGGCACTATGTATAACAAACAACGTACGGGTAAGATAATTATACGAGTAACTATATATCCAAATCACACAAACATCAATTTGGTAATGTAAAACATTCATGAACAAGAGCCTCACCATAAGGTGGTGCGGCTGACAGCGTAAAAGGGCGATCGACGGTGGTTACGATGGAGATTTAGAAGGCACTAAGTAAACCACACCCACATATGCAAACGAAGTGTTATTTTTGACCTCAAATTGCATATAAATCAAATACTAGCAAATACAATTCCTCCCAAATTAATCACTATACAAAGCATTGCAAGAGCTAATCTAGCAATGAGAGTTGAAAGGACAAAGTTGCTAACCTTTGTGATCATTTGAATGGATGGGGGCCTTCAAATCTTGACAAATTTTGGGTAAAATTTGTGAGGAGCTCGAGGGGAAATGGGAAGAACAGAGGAGAAGTGAGGGGAAAGGGGAAGAACAGAGTGGCTCGGGTGGACGAAGGGTTTATGTACGTCGACCTTTAGTACCGGTTCGTGCCACAAACCGGTACTAAAGGTGCTGGATGGGCCCCAGACTGACAACACCCTGCCACCACCCTCTTTAGTACCGGTTCGTGGCACGAACCGGTACTAAAGGTTCGCCACGAACCGGTACTAATGAGAACGGCCGGCTAGCCGTTGGAACCGGCACTAATGGACACATTAGTGCCAGCTCAAAACCAAACCGACACTAATGTGTCTCATATTAGGTGCTTTTTCTACTAGTGGGGTGTAAGCCAAATATCGAAGAATTCGCTTCACAGCTAAGTGATGCGATTCCTTTGGTGCCGCTTGGAATCGAGCACACATGCAAACACTAAGCATAATATCTGGCCTAGATGCACATAGATAAAGTAAAGAACCAATCATGGAGCGGTATACCTTTTGATCGAACTCTTTACCATTGTCGTCGGGACCAAGATGGTGTTTGGCTCGCATTGGCGTCGTGTAACCTTTGCAATCTTCCATTTCAAACTTCTTCAGACAATCTTTGAGGTATTTTTCTTGAGATATGAAGATGCCATTTCTTTGCTGACGAATTTGAAGACCAAGGAAGAACTTCAACTCACCCATCATGGACATCTGATATTGATCTTGCATCATGTATCCAAACTCATCACTATATTTCTGGTTGGTGCAGCCGAAGATAATGTCATCCACATATATTTGGCACACAAACAGTTCACCATCATATGTCTTCATGAAGAGTGTGGGATCGAGGGATCCAGGTTTGAAGCCTTTGCTCTTCAGGAAGTCTTTGATCTTATCATACCAAGCACGAGGAGCCTGTTTGAGACAATACAATGCTTTGTTTAGCTTGTACACCATATCAGGATGTTTTGGATCTTCAAAGCCAGGTGGTTGAGCGACATATACTTCTTCTTCGATCTTGCCATTGAGAAATGCACTCTTCACATCCATTTGATGTAGCAGAATTTTGTGGTGATTAGCGTAGGCCAGCAGTATGCGAATAGCTTCAAGTCTAGCCACATGAGCAAATGTTTCATTGAAGTCAATTCCTTCAACTTGAGTATATCCTTGAGCCACAAGACGTTCTTTGTTTCTGATGACTTGACCATGCTCATCTTGCTTGTTTCGATATATCCATTTTGTTCCAATAATGTTATGCTTGCGAGGGTCAGGATGCTTGACAAGTTCCCACACATTGTTCAGCTTAAACTGTTGAAGTTCCTCTTGCATAGCTTGTATCCATTCAGGTTCCATAAAGGCTTCAGCAACTTTCTTGGGTTCTGATATTGACACAAATGAGAAATGCCCACAGAAATTTGCTAACTGTGTTGCTCTTGAGCGAGTAAGTGGACCAGGTGCATTGATGCTATCAATTATCTTCTCAATTTGTACTTCATTTGCAACTCGAGGATGAATTGGGCGAAGACTTTGCTCTTGCTGATCATTGTCATCATTGGGAGGATTGTCTTTGGTCTGAGCATAGTCTTCATGTTGGTTAGGTGCAGAAATGATAAGTTCCTCTTCAGGCTGTGCTTCGGAAGGCATGATTTCACCAGTTCCCATCAGCTTGATAGATTCGCTGGGCGGAGCTTTGTCTAGTGTACTTGGCAGGAGTTCTCTTTGTGAACCATTGGTTTCATCAAATCGCACGTCCACGGTTTCGACGATTTTGTAGAGATAGAGGTTGAAGACTCTGTAGGAGTGCGAGTCCTTTCCGTAGCCAAGCATGAAGCCTTCGTGAGCTTTAGGTGCAAATTTTGACTTGTGATGGGGATCCTTGATCCAGCACCTAGCACCAAATACTCTGAAGTAGCTGACATTTGGCTTCTTGCCAGTAAGGATCTCATAGGATGTTTTGTTCAGAAGCTTATGGATGTACACTCGGTTGATGATGTGACATGTCAGTATCAATAGCTTCAGCCGTAACTTTCTTGGTGTCTTGTATTCATCGAGCATTGTTCGAGCCATCTCAATGAGGGTTCGTTTTTGCGCCAACGATGCCATTTTGATGAGGTGTGTATGGAGCAGAGAATTCATGAGTGATTCCCATTGTATCCAGATAAAGATCAAGTCTGGTGTTCTTGAATTGATGCCATTATCACTTCGATATGCTTGATCTTCATGCCATAATTGTTCATTGCTCGATTATAAGCGTCCAAGACATCTTGCACTTCAGTCTTGTAGAGAATTATATGCACCCATGTGTATCTTGAGTAGTCATCAACAATGACGAAGCCATAGAGACAAGCAATTGTTGTGAGGGTTGAGTAGTGAGTAGGGCCAAATAAGTACATGTGTAGCAGCTCGAAGGGTTGAGATATCGTCATGATTGTCTTCGAGGGATGCTTTGCCCTAGTCATCTTTCCAGCTTCGCAGGCACCACACAGATGATCCTTCTTGAACTTAACACCCTCGATGCCTATGACATGCTTCTTCTTGACGAGTGAGTGTAAGTTCCTCATACCAACATGCCCCAGCCTTCGATGCCAAAGCCAGCATTCAGAGGCTTTTGCAAGAAGACATACGGCAAGCTGTGGACCTGCTGAGAAATCTACCATGTATAGATCATCTTTCCAATACCCTTCAAAGACTAGAGACTTGTCAGATTCCATTAGTACAAGGCAACGATATTTTCCGAATAGCACAATCATGTTCAAGTCACAAAGCATTGAGACAGACATTAAGTTGAAACCAAGGGATTCAACAAGCATCACTTTATCCATGTGTTGATCCTTTGAGATTGCAACTCTACCTAGACCCAATACCTTGCTTTTACCAGTGTCAACAAATGTGAGGTGACTCTTATCTGATGGACGTAAGGTTGAATCCATGAGAAGACTTCGATCACCAGTCATATGATTTGTGCATCCGCTGTCCATAATCCATTCTGAAGCTTTTGGAGTCATACCCTACAGTGCAGTTAGGAGGATAGGCTTCACAAAGAGTGTTGTGAAGCATAAGCATTTGACGCACACAAGGATTATCACAGCTTAGATCAAGGTTAGAACACATAGTAAGATCATTTTATCATGCGTCCCTTAACGTGTTTTAGGTCCCCAGCAATAGCATAGGACGCCTTCGATTACAGGCTGGAGACCCTTTCCTGCAGAAGAGAGTTAATTCTTCTTAACCACCCACATCTTTAGGGGTGGCTTAGAAGCAATGAGTCTAAGTGAAGCATCTGAGAATTTTGGCTCTGGAGCCCTAGCAAATGGCCTTGCAGGAGATGAATGATACTCATATGAATAAGCAGAAAAGTTCTTAGTTCTATGAACATAGCGGTTTGAAGACACACACTCATATTCATAAGTCTGAGTATGATTTCCCTGCAAAACATTGGCGTTAGGGTGACTCAGGTGAGTCCTGTATCTGTATGAAGCCTTTGAGCCATATGAAGCCATAGGTCTGGGGTTTGTCTTCTTCCTAGGTGGTGTCATGATGACATTCACAGGAAGATTCTCAATGTATTGCTTAGGTACCCAGATCTTCTTCATAGGTGGTCTATTCCTACAGTTAGTACCAATATACCTGGCAAACACTTCACCATTCTGATTCTTAAACAGTTTATAGTTTGCATCAAAGGATTCATCAATGATGATAGGGTTAGCGCAGGTAAAGCCAGATAAGGTGGATGGATCCACTGAAGGTTCCTTTGCAGCAACCCATGTGGTTTTGGGGTACTGCTCATGCTTCCAGTACGATCCATCAACATTCATTTTCCTCTCAAACCCAACACCCTCTTTCCTAGGGTTTCGGTTCAGAATCTGCTTTTTGAGGACATCACAGAGTGTCTGATGTCCTTTCAGACTTTTATACATCCCTCTTTCAAGAAATGTCTTCAACCTAGCATTTTCATCAGCAATGGTAGTAGTATCCTCCGCAGAGGGGTTAGTTACCACATCAGTAGTTGAAGACAATGCAACAGTAGCAGCAGTGGAACATTCAACAACAGATGTAGCGTTATCACGCTCAATGCATTTTAGACATGGTGGTTCAAATCCATCCTGAGCAACGCTGATTTGTTGAGCAAGTAATGAATCGCGCTCCTTCCAAAGATCTTCATAATCCACTCTTATCTTTTCAAGATCTCGCTTTCTTTGAAGACATTCAGAAGAAAGCTTCTCGTGATCAGACAAGAGAGCATTATGTTGATCTTGAAGGACGTCAAACTTGGAATGAAGTCTCTGAAGACTCTCAGCCAATGCTTTTGACTGATCCATTTCTTCACCCAACATATCATCGCTCTTACTAAACATGTTTTGAACCTTTTCCAAGACTCTTCGTTGTTTAGTGGCAAGGGAAGCAAGTTTGGCATAGCTGGGGCCAAATTCATCACCTGATTCATCATCGCTAGTTTCAGAGGGGTAGCATTCAGTTACCTCAGCACCCCTTGCCATGAGGCATGGTGAAGATGATGGCGATTCAGGTGCAAAGTCATCTCCTTAAGAGACTCCTTGTAATCCTCAAACCAAGGATCATGACGAGTACGCTGACCTTCATAGATCTCAGAAAGCCGGTCCCAGATTAGCTTCGTGTGATTGAGGTGCATAACATTCCTGAACTGATTTCGGGACAAATGGGAGCAGATGACATCCTTCGCCGTGAGGTTCAGTAGAGTGTACTTGCGAATGTCATTGGCCTCAGCCATCTTGCATAGATCAGTAAGACCAATCTCAGTGATGGTCCACAGTTCGATATCCATAGCCATGAGTCGCTTCTTCATCATGGCCTTCCATCGGGGATACTCATGACCGTCAAAGGTGGGGCAAGATATGTTCCTCAATCCTGCAGTCGACATAGCTAAAACTCCAGGTGGTTAAACCGAATCACACAGAACAAGGGAGTACCTTGCTCTGATACCAATTGAAAGTGCTAGTTATCGACTATAGGGGGTGAATAGGCGATTTTTATGAAAGTCTTCAAAACGTGGAAGTTTCGAAGACAAACAATAGAAATGACCTAATTGATATGCAGCAGAAGATATACTACAACGAGCAAACCATAGTCAAGTATGCAATGATGTGAAAGTACAAGACTAATAGCAGCTAAGTAGTGAGGATCAGGATGGAAGATAGTATGAAGCCAATCAACAACAATAGTCAAGCAATGAAGTCAAACAGGTACGGCAGATAGTCAATGACTTCACGAAGACAAACTCTAAGTAAAAGAAGGGAGAGGATAGAACCAGTCACTTGTTGAAGACACAAGATTTGTTGGACCAGTTCCAGTTGCTGTGACAACTGTACATCTGGATAGGGAGGCTGAGATTTAACTCAGAAGACCACGTCTTCACCTTATTCCCCTTGAGCTAAGGACACACAGTCCTCGCCCAATCACTCTGGTAAATCTTCAAGGTAGACTTACGAACCTTCACAGACTTCGTTCACCGGCAATCCACAATGACTCTTGGATGCTCAGAACGCGACGCCTAACCGGCTGGAGGATTCACAGTCCTCAAGTCTAATAAGTCTTCAGGTCACACAGACAGAAAGACTTCAGTGATGCCTAACACTGTTTGGCTCTGGGTATTTGGGCTTGGTCCTCGCAAGGATTTCTCTCTCTCAAAGGCTTCAAGGTGGGTTGCTCTCAAACGACAAAAGCCGTGCACTAACTCTGAGCAGCCACCGATTTATGGTGTAGGGGGTGGGCTATTTATAGCCACAAGGCAACCCAACCTGATATGTCCGAAATGACCCTGGGTCACTAAGGAACCGACACATGTTCCTACGGTCAGATTTCAAACACACATGGCAACTTTACTTGGGCTACAAGCAAAGCTGACTCATCCAGCTCTGGATAAGATTTTCTCTCATTGTCTCGCTCGAAGACATAGGATTTGGGTTGAGCATCACTTTAGTCATTCTGACTATGTTCGCTTGGACCCCACTTAACAGTACAGTGGTTCCTATGACTCAACAAAGAAGAAAAGGAAACAACGAAACCACACAGTCTTCGCGCTCCATAGTCTTCACTGAATGTCTTCTCATGTCATAGTCTTCAATATGAATATCTTCACATACCACCATTGTCGTCAATGTCTTCATACATTTTTAGGGGTCATCTCCGGTAGGTAAAATCAATGAGGGACACTACCTGTGTTATCCTGCAATTCTCACGAACGCGTTAGTCCCTCAACCACCTTTGTCGTCAACACTCCAAACCCAACTAGGGGTGTCACTAGATGCACTTACAACTCTCATGGCAATACTGGGTTTAAAGGTATTTGGAAACACAAGTAGTATCTCTACTTGGTGCAAAGAATTGGCTAGCATGAGGGAGAAAGGCAAGCTCAACATGTTGAATGATCCATGGCAATATACTTTATTTCGGATATAAGAAAACATAACCCATTACGTTGTCTTCCTTGTCCAACATCAACTCTTTAGCATGTCATATTTTAATGAGTGCTCACAATCATAAAAGATGTCCAAGATAGTATATTTATATGTGAAAACCTCTCTTTCTTTATTACTTCCTATTAATTGCAATGATGACCAAAACTACGTTTGTCAACTCTCAACAACTTTTAATCATTATACTCTTTATATGTGAAGTCATTACTCTCCATAAGACCAATATGATCTCTTTATTTCTTTTTATTTATTTCTTTTTCTTTTTATTCACTCAAGATCATAGCAAGATAATCAAGCCCATGACTACACTAATCTTTATTATATAGCTCACGGACTCGATTACATAGAGGGATCATAAAGCAAAACTCAAAGCTAAATCATACTAAAACTTTATTCTACTAGATCAAGAAATTACCAAAAGGATAGAAGTAAGAAAAACAGTAAATATAGGAGTGTGATGGTGATACGATACCAGGGCACCTCCCCCAAGCTTGGCAGTTGCCAAGGGGAGTGCCCATACCCATGTGATTATGTCTCTTTCTTCGGAGGTGGTGATGTGACATTCTTGGTGATGATGCCCCTCAGGATACGATTCTCCTCCTCGAGCTTATTGACTTGCTGCTTGAGTTTCATTATTTCCTTACGGAGCTTACCCGTGATGGCTAAAGCTCCTTTCACCCAAGCATGTTCCATAGCTGCGGGAGAAAAAGTGACACTCTTTTTCATATTTTCATAAGAAAGAAATCTAATATTGGAAGGGATGACCGAGTTCGGAATAGCTGAGCTTTGTAGTTCCCCCATCGTGAATCCGGCTCGCAAACGAGAAGTAACTTCTTGATCCTCCTCCATGGCATCTATCCTTTTCAAGTCGGCCTCCATCTCTTCCTCCGTTGATGGCCCAAAGTGATAGGCATCGCTGTTTGCTCCTGGACCCGGTGTCGGATGAGACACCCGACTCTCCCCGACTGACTCTTGAGAAGACATCTTGCTCTATTCCGCAGCGGAAATAATTCGATACAAAAATAGAGGATATTTGCGTGATACAGTGGTCAAAACCCTCGAGAGATTATATAATGAATTTTTACTGACCAAAAGAAGTATCGTGCAAGAAAACGGAGTCTGGAGAGCACACGAGGTGCCCACGAGGCAGGGGGGCGCGCCCAGGGGGGTAGGGCGCGCCCTCCACCCTCGTGGAAGCCTCGTGTCCTTCCTGGACTACTTCTTACTTTCCTATTTTCTTAAATATTCTAAAACGGAGAAAAATTGCCATTGGAACTGTTTTGGAGTTGGTTTACTTACCGTACCACATACCTATTCCTTTTCGGAATCTGAAACGTTCTGGATGTCCTTTATGTATTCCTCCGGGGTTACGATTTCAATAACATTAGTTTCAACATTTATGGGATTACCTGAGATATAATGTTTGATTCTTTGACCGATCACCACCTTCGGATTTGTGCCTTCGAAGTTGTTGTTTTTTATGGCACCGGAACGATATACCTCCTCGATAACGTAAGGACCTTCCCATTTAGAAATAAGTTTTCCTGCAAAAAATCTTAAACGAGAGTTGAATAGCAACACATAATCACCTTCATTAAACTCACGTTTTTGTATCCTCTTGTCATGCCATCTTTTAACTTTTTCCTTAAACAGTTTAGCATTCGCATAGGCCTGGGTTCTCCATTCATCAAGTGAGCTAATGTCAAATAGCCTCTTCTCATTGGCAAGTTTGAAATCATAATTGAGCTTTTTGACAGCCCAATATGCCTTATGTTCTAGTTCGAGAGGTAAGTGACATGCTTTTCCGTAAACCATTTTATACGGAGACACACCCATAGGATTTTTATATGCAGTTCTGTAGGCCCATAATGCATCATCGAGATTCTTGGACCAATTCTTTCTAGATCTATTGACAGTCTTTTGCAAAATTAATTTAAGCTCTCTATTGCTCAATTCTACTTGACCACTAGACTGTGGGTGATATGGAGATGCAATTCTATGATTAAGGTCATACTTAGCAAGCATTTTACGAAAAGCACCATGAATAAAATGTGAACCACCATCAGTCATTAAGTATCTAGGGACTCCAAACCTCAGAAAAATAACTTCTTTAAGCATCTACCCACTTAGTAACGTAATCAACAGCAACTAAAATATGTGTATATCCATTAGAGGAAGGAAACTGTCCCATATAATCAAAGCCCCAAACATCAAATGGTTCAATAACAAGTGAATAATTCATGGGCATTTCTTGACGTCTACTAATATTACCAATTATTTGACATTCATCACAAGACAAGACAAACTTACGAGCATCCTTGAAGAGAGTAGGCCAATAAAAACCGGATTGCAATACCTTATGCGCAGTTCTGTCTCCAGCGTGGTGTCTTCCATAAGCTTCGGAGTGACACTTGCATAGGATCTGTTTCTATTCATGCTCAGGTACACAACGTCTAATAACACCATCTACTCCTTCTTTATAAAGATGTGGGTCATCCCAGAAGTAATGTCTCAAATCATAGAAAAACTTTTTCTTTTGCTGGTATGTGAAACTAGGTGGTATAAATTTAGCAACAATGTAATTAGCATAATCATCATACCATGGAGCAGTACGAGAAGCATTTATGAGAACTAATTGTTCATCAGGAAATCTATCATCAATAGGTAGTGGTTCATCAAGAACATTCTCTAACCTAGACAAGTTATCTGCAACGGGGTTCTCAGCTCCCTTTCTATCAATAATATGAAAATCAAATTCTTATAGTAAGAGAACCCATCTAATAAGTCTAGGTTTAGCATCTTTATTTTCCATAAGATATTTAATAGCAGCATGATCGGTGTGAACAGTTACTTTGGAATCAACAATATAGGGTCGGAACTTATCACAAGCAAATACAACTGCTAAAAATTCTTTTTTAGTAGTAGCATAATTTCTCTTGGCACTGTCTAGAGTTTTACTAGCATATTGGATAACATTTAATTTCTTATCAACTCTTTGTCCTAGAACAGCACCTACAACATAATCACTAGCATTGCACATAATTTCAAAGGGTAAATTCCAATCAGGTGGCTGAACAATAGGTGCAGCAATCAAAGCTTTCTTAAGTATTCGAAATGCTTCTACACAATTATAATCAAATATAAAAGGTATATCTTTTTGTAAAAGATTAGTCAGAGGCTTAGAAATTTTTGAGAAGTCCTTAATGAACCTCCTATAAAAACTGGCATGACCAAGGAAGCTTCTTATACCTTTAATGTCCTTGGGACACGACATCTTTTCAATAGCATCAACCTTAGCTTTATCAACTTTAATACCTCTTTCAGAAATTTTATGCCCCAAGACAATACCTTCATTAACCATAAATTGCACTTCTCCCAATTCAAGACAAGATTAGTTTCTTCACATCTCTGCAAAACTCGATCAAGGTTGCTCAAGCAATCATCAAAAGAAGTTCCGTATACAGAAAGTTCACCCATGAAAACCTCAACAATCTTTTCATAAAAATCAGAGAATATAGCCATCATGCATCTTTGAAAGGTAGCAGGTGCATTGCATAAACCAAAAGGCATACGTCTATAAGCAAATGTACCGAAAGGACAAGTAAAAGTGGTCTTTTCTTGATCCTCTTTTGACACAGGTATTTGAGAGAAACCAGAATAACCATCTAGAAAGCAGAAATGTGTATGTTTGGATAATCTTTCTAGCATTTGATCAATAAAAGGTAAAGGGTAATGATCCTTTTTAGTGGCTTTATTTAATTTACGGAAATCAATTACCATCCTATAACCTGTAACAATTCTTTGTGGGATCAATTCATCTTTATCATTAGGAACAACGGTAATACCTCCCTTCTTAGGGACACAATGGACAGGGCTTACCCACTGACTATCAGCAACGGGATAAATTATACCTGCCTCTAGAAGCTTTAGTATTTCTTTTCTTACCACTTCTTTCATCTTAGAATTTAACCATCGTTGGTGATCAACAACCGGTTCACCGTGTTTCTCATATTTAATTTTGTGCTGGCATAAAGTGGGACTAATGCCCTTAAGATCATCAAGAGTATATCCAATAGCAGCACGGTGCTTCTTCGAAGTTTTCAATAATTTCTCTTCTTCATGCTCTGAAAAGTTAGCACTAATAATAACATGATATATCTTCTTTTCATCAAGATAAGCATATTTAAGAGTATCAGGCAACGGTTTAAGCTGAAACACGGGATCACCCTTGGGTGGAGGAGGATCCCCTAGGATTTCAACAGGCAAGTTGTGTTTCAAAATAGGTCCCTATTTAAAGAATACTTCATCTATTTCCCTTCTTTCATTCATAAACATATCATTTTCATGATCAAGAAAATATTTTTCTAAAGGATCATTAGGAGGCACGACAATAGAAGCAAGACCAATAATTTCATCCTTACTAGGCAATTCCTCATCACGGGATTGTCTACAAAATTTAGCAAAGTTAAATTCATGAGACATATCTCCCAGACCAATAGTAACAACATCCTTTTCGAAGTCTATCCTAGCATTAACAATATTCAAGAATGGTCTACCAAATATAATGGGACAAAAGCTATCTTGTGGGGAACCAAGAACAAGAAAATCGGCAGGATATTTAACTTTCCCACACAAGACTTCAACATCTCTAACAATCCCGACTGGTGAAATAGTATCTCTATTGGCAAGCTTAATTGTAACATCAATACCTTCTAACTAAGCGGGCGCAATATCATGCATAATTTCTTCGTATAAAGAATGAGGTATTGTACTTGCACTAGCACTCATATCACACAAGCCATGATAACAACGATCTCCTATTTTAACAGAGATAACATGCATGCCTACCACAAGTATATGTTTATCTTTAGTACCAGGTTTAGCAATTCTAGCAGCTTCATCATAGAAGTAAATAACATGCCCATCAATATTATCAGCTAAGAGATCTTTAACCATAGCAATACTAGGTTCAACTTTAATTTGCTCAGGGGTTTGGGTGTCCTAATATTACTTTTGTTGACAACAGTTGAAGCTTTAGCATGATCCTTTTTTCTAACAGGGAAAGGTGGTTTCTCAATATAAGTAGTAGGAAGAATAGGAGCATTATAAGTGATAGTCTTTTCTTCAACTTTAATAGGTGCAACTACTTTTACTTCAATGGGAGGATAAAATTTAAACCACTTCTCCTTAGGGAGATCAACATGAGTAGCACAGGATTCATAGAAAGAAGCTATTATCTCAGAGCCAAGTCCATATTTAGTGCTAAATTCACGGAAAGTATCGGTATCCATAAAGGATTTAACACAATCAAACTTAGGTGTTATACCTGACTGTTTACCTTCGTCGAGGTCCCAACCTTCAGAGTTGCGTTTAATTCTTTCCAATAAATCCCATTTGAATTCAATAGTCTTCATCATAAAAGAGCCAGTACAAGAAGTATCAAGCATGGAGCGATTATTGAGAGAAAGCCGAGCATAAATTTTTTGAATAATCATTTCTCTTGAGAGCTCATGATTGGGGCATGAATATAACATAGACTTAAGCCTCCCCCAAGCTTGAGCGATGCTTTCTCCTTTGCGAGGCCAAAAATTATATATATAATTACGATCACGATGAACAAGATGCATAGGATAAAACTTCTGATGAAATTCCAATTTCAATCGGTTGTAGTTCCATGATCCCATATCATCACATAGCCTAAGCCATGTCAATGCCTCTCTCTTCAAAGATAAAGGGAAGACCTTTTTCTTGATAACATCCTCGGGCATACCTGCAAGCTTAAATAATCCACAGACTTCATCCACATAGATTAGGTGTAAATCAGGATGCAATGTTCCATCTCCTGTAAAATGATTAGCTAGCAGTTTCTCTACCATACACGAGGGAATTTCAAAGTAAACATTTTCAGTAGGTTCAGCAGGTTGAGGAGCAACTCTTGGCTCTACTTGTCGGGGTGAAGATACCCCGAACAAGCCCCACAAAGGATTACTTTCCATAGTAACAAGTGACAGTAAATTTTAGCACACTATATAAATTTTTCCTTACCAAATTCCACTTACCAAAGGCGCTTCACTCCCCGGCAATGGCGCCAGAAAAGAGTCTTGATGACCCACAAGTATAGGGGATCTATCGTAGTCCTTTCGATAAGTAAGAGTGTCGAACCCAACGAGGAGCAGAAGGAAATGACAAGCGGTTTTCAATAAGGTATTCTCTGCAAGCACTGAAATTATCGGTAACAAATAGTTTTGTGATAAGGTAGTTTGTAACGGGTAACAAGTAACAAGTGTAATAAAGTGCAGCAAGGTGGCCCAATATTTTTTGTAGCAAAGGACAAGCCTAGACAATTTCTTATATGAAGGAAAACGCTCCCGAGGACACATGGGAATTATCGTCAAGCTAGTTTTCATCACGCTCATATGATTCACGTTCGGTACTTTGATAATTTGATATGTGGGTGGAACGGTGCTTGGGGTTTGTCCTTACTTGGACAAGCATCCACTTATGATTAACTCCTATTGCAAGCATCCGCAACTACAAATGAAGTATTAAGGTAAACCTAACCATAGCATGAAACATATAGATCCAAATCAGCCCCTTACGAAGCAACGCATAAACTAGGGTTTAAGCTTCTGTCACTCTAGCAACCCATCATCTACTTATTACTTCCCAATGCTTTCCTCTAGGCCCAAACAATGATGAAGTGTCATGTAGTCGACGTTCACATGACACCACTAGAGGAAAGACAACATACATCTCATCAAAATATCAAACGAATACCAAATTCACATGACTACTTATAGCAAGACTTCTTCCATGTCCTTAGGAACAAACGTAACTACTCACAAAGCATGTTCATGTTCATAATCAAAGGGGTATTAATATGCATAATGGATCTGAACATATGATCTTCCACCAAGTAAACCAACTAGCATCAATTACAAGGAGTAATCAACACTACTAGCAACCTACAAGTACCAATCTGAGGCTTTGATGCAAAGATTGGATACAAGAGATGAACTAGCGTTTGAGAGGAGATGGTGCTGGTGAAGATGTTGATGGAGATTGACCCCCTCCCGATGACAGGATCGTTGGTGATGACGATGGTGATGATTTCCCCCTCCCGAAGGGAAGTTTCCCCGGCAGAGCAACTCCGCCGGAGCCCTAGATTGGTTCCGCCAAGGTTCCGCCTCGTGGCAGCGGTGTTTTGTCTCGAGAGCTTGCATATGATTTTTTCCAGGGTGAAAGACACCATATAGCCAAAGATGGGCACCGGAGGCCTGCCAGGGGGCCACGAGGCAGGAGGGCGTGCCCAGGGGGGTAGGGCGCGCCCCCACCCTCGTGGATGGTGGGTGGCCCCCTCTGGTACTTTCTTCGCTCAATATTTTTTATTAATTCCAAAAATGACTTCCGTGGAGTTTCAGGACTTTTGGAGTTGTGCAGAATAGGTCTCTAATATTTGCTCCTTTTCCAGCCCAGAATTCCAGCTGCCGACATTCTCCCTCTTCATATAAACCTTGTAAAATAAGAGAGAATAGGCATAAGTATTGTGACATAATGTGTAATAACAGCCCATAATGCAGTAAATATCGATATAAAAGCATGATGCAAAATGGACGTATCACTCGCACGATTGCACACGGCCCCAGCCTGGGTCCCAGGAGGGCCTATCCTCGATGATTTCTGGGTCGTGTGGGAAGGACACCCTATCGCACACACTCACTTGGTGACGGTTCCAAATGCCGTCGCGGAAAGGGGTTTTAAACCGTTTGTTTAGGACCGACGTGCACCAGGGATTCATTCATCTCTAGCACTGAACCTATGAAGGTTGAAGAAGCATTGGAAGATCCAGATTGGATAAATGCCATTCATGAAGAGCTACACAACTTTGAGAGAAACCAAGTGTGGACATTGGTTGAGAAGCCCGACAACAACCACAACATCATCGATACAAAATGGGTGTTTCACAACAAGCAAGACGAAGATGGACAAGTCGTTCGCAACAAAGCATGTCTCGTGGCCCAAGGCTACACTCAAGTCGAAGGTATGGACTATGGTGAGACATACGCTCCCGTTGCTAGACTTGAGTCCATCCGCATCTTACTTGCCTATGCAAATCACCATGATATTACCTTGTATCAAATGGACATTAAAAGTGCTTTTCTAAATAGTGAAATTGAGGAGGAAGTTTATGCTAAACAACCTCCCGACTTTGTTAATCCTAAGAAACCCGACCATGTTTACAAACTTCACAAAGCTCTTTATGGTCTTAAACAAGCTCCTAGAGCGTGGTATAAATGCTTGGCCAAGTTCCTTATTGAAAAAGGCTTTGAGATTGGAAAAATTGATTCCACTCTTTTTACTAAAAAGGTTAATGGTGAATTATTTGTGTGCCAAATTTATGTTGATGATATCATATTTGGTTCGACTAACCCTCATTTTAGTGAAAAGTTTGGAAAGCTAATGCCGGAGAAGTTTGAGATGTCTATGATGAGCGAACTCAAGTTCTTTCTTGGGTTGCAAATCAAGCAAACTAAGGAGGGTAGCTTTGTTTCTCAAACAAAGTATACCAAGGACTTATTTAAGAAGTTCCACATGCAATAATGCAAAGGTATGAATACACCCATGCCTACTAGTGGACATCTTGACTTGACCAAGGATGGCGAACCGGTGGACCAAAAGGTTTACCGCTCTATGATTGGTTCATTGTTATATCTATGTGCCTTCCGTCCCGATATTATGCTATAAGTGTGTGCATGTGTGCATGATATCAAGCGGCCCCCAAAGAATGTCATCTTAAGGCTGTGAATAGGATAGTGAGATATTTAATTCATAGACCAAATTTTGGCTTTTGGTATCCTAAGAGGTCTTCTTTTGATCTTGTTGGCTACTCCGATTCATACTATGCCAGTGACAAGGTTGATAGGAAGTCCACTTCGGGTACTTGTCAATTTCTTGGTAGATCTCTTGTGTCTTGGTCCTCCAAGAAACAAAACTCAGTATCCTTATCCATCGCTGAAGCGGAATACATTGCCGCCGGTTCATGTTGTGCTCAATTACTTTGGATGACCCAAACTCCTAAATATTATGAGATCTATGTGAAACTTGTTCCATTGCTTTGTGAAAATGAAAGTGCTATTAAGATTGCTCACAATCCCGTGCAACATTCTCGAACTAAGCATATTGAAGTTCGTCATCATTTCATTCAAGATCATGTTGCTAAAGGGGACATTGATCTTAAGCATGTTCATACTGATAAAGCAATTGGCGGATATATTCACCAAACCGCTTGTTGAGAAAGTATTTTGCCGTTTGAGAGGTGAATTGAACATCATTGATGCTTCAAACTTGGAAACTCCATTTGGATACATGCAAGGCATGAGCCTTTAACTAATCCTTGATATTTCTCCTATGATGATGATCATATGTCTTGGATATACTTGTACCCTTGCATGCTATCTAACCCTTGTAGGTACTTGGATGAAACTAAATCTATGAGATTGCAAATCACTCACATCTTGAGCAATCTCTACATCACCAAGTCTCTACAATATGGTGATTGAAGGCAAGGAAGCATGAAACCTTTCAGCATATCCTTTGACAATTACTAAATATCAAATTTCATTTGGTATTAAACTTCATTATTGTCATTTTGGATACACAAGTGCTCTTCCTTGCAAGACTAACCCATGTAGGTAGATGAACTCAAATTACAAGTGGTGCTCCCAACCATTGATGAGCTACATCAACCTTGAGCATCCTACCCAAGTGCAACTACATGATTAAGATCAACACCACCACCCAAGGTATGTCATTCCATCTTAGAGAAGCTTTACCCCACGTCATGGGTCAAAGCAGCTCAACAAGATGTGAATACATCAAAATGCTTAAACGAAAAATGGTAACCCCATTTTGAGCTTAAACGATGAGTAGGACCTATGATCAAGTGCCTTCACGTGACTCCTAAGTCAATATACCCTAACATAGGTGACTTTGTCACCGACCTATTCTAGATGAAGTTCTCTAGTGTTTCTCTGTGTTCTTGCATTTGTCTCATGCATGTTTGTTTCCGCTTTCAAAAAAAAACTTCATCCAGATTTTGTTTCTTTTATTTTCTGCATTCCCTGCATCCAATTCATTGCAAATCCTTTTGTTAATTCCCTGCAAATCTTTGTGAGATCGTATTTGCCTAGTGAGCTAAGATGACAAATGTTCTCTCTCTATGTTGAACTCGGACTCACCGACTTGTCTCTTTCTGTCAAACCGAACCACCCCGATGCCACCAAAGAAAACAACTCGGTGCTACCGATTTCAATGCTGAGAAGACAATTTGCCATTTGCATCCTGCATATTTGTTCCAGCTCCACTCGATGTTTCTTGTCCTCTACCTGCATCACATTCTATATGCTGCTTTGTTATGTGACTCAAGGACCAAACCTATTCGACTCACACTCCAGAAGATCCCTTCTTGGAAATTGATGTCAAAGGGGGAGAGAGAGATCACATCAAAGCTTAAACACATCAAAGCAAGAAAGAGAGCCCAGATGCTTGGTATTCAAGAGGAGAGAAGTCCCATGTCTTTAAGAGGGGAAAGACATGTTAGTTTGTTTTATGATTGTTTTGTGTTGCTTTTGTTGTTTTGCTCTCTCTTGTTTTCCTCTGATTTTCTCTTCCGTACCTTCTCCCAGTATCCTATATAAGATTCAGGGGGAGAAAGACATCTAAGGTAAGGAAATCTTCAAATTCATTGCATATCTTTACCTTTTGGGGACATGTATATATCCAATAGAGTACCTAGTACTCACTCTCTACTTGTCATCCTAGTCTTGGTACTCTTGTGGTTTCTGTTCTTGCTCTGTTTAGTAGATGTTCCTGTGTTATCTAACCCTGTTTTCTCAGGTTCATCTCTTCCTAAGTAAGCTCAAGACCACAAGGTAAGTATATGCATCACACTCATGTGCATGAGGATCTCTTGTTGATGTACATATTTTTGCAAGAAGGACTCATGAACATGGAGGTACACTTCATATATTCACATCATTTGCTCGATGCATATAGCCAAGATACATGTAACTCATTGCTTGCTCTGACATGCTTATGAAGGAAATATGCCCTAGAGGCAATAATAAAGTTATTATTTATTTCCTCATATCATGATAAATGTTTATTATTCATGCTAGAATTGTATTAACCGGAAACATAATACATGTGTGAATATATAGACAAACAGAGTGTCACTAGTATGCCTCTACTTGACTAGCTTGTTAATCAAAGATGGTTATGTTTCCTAACCATGAACAAGGAGTTGTTATTTGATTAACAAGGTCACATCATTAGTTGAATGATCTGATTGACATGACCCATTCCGTTAGCTTAGCACACGATCGCTTAGTATGTTGCTACCGCTTTTATCCATGACTTATACATGTTCCTATAACTATGAGATTATGCAACTCCGTTTACGGAGGAACACTTTGGTACTACCAAACGTCACAACGAATCGGGTGATTATAAAGGAGTACTACAGGTGTCTCCAAAGGCGATGTTGGGTTGGCGATTTGAGATTAGGATTTGTCACTCCGAATGTCGGAGAGGTATCTCTGGGCCCTCTCGGTAATGCACATCACTTAAGCCTTGCAAGCATTGTAACTAATGAGTTAGTTGCGAGATGATGTATTACGGAACGAGTAAAGAGACTTGCCGTAACGAGATTGAACTAGGTATTGGATACCGACGATCGAATCTCGGGCAAGTAACATACCGATGACAAAGGAACAACGATGTTGTTATGCGGTCTGACCGATAAAGATCTTCGAGAATATGTAGGAGCCAATATGGGCATCTAGGTCCCGCTATTGGTTGTTGACCGGAGACGTGTCTCGGTCATGTCTACATTGTTCTCGAACCGTAGGGTCCGCACGCTTAAGGTTTCGGCGATGCTTATATTATGAGTTTATGAGTTTTGATGTACCGAAGGAGTTTGGAGTCCCGGATGAGATCGGGGACATGACGAGGAGTCTCGAAATGGTCGAGACGTAAAGATCGATATATTGGACGACTATATTCGAGTTCGGAAAGGTTCCGAGTCATTCGGTATTTTTCGAGTACCGGAGAGTTACGGAATTCGTATTGGGCCTCATTGGGCCATACGGGAAAAGGAGAGAAAGGGCCAAAAGGTGGCCGCGCCTCCCTTGCTCTAGTCCGAATTGACTAGGGAAGGCGCCCCTTCCTTCCTTCTCCTTCTCTCTTCCCTTTCCTTCTCTCCTACTCCCCTACATTGAAGGACTCCTAGTTGACTAGGTAAAGGGAATCCTACTCCGGTGGGAGTAGGACTCCCCTGGCGCGTAAACCTAGGCCGGCCTCCTCCCTCCCTTGCTCCTTTATATACGGGGCAGGGGCACCCCATGGACACACAAGTTGATCCTTGAGATCGTTCCTCAGCCGTGTGCGGTGCCCCCTCCACCATAATCCACCTCGGTCATATCGAAGCGGTGCTTAGGCGAAGCCTGCGTCGATAGAACATCAAGATCGCCACCACGCCGTCAGGCCGACGGAACTCTCTCCCGGAGCTTTGCTGGATCGGAGCCCGAGGAGCGCCACCGAGCTGTACGTGTGTCAAGAACTCGGAGGCGCCGGAGTAACGGCGCTGGGATCGGTTGGATCGCGAGGAGAACGACGACTACTTCCTCTACGTTGTGATCGCTTCCGCTTCAGCTCACGAGGGTACGAGACAACACTCTTCCTCTCGTTGCTATGCATCACCATGATCTTGCGTGTGCGTAGGGAATTTTTTGAAATTACTACGCTTCCCAACAAATGGCATCCGAGCCTAGGTTTTATGCGTTGATGTTATATGCACGAGTAGAACACAAGTGAGTTGTGGACGATATAAGTCATACTGCCTACCAGCATGTCATACTTTGGTTCAGCGGTATTGTGAGATGAAGCGCCCGGACCGACATTACGCAGACGCTTACGCGAGACTGGTTTCACCGCCACGAGCACTCGTTGCTTAAAGGTGATGGCGGGTGTCTGCTCTCTCACTTTAGTTGAACTGAGTGGCTACGCCCGTCCTTGTGAAGGTTAAACGGAGTCTATTTGACAAACTATCGCTGTGGTTTTGATGCGAGGTAAGAACGGTTCTTGCTAAAGCCCGTAGCAGCCACGTAAAATTTGCAACAACAAAGTAGAGGACGCCTAACTTGTTTTTGCAGGCATGTTGTGATGTGATATGGCCAAGACGTGATGCTATATTTTATTGTATGAGATGATCATGTTTTGTAACCTAAGTTATCGGCAACTGGCAGGAGCCATATGGTTGTCGCTTTATTGTATGAAATGCAAACGCCCTGTAATTGCTTTACTTTATCACTAAGCGGTAGCGATAGTCGTAGAAGCAATAGATGGCGTAAACGACAACGATGCTACGATGGAGATCAAGGTGTCGCTCCGGTGACGATGGTGATCACGACGGTGCTTCGAAGATGGAGATCACAAGCACAAGATGATGATGGCCATATCATATCACTTATATTGATTGCATGTGATGTTTATCCTTTATGCATCTTATCTTGCTTTGATTGACGGTAGCATTTTAAGATGATCTCTCACTAAAATTATCAAGTAGTGTTCTCCTTGAGTATGCACCGTTGCCAAAGTTCGTCGTGCCTAGACACCACGTGATGATCGGGTGTGATAAGCTCTACGTCCATCTACAACGGGTGCAAGCCAGTTTTGCACACGCAGAATACTCAGGTTATACTTGACGAGCCTAGCATATGCAGATATGGCCTCGGAACACGGAGACCGAAAGGTCGAGCGTGAATCATATAGTAGATATGATCAACATAATGATGTTCACCATTGAAAACTACTCCATCTCACGTGATGATCGGTTATGGTTTAGTTGATTTGGATCACGTGATCACTTAGATGACTAGAGAGATGTCTGCTCACGTGGGAGTTCTTAAGTAATATGATTAATTGAACTTAAATTTATCATGAACTTAGTCCCGTAGTATTTTGCAAATTATGTTGTAAGATCAATAGCTTGCGTTGTTGCTTTCATATGTTTATTTTGATATGTTCCTAGAGAAAATTGTGTTGAAAAATGTTAGTAGCAATGATGCGGATTTGATCCGTGATCCGAGGTTTATCCTCATTGCTGCACGTAAGAATTATGTCCTTAATGCACCGCTAGGTGACAGACCTATTGCAGGAGCAGTATGCGACGTTATGAACGTTTGGCTAGCTCAATATGATGACTACTTGATAGTTTTGTGCACCATGCTTTATGGCTTAGAATCGGGACTTCAAAGATGTTTTGAACATCATGGACCATATGAGATGTTCCAGGAATTGAAGTTAATATTTCAAGCAAATACCCGAGTTGAGAGATATGAAGTCTCCAACAAGTTCTATAGATAAAAGATGGAGGAGAATCGCTCAACTAGTGAGCATGTGCTCAGATTGTCTGGGTACTTCAATCGCTTGAATCAAGTGGGAGTTAATCTTCCGAGATAAGATAGTGATTGATGAATTCTCTAGTCACCATCACCAAGTTAGTAGAACTTCGTGATGAACTATAGTATGCAAGGGATGACGAAAATTATTCCCGAGCTCTTCGTGATGTTGAAATCGACGAAGGTAGAAATCAAGAAAGAGCATCAAGTGTTGATGGTTGACAAGATCACTAGTTTCAAGAAAAGGGCAAAGGGAAAGAAAAGGGAACTTCAAGTAGATTGACAAGCAAGTTGTCACTCCCACGAAGAAGCCCAAAGCTGAACCAAAGCCTGAAACTGAGTGCTTACACTGCAAAGGAAATGGTCACTGGAAGCGGAACTGTCCTAAATATTTGGTGGATAAGAAGGATGGCAAAGTGAAAAAGGGTATATTTGATATACTGGTGTTTGATGTGTGCTTTACTAGTGTTTATAGCAACCCCTCGGTATTTGGTACTGGTTCAGTTGCTAAGAGTAGTAACTCGAAACGGGAGTTGCAGAATAAACAGAAACTAGTTAAGGGCGAAGTGATGATGTGTGTTTCAAGATTGATATGATCATCATCGCACACTCCCTATACTTTCGGGATTAGTGTTGAACCTAAATAAATGTTATTTGGTGTTTGCGTTGAGCATGAATATGATTTGATCGTGTTTATTGCAAAACGGTTATTCATTTAAGTAAGAGAATAAACTGTTGTTCTGTTTACATGAATAAAACCTTATATGGTTACACGCCCAATGAAAATGGTTCATTGGATCTCGATCATAGTGATACACATATTCATAATATTGAAACCAAAAGATGCAAAGTTAATAATGATAGTGCAACTTATTTGTGGCACTGCCGTTTAGGTCATATTGGTGTAAAGCGCATGAAGAAACTCCATACTGATGGGATTTTGGAATCACTTGATTATGAATCACTTGATGCTTGCGAACCATGCCTCATGGGCAAGATGACTAAGACTCCGTTCTCCGAATAATGGAGCGAGCAACCGACTTATTGGAAATAATACATACCGATGTATGCGATCCAATGAGTGTTAAGGCTCATGGTGGGTATCGTTATTTTCTGACCTTCACAGATGATTTGAGCAGATATGGGTATATCTACTTGATGAAACATAAGTCTAAAATAGTTGAAAGGTTCAAAGAATTTCAGAGTGAAGTGGAAAAATCATCGTGACAAGAAAATAAGATTTCTACGATCTGATCGCGGAGACAAATATTTGAGTTACGAGTTTGGTCTTCAGTTAAAACAATGTGGAATAGTTTCACAAATTCATGCCACCGAACACCACATCATAATGGTGTGTCCGAACGTCATAACCGTACTTTATTGGATATAGTACAATCTATGATGTTTCTTACCGATTTACCAATATCGTTTTGGGATCATGCATTAGAGACAGCTGCATTCACGTTAAATGGGGCACCATCTAAATTCGTTGAGACGACACTATATGAACTGTGGTTTAGCAAGAAACCAAAGTTGTCGTTTCTTAAAGTTTGGGGCTGCGATGCTTATGTGAAAAAGTTTCATCCTGATAAGCTCAAACCCAAATCGGAGAAGTGCGTCTTCATAGAATACCCAAAGGAAATTGTTGGGTACAACTTCTATCACAGATCCGAAGGCAAAACATTCGTTGCTAATAAATGGATCCTTTCTAGAGAAGGAGTTTCTCTCGAAAGAAGTGAGTGGGAGGAAAGTAGAACTTGATGAGGTATTGTACCTTCTCCTTATTGAAAGTAGTTCATCACGAAATCTGTTCTCGTGACTACTACACCAATTAGTGAGGAAGCTAATGATGATGATCTTGTAACTTCAGATCAAGTTACTACCGAATCTCGTAGGTAAACCAGAGTGAGATCCGCACCAGAGTGGTATGGTAATCCTGTTCTAGAAGTCATGTAACTAGATCATGATGAACCTACGAACTATGAGGAAGCGATGATGAGCCCAGATTCCGCGAAATGGCTTGAGGCCATGAAATCTGAGATGAGATCCATGTATGAGAACAAAGTGTGGACTTTGGTGGAGTTGCCCGATGATCGGCAAGCCATAGAAAATAAATGGATCTTCAAGAGGAAGACGGACGCTGATAGTAGTGTTACTATCTACAAAGCTAGACTTGTCGAAAAAGGTTTTTGACAAAGTTCAAGATGTTGAATACAATGAGATTTTTCTCACTCGTATCGATGCTTAAAAGTCTGCCCGAATCATGTTAGCAATTGCCGCATTTTATGAAATCTGGCAAATGGATAAACAAAACTGCATTCCTTAATGGAGTTATTAAAGAAGAGTTGTATGTGATGCAACCAAGAGGTTTTGTCGATCCTAAAGGTGTTAACAAAATGTGCATCTATGGACTGGTGCAAGCATCTCGAGTTGGAATATACACTTTGATAAGTTGATCAAAGATATAGTTTATACAGACTTGCAGGAAGCCTCAGATTTACTAGAAAGTGAGTGGGAGCACTACAGCATTTCTGATAAGTATATGTGAATGACATATTGTAGATCGGAAATAATGTAGAATTATTCTGCAAAGCATAAAGGAGTGTTTGAAAAAAGTTTTTCAAAGAAAGACCTCGGTGAAGCTACTTACATATTGAGCATCAAGATCTATAAAGATAGATCAAGATGCTTGATAAGTTTTTTCAATGAGTACATACCTTGACAAGCTTTTGAAGTAGTTCAAAATGGAACAGTCAAAGAAAGAGTTCTTGCCTATGTTACAAGGTGTGAAATTGAGTAAGACTCAAAACCCGACCACGGCAGAAGATAGAAAGAGAATAAAAGTCATTCCCTATGCCTTGGCCATAGGTTTTATAAAGTATGCCATGCTGTGTACCAGATCTATTGTATACCCTGCACCGAGTTTGGCAAGGAGTACAATAGTGATCTAGGAGTAGATCATCGACAGCGGTCAAAATTATCCTTAGTGGAATAAGGATATGTTTCTCGATTATGGAAGTGACAAAGGTTCGCCGTAAAGGGTTACGCCGATGCAAGTTTTGACACCGATCTAGATGACTCTAAGTCTCGATCTAGATACATATTGAAAGTGGAGCAATTAGCTAGAGTAGCCATGCGAGCATTGTAGACATAGAAAAATTGCAAAATACATAACGGATCTGAATGTGAAAGACCCGTTGACTAAGACTCTCTCACAAGCAAAACATGATCACACCTTAGTACTCTTGGGTGTTAATCACATAGCGATGTGAACTAGATTACTGAATCTAGTAAACCCTTTGGGTGTTGGTCACATGGCGATGTGAACTATGGGTGTTAATCACATGATGATGTGAACTATCGATGTTAATCACATGGTGATGTGATCTAGATTATTGACTCTAGTGCAAGTGGGAGACTGAAGGAAATATGCCCTAGAGGCAATAATAAAGTTATTATTTATTTCCTCATATCATGATAAATGTTTATTATTCATGCTAGAATTGTATTAACCGGAAACATAATACATGTGTGAATATATAGACAAACAGAGTGTCACTAGTATGCCTCTACTTGACTAGTTTGTTTTATGATTGTTTTGTGTTGCTTTTGTTGTTTTGCTCTCTCTTGTTTTCCTCTGATTTTCTCTTCCGTACCTTCTCCCAGTATCCTATATAAGATTCAGGGGGAGAAAGACATCTAAGGTAAGGAAATCTTCAAATTCATTGCATATCTTTACCTTTTGGGGACATGTATATATCCAATAGAGTACCTAGTACTCACTCTCTACATGTCATCCTAGTCTTGGTACTCTTGTGGTTTCTGTTCTTGCTCTGTTTAGTAGATGTTCCTGTGTTATCTAACCCTGTTTTCTCAGGTTCATCTCTTCCTAAGTAAGCTCAAGACCACAAGGTAAGTATATGCATCACACTCATGTGCATGAGGATCTCTTGTTGATGTACATATTTTTTGCAAGAAGGACTCATGAACATGGAGGTACACTTCATATATTCACATCATTTGCTCTGATGCATATAGCCAAGATACATGTAACTCATTGCTTGCTCTGACATGCTTATGAAGGAAATATGCCCTAGAGGCAATAATAAAGTTATTATTTATTTCCTCATATCATGATAAATGTTTATTATTCATGCTAGAATTGTATTAACCGGAAACATAATACATGTGTGAATATATAGACAAACAGAGTGTCACTAGTATGCCTCTACTTGACTAGCTTGTTAATCAAAGATGGTTATGTTTCCTAACCATGAACAAGGAGTTGTTATTTGATTAACAAGGTCACATCATTAGTTGAATGATCTGATTGACATGACCCATTCCGTTAGCTTAGCACACGACCGTTTAGTATGTTGCTACTGCTTTTATCCATGACTTATACATGTTCCTATAACTATGAGATTATGCAACTCCTGTTTACGGAGGAACACTTTGGTACTACCAAACGTCACAACGTAATCGGGTGATTATAAAGGAGTACTACAGGTGTCTCCAAAGGCAGATGTTGGGTTGGCGATTTGAGATTAGGATTTGTCACTCCCAATGTCGGAGAGGTATCTCTGGCCCTCTCGTAATGCACATCACTTAAGCCTTGCAAGCATTGTAACTAATGAGTTAGTTGCGAGATGATGTATTATGGAACGAGTAAAGAGACTTGCGTAACGAGATTGAACTAGGTATTGGATACCGACGATCGAATCTCGGGCAAGTAACATACCGATGACAAAGGGAATAACGTATGTTGTTATGCGGTCGACCGATAAAGATCTTCGAGAATATGCAGGAGCCAATATGGGCATCCAGGTCCCGCTATTGGTTATTGACCGGAGACGGTCTCGGTCATGTCTACATTGTTCTCGAACCGTAGGGTCCATGACGCTTAAGGTTTCGATGATGCTTATATTATGAGTTTATGAGTTTTGATGTACCGAAGGAGTTCGAGTCCCGGATGAGATCGGGGACATGACGAGGAGTCTCGAAATGGTCGAGACGTAAAGATCGATATATTGGACGACTATATTCAAGTTCGGAAAGGTTCCGAGTCATTCGGTATTTTTCGGAGTACCGGAGAGTTACGGGAATTCGTATTGGGCCTCATTGGGCCATACGGGAAAAGGAGAGAAAGGGCCAAAAGGTGGCCGCGCCCCTCCCCTTGCTCTAGTCCGAATTGGACTAGGGAAGGGGGGCGCCCCCTTCCTTCCTTCTCCTTCTCTCTTCCCTTTCCTTCTCTCCTACTCCCCCTACATGGAAGGACTCCTAGTTGGACTAGGTAAAGGGGAATCCTACTCCCGGTGGGAGTAGGACTCCCCTTGGCGCGCCCAAACCTAGGCCGGCCTCCTCCCTCCCTTGCTCCTTTATATACGGGGGCAGGGGGCACCCCATGGACACACAAGTTGATCCTTGAGATCGTTCCTTAGCCGTGTGCGGTGCCCCCCTCCACCATAATCCACCTCGGTCATATCGTAGCGGTGCTTAGGCGAAGCCCTGCGTCGGTAGAACATCAAGATCGTCACCACGCCGTTGTGCTGACGGAACTCTCTCTCCCCGGAGCTTTGCTGGATCGGAGCCCGAGGAGCGTCACCGAGCTGTACGTGTGTCAAGAACTCGGAGGCGCCGGAGTAACGGCGCTGGGATCGGTTGGATCGCGAGGAGAACGTACGACTACTTCCTCTACGTTGTGATCGCTTCCGCTTCGGTCTACGAGGGTACGTAGACAACACTCTTCCCTCTCGTTGCTATGCATCACCATGATCTTGCGTGTGCGTAGGAAATTTTTTGAAATTACTACATTTCCCAATAGCTTATACATTCACATGCACTTTTATTCTATGTTCACATGATTGCATCCATGTAGGGGGAGCCTATGCATGTTACATGTCTTTCCAAAGCTTTGCTTGTTATTCTTCATATATTTATCTGAAGCTTTGATGTATGTTGTCATCAATTACCAAAAAGGGGGAGATTGAAAGCACAAGTGATCCCTGGGTGATTTTGGTAATTAATGTCAACATATCTCTTGTTGGACTAACATTTTCACCTAGTATATCGCAAAAAGTTCAACAAAGGCATGGCATGGACAAGAGGATGTGGAACCCCTTCTAGATGCTAAGGACAGAATATTGGCAAAAGCTCAAGACTCTACATTTTCATTTTAGTGGCCCAAGATCACATTGAGTCCATAGGAAAGCCAATACTATTAAGAGGGGATGAGGTGTTGCTTAATGTCTTGCTTGCTCAAAGTGCTTAGTGATATGCTCCAAATCCCTCAACCACTTTCTCATTCCACATTTTTCCTAAACCTAAAGTCAAACTCGGCCCCACCGATTTGATCTATCCGGCGCCACCAAGTTCATTTGACGTAGCCACTGCCAGAAACCCTAATCAGTTCGGTCTCACCGATGGGATCTCAGTCTCATCGAGATGGGCTTACAAACTCTATGTTGCATGTTGCAATCATTTTGGTCTCACCGAGATACGCGATCGGTCCCATCGAGTTTGCTTGACCAACTCTCTGTTTTGCTTATTACCAAAATCGGTCTCACCGAGTTTGTGTAATCGGTCAAATCGAGTTGAGGTTTTATCCTAACCCTAGCACATGGGTCCCACCGAGTTGATCATATCGGTCCCACCGAAAACTCTAACATTCACATTTTGAACTAAATCGGTCTGACCGAGTTTGGTAAATTATGTGTAACAGCTAGATTTTGTGTGGATGCTATATATACCCCTCCACCCACTCTTCATTCATGGAGAGAGCCATCAGAACGTGCCTACACTTCCAGCATTCATTTTCTAAGAGAGAACCACCTACTCATGTGTTGAGAGCAAGATATTCCAATCCAACCACAAGAATCTTGATCTCTAGCCTTCCCCAAGTTGCTTTCCACTCAAGTCATCTTTCCACCAAATCCAAATCTGTGTGAGAGAATTGAGTGTTGGGGAAACTATCATTTGAAGTACAAGAGCAAGGAGTTCATCATCAACACACCATCTATTACCTTTTGGAGAGTGGTGTCTCCGAGATTGGTTAGGTCTCACTTGGGAGCCTCCGTCAAGATTGTGGAGTTGAACCAAGGAGTTTGTACGGACAAGGAGATTGCCTACTTCGTGAAGATCTACCCTAGTGAGGCAAGTCGTTCGTGGGTGATGGCCATGGTGGGATAGACCAGGTTGCTTCTTCGTGGACCCTTT
Source organism: Aegilops speltoides (assembly GCA_021437245.1). Lineage (NCBI taxonomy): Eukaryota > Viridiplantae > Streptophyta > Magnoliopsida > Poales > Poaceae > Aegilops > Aegilops speltoides. The sequence continues at coordinate 493,931,314 of CM038146.1, forward strand.
GTGGGTGGAGCCCTCTGTGGACTCGGGCAGCCGTTACCCTTCGTGGGTTGAAGTCTCCATCAATGTGGATGTACGATAGCACCACCTATCGGAACCACGCCAAAAATCTCCGTGTCTCCAATTGCATTTGCACACTCCAATCCCATCCCTTTACTTTCTTGCAAGTTGCATATTTTACTTTCCGCTACTCATATACTCTTGCCATGCTTGCTTGAAATGTATTGTGAATGTTTAAACTTGTGCTAAAACTCAACCTTAACTTAAAGAAATTAAAAACTGCTACTTTTTTTTGTTGAGGGTCTAATCACCCCCCCCCCCCTCTAGACACCTCTTCTTGATCCTACAACCCTCACTTCCCATATAGGGTGTGTATACACCCAGGAACCAAGGGGTATTTCCTCTAGGCACCAACTATCTATACATCCGTTCATAACACATCCGTTGTCCCACGGGCGATAGGTAGGCTAGGCCTCCTCTTGACAGGAACATCACCCAGGAGGGCAGAACCGTAGAAGTGGCAGTACCTCTGAGCTTCTCCCATGAGTAGAAACACTTTTGAGCTTTTGACCTTCTCCCAATTAGCTTTATATTTTAGCTTCTCCTTCTGGTTGCCTACTTTGCTAAGTGTGAGACCTCATGGCCAATGGCAAAGCTAATTGCGTTGCTCCTCTTGGTGTCATCCTCATCACAAATGCGTCTCAACAGCCTTACACTATACCAGGTGACCGTGTCTGCCACTAAGAGGCTTTGTTGTGTGAGCGCGTGGCCAGAAGGTGACAAATCTATTATCGTACGTCGCTGGTGGACGAAGGCCGTCCTCTTGTGAAGACTGTGGATTTATGCACCTCCTCCGCCCACTACTTATTCTCGTCATTGGCGCCCTTTCGGTTGCCCAGCCCACAGGCTGGGAAAACAGGGCGATTGCCTTGGTGCAGATGGCAGGGGCATATACACACATCTTAACTGTGTCTATTAATCATCACATTGCTAGTAAAAGACGGTTATCCAAGAGCCTAGTACTAAATATATATAATAACTGATAACTAAAAACGAAAGAAATAGAAAATTCACACTATAACGCAACTTTAATTAGGTTGCTAGTGTCTTTTCGGTGAACGCTCTACAATTTAATTAAAATTATCTTAGCTAGGGCGATGTTACTTCAGTGCCAAGTAGAACTTGACACACATTATCAAAAGATTTATTTAACCCAACGTAATACATTAGATACACTTGGAAAAATAAATATAGTAATGTGCCAATTATAAGGTATCAAACTCATCATAAACATTTTATATACTCTAGATCTTTCATTCGCATGTATCTTATCATAAAGATCGCTATCATGATATTATTTGTACCACACACTTTAGAAGTCTTTATTTACTAGATAATTAATCACACACACACACACACACACACACACACACACACACACACACACACACACACACACACACACACACACACACACACACAGACACACACACACCATATTAATGCAGGTTTTGCAAATAAATCAAAGAACATGCACTTATTTTCTCACATTTAAGTGTAATTGATATACATACGTTTTAAGGTGTAACATATTAGAATAATTTTTTATTACAAAGTCCTATTGAAATTTACCATGATAATTAACTATGTTTGTAGTTTAAAAAAACTTATAAACAAGTATTTAAGTTTAGTACAAATAACTATATGAGTATTTGTCATCATCATTGTTAGGTGCAAAATGAAAGAACTTATGGGAATCACAGACTTGATATGCAAAAAGTTGAAACAAAAATCTAAAGATATTGTGAATGTCATAGATGATGTTAAAACTACAAATGTGTTGATTCGGGAACTAAGAGATAATGGTTGGAACAAGATTAAAGTTGATGTGCTTTTTCGATGGTTGTTCCAACAATTATTTCTTAGCTCCTGAACCAACACTTTTGTAGTTTTAACATCATTCATGGCATTCACAATATATTGAGATTTTTGTTCCAACTTTTTGCATAGCAAGTCTGTGATTCACATAAGTTCTTTCATGACATGAAAAACAAATATGAAGTCAAAATACATCATCAACTTAACAGCACCAGAAGCCTTTGCTCGTGCTAAAGGTGATGTACCTGATCTTTGGCAGTAATAATACTTTTAAGTAAGAATGTAGGTTTGTATAGTTTCAAAAGGCTGCAGTATAAGCATAATGAGAACTCCACCTAGTGTCACAAGGCCGTTGTAAATTCCAACTTGATTAGCCCCACTTCCGTTTCAAGCTCACTAAGCTCAATGAGATACTCCATGCCACTTGATTAGCTTGTAGCTTATTATTTCTTTTACTCAAAGACACAACTGTGTTGAAAACGAGAGCAAGATGATTAAAAAAAATTTGTGAACATCGACTACTTCTTAAATGCGGCAACAAGAGCAAGCTGCAATTGATGAGCAAAACAGTGAATGTAATATGCATAAGGACACTTTTCCATGAACTTGTCTTGTAAACCATTCCACTCTCCACACATGTTAGTAGCACCGTCATATCCTTGTCCACGAATATTGTTCACAACTAATCGATGTTGAGCCAAAACAGAAGATAACTTCTCTTTTAGAGTAGTTGAAGATGTATCGGCAACATGAACAATATCAAAAAAACATTCATGAGTGAAACTAGGTTTGTCCACAAAACGAATAACCACTGCCATTTGTTCTCTTTAATTTGGATTCATCTCTTGACTCGTCTACAAGCAAGCAGAACTTAGCCTTTTCATTTTGTTTATGGATTTCCTTTTCCAAATTAAAAGCAATCATATGCAGAAGTTCTTTCTGAATTGTAGGTGAGGCTCATCATAAGAAGCTACCAATTTGACCATTTCAAGAAAATTACCTTGGTTCCTTGAATCAAGACTTTCATCATGTCCATGAAAAGGGCAAGCTTGGAATGCTAACCACCGTGGTGCATCGATTATTACTCTAAGACGAAGCCTATTTCTCTTGATGTCCTCTTCTGTTTGCTTCACCACTAATTGTTCCATATGGCGTTTCTTATTATTCAAATCATCATTACATTTGACAGCAAAACTATGAGCAAATTTACTATCCTTTCCCATGTGAGTCAAGAATGCACATTTGTTTCCATCATTAACTCGCTTCCATTTTCTGGATCCTTGCACTGTAAACACATCAGACCCTTTTTTCCAAGTGGCTTCCTATAAAACAAAAGGCATGGAAAACAATAGACTGCATCTTTCCATGGTGAATATTCTAACCAAGGGAAGGATTTAAACCAATGATACTGAAACTTGCGTTGATGGACTATTGAATCATCAAGAGGGTACTTGAGCATTGTAAACACATCCATTTCAATCTGATATGCTCCATGCTTCATATATGCATTACGAGCTTGTTCTTGAGCATTAGGAGGATAATCCAAAATTTGGCATCGCAAACCTAGATCCCTTTCTACTATCAGAACAGAAGCATCATCGTTCCCTCTCTCTCAGAACCCGAGGAACAGAGGCATCATCTTTCCGTCCCTCTCTCTGAACCTGAGGCGGTGTTGATGTTGCAATTTCTTCTTATACTACTGGTTCTTGTTCATCCACCAACTGAGTGCTGGCCCCCAAATTATTTTGTACAGAAGCATCAACTCTTGCTTTCTTCTCAAAAAAGGAATGCATTGTTACAGACTTTCTTTTATGTTTGGCCATGATTATTCTGTACAAATTGAACACAATCGACTATTAGAAACTCTCCTATTTAGAGAAATTAACAATCCAAAACAAAACAAATGCTAGATCTAAAATTTAGATGTGAGAAAGAGATAGGAACTGCGAAGAATCTGTACCTCAAAGAAGAGCAATAGATAGCCAACGGGAGACGAACTGAGATAGATTTGGATCCTAGCCGCCTACTAGTTGTCTCCTTGGAGGGTTCGAGCATGGGGGCGGGGAGGCCGGGAGGGGACCGGGGGGAGCCAAAGGAATTTGGGGAAGAGGATTCACGTTTTTTTTTTGAGGAAATACCGTCAGGCTTTATTAACTACTCCCTCCGTTCCTAAATACTTGTCTTTCTAGAGATTTCAACAAGTGACTACATACGTTGCAAAATGAGTGAATCTACACTTTAAAATATATCTACATACATCCGTATGTTGAGTCCATTTGAAATGCCTAGAAAACAAGTATTTGGGAACGGAGGGAGTAGATGTCAACATTTAGAGCAACTCCAACGGGGCGGCCCATTTCGTCCGTGGGTGTCTATTTGGGTCGGCGCGGATAGAAAAGTCGGCCCAACGCGCCGACCCAAACGGATGCGCATCCGCTTTTCGTCCGCCTGCCGACCCATTTCCGGCCCATGTTTGAGCCGGATTTGCGTCGGCGTGGACACGAGACGGACGCACGCGCGCTCGCCTTCTCCGTCCCCCTAGCCTGCTGGTCGGTGGCAGCCTCCACCATTTCCCTCAATTCGCCCCCCCAAACCCTTCCACCCGCGCGCGCTCCCGCCGCCCGCCATGGACGACGACCTCGACGCCGCCACCAACCTTGCCCCCCTCGCCTCGTCCGGCATGACGACCGCCCCTCCGGCGAAAGCAAGCCTCGCTCCCCCCGTAAGATCGCTGCTGCGCCCAAGCCTAAGAAGACGCTGACGCCCGAACAGTGGGAAAGGGAGTCGGCGAAGAGGAAGGGCTGGAGGCACTCCGCGCAGCAGGAGGTCACCAACGCCCGCGTCGCGGCGGCAACGAGGGAGGCGCTATATATGCTAGAGTTAAAGCCTAGACAACATGGCCTTGTCAGCGCCGCCGTGGCCGCGGCCAGCACTGGCTCATCCGCGTTCCCTCAAATGGTGCTGCCCGACTCGCGACGCAGCCGATACCCGGCTTCATGTCTACCTGTAGGCCTTCTGCCTCTCCGGGGAGTGCTCGACCGAGGTGAGCGTGGTGGCGCCTTCCACGCCCGTTCCCATCGACCTCAACACGACACTGGTGGCTCGTCATCCCGAGGTGCGAGGAAACGCGCGCGGCACATGCCAACCGACGTGTTGCCGGGCACACGCAACCTGTTCGATGGAATGCCGGCCTCCGACGACGGCGACTACATGCAGAACATCATCTTCGAGTGTGGTGTGCCGGCTGTTGGCGGTGCTGCTGATGACCCACAAGTATAGGGGATCTATCGTAGTCCTTTTGATAAGTAAGAGTGTCGAACCCAACGAGGAGCAGAAGGAAATGATAAGCGTTTTTCAGCAAGGTATTCTCTGTAAGCACTAAAATTATCGGTAACAGATAGTTGTGTGATAAGATAATTCGTAATGGGTAGCAAGTAACAAAAGTAACTAAGGTGCAGCAAGGTGACCCAATCCTTTTTGTAGCAAAGGACAAGCCTGGACAAATTCTTATATCAAGCAAAAAGATCCCGAGGACACATGGGAATTACTATCAAGCTAGTTTTCATCATGCTCATATGATTCGCGTTCACTATTTTGATAATTTGATATGTGGGTGGATCGGTGCTTGGGTGTTGTCCTTACTTGGACAAGCCTCCCACTTATGATTAACCACTCTTGCAAGCATCAGCAACTACGAAAGAAGAATTAAGACAAGTCTAACCATAGCATGTAACATATGGATCCAAATCAGCCCCTTACTAAGCAACGCATAAACTAGGGTTTAAGCTTCTGTCGCTCTAGCACACTACTAGGGAAAAGCCTATACACGAATCTTATCTGCAGCAAGACTTCAAAATACCACGCTATGCTACTTAGCAGCAGCGGCGTGTCGCCAAACGCGCCATCGACTTGGAAGTAGCAGAGCTGCTTGAGGAATACTGGCCATCGCTATAGTTGCCATGACCTTGGCCCCGCTAGCTATAGCGATGGCGCGTTAATCAGAGAGCGCCATGCTACTTGCGTTAGCTGTAGCGCTTTACAAACGCGCTACAACTATCCCTACCTTACCCCGCCCGCCGGCCTGATTCCTCTCTCTCTGCTTCCTCCCCATTCCCGACCCCCTCGCCACCGCCGTCTCCCCGACCCGCCTCGCCGCCGTCTCCACCGACCCGGCTCGCCACGCCTCGGTGCCGCCGTCTCCCCGACCCGCCTGCCGCCGTCTCCCCGACCCGCCTGCTTGTCTCCCCAACCCGGCTGCCTGCCGCCGTCTCCCCTACCGGCCGCCTCGCCCGCGCCTCGGTGCCGCCGTCTCCCCGACCCCATCTCTCCCGCCCTCTGTAAGCACTCTCCTTCCGATCCCTCTCTCCCTTCGATCCTCTTCTGCTTAGTATGAACCCTAGGTATTTAGTGCTAGTTAGTATGAACCCTAGGCTATTTTTAGTGCTAGTTAGTTAATTACTTAGATGGTAATTAGGGCAGTAGTTCTTAGGTACTAATTAGTTAGTAAGAATTAGGTACTAATTAGGTACTAATTAGGTACTAGAATATTTTTATTTATAGTATTATTTTTAGTAAGAACTAGTTGAATTAATAGAACTAGTTAGTAAGAACTTGTTTCTATTTTTTAGTTAAAAGCAATTTTTCCCGCCTCGACGTGGGCGATGCCTATCCGCATCCTCGCTGCCGAGTCAGCGGAGGATCGACACCTGCTTGACCAGATCGGCCATGTTGGGACCTGGGCTCGCGGGTGGTACTGGAGGCGCTACTCACCGGGGGCGAGGTTGGTGAGGAGCCAGCCTGTCGTTGACCAACCTTGCTTGGTGGCGGTCACGTGGGCGATGGCGATCCAGAGGCTCGAGGACTCATGGAGGTGGTGCGCCACCGTGTCGATGAGGAGGACGCGACGTCTGTCGCTACTTGTTTGCGTTGGAGCACAGGCCGTTCTCCAATACTGGCAGGTTCTTCGGGATCTCACCGAGCTATGATCCCGTGATGGTGCCTTCTCTGTGGTGTCCACCGCCTGCGCCGATACCCGTCGTGTGCTAGAGTTTTAGTTGTATTAGTGATGTTATATGTATGACACTATTCGTGATGTATTAGTGACAATATTTTGAAATGCATGAGATGATCTACTTTTGCTTATTGAATGCATGCTAATTTGAGTCCTATAAGATATTTTGAAATGTATATCTTGTGTTGCTCAATATCCAAGTGGCGGTCATGTTTGCAGGTTACACCTCCGAGTGGCCTATGTTTTGCGGAGTGTTGATTCATTTCGTTCCGGCAAATTTCATGCGCCGATATGTCCTATTTTAGCAAAGGTCATGCCGGATTTTTCCGTGAATTTTGGCATGACTTGTGCTAGAATATATATATAGGAAATATCGAGTGCCCCGGATTTGTGTGTTCATATCTTGGTAGTTGTCTTGATCGATTTTCAATTAATGTTTTAACTATGAACATAGGAAATGTCGACGACGAGAAGGATTTCGGTATTTGCAAATACTGCGAAGACGAAGCGCCTGTGCGACGGAATCTTCCTAGATGATGATAGGCGCTTCAGCATCAAGCTGGACGTGAACTTCGAAGTGGATACAGTAAGTCACAACGACAAGTCTTTTTTCGTAATTAAGCATGACATCTGCTTTCATTTGCTTCAACTTATATTTTTTTTACTATTCTACTAGTGTATCCCCTGCCATGCAAGAGTTTTTGTATTGGATAAGATAGGTTTCAGTTTAGTATGGAGGAAAAGAAAGTTTACTTGAAGACCGAGCATGGTTATATTTTCCATGCGAAGTTATACAATTCAGACGACTACACCTATTTTGGATGCAAAACATGGCGAGCACTATGCAAGACTTATGCATTTGAGCTTGGTATGGTTATCACCTTTGATATTCGTCCGGAAGATGATATTGAAGGTAATACCGACATCTGGGTCAATGTGCAAATGCCTCCAGTTATACCATTATGTAAGTTTCTCAACCATATTTATGTCTTTGATATTGTTTATTCAAAAATAGTTGACAACTACTTTGTATTGTCAGCTTATTTCGTGCAAGCAAACATGTCCAGCGCTTGGTATACAGGACCGATATCTGTCTCCGGGCTGAACTCAACTGCGAGGAGCTCGGTCATTATGTTTCATGGCTTGAGGATCTTGATACTGTCAAGACAAATTTTCTTCGTGCATTTAGAAATCTTAGTACTGAAAATGTGGACCCATAGTGTTCATAATGAACTACGGTCACATCCATTTAGGAAGGATGGTAAGATTTTTACTTTTATCCTCATTGCATCTTTTCCATACATTATTTTTGAAGCTAAACTACATTGCTAAGTATGTTACCATACGATGTTCTTCAACAGGGACTCCCGATGAATGTTGTGCCTTATGGGATCGAGACTAAAGGTGTCATGAGTATTATCAGCTTACGGCCAAGATATCCTACAGCTTACTTTAGTGCATTCAAGATTAGCGACGGATGCTTAATAGTGCAAGACTGGACCAAATATGTGTTGGGGGAGCGCAGAGAAGTACTAGGGAGCAGCAACCAGAGACGCCTTCCACGATTAGGAGACAGGTTCATCTGCATGCTTCAACTTGATCAAGGAGGAGAGCTATACATGTTTTATGTTCTTTTACCTAAGAGAGAGCAGCAGGAGTGAGTAGCAGGAGTGAGTAGCTGGCTAGAACTGAGTTTCAGGATGATGATGTGCTACACTATTACTATGATGATAAAATAGCTAGTGTTCGTGGTAATGACTATGATGTTTATTATTAGCTAGTGTTAGTGGTGATTAAATAAATAATGTTGATGGTAATGACCATGATGATGATTACATATCTTGTCTTTGGCGGATTAGATTCAAGTGGAGCAACATGTGGTGCACATCGAAAGTACTACTAATCCAAAGTAGATCAAGTTTGGATTAGTAGTATACTTTTGACATGCACCACATATTGCCTCCACTTGAACCTAATCCACCTTCATTTAATACACTGTTATGGACATAATGATGTAAACCTCATAACAGCTGGTATTGTACCAATATTTGTATGATGGCGCATAAATACACTAAAAATAAAAAAATTATAAAAAAATACTAGTAGCGATGGGTGGGAAACACGCTGCAAGTAGATAACTTAGCAGTAGCGCTGTACTAAACAAGCGCTGCAGCTATTTGTACTAGCAGTAGCGCGTGATGGCACGCGTTACTGCTAAGCATTAGCTGTAGCGCCTTATTAGTAGCGCGGCCTACCGCGCTACTAGTAGGCACAAAACACGCGCTACTGCTAGGGTTTTCCCTAGTAGTGGCAACCCATCATCTACTTATTACTTCCCAATGCCTTCCCCTAGGCCCAAATCATGGTGAAGCGTCATGTAGTCGACGTTCACATAACACCACTAGAGGAAAGACAACATTCACCTCATCAAAATATCGAACGAATACCAAATTCACATGATTACTTATAACAAGACTTCTCCCATGTCCTCAGGAACAAACATAACTACTCACAAAGCATATTCATGTTCATAATCAGAGGGGTATTAATTATTATTAAGGATCTGAACATATGATCTTCCACCAAATAAACCAACTAGCATCAACTACAAGGAGTAATCAACACTACTAGCAACCCACAGGTACCAATATGAGGTTTTGAGACAAAGATCGGAGACAAGGGATGAACTAGGGTTTGAGAGGAGATGGTGCTGGTGAAGATGTTGATGGAGATTGACCCCCTCTCAATGAGAGGATCGTTGGTGATGACGATGGCTTCGATTTCCCCCCACCCGGAGGGAAGTTTCCCCGGCAGAACAGCTCCGCCGGAGCCCTAGTTTGATTCTGCCCAAGTTCCGCCTTGAGACGGCGATGCTTCATCTTGAAAGCTTCTTCTTGATTTTTTCCATGTCAAAACACATCAAATAGCAGAAGATGGGCACCGGAGGCCTGCCAGGGGGCCCACAAGGCAGGGGGCGCGCCCCCACCCTTGTGGATGCCTGGTGGGTCCCCTCTGGTGCTTTCTTCGCCAACTTTTTATATATATTTCAAAATAATTCTCCGTGATGTTTTAGGACTTTTGGAGTTGTGCAGAATAGGTCTCTAATATTTGCTCCTTTTCTAGCGCAGAATTCCAGCTATTGGCATTCTCCCTCTTTGGGTAAACCTTGTAAAATAAGAGAGAATAGACATAAGTATTGTACCATAATGTGTTATAATATCCTATAATCCAATAAATATCAATATAAAAGCATGATGCAAAATGGACGTATCAGCCGCCGGGGCTGGCTACGATCCCGACGAGACACAAAGTCAGGACGGGTGAGCATGCCGTCCACCTTTGATCAAGATTAGGTGGCCTTCATGCATGACCAGGTTGGCCTAGATCTGGACGGCTTCCCACTCGAGCACGATTTTCCGGAGGACTACGGGCAAGAGGAAGAGGATGAGTGCGACATCGAAGGGGAGCCTTTGTTCGAGGACGAGCTCGTCAACCAAGCCACCGGGGCTAAGCCAAAGCGCAAGAGCAAGCAGACCAAGGCATACACGGCGGCCGAGGACAAGCTTCTTTGTGAGTGTTGGAGGGACATTGGGCAAGACCCCAAGGTCGGCACCGAACAAAAGGAATCAACCTTTTGGATTCATGTCCACCATGAGTTCCATGAGCGCAAGAAGTTTCCGCCGTACCAAATACTAAGCACGCACGGGTGGGTGTCCATTTCGAAACGACGAAGGGTGATCCAACAAGAGTGCAAAAAGTTTTGTGCCACTCTTGAGAGCGTCAAGGCCCGCCCCGTGAGCGGCATCGCAATGCAAAACATGGTATGCAAGCGGCCGCCCTCTTTTGTGTCATTCCGTTTATGCTTGCATATCCATTTCCATATCCATTTTGCCAATATGCTTGCATGCAATACATTTGTAGGCATTTCAAGCTTTGGAGGCATTCAAGGTCCAACACGACGGCAAGTTTTCAACCTCTCTCATTGTTGGAGGGTCATCAAAGACGAAGAGAAGTTCAAGGCGCAATATGCCGCCCTCAAGTCGCGTGGGGGGAAGAGGTCCGTGGAGGAGGAAGACGTCGAGAAGCCATGCCCGCGGGGGAAGACCAACTCCAAGAAGGAGGACAAGCGGGATGCGGTGTCGAACGCCTTGATCGCAAGCATGGAGGTCATGATGAGCAAGAAGGACTGAAGGGAGGAGGAGCGGTGGCGATACAAAGAATAACAGATGAACGCCTTCATGGAGATCCAAAGGAGGAGGCTTGAGATGGACGCGAAGAAGCAAGCCAAGATGCTTGAGATGGAGGCGGAGAAGCAAGCCAAGATGCTAGTGATTGAGGCCGCCAATGCCAAGACCAAGGCGAAAGAAGTGGCTCTCGCGAGCATGATGACCGGGATGGAGATCATGAAGGTGGATCTCAACACCGTGTCACCAAGGAAGAGGCCGTGCTTCGAGATGATGCAGGCTGACATGCTCAAGTTCGACGAGGAGTGGCCAATGGCGGCGAGCGCCATCCTTTTTTGTATGCCGAAAAGTGTGCTGGCATGACCACGGCCGTGATGGCGTGATCGAACTCCCGACCCTTTTTTGTGTGCTGCCATGTGTGCCGGCCGCTGGCAAGTGCAACAGCCGAACTGTGTGGTGTTTTCTGAAGCTGACATTTGTATGCCGGCGCTGGCATAGTGCCGGCATGAACTTTCGGGCGACGACATGGCCGCTGGCATAACTATGGCCGCGGGCCTTTTTAAAAAAATTACACGCGGACATGAAATAGGTTGGCGTGTTGAGCGCACGGCCGACCCATATCTCAAATGGGGCGGATGCTGAGCGGGCGGCCGACCCAAACGGACGTAAAGCGGACAAAAGCGACGTCCGTTTGGGTCGACACGTTGGAGTTGCTCTTACAAGGATTACATGTGTGTTGGAGAAGAAACAGGGGCGCTGCGCTTGGGATATATTTCCTCCGTCCCAAAATAAGTGTCTCAACTTTGTATTAACTTTAGTACAAAGTTGTACTAAGGTCAAGACACTTATTTTGGAACAGAGGGAGTACTAGTACTAATGAAAAAAGTCAAGAGTAAGCTTAGGATCTATTATGGCAGCTATTGCTGAAGGCTAACGTGCTATTTGGGGTGGCCAGACCTGCAGAATACATTGTTTTGGGCACAAAAAGCGCTGATGTAATGAGCTTATTGGCTTGTTGGCCGGTCACAAGACTTCATGGATCCGCCATTGGCTGGGACTTGCAATAAATAAAATTCTTATATGGGTATTTCTTCAACATTCTGAGATGCAATAATAAAGTGTTGGTCTGATTTAAAATTTATCTTACTACCGACATTATCACCCACTTAATCTGCACCGTTGCACTTAAATTTGTAAGAAAGAGAGAAGCAAACGGCGAAGAAATCTGCCAATAGAATTTGCTACCACATCCATATCACTCGAGGGTCAGTATTTCGTTTCGTTGCGAAAAAGTCATGTAAATATATAACTTTAGAATACTTTGGTAACTAATAACCTGAGTCCCAAAGTTCACAATAAATTTTAGAAAGTGGTGAAAAAGAAACATAAGATTTATGAATATTTTCACTATACTAGCACAACGGGTCACACAAATTGCTTATTGTTAATACCCTAATATGTTTTACATATATTTTTTACATCATGAGTATGCTTTACATATATATCCATAGTCCCTAATATGAAGTGTAATAAATCTACCGTATAGCTACTACATGATTCTGAATTTCTGATGCCTAGTACTCCCTGATCAATAGTCAATCTCACCAAAGATTTCAGTGCCGGTGATGGCGGCAGTGGCGGGCAGCTAATGGTCCTCCGTGATCTTGCTGATGCAGCTAAACACAACATAATGGAGCGGGAACGTCTCCCCCCCTTCTTCTCTCCCTCTCATTTGTCACCTTCATACGCGAGTTCACAATGCATGTACCGAATGCTTACGTCGATGTTGTCACGACGCAACAGGACGGAGGTCTTCTCGCCGCGCCACTGGCCACCGGCGTCGAGATGCACGAATACCATGTTGGTCTATTGTTTTTATCTTATTTTGCTCAGGCAGATGATACCGACATTAGTCCGCAACTGATCCAACGTGTGCACTGCTCAAGGTTGGTTTCCGGATGGTCTTTGCAATCTTCTTTGTTGTTCTTGCAAATGACCCCAAAGTTCTAATCAATAGGTTGCCATGTCGGGATTTCATGGAAACTAGATCTTAGTTGGTTTTTGTTCAGCTGGAAATGCATAGACGCGCCTGGTTCAGGTTGAAGGTCTCGAACTCCCAACTGATGGAGTGTACTCACTGTATGAGTATTTCTCAACATCATCACCATCACATATTCATAGTTACCGATTTCTAAGCAGTTTCACAATGTGCGCACAAAGGATCATGATATGATATGAACTATATTTATTTTCAGTGAGTCGGTCTAGTACAAAGCATCATGTCCAGTGTTGTGTTTTAGAATTTCTTGTTTTCTTTTTCTATGCAGATCGCAACACATGATATTTCATATTCATTGGTCGTTCAGGGAACATTTACACATGACATGGACTTATTAAGGTAAATTATACATGAATAAACACACACAACACATGAAGATAAATAAAAAAGGACCTACTACTTGTATTTGGGACAAGAAGAACTACTTTTATTTCGGGAAAAAACAACAACAAAGAAAACAACAGTTTGAGAACTGCTCCCTTTATTGTTACTAGTTATCTTAAGTCCTCACTCAAATATACTCCCTCCGTTCTAAAATAGATGACCCAACTTTGTACTAAAGTTAGTATAAAGTTGAGTCATCTATTTTGGAACGGAGGGAGTATTAATATAGGTTATGTGTAATCAAAGGATAACTGCTGAAGCAACACAATTGCAACCCAGCAACAGCAACTCAGAACACACAAGCAGAGGTAACAGCCAAGAGCATAATACAAGCAAGCCTTTCCCTCCATGTACCCAAGCACAGGTGATACTTGATGACAGTGCCATGTACCTGTCCTGTCTATGAACATGTTCAAGGGCAAACTGAGCAGTTATACATTTGCAGTCCATAATGGTGTGATCAATCATGCGGCATTAGTGGTTCACCAACAACCCATAGCCCCCAGAGGGAACTCATGACTCAGCACTGAAATCCTCAACACAGATTTGAGTACCAGAGTCACTTCATCCTCAATGACAGCCACATATTTTTCTTCAACTTTTTGTCCTGAGATTCAAGAACACCGTGCTGTTCTGTTTTCATATTTTGTTAATGGTCTCTAAATGATTTCACAATGTGCACGCACAACGTGTGAAACTCACAGAAAAAATCTCATTATCTCATCACAGATTTCTAGTAAGCATCATGAGTGTGTTTCACATATAGATAACAAAGTCAAGTATTCAAGTGCCTCCCCTAAAACAAAAGTATTCAATCGCCATATAAATATCCTATGTAGCTCCTACCTAATTTATACTGTACAATGCTGGTAATCCTCCCTGATCAGCAATCAATCTCACCAAAGCTTTCAGTTTTGAGCAGCGGCGGCGGCGGCGGACGGCTGCTGGTCCTCCCTGACCTTGCTGATGCGGCTGAGCACCGTCGACTGGAGCGGCGGCGACACGATCTGGTAATCGTGCATGACCCAGCCGGTGGCGTCCGCGGCCGCGCCAGCGTCCTGCCCCTTCTTCTCCCCCTCACCCGCGTCGCGTTCATAGGAGAGCTCAGAGCGCCTGTACTTCATGTCCAGCTCGCTGCCATCGGGGTGCACCAGGGTGACGGTCTCGACGGAGGCCTTCTGGCCGCGCCACCGGCCGCCGGCGCCGCCCTTGACGCCGCGCTCGCGGATCTCCGGCGCGTCGGCGGCGGTGTGCAGGAAGAAGGCGTGGTGGCTGCCGCCGTGGCCGTGCTTCGCGAACAGGTCCGCCGGCGGGAGGCCGGCCGGGTCGTCTTCGATGATGGCGTGGGCGAAGGGCGGGTCGGGGACGCCGACCGCGCGCGGGAGGAGGTAGTGGGCGACGAGGTCCGCGTCCGTCGGGTCGAACTTGAACGCCGGCGCCGTCTGGAAGCCGAACCTGGAGGCATCCATCCCCGCGCGTCCGGATCTGGTTCGAGGCGGGGCCGCGCGCGTGCTCCTCGGCCTGCTCGGAAGCGCGGGCCTAGCGGGATCGATGCCTTCGCCGCCGACGAGCGGAGGAGGAGGAGGGGTTTGGATTAATCGACTTGGATTTGAAGTCGCCGGCGTGGAAGAAGTGGGGGAAGAGAAACTAACGCTCCGGCCCACTGCCTTCTTTTCTATACAGAAACCGCACAATAAAATTGGAAAAATAAACGGAGTACGATTAGAAACAGATGAGGAATTTTCCCTAAAAAAAGAAAGAAACAGATGAGGAATCTTCCAGAAAGACAAGGGTAGGACAGGTGTCCTATAAACTTTGCTGAAAGGACCTCGAAGAAAAGATTATTATGTTTAAGTCCTTATTAGGGGTATCTACACAAACCCAAACCGTCGATCGTCGCCAACCTCGTGTGCCGTCGTGACGCTTGCGGGAAGAGGACTTCGGTCTTGAACATCCCTAGAGCCATGCCAAAACCATGCTTGGTAAGGAGTTGAGACCTCATGAACAGCGGAGCTCTTGGCCATGTGGCACGTCGGCCACGGAGATTTGTCGCCGCACTGACCAGGATCTAGATCCGTTAGTTCCCGCCGTAGATGTAGTAGGAGAGTGCTAGATCCGTCGTCGTTAAAACTCCAACCATGCTCCAGGATCACCATCGGTGTCGTCCGTATAGAGCCCGTCACAAACAACAAAACTAAGGATTATTGCCTCGAGCAAACGGTAAGCAGACGAGACCCGACTATTTCTTGCAACCGTAGTAAGGGAGAGGCCGATAGATCACCAGGGCCATCCTAACCGCACCGGTGCCATCGGACGAATACCTAACCCAACCTCTATGTATAGACCAGTAGAGAAACGGTAGCAACTACGGGAGTAGTGGAGAATAGCGCTTCACTAGTGTTCACGCGCGGGGCGGGGGGGGGGGGGGTAACATTATCTCTAGTTCCCCTCTCTTGAGAAGACAAGAGAGGTGGGTTGTCTTAGAATCCTTGCATACCCGTTGGTGGACCATTTGGGTGATGTTTCTTTGTCTAAGCCTTCTTCTCTTCTTGCGCTGACCAACTCATAGTTCCTTTGTCACTGCTACCTTTGTTGCAAAAATCCAACTTTGAAAGATGTTTTCTATTGTGAAACGAACACTTGTAATTTTATGGGGTAATCCAATTTTGCAATATCAAAATGGCGACAGGCTTCTGGCATTCTCTATGACAAGAGAATGCCACAAAAGCTAAAAGGCAAGTTCTACAGGACGACTGTTCGACCCGCAATGTTGTATGGCACTGAGTGTTGGCCGACTAAAAGGCGACATGTTCAACAGTTAGGTGTAACGGAGATGCGTATGTTGAGATGGATGTGTGGCCATACGTGGAAGGATAGAGTCTGAAATGATGATATACGAGATAGAGTTGGGGTAGTACCAATTGAAGAGAAGTGAGGGAGTCCTGGATTAGGGGGTGTCCGGATGGCCGGACTATGACCTTTGGCCGGACTCCCGGACTATGGAGATACAAGATTGAAGACTTCGTCCCGTGTCCGAATAGGGACTTTCCTTGGCGTGGAAGGCAAGCTTGGCTATACGATATGAAGATCTCCTCCCATTGTAACCGACTCTGTATAACCCTAGCCCTCTCCGGTGTCTATATAAACCGGAGAGTTTTAGTCCGTAGGACGAACAACAATCATACCATAGGCTAGCTTCTAGGGTTTAGCCTCTCTGATCTCGTGGTAGATCAACTCTTGTAATACCCATACCATCAATATTAGGGCCAGTTCTTTTGGGCGATTCTCCCAAAATCACCCCCCTCCACAGCTTCTCCCAGAATCGTCACTCTATATATTTTTTACAATCCTAGCTAATTAGACTTTAACTAAATAGGATTGTAAAAAATAATTGGAGTGGCGATTCTGGGAAAAGCTGGGGATGGGGCGATTCTGGGAGAATCGCCCAAAAGAACTGGGCCTTAATCAAGCAGGAGTAGGGTTTTACCTCCACCGAGAGGGCCCGAACCTGGGTTAAAATATCGTGTCCCTTGTCTCCTGTTACCATCCGCCTAGACGCACAGTTCAGGACCCCCTACCCGAAATCCGCCGGTTTTGACACCGACATCGGTGCTTTCATTGAGAGTTCCTCTGTGTCGTTGCCTTTAGGCCCGATGGCTTCTTCGATCATCAACCACGACGTGGTCCAGGGCGAGACTTTTCTCCCCGGACAGATCTTCGTATTCGGCGGCTTTGCACTGCGGGCCAACTCGTTTGGCCATCTGGAGCAGATCGAAAGCTACGCCCCTGGCCATCAGGTCAGGTTTGGAAGCTTAAACTACACGGCCGACATTCGCGGGGACTTGATCCTCGACGGATTCGAGCCACGGCCGAGTGCGCCGCACTGTCTCGATGGGCAGGACCTAGCTCTGCCGCCGGGCAGTGCCCAGGGTGCCGCTCAGGAGTCCGCTCCGACCATTAGTTCAGAGCCGACTGCCCTAACCAGGGACGGACGGTTGGACGCTGCCCCAGGAGCCGCAATCTCTACGGCAATAGAGCCGAATACCAGCCTAGTCCTTTGCAAGGCCCGTGACTCCAAGGTGCCGGACTCCGTTCCGGACTCCGAATCTTCCGCACCCCTTCCGATCGAACCCGATTGGGCTCCGATCATGGAGTTCACCGCCGCGGACGTCTTTCAGCACTCTTCCTTTGGCGATATTCTGAACTCCCTAAAGTCCCTCTCTTTGTCAGGAGAGCCCTGGCCGGATTATGGTCAGCAGGGTTGGGATACGGACGACGAAGAAATTCGAAACCCACCCACCACCCACTTTATAGCCACTATCGACGATCTAACCGACATGCTCGACTTTGACTCCGAAGACATCGACGGTATGGACGCCGATGAAGGAGACGACCAAGAACCAGCACCTATAGGGAACTGGAAAGCCACCTCGTCATATGACATATACATGGTGGACACCCCCAAAGCAGGGGATGGCGAGGAAAAAACGGAGGATGACCCCTCCAAGAAGCAACCCAAGCGCCGACGTCAGCGGCGCCGCTCTAAATCCCGCCAAAGCAAGAACGGCGAATCCGGCACCGGAGATAACAACACGCCGAACAGTCCCGAAGATAACCCCCTGCAGCAGGATTCAGTGCAGGAGGACGAAGGAGCCAGCCCTCATGAGAGAGCGGCCGACAGAGAGGTTGAGGACGACAACTATATGCCTTCCTCCGAAGATGAGGCAAGCCTCGACGACGATGAATTTGTCGTGCCAGAGGATCCCGTCGAACAAGAGCATTTCAAACGCAGGCTTATGGCCACGGCACGCAGCCTCAAGAAAAAACAGCAGCAGCTTAGAGCTGACCAAGACTTGCTAGCCGACAGATGGACCGAAGTCCTGGCGGCCGAAGAGTATAAACTCGAGCGCCCCTCCAAGAGCTACCCAAAGCGCAGGCTGCTACCCCAACTTGAGGAGGAAGCAACTAGACCTACATTACCAGCGTACGATGCGCCCGATCACCACCCAGTGGTCGCGACAGAGAGACCTTCGGGCCCTCGACCCAAGCCGCACCCCGGCATCGCTCAAAACATAATAGAGTACGGGGAGACGCAACAGACCTGCGAGACATACTGGAGGACAAGGCAAGGCAAACAAGATCGATCTACGGAACGCATGGGCGCCCCACATCACGTGATGATGACCGTCACACTAAATATGATAAATACGGCCAGGCCGAATACAATAGACCAAGCTCATCTGAGCTACGCCGCGATATAGCCCAGTACAGGGGCGCCGCACACCCACTATGCTTCACAGACGAAGTAATGGATCATCAAATCCCTGAGGGTTTCAAGCCCGTAAACATTGAATCATATGACGGCACAACTGATCCTGCGGTATGGATCGAGGATTACCTCCTTCATATCCACATGGCCCGTGGTGATGATCTACATGCCATCAAATACCTCCCGCTCAAGCTTAAAGGACCAGCTCGACATTGGCTTAACAGCCTGCCAGCAGAGTCAATTAGTTGCTGGGAGGACCTGGAATCCGCATTCCTTGACAACTTCCAGGGCACTTACGTGCGGCCACCAGACGCCGATGACCTAAGCCACATAATCCAGCAACCAGAGGAATCGGCCAGGCAATTCTGGATACGGTTCCTAACCAAGAAAAACCAAATAGTCGACTGTCCGGACGCCGAGGCCCTTGCTGCCTTCAGGCACAACATCCGAGACGAATGGCTTGCCCGGCACCTAGGACAGGAAAAGACGAAATCTATGGCAGCCCTCACGACACTCATGACCCGCTTCTGCACGGGCGAAGACAGCTGGCTAGCTCGTAGCAATAACATAACCAAGAGCCCTGGTAATTCGGATACCAAGGACAACAATGGCAGGTCACGTCGCAATAAGCACAAGTGCCGAAACCAGAGACAAGGGGCTGCGTAGCGATGACGAGGAGGAGCCCCGGCCGCCGAACAACAGAGGACAGAAGGGCTTCCCCCCGCAAGTGCGGACGGTGAACATGATATACGCAACCCACATCCCCAAAAGGGAGCGAAAGCGTGCCCTCAAGGATGTCTATGCGTTGGAGCCAGTCGCCCCAAAGTTCAACCCATGGTCCTCCTGCCCGATCACCTTTGATCGACGGGACCACCCCACTAGCATCCGTCACGGCGGATTAGCCGCATTGGTCCTAGACCCAATCATTGACGGAGTTCACCTCACTAGAGTCCTCATGGACGGCGGCAGCAGCCTGAACCTGCTTTGTCAAGATATAGTGCAAAAAAGGCTATAGATCCCTCACGGATTAAACCCACAAAGACAACCTTTAAAGGCGTCATACCAAGTGTAGAAGCCAGTTGTACAGGCTCGGTTACACTCGAAGTGGTCTTCGGATCCTCGGATAATTTCCGAAGCGAAGAGTTAATCTTCGACATAGTCCCATTCTGCAGTGGCTATCACGCCCTGCTCGGACGAACCGCATTTGCAAAATTCAATGTGGTGCCGCACTACGCATATCTCAAGCTCAAGATGCCAGGTCCTCGCGGAGTCATTACGGTAAATGAAAACATTGAACGCTCTCTCCGAACGGAGGAGCACACAGCGGCCCTAGCGGCGAAAGTACAGAGCAGCCTATCAAGGCAGCTCTCCAATCTGGGTATTAAATGTCCGAACAACATCAAGCGCGCCCGAAGCAACCTACAACAGAGCCGGCTGGCACGATCCGAGCAAGCATACCACTGCGGCCCCAACCCCAACCCCCGTCAGATGGTGCTATCGGTACCATGCGTACATAATTACGCTTTGAAAATACCATGGGCATAAGGGGAGGGGCACAACTACGGCACGCCCAGAATGCGGCTCAACCGCACTAAGGGGCTCCCTATTCGGCCGTTTTCCTTTATATATATATATATATATATATACTTTCAGGACCCAACTACTCAGAAGGTCTGCAGAACACACGATGCAATAGCCAGGTGAGGACAAGCCGCCTCACATGTCCAGGTGGTCTCTATAACGAGCTTACTACCTATTTTACTCAAAATCCCGCAGCTTGCCCCTGGAGGGGGACATGTCAAATAATCCCATCCCTTGCTTATCGCACTATTTGTATCGTTCCGCTTTCATAGCAGCAATTTTTTTTAATAATAAACAATACATAGCTTCTATCTATTATTTTATTCCTTTATATATATATGTTCAGTCATGACATTATGCAACCGTACACTTTGGTACGGACAATACACCAGGGGCTAAAACACCCCATAACATGGTGTGAGAAGACCGAACACTCTTATGAGTGCGGCACCCCGAACTTATAGCACTATATGCATCGGTTCCGGATCATGTCTTTGGTCAATAGTTGGGTTTGCCCGGCTCCCATGTTTTGGTACCTTACATTCCGCAATGTTGGCTAAGGTAGCGCTGGGAGAACTACTGCGATTGTGCCCCAGTTGAGCTGGGTTAACACCTCAGTAGAGAAAGCTAAAACTGACCGTCATGATAGTGCGAGAGACCGGTCGCTGTTCGCGAGGTTTTTCGAGTCCTTAAAGACTTATGCCGCTTAGAGCGAGAAATCGGACTTATCCGGCCTAGGCGTGGATAGCGCCCCGAACTCGGTCTTCCGAATACTAGGGGCTTCGCCGAAATTTAAAATTATAGAATTATATGGCTAAGTGAGAGTGATAAAGCACTATAAGTCCGACGGCCTGGTTCGTTGTGCTGAGCGCCTCCCTAGATGGACCCAATAATGGGAACAAGAGCGCTCAGGTTTATCCCGAACACCCCAGCACTCGTGGCATGGGGGTCGAAGCCGACGACTTGCATCTCTCAGATTTGATAAACGGCCGCACAGAAGGTAATATTTTAAATTAACAAGCGTTGCTTAGTGCATATGAACAAAAATTTTAGTGTACAGGATAACAAATGCGAGTCTACTCAAAAATTACATCTTTGGAGCACTCTTCCGCTATAAGGCGGGCACCCTTCAGGACGCCCTTATAATACATCTCGGGCGTACGATACTCCTTGCCCGGCGGTGGCGCGTCCGTCAAAAGCTTCTCCGTGTCCAGCTTGCCCCAATGCACTTTAGCACGGGCAAGGGCCCGACGGGCACCTTCAATACAGACGGAGCGCTTGATGACTTCAATCCATGGACACGCATCCACCAGCCGCCGCACCAGACCGAAGTAGCTCCCAGACATGGCCTCTCCAGGCCACAGCCGAACTATGAGGCCCTTCATGTCCTGTTCGGCCACCTTGTGGAGCTCGACTAGCTGCTTCAGCTGGTCGCTCAGGGGCACCGGATGTTCGGCCTCAGCATACTGAGACCAGAACACCTTTTTCGTCGAGCTTCCCTCCTCGGCTCGGTAGAACGCGGCAGCATCAGATACACTACGAGGCAGATCGGTGAACGCTCCTGGAGAGCTCCGGATCCGGGTAAGTAATAGATAATTTACTTTTATATTCTTGCTTTGCATAAAGAATGCCTTACCCGCCGCTATCTTCTTCATCGCCTCGATCTCCTGGAGGGCCTTCTGGGCTTCGGCCTTCGCGGTTTTGGCACTCTCAAGAGCCAAGGCGAGCTCGGACTCTCGAGTCTTCGAGTCACGCTCCAAACTCTCGTGTTTTTCCACGAGAGCCTGGAGCTCTTGCCGCACCTCCGCCACCCGTGCCTCCTGCTTCTCTCGCTCGGCGCACTCCAGGGCTGCACTGTTTTCGGCCTTGCAGACCGCCTCCTTCAGGGTCGCCACCTCAGCCGTGGCCCCTGCAACATTTAGGTTGGTCATGTCATTATTGGCAACCAAGTATCTCTATATACATTTACATACGGTATTACAATACAGTCCTTGTCCTCGAGCTGCTTCTTGGCACGGCCGAGCTCGCTCTTGGACCGCTCGAGGCTTCCCTTCAATGCATTGACCTCCGCAGTCAGTGCGGCAGAGGTCAGCAGCGCAGCCTGCATTCCCATATTGACACATTTCTGTTAGACTCCTGCGTATATCTTTTTAGATCCTCAGCTCGGCTTTTCTTTCCGCACGCCAAACTGAGCATCAAGGGCTACTGTCTATGCGGTAACATTTTTATATGTTTTGAATACATACCTCAAAGCCTGTTAACAGGCTTGTACAGGCTTCTGTCAGCCTGCTCTTGGTGCACTGAACCTCCTGAATCACCGCACTCATAACAGCGCGGTGTTCCTCGTCGATGGAGGCGCCGTTAAGCGCCTCCAGCAAATTGTTTGGCGCCTCCGGATGGGCGGAGGTCGCCGGTGGTGTAGGCTCGCCCTTCTTATGAAGGCGCCGCCTGTCGGACTCTGGAATCGTTGGTGGTTCCGGAGCAGTGTCCGGCCCTGGGCCGGACTTAGATCCCTCGGGGGCTTTGCCCCCTTTGGGCCTGGAGTCCGGGAGGTCGCCTTGGGGTGCCTCCAGGACCGCCTCCTCCTGGTTCGGTCCCTTTTGGGACTCCGCCTCAGCGTCGTCCGCAGGGAGCGGGGAGGAAGCCGTCGGAAGTGAAGCGCTATTCACATCCGACGAATTCAGAGAGCCGCTCGACGAATCGCTGAGCTGAACTCTGGGTGGACTGCATAATTAAAATTCGGCATTAGAAGCTATCGAATAATAGAGGGGCGCCATGAGTCATTCGGGTAGCCGGACACTTACGATTTTGCCACGGGCTTGACCCTGGATGGCCATTCCTTCCCGCTGTCTTCGGCATCGGAGGCATAGTCCGGCAGAAGGGTCTTCCCCTTCTTGTCCCCCTCGGCCTCCCCAGTTGGGGCAGCCTTCCTTTCCTTTCCTTCCCCCGTTGGAGGGGGAGGGGCTTCTTCTTCTTCCTCCTCCTCCTCGTCTTCAGAGGCGGAGGGGGCTTCGGGGCTGTCAGGCGAAGAGTCCGACACCACCAGGCGCCGGGAGCTCTTTCGAGTCCCCGTGTTCTTTTTCTTGGGCTTCTTCTCCGGCACCACGTGGGGTGCCGGAACCAGCAGCTTGGTTAGACAAGCATCCCCGCTGGGTCTTCGAGCAAAGGAGCCGGACAGTTGACCTGCCCGGACTTCTTCAGCCAGTCGTGTCAAAGGTAAGGGAGTTTAGATCCCGCATAGAGTTAAATTATGGAAAACAAAATATCCCGAAATGGGAAAAGTAAGCTCACCGCGCTGGCTTGGCGCTTGGCGCAGAATCCGCGATCCTCGATGACGGGAGGGGGGACCTCGGAGCTCTTGAATAGCCCCTTCCATGCATCCTTGTGCTTTGTGTTGAAGAGCTGGGATAGAGTCTGGTGCTGGGCCGGGTCGAACTCCCACAAGTTGAAAGCCCGTCGCTGACACGGGAGAATCTGGCGGAAGAGCATGACCTGGACTACAGTGACAAGTTTAACCTTCCTGCTAATCAGGTCTTTGATACAGGTTTGAAGTGTGGTCACTTCTGCCGAACTACCCCACGACAGGCCCGTCTCTTTCCAAGACGTGAGCCGTGTGGGAATGCCAGATTGGAATTCGGGGGCCGCTGCCCATTCAAGGTCACGCGGCTCGGTGATGTAGAACCACCCCGATTGCCACCCTTTGATGGTCTCTACGAATGCGCCCTCGAGCCATGTAACGTTGGGCATCTTGCCCACCATGGCGCCTCCGCACTCCGCTTGGCGTCCGCCCACGACCTTCGGCTTGACGCTGAAGATCTTTAGCCATAGGCCAAAGTGAGGCTGGATGTGGAGGAAGGCCTCGCACACAACGATGAACGCCGATATGTTGAGGATGAAGTTCGGGGCCAGGTCATGGAAGTCCAGGCCGTAGTAGAACATGAGCCCCCGGACAAACGGGTGAAGAGGAAAACCTAGTCCGCGGAGGAAATGGGGAAGGAAAACAACCCTCTCATGGGGCCTAGGGGTGGGGGATGAGTTGCCCCTCGTCTGGAAGCCGGTGCGCAATGTCGTTGTGCAGGTATCCGGCTTTCCGCAACCTTTTAATGTGCCCCTCCATGACGGAGGAGGCCATCCACTTGCCTCCCGCTCCAGACATGGTTGGAGTAGGTCGAGGCGAGATGTGCGGGCTTGGGCGCTGGAGCTCGAGTACGCAGGGAGGGATAAGCAAAGGAGGAAGAAGGCGTAAATGGAAAGGGTAGATCCTTAACCCCTTATATGGGCGGCCGAAACTACGAACCCCCACCGGCCTAATAAAACTCGCTTATCTCCCAAGCGTTGCGGTTAATGGCCGCGGTTGGGTTACCTATGCCCGTATTGATGAGAATCCCGGAATAAGGGGACACGATCTCTGCTTTGACAAGACGTGCCAAGGAACGGTAAAATGAATAAAAGTCTGGCCATGGCATGAGGTCACGCTACGGAATACGTCAGCAGATTAGATTGGTGCAAATGTTATTCTCTCTATGGTGGCATGTGGAAATTATTTTGTAGAGCCGGACACTATCCTGGTGTTCAACATCTTCTATGAAGTATTCGGAGGAGGAACCCGTCTTGCAATGCCGAAGATAACTTGCGCGCCGGACTCGTCGTCATTGAAGCCTGGTTCAGGGGCTACTGAGGGAGTCCTGGATTAGGGGGTGTCCGGATGGCCGGACTATGACCTTTGGCCGGACTCCCGGACTATGAAGATACAAGATTGAAGACTTTGTCCCGTGTCCGGATAGGGACTTTCCTTGGCGTGGAAGGCAAGCTTGGCGATACGATATGAAGATCTCCTCCCATTGTAACCGACTCTGTGTAACCCTAGCCCTCTCCGGTGTCTATATAAACCGGAGAGTTTTAGTCCGTAGGATGAACAACAATCATACCATAGGCTAGCTTCTAGGGTTTAGCCTCTCTGATCTCGTGGTAGATCAACTCTTGTAATACCCATACCATCAATATTAATCAAGCAGGAGTAGAGTTCTACCTCCACCGACAGGGCCCGAACCTGGGTAAAAACATCGTGTCCCTTGTCTCCTGTTACCATCCGCCTAGACGCACAGTTCGGGACCCCCTACCTGAGATCCGCCGGTTTTGACACCGACAAGAAGCTTGTCCAACATCGTATGAGATGGTTTGGGCATATTCAGCGCAGGCCTCCAGAAGCTCCAGTGCATAGTGGATGGCTAAAGCATGAAGAGAATGTCAAGAGAGGTTGGGGGTAGACCGAGTTTGACATGGGAGGAGTCCATTAAGAGAGACCTGAAGGATTGGAGTATCACGAGAGAACTAGCTATGGACAGGGGTGCGTGGAAGCTTGCTATCCATGTGCCAGAGCCATGAGTTGGTCGCGAGATATTATGGGTGTCACCTCTAGCCTACCCCAACTTGTTTGGGACTAAATGCTTTGTTGTTGTTGTTGTAATCCAATTTTGCAATATGGTTTTTATGTCAAATCTCGAGGAATATATATGTTGGTGTATGCCTGATTTGATGTATAGTTAGAAGCCAAGTTACTTTCATAAAAAATGTTAACTAAGGATGAATGCTTGCGCATGTTGCATTATACTTTATGGAATGTGTTTGTGATGTCTCGGTTCACCTTAACATCCCCTTCTTAATGATAGGAACATGTTTGTTGTCATGGACACATATATTATGATCTCCTTTCATGTCAGTTGTGAAACATGGGAGATGAGATAGGGACATGGGCAGGGCCGGCCCTGTGTTTCGGGAGGCCCTAGGCGAACTCGAGGACATGGGCCCCTATGTCCTAAGAACATATATATGTATACGTGTGCGTGATACATAAACATATTAAGAATAAACTTTCAACCACACATCTTTAGCTTGAGATTTGACTATAATAAATTTTGGACAATGTCATATATATTACGACACAAATACTAAAAATATAGCAAAATGGAACTAGCAAGACATGATTACCTTAAATGAGAACCAAATTCGACTGACTCCATCGACAACAATAATACTTCGGTGCTTCAGAAAAAGTTTCTTCGGGTGTTTCTTGTTGCAAAGTCATTAAGGGCATAATCAAGATCAACATTGTCCAAGATATCCTTCTCAATGCAGCACATAGCCATCTGTCTTGCAACATAGTTGACCTCCAATAATTTTCCAATAGTTTCAATTTAGAGAAACTTCTTTCAGCTGAGGCTATAGACACAAGCACTCTTGAGAGGATCCGATAGGCAAGAGAGATATTTGGATAGCAGTCTACATCCATAACAAATTGAAGAATCTCAAGCGCTGACACCAAACCATCTGGCAAATTTACCTGCAACACTTTCAACTCAGAGACAAAATCATCAAGATCAACATCAGATGAGTTATCATCAGAAAAAGCTTTGGCAAAAGTAGTGCAACATTCCTGTAGATGGCTATCATCCAAGGACTTCATATTTTTTGAATTGAATAAAAACCCAAACACCTTTTCAAATTTCTTCAACTGCTCAAAGAGACGACTCAATGAAAGAATTGAAGTGTCAACGATGACTAGAAAATTATGAAGAAAAGAACATACAAAAAATTAGAAATGTATACATCGGATGATTGAAACCCTAGAAGTGTAGATAGAATGACAGAAAATTAGGATGGATCATGGATGGATGAATAGTTGAATATGTACTAAATAATAAAAAGAACTACTGAAATAGGGCTTTGGGGAGAATCGGGGATGGATCAGGTCATCAGGAACATGTACATGGATGGATTCATGTATACGTACCATTTAGTAAACATATTGCCGCCTTGCCGGATGCTGGATGGCCGCATGGCGCACGCAAAGACGACGACTAGCGGCGGCCAAGGAGCCAAGCGATAGGTCGACAGTCGATGAGAGGACAAAGTCGCGAAGATGAACTGACGAGCGACGAAGGCACACGACGAGATCTTTGATTTGTTTCAGAAGCAAAACGAGCAGTCGTGGTGTCGTGCCTTGTGTCTGGCTGGCGTGACGCTTTGCCATCGCTAGCTAGCTAGCTATATGCAGGGCCGACCTCTTTTGACAATGACATGCTGGAGGATGCGATGGGGGCAGTCTTGAGAGACACAAAAGGTAGGTTTATTGCAGGAGGAAATGAAAAGATAGACTACTGCACAGTTGTTCTCGTGGCGGAGGCCTTAGCTCTCAAATTTGGCCTAAATGTAGCCACAAAGGGCAGGATGTAATCGCCTAATTATCAACTTTGACAATTTGGAGGTAATTGAGACCATGCAGGACGGAGAGCAGTCAGCGGGAGCAGCGGCGGCAATCTTCGATGGCTGTTATCACTATGCTTGTGATTTTATCATAACTAAATTCGAACATTGTAATAGAGAGGTCAATAAAGTAGCACATGAACTTGCTAGATTAGCTAGATTTTTTTCGACTTCGGATTGGTTTGAGGAACCTATTAGTGAAATTGTAATGTTTCTTACAAACGATGTATTTGTTATTGCTAATGAATAAAATATCGTTTTAACTCAAAAAGAAATCTGCAGGGCCGGCTCATCTCGTTTCTTTTCTCATGTATAATTTTTTTCATACCCATTTCTTGCTGGGCTATACTAATATGAATCCTACATCATGGGCCCCCTCTCGGTCTGGGCCCTGGGCCGTCGCCCCTCCCGCCATACCCCAGGGCCGGCCCTGGACATGGGAGAGCTGCAAAAACATGGACACCGTGACAGGTTTCACGCCGGGGTGCTGGAGGGGGGGACGACGAAAAATCAAAGGGCACGTGCGTCCCAATTGGACAGCTCGCGAGGCAGCTGGTCCTGCAAGCAGATGGCTGGTGCTTAGTATGGGTTTCCTTTGTGGGTAGGAACAATGGACTTTCTTTGATTAAGCTAAACATGTGGTAGCTGTGTGCGAATCCGCTTAGTTGTACTGGTTTTACTAACAATGAAAACACGAAGAAAAAGCAAAAGCATTGCATGCCGGAAAAAATCGCGTGCACTTGATTTAACTCGAAACATGTCGAATATGTCACAATAATAGAGTTGTCTGTGATTAGTCTCCCTGAAATAAAAACACTTTGGTTCTCCGAAATTAGGGCAGCGATCTGCGCCGGCGCACCGGCCCAACTGTTGGGCCGGTCGAGGCCCAGCCGTCCGATGCGGTTTGCATTGACCGTCAGATTTGCGCGCATACCTGTACCGAAGCAACCGTTGCAGCAAAAAAAGAACAGGTTTGTTGCGACTGTGTACGAACAGCCACAACAAGGAAAACAGGGGAGCTGGACCCCCCACGTCTGGCCGTCCCTGATCCGCGGCTGGATTCGCCTGTTTTTCGTTCCCCGCGGCCGAATCACGTCGAGGAGGGGCTCCCCCACCTATCAAGTGGCCTTGGGATTGCTTCAATCATGTCTTACATACGTCATGACCTCCTTGCCGCCATGGATTTGGGCTCGAGCTCCGCTGCCGTTCATGGCCGGAGTCCCTTGAGGCGGCAAGGCCCTGGTGGTAGTGGACCGGTGCTGCAACGGTACTACAATCTTGATGTGGTCTTCCAAGATGCAGCACGGCATGGCCATGATGAAATTGCTCTGGTATGAATTCCAATTGCAAATCATCCTTTTGTTCATAAAAAATTGTTGCAACCTTTGATTTCAATTGATGAGCATGAGATTAAAAAGAGATGTTCTCAACATGCTTGTGTTTGATTTTTGTGTAATGTTTCTGAGATGTTGTCAATTAATGCTAGCATCTTCCTGCTGTCTACTAGTAAAATGTTACAAGTATGTGTTGCACTTGCTACATGCTACTTGCTGGATGTTGCATGCTACATCCTAAAATGCTGCATGCATGAATTGTTTTGGAATTGTGATTGACATGTTGCGTCCACTTTTTTTGTTCGCACTTTTTGCATGTTTTTTTACGCAGCAGAAAAATGACTTGGGTGCTGATTTTTTGCAGAATGTTGTTGTGGCGCCATCGATTTTCCTTGATGATGATATGAAAAATGTTGCGCATGAAGAAGAAGATGATGGCATTGATCTGAATTATACTCCGGGAAATGATAGTGACGATTCGTTGCAGCTAAACACAGATGGTGTAGCTCCAAATCATGGCAATGCCCGTGTGGCTAGTGACAATGCCAATGCAAATGCTGCAACACTTGTTGACGAACCCGATGAAGATATATCATCACAGTCAGTTGTCCCTTTTGTTGGAATGGTTTTTGACAATGTTGAAGAAGCTCAACGTGTTTACAATGAATATGACTCGAAGATGGGCTTTGAAACTCGCATTGTGACATCAAAGCATAGTAGGAAAAATAGCTCGGAGCAGAAGCACATTCTAATCTATAGAGTTTTTGAGTGCATACACTCACGGAAAAATCCTTCAAAGAATGTTGGTGGTAGCATTTTTGAAGGGGCTGCAACAAATCAGTGTGATGATGTTGATATGAGCTATGCTAGTAACAAAAACTCTCTAAGCAAACAAGCTGACATCTATATGGATGTGAGCGACAAGAGGCGAAGAAACCGGTTGGAGCGGTATGATTGCAAGGCTCGTATGGGTGTTAACCTCAAAGACGATAGCTGGGTTGTGACAGTTTTTGAGGCCGATCACACACACCAGCTGATGTTGCAAAGGGGGCGTCGGAGATTTTGCCGCTCTCACAGAAGGATCCCGGATGCAGACATGCAGTACATCACTTCACTGCACTATCGCAACATATCAACGGCTAATATGATGGTCTTGCTTGGAGATGCACGTTGTTGCGATCCAAGGAGTTTGCCGTATGTGAAGACTGATGTGACAAATCCAAGAGCAAAGCTGCGAAGGGGCTTGTCAGAGCATGATTTGGAGCTGACAATCAAGTACTTTGAGATAAAACAAGTGGAGAATCCCAACTTCTTTTTCTCGAAGCTAGAAGAAGATGGAGATGTTAGGGCGCTTTTCTGGGTTGATGGGAGAACAAGGGCCTTGTATCCAAAGTATAAAGATTGTATGTTTTTCAACACCACATTTTGCACAAATCGCTACAACTTGCCCTTTTCTCCGATTGTTGGCATTAACAACCACACACACACTGTTTGCTTGGGGTGTGCTTTGTTGCCTGATGAGACCATCAAAACTTTCAAGTGGATCTTCCAGCAATGGATGTTGGCAATGAATAATGAGCATCCGTTGAACATTATGACTGATCAAGACCAGGCAATGGCTACAACCATCTCAATGGTATTTCCAGATTCAACACACAGATGTTGCAAGTGGCACGTCTTCCGGGTTGCAAGGACAAAACTAGGGAAGATGCTGGGCAAGGATGAGCCTTTTGCAGAAGCATTCTATGGTTGCATTAATGGTTCAGATACTGTTGAGGAGTTTGAAGAACGGTGGAAGCAGATGGTCGAGTTATTTGGTGTGGCTGATAAGAAATACCTCAAAAACACGTTGAACACCAGGGAGATGTGGGCTCCTGTGTACTTTAGGAATAAGTTCTTCCCATTCACAGGAACAACCGGGAGTTCCGAGGGCCTGAATTCCTACTTCAAGACTTTAAATCATCGTGGAGACTCAGTTTGGACATTTGTGCAATAGTTTGAGCTTTGCCAGGAGCTAATGCTTGATCGTAAAGCCAATGCTTGCTTCATCAGTGAAGCGACGAGGCCGCCACTCTGGGGCAAGTAAGTCCAAAGTCATGTAGCATTTTTTTTAGTTTTCTAGTACAATTTGGTTGCAGCATTTCGTTGAAACATATGTAATTCTTATTGATGTTGGAAGCTTTTTTTTTTTGCAGTTACAACATTGAAAAGCAGGCTGCATATTTCTATACCAGAGAGGTATTTTCCAAGTTTCAAAAACTATTGGCTAAATCAACAGGCTATGGGCTGCAATACCAGCTGCAAGGGAATGTCATCTGGTTTCACCTTGTTGCAAATGATGGCATCAACCCTAAAGTGTACACGGTGTGTGTTGCCCCTGAAGATCAGACATACATGTGCAGCTGCAAGATGTTTGAGATGTGTGGGCTGATCTGCCCACATATCATCCGTGTCATGGTGCACCTGAACGTGCAAACGATACCTACGAATTACATGCTTCCAGGATGGTCTAAGAGAGCAACCGACCTTGCACCTGAACCGGGCAATGGGCATAGAGCTATGCATTTCGGCGTCCCCACAACAAACACCCTAAAGTTTAACTCTCTCTGCCAGAAGTTTGGGAAACTCGCTTCTGATGCATGCTTCAATGATGAAGCTTATAGTTTTGTCTCTCGGCTAATTGATCAGGGCAGTGTTGGGGTTGCTGCAGTAAAAGCTAGAGTGACCAATGGGGCTGCAGGAGACGAAGAAGCCCAAGGCCATGCAGCAAATGAACAAGTGTCAGGGGGTCCAAGTACAGGGCAGCAGGATCCACCCCGTAGGACTATGAAACCCACCAAAGTCAGCAAAGAAGGGGAGGCCAAAAGAAAAAGAGAAGCGAAGGAAGCCACTAATTGAGCTTCGAGAAGATGAAATGAAGAAGAAAGCAAAGAAGGACATAGCGAAAACGAAGAAAGCTCCAAAGCCAAGGGAAAAGAAGACTCCATGCAAATATTGTGGAGATGAAGATCACAACGTGAAGAACTGCCAACTCCATGCCGCTTTTCTTGCTGCGAGTGCGAGCGTGAAAGCTCCGGGTGTCGGCCCAATCCTTACACTTTAGGATGTTTCGTGAGGGAAAAAATGATGAATTACCTTGTAACACCCCATGACTTATGATAAAAAGTTGTGTTGACTAGTTGTGAATTTTTTTGTTGTGGGATTGCAACATATTACTACATTCGTGGTTTGAAAAAGTAGAATGTTGGTTTTTGAAGTATGATGGTGCCAACTTCTTTTTTTGTAAAATAGTACTCAATGGTTGTTGTTACCACATCTTGATCCATTTTTAAAAAAGAAACATGATTTAAGCTTTTGAAAAGCATGGTTGCAGCTTTTGAAAAACATGTTTGAAGCTTTAAGGAAACATGGTTGCAGCTTTTGAAAAACATGGTTGAATCTTCTTGAAAACATGTTTTGAAGCTTTCTGAAAAAGCATGGTTGCAACATTTTAAAAACATGGTTGAAGCTTTTGTAAACATGGTTGAAGCTTGTAGGAAACATGGTTGAAGCTTTTGGAAAACATGGTTGTATCTTTTTGAAAATATGGTTGCAGCTTTTAGGAAACATGGTTGAAGCTTTTTTAAACATGGTTGAAGCAAAATAACAAGTTTGAAAAGGAAAAGCCTTGAATGATTTAAAGTGTTGATTTTGCTATGCAGCAAGAGTTGGGAAAGGAAGCTTATTTACATTATGCTTCCAGCAAAAATATTGTAGGGATGTAGCTAATTTGTAGGTAAAATGTATATTTTGGCCCTGCAACAAATCTAACAGAAGGTTGTAGCTATTTTTTGCGAGCTTCCAGCAATTTCAGTGTGACAATGCAGCATCCACATATTGTTTTCATGAAAAAGGTTTCGAGGGGAAAAATGCACAGAGATTCCCTTGAAACTTCGATTGATGAAGCTCAGAACCAGCAAAACAATAAACAATTGTCAATGCATGATCATGTTGGCAAGAAGAAGAACACATCCATTAAAAAGGAAGAAGTGCTTCATCCAAAAGATCAAGTTATAATCGGTTTACATACAAAAGAACACATATGTTTACCGAAGGTATCATTAGTTTACATACGAATGCGCACTACTCTAATCCTATCAGAATGCTACCACCTCAGACATATGTTTACCGAAGGAGTTTTTTTTTAGCATCAGTACAGACACAAGCGCTCATATACACGCGCATACACTCACCCCTATGAATGCACACCGCACACCCTACCCCTATGAGCACCTCCGAGAGACTGAGCCGGCATATCATCTTGAGATTTACGAAGCCACCATAGGCGCCTTGTAGTCGACGGGAACGTCTCCTCCCACTGAAAGCGCATCGCCGGAAATCCTAAAATAAATCCAGGAATAATGCGAGCACCAGGATTTGAACCCTGGTGGGTTGGGGATACCACTGTCCACCTAACCATCTCAACCACAGGTTGGTTCGCATGTAAAAGAGGATTTATAACGACAAAAAACTGTAGCGGCATTTTCCACGTGTTTTTGGGTAAGACTTATGCAACATCTTTTCTTTTTTTGATGGGAACCCCCACCCTGTATTCGGCGTCAGTAAAACCAGTGGCAACTGAGCGGAACACATCGTGCATCCAACAACAGCTACCCATGAGGTTGGCTTAAACATAGAAAGCTCTTTTTTTTCTATATATCAAAATAAAAACCGGTGCTAAACATCCGCCAGCTGATTCTTTCTAGGATCAGCCGTCTCATGAGTTGCCCGATTGGGACGCACGCGCCCTCTGTTTTTTATTTGCAAGCGCTGCAGCCATAAACACTCAATGTGATACGATGCATATGTTTTTTCTTTGAACCGTGCTATACATATGACACCACCCCTTAGGTACGATTCTCGTCCGACATTGGCAATCAAACCGTGCATAGTTGAGATTAAGGAAAGTGCTCTACACACGACGGTCCACATACAATTCGGGCACGATACCTACTATGAACGGGGGTGAAGTCTGAAAAAAACCTTAAACTCATACACCTCGGCGGAATTGAACCCTGACCTCCCAATCCCTGAAATCTGCACCCTATACTCATCAATCCCGGTCAAGATCGACCACAAACCTGTTTGGTGCACCAGGAAAAATTGATTCCTACCAGGATCAGAGGCTATTCTGATCTATGTCCATTATCTTCATTCACTGACCAACCATGACAACGAGCCATGGCTGTGTGCAGGTCCTCGAGCTCGTAGCCTTGGTGCGCCCATAAAAAATCATGCTCCTCACGCGCTGTTTGGACGCAGAGGACGACGGCCTCGGACGTGTGGTACCTGCTGAGCTCGCCACCGGCGAGGAGTAACGACGACATGTCCGGCTACGCCAGCCCGTAGTTTTCAAGCTGCGCCTCACCAGGCCCGTCGAGCGTCCTTTCGACGACTATGTACTGGTTGGCGATTGCAAGTGCATGCCTTGAGTAGCAGAATCGATCACTTGAGCTGTTCTAGGCACACGAATACGTAACAACGGCCCTGTTTGAATACATGGGTTAGAGTTAGTTTGGGTTAGTTTGGACTCAACTAACCCAAAAGTATCCAAACAGGAGGGTTACTTTGGGTTAGATGCATCTAACCCATCCAAAAAATCTAACTCACCCAAGAGGTGCTTATTTGGGTTAGTTATTCTCCAGAGCACTAAAAAAACACATTTTTCTCTTGCTCTCCCCACATCAGATCCCTTCTCACTTCCTCGAAGCTTCTCGTCCTCTTCTTCCCTCCCTCTCGCAAAGCCCGTGAAGGCGCCTCGCCGTATCCGTGCTCCGTCTAACCTTGTCATCCAAACACCTCTTTGGTTAGAGTCAGTTCAGGGTCACTTCAGGGTTAGAATCTAACTCTAACCTCTAACCGAGTTAGAGTATCCAAATAGGGCCAACATGTGGAAGCAAGCTCTTGCATTGCATCGTTGACCCACCATCAGCTGGATGGACAGTGGATGCGTCCGCAGTGCATGATTGCATGTGAAGACTCGCACACGAGAGACACCACTTTGTACGCCGTACTTTGGCCGCCATCACCGAGCATCTCCGCGGACACACGTAGCAGTTCGTCCCATGTTCAGTCCTCCAAAAAACAGCTTTCCTCTTCACTCTTCCTTATTCTCTAGGAGTTATAGCGCACGCTTGCCTCCCCTCCCAGCTTGGCCATTTGCTCCTCCAAGTAGCCACTAACATTCTGTCGAGCAGTTAGTGTGCATGCACTCCCTGCAGTTCACCTCGCCTCCGGGCTTGCTACTACCGCCCCTGTGGATTCCCGGACTCTCATTCGCCTTATCACGTCATTGGATGAGCTCCAACCACTCGCTCTCCCCTATTTTCCCTCCACTTCTCGCTCTAGGCCACCGCTCTATGCGGTGCAGCAAGCCAAGCAACGCATAAGCATGCCTCTCGCCGTGCCCCATGGACTGCGCGAACGGAGACAAGACAAGCTCCCATGCGCCCATTCTCTCGCCCTTCCCATCTCTCCTCTGCCTAAACCTCAACCGTTCTGAATGAACACGGCAGTTCTTGGCGAGAGAGAGAATTTACGGGAAGAAGATGGACATGACATGCGGACCCGTGAAGTCAGTGAGAGTAATGAATGATCCCGGCCGGGATCGTCATTTTCCTAGTGTGACAAACTAGCCCAGACAGACTTAGGGTTGAGATAGACTAGGATTAGTGAGTTCAGGGTGTCAATTTCAGGGATTTGAAGGTTGGGGTTTGATTCCGACGAGCCATATGAATTGAAGGTTTAAAACAGACTTCACTCTATGAACGGCGGTGATTAGCAAAATGTTGTGCACCGTGGCAGTGGCATTGCGGCAGCGGCCAGCGGCGAGGAGGCCGCGGTGCAGCGGACACCCGAACGCCGGCATCGACATGCGCGATCTTCTCCTTCCTTCCTCTGTTTGCTCGTCAAAGCTTTGCTTGTCCCTCACGTCGATTGGATGTTGCGCGTTTAAATATTGCTGCTACTGGAGGCCGGGCAATAGGCACGGCACGTGTGCAGATCCAGCTCCAACCGACCGACCCGAGTCCAACTGCATACATAATCCAAATTCCAAAATACAGCAAACATCTACTCTCTCCGTTTCAAAATACTTTCACCGTTCGAAAAAACTTGTCCCAAACTTCTTTCTCAAATGGATGTATCTAGCACTAACTTGATGCTAGATACATCAATTATCCATTTGAGGGACAAGCTTTTTCGGACGGAGGGAGTATTTGTCTTTCTAGTGATTTCAAATGTACTACAACATACGGATGTATGTAAACATATTTTAGAGTGTAGATTCACTCGATTTGCTCTGTATATAGTCACTTGTCGAAATCTCCAGAAAGACAAGTACTCCCTTCGTTCGAAAATACTTGTCCAAGGAATAGATGTATCTAGATGTATCTTAGTTCTAGATACACCCATTTGTATCCATTTCTATGACAAGTATTTCT